>CM037073.1:85643467-86243467 GCA_020882685.1 Aphelinus atriplicis | reverse complement strand
TCAATTTCTGAATATATACCTTTTTCCTACAGTCCAAATCTGGAGAAGTAGCGGAAGCAGTGAAGTACGCACTGGAAGTTGGTTATCGACACATCGACACCGCACTTGTCTATGAAAATGAGAAGGAGATTGGTGAAGCCATTCATGAGAAAATCAAAGATGGTACCGTAAAGAGGGAAGATATCTTCGTAACGACAAAGGTCAGTTGACCATCAATCAAATCAAATACACTGATTTCTCCATTTGAAATGATATTCGTTAAATTAACGGATTAAACATCGTTTTTTTGTAACAAACATACAAACTATACTTACAACATTTTAATATTACATGCATGGTTAACAAATTCACGCATGGAATGGATACGTTTCTACGTATTATATTCTTCGAATTTTTTCAGTTGTGGTGTAACAGTCATAGAGAAAATGAAGTAGTAGCAGCTTGTAAACAATCATTGAAAAATCTTGGCTTGGATTATGTGGATCTGTACCTTATTCATTGGCCGTTTGCTTTCAAAGTGAACTACTTTGCTATTTATTGAATTTCCTTTTAGCTACAAAAAAGAACCAGCGTTTACAAAATATACTTTGGTTTCCAGTCAGGAGAGACGCTATTTCCAAGAAATGCCTCTGGAAAAAACTATGATATTAAAAATTAGTATTTCATGGTGTTAATATTGAAAATAGCAGTTGATTAGCCTCCACCATATATGTTGGAGTCACCATTACACCATTTCACTGAGAAAAATTTTCTTAGCTAAATATACTATCTCTCTATTTTAAAAACCAAACCTCCCCCACCCTCAATTTTTTTCACCCCTTTTCTTCACCCTTTTTTTGCAATCCTGTTTTGCACCCCCTTTTTGCACCCCTTTCTGCACATCTTTTTTGCACCCCTTTTTCGCAACCCTTTTTTCCACCCTTCTTTTCCACCCTCCTTTTCCACCTCTTTTTCCACCAATTTTTTTCACCCATTTTTTCACCCCTTTTTCCACCCGTTTTTTCACCTGTTCTCTACCCCTTTTTTCTACCCCTTTTTTCCACCCCTTCTTTCCACCCCCTTTTTCCAACCCTTTTTTCACCCCTTTTTCCCACCTGTCTTGGAATAAATTATTTATCTCTAGTAATTATTTGTCCACGATAACTCTCGAAGGAATGTTCCGATTTTCTTGAAATTTTGCACACAGTTTAGTCGCGGCAAAATCTAGACCGAGTTCAATTTTCAGCAAAATCCCTTACTTATTTCCTTAGCAACCATTTCCAAAGTTTCACGAATCCTCATAAGTGCTTATTGGGACCATGAATGTCAATGAAAACCAATGAGAATCGATAAGAACCGATGAGATATTTCCCATAGCAACCACTGTTGATATCCTTGGCAACCGTTTGTTCCGGCAACCGGAAAAACAGTTTTAAGTCACACTCGATGGCCAAGGACACTGAATTGTTATGTTTGATCCATATTAACCGTTGTTTACCTCCCTAGCAACCGTTATGAAGGTTGAAAATGATCAATTTATTACCCATTTCCATCATTTTCGATGGCAATTGCCAAGAATATTAATAATGATTATTATGGGAAATATCTCATCGATTCTCATTGATTTTCATTAACCGATTTTTCTTTCCCTTAGCAACGGTTTTTAGGGGAACAAACAACGTGCTATAGAGAAAATTGGGAAAATTTTGTGTCTTTTGCCGTTGAAAATGATCAAAATAGATTTTGAATTGATCATTATAAACCTCAGCCGTCGAAAATGATCAAAATGAGTCTTCAAGTGTGCTAAATACGGACTCAAGGGCAGGGTGGATAAATTTTGACCGTCATTAAACCGTCCGACTGTCACAAGATAAATTGATCGAAAAATTATGCAGGTCCAAATATCAAGGCAGCAATTGTGCACGATGTCAGAGCCCGGATAGAGATAGCCGACATCAACACTCACGACAAAGTTTGGTCAATTGAAAAAGAACGACACTTTACGAATGTAACGATACAAATTGAACTGATTCAATAATTTTTTTGTGATTTTTGGAAAATAAATGATAGTATCTACACAAGTGGAATGGTAAAAATATAGGTTTGGGACGCGTTTGTGGGTGATGTTGAAGCTTCTTTGAGAAAGCATACTGCTATGGCACTTGGCAGCGGTTTTTTTGTTTCGTTTGGACATTAAAGCCTATTCGTGGTAATTTTTAAA
This sequence comes from Aphelinus atriplicis, assembly GCA_020882685.1. Lineage (NCBI taxonomy): Eukaryota > Metazoa > Arthropoda > Insecta > Hymenoptera > Aphelinidae > Aphelinus > Aphelinus atriplicis. The sequence continues at coordinate 86,241,267 of CM037073.1, read as the reverse complement.
AGCAACGTTCGCACTATAATATTTTCTTTATCCCCTGTTCAAAAATAGGTATTCCGCGACTTTTGCGAACACTGGGCTGACGAGCGTCACTTGTTTTTTGCAAGACATTCGTGGCTCAATGAAAAATTGTTGTTGCTATAGCTGCGAGAGTGAATATTTGTTATTCCGCGAAACCGATAAACTCGCAATATCGAAACGTCGCGCATAGAGCCGCGGTGGTTCCACGCATGGATAAAGCTCTTGTCTCTCGCCCATCAGAGGGTTAGAGGTTCGAATCCCGGTGTTCGAAATCACCTCCAATTTTTTTCAAGTGAATTGAATTTTCTAAAACTGAAGGGCAAGTTATAATAATTAGAAATTTTTCATTACTAATCATTATTTTTTCAACACATCATTTACATACTCTCTCGAAAGTTTTGTGGATATTGTACTTTATTCTTGTTGAACAGACATTATTTATGAGTATCAGTACAAGATTACCTACGGGAAAATTCACTTATTTCATGAATAGTATGGGAATTTTAGAGTGAAAGAGAATTATCCATGAGAAATAAAAAAGTAGGATTATTCATATCATTGAACACTTTTCTATTCTATTATTCTATTTTTCACTAACACTCATTCTAATTAGTTTCACACGATTAGTTTCAAATTATGAAATATTTTTACTATATACAACTGAATTTTATTTCTATTTTATTCTCTTCATCATCTTATTTACTCAGTTTGACTACTAAACGGTCACATACCGAAGCGTATTTTTGTTTTAGAATTATATTGCCTACTCTCATGCTCACACGATCCAATATGATCAGCATACAGTAATCACCATATTGAGCATACAGTTTGAAACAGAAATTATCTGGGACAACCTTGATAACATGTACTACACTATAAACTTTTATACTAAATTTCTTGTCAAAATGAACATTGAGGACCCTGCAATATTACCCGGTTATTGGCTAGTGGGCGCGTGCTGTACAACGATGCCAAATATATTTTTTAGCAATTTAGCACCAAACTTTGGGACCCAAGAGAAATAGTTCAGGTTTTCACTAATGCATATAAAAAAACCGCTGCCAAGTGCCTTAGCAGTATGCTTTCTCAGAGGCTTTAACATCACCCACAAACGCATCCCAAAGCTGTATTTTCACCATTCCACTAGCGTAGATACTATCATTTATTTTTCAAAAATTACAAAAATATTATTTAATCAGTTCAATTTGTATCTTTGTGACTGTGTAAAGTGTCGTTCTTTTTCAATTGACCAAACTTTGTCGCGACTGTTGATGTCTGCCCGGGCTCTCTTATTATTTGATCAAATGCAACAAAGCAAACGGTTCTAGGTTCTACACCATGCGAGACATTTGGACCTGCTCAATTTTTCGATCAATTCATCTTGTGACTGTCATACGGTTTAATGGTGGTTAAAATCGATCCGTCCTGCCCTTAAGTCCGTATTTAGCAAACTTGAAGACTCATTTTGATAATTTTCGACGGCTGAGGTTGGAAATGATCAATTCAAATCTATTTTGATCATTTTCGACGGCAAAAGACACCAAATTTTTCCAATTTTCTCTATAGCACGTTGAAAATACTGGAAACGAAACTTGAATGAATTTTTCTTCCCCTTAGCAACGGTTGCTAAGGAGCTAATTACACACGTACATACATACACACATACATATACATACAGACACTTTTGGATTTCCAAGTTTTTCGACCCGTAGATTACGAAAATAAGTAATCTTCTGCTTCGTAAAATATATCTTTGATTATAATTAGATTTCAATGACTATACTATGTAGGAGGTCGTACCATGTGCCGGCTATTATTTTCGTGTTTTTAGGGTTTTTCGACAACCCATGTCATAAATAATCTTGAAATTTTTATAACATATTTAAATTAATGTTTCAACAGTCATGTTAAGACACAAAATAGACTCTGCAATTGAAAATTTTTTTCTTAGGTAGTAGAATTAGAATTTTAGCATTCTCAAAGATTTGCGTGGAAACAATAATGTCAATAAAAGATGTCTCCCACCATAGGCAGATGGATCTCAAACTATTTGGCCGCTATTCCGTAGCCATGGTTTATAGGGATATAAGAAATGATCGCTAGGGATGTCAACAATTGTTGCGATAGTAAATACGAATATTTTGTATTTGCTGTCCTCAAAAGTTCTGGAATTAAACTTCAATTCAATCTCTATTCCCTTAGCAGCGGTTGATTAGGAAATAAACAATGGCTGATATAAAGAAATAAAGATTTTTTGACCAATGTCATCGACAAAAGGCTGAAAACTGATGTTTTAAATAAACTTGCAACGGTTTTTCAGAACATCAACAACAATTACTATGGAAATAACAAAGATACTATGTCGTATGACTTCCACATTGCTATAAATGAACTCGATCTCGATGATTCATTCCCTTAGCAACGGTTAGTAGGGACGTGAACAACCGTTGCTGAAGAGAAACGAGGTTTCCGTAACGATCGCGAGTTATTCGATACGGTATTAGATACTTTCATTTTTGTCATGGAAGAATAACATTCATATGAGAATGACCCATATTTCACAAAAAGGCCGTTTCAATCCAGCTGAAAGATGAATGCGATGGTCAAGCCTGAAATAACATTCCAAGTAAAACTAGCTCTGTTATCCTATAAAACTCAGATGGTTTCATCCATTTCAATTCACTGTAGTTAGAGTAAATATCCCATTGATACTACAGTGGAAAGCGTTCCACAGTGAGTATAGCTTACAGTGAGATTTTTACTGTAAGGAATTTAGAGAGTGCATAATTACGGACAGAATTCATTCGATATTAATTAAAAAAAATTAGTATTCTTGAGGCTTTATAAAATTTTCCTTCATAATTTTGTAAGACTTTCAAGTAAAATATTACAATTTGAAATAATTTCTGGGATTGTCTGTCAATATATCTTTCTATTCAATTTCAATTGCACCTTGTCAACCAATTGACTTCGAATATTTTTACCCTCCGCAGGAAGCGATTGCAAATTGACAATACGCGATGACTTCACAGACTCTTCACCCCTGTTCCTCAATATACATCATGCCTTTTACTACCCGGGTACCGACGAACCGGACACTTGGAATCTCGACTGGTTCCAAGACTTTTTGGTTTACTGTCCGAATGGTGTAGCCAAGCTCGGTAACGACGAGCTCCGATCTAGGCCTGCTCAGCCATATCACCTTCCTCCGGTTGTGAGATGCATTAAAGATGATATTTTCGAGCTTGAAGCTGGGAATCAGCCTCATTTTCAGCTGAAGAAACTTCAATGCTCGGAGAATCCTTCGCCCATAGCGTGGACAAATGGCCACATGTGTGGTAGAGCTAAAATTTTCCACTTGGGATATAAATTGGATACTGTCGAAAAGGTTTGTTGTTCGTGTCAAAGAAGTACTTTACATTCTCTTGAATTTTATTCCTCGATCAATGCGTCTTGATCATGAACCTCGTGGTGTTTCCAATGCTCATTGAGCATCGGTACATTTTGTTAATAATTCTACGAGTCATGTGAAATTATTTATATTCATTTTCTTTTAAATACTTCCAAGTTGTTCAAGACAAGTATCATACCTGAAGCATTGCTTCTTAGAAATTATCTAAACACAATTTTATTTTCAGATACATCAGAAAGATTAATCAAACACATAGACACTATTTTTCAGGAAATCATCTCAGTTTGTTATGATGACATAGAGGGTACAACATATTGAGCTGCTTCATTTATCCCTGAATGCATAGCTAAAAAGCAAATAGTAAAGCGCCCGGATTTCAAAAAACACTCATTCTATGAGAATATAAATATAGGAAGATTTTACCAAGGCTGCGAACAGATTGATACCTTTGCCAGAATTGTCCGGTACCAGGGCAAAGCCGCTTATGGTAGTGATAGTGATAGCGATGACTCGATGGACGATTCTGACTCAAAACCAGGGGATGGCAAAATAGATGCGTATACTCGAGATTATATTCAAAAATATATACGAGTTAAAAGTAAGTCTTAATCATAATAACATTAAATTAATCATGGGTTTCCATAGTGGATATATACGATATAGTATTGGTGTGAAGAAGCCACGAAATATTTCCAATTAAACATTTAGTTATAGTTAATTTTTCAGTTTCTCCTTATTCTTGTGTTTTATTGGAAAACTAAAAAATCTCATATTGCTAAATTAAATGGCCCTTTACTTGTAATCATTGAATATCACACTGGTTCTATTACTGTCAAACCGGGTTTAGGGAAATGCTAATATTTTGAAACTTTTTACATTCGCAAGAGAAACATTCGATATAATGAAATTCTCAAGCAAGTCAATCATGCATCCTCGAAAAAGAATAATCACTAGGACGAATATAACTCAACAGCCACCGATGCCACGAATCCACTGACCAAGAAGAACTTCTTCGTGAAAGGTCATCTGATAGCCCAGGCGGACATGTTCTACGCGGCTGAGCAGTTTGCGACGTATGTATATGCGAATGCAGTACCCATGTGGGACAGCATAAACAACGGCAACTGGAAAACTATGGAGGGAGAAGTGCGGACACTGGCCAAAAATTATGGGGGAGTGGATGTGATAGCTGGGGGTATTGGGGTTCTCCAGTTTGAGGGGCAGGACATTTACTTGGGCCGCAGGAAGCACCAGAAAAATTTAGTGATGCCGGTACCGCAGGTCTTATTCAAAGCCGTGTACAGCCGCTCGACCAATAAGGGTATCGTCTACTTGTCGATCAACAATCCCTACGTGACGGACGCCGAGTTTAAGGACTACGAAGTGTGCAAAGAATATCTTAAGTGTAGAAACCCAACTTATGATAACAGATACAAGGGCTTTGTGTGGTGCTGTTTGATTTGGGATTTCCTCGAAGCTCCTAAGGTTAAGGATATTAATCTACATGTCGACGTGCCAAAGAATATTGAGCCCATTCTCTAGTATGTTTAAGTGTATGTATGTTTGGTAGTTCTCAATAAATCTTCGTAAATGTACGTTGGGGTCCGAAAATCGACGAGAATTAACGAAATATTGCTCGTAGCAACCGTTGTTTATATCCGTGGTAACCGCTGCTACGAGAAAGAAAAATTCAGTATGAAGTCCATTTATTTGTAATTTTCATTCTTCACATTCCACTAGAGTGGCTATAGAATCGTTGAATATTTTTATAGACATATTACGATGATTTAGACGCGTATTTTTGAGCTGATTGTTAAAAATGTTGTATAAATGTCACTGGGAACATGATCGAGAGTTTATTTCAGTGCCAAATTGATCGTTCCTGTAAGCCTATATAGGCTGTAACAAATGATTAAGAAATTGTGCCAAATTGACTGCACGTTCAGTACATTTAGCCTTTTCGCGTTTTTTTTAAATTGCGATTTTTAATAGGTTCAAGTAGTCAGATGATATTTGTAGTAGTCAGATATTTTTTGCAGAATTTGAAAATTCAAAGTCTATCACAGTTGCAAATTCGCGAAAAACCCTTAGGGGTGGCGCATTGGCTGCAGTTACCTTAATTAGCATATTATCTACGGGAAACTGAAATTTTACACTGCATATATGACTTTTTAAGGTACCCAAAAAGCATTTCGGTCTTAATATTGTGACCTTTGAGTCAAGCAGCCACTAGGAATTGAATTTCATTAGTCTTAATGAACGACTCTTAACTGGATATTCCTCAAATGAATTTTTCTTCGATATTTATGAACAAATAATGTTATTTAACGTATTTGATTTTATTGTATAGCAAGTATAGGTATTGTCAATCACTTTTGATACAGTCTCCATTGAGTGTTACTAACTGTTGTCAAAATAATTAAAGCCATGGAACTTAATGTGTAACAAATAAAATCCATCCAGATTTCGAGGATATATTCTTAAAATCATACGTGTAGAAGACATAGTTAATAGTATAATAGTATATTATGCACCAGAGCGAGGTTAGGCGATTTCGGCACGAAAAACGTTTGCGATCCGAGCGCAGCGAGGATTGCAAGTTTGCGCGTGCCGAAATAGCCTAATTGATCGAGGTGCATATACTATTTTTTGTACCCCGCGGGAGCAAAGGGCCATTCTTTGCAAACGCCAGGAAGCAAAGCTGGCACTTTGCTGCCGCTGGGACGAAAAAATAAAAATAATATTTGTATGCAATCTTACACCTCCGGGAAGTGGGCGACCAAAGTCAATTTTAGATAAAAACGATCTATCCCAAAATACTGCGCTCGTTTGCGCCTTCAGAATCCGTGATTGGAAAAATTATGTGAAAAGTCTATCTTCCGACATTTACAAAATAGTAGCCGCTGCTGTAGTATCTTCAGAAGTCCATAACTTCGTCAATATTTGAATTTAGGACTTGAATCTAGTACGAAGGAATGCGCGTCAGAGAAGTTATTAAAGAACCGAGGAGAAAATCCTTGATTTGAAAATCCTTGAATGCGACCGGAAAACATATAGATATTTTCCCTTGAATTTCAATTGAAGAAATCTGTTTTACCATTTGTCGCTCGATTGTATTAGTACAGAATACTTAACCAGATGTCAGCTTAATGCAATATTTAAAGCTCAACTTTTTCGAAAATCAATTTTTATGTACTCACACGTTGTCAAATTTGGGTGACTGTTCATAACGAAACTCTCCGAAATGCTTTTTGAGTACAACAATAAGTCACATATACGGTCATTCAGTCTAACGTTTTCATTTTCCGTAGATATTCTATTAGTTTCGATCATTCCAGGAGATACTTTCTTTCTGGACCAAAAAACAGTGTGGGATGTTTCAAAGTTCCAAGTTTTGCGAAATAATGTTCGATTTTTAAAAGCAGTATAATTTTATATTTTTCATATGAACCCGTTGGGAAGTCCTGAATGTTTCATTGGGAAGAAACAAAACTTTGCGTTCATCATTTTGCTTTCTCAAAGAGAAAGCTTTGTAACGGGGCAAAATCGACAGACCGAATCAGACCTCGGGACCTCGATTTTCGTAATCTACGGGTCGAAAAACATGGAAATCCAAAAGTGTCTGTACGTATGTATGTATGTGTGTGCGTCCCGTTTTTTTTTTCGTCTACGATAACTCTCGAAGGAATGGTCCGATCTTCTTGAACCTTATTCATTGGCCGCTTGCTTTAAAAGTAATATATTTATGCGAATTTTTCCAGTAACATAGTTTGATAAAAGAGTTTATCAAATCACGATAACTCTTGAAGGAACGGTCTGATCTTGCTAAAATTGCACACAGGTTGGTCGCGGCAAAATCTCGGCCGAGTTCAATTTTCAGCCAAATCCGTTGGTTATTTCCCTAGCAACCGTTCCTAACGTGTTTTCTCACAAATCCTTATGAGTGCTCATTGGGGCAAGCCGGAAAATCAGTTTTAAGTTACACTCGATGGCCAAAGACACTGAAGTGCTATATTTGCTCCAGAGCAACCGTTGTTTACCTCCCTAGCAACCGTTACGAAGGTTGAAAGTAATCAATTTATGACCCGTTCCCATCCTTTACGATGGCAAAAGACACAAAATCTTCCCTATTAGCTCCTTAGCAACCGTTGTTTACCGCCCTAGCAACCGTTGCTAAGGGAAAGAAAAATTCACGTAGTTTCGTTTCCAGTATTTTCAATTGCAGAGGATACAAAATCTCCGTTTTACCCATAGCAACCGTTGATGCAGAAGATGGAAAGGGCTAAATATTGCTTTGCACAAGTTTTTTTAATATAAATCCACTCATTCCTCAAAACAACCGTTTGTTTACATTCCTAGCAACCGTTGCTTCGGAAGCCGGAAAATCAGTTTTAATTCACACTCGATGGCCAAGGACACTGAATTGTTATATTTGCTCCATAGCAAACGTTACGAAGGTTGGAAGTGATCAATTTGTGACCCATTTCCATCATTTTCGATGGCAAAGGACACAAAATCTTCTGTATTAGCTTCATAGCAACCATTGTTTACGTGTCTAGCAACTGTTGCATACTGTCGCGAAATCTGCTGTCGAAAATCTGAAATGAAACACGCGAAAAACATAAACCGAACAAATATGATCTAACACATGTCACTATTAACCTGAAACTAAATAAACAAACGTCTAACATGAACATAGCTAAAATTAAGCTGCTTGATTTCGGTTCAGTACTATATATTCAGAAATTGAATTTTTCTTGCATGAGTTCGTTCATCTTTGATGAAGATGATATGTTTTAACTTTTCATAAAGACAGGTGGGAACAATTTTCCAAACAGCCTCTAAATTTAACTTACCAAGTAGATACACACAATCACCCACGTGTGATACGCCTGTGGTGCGAACATAATTTTTTTCATACTAACTAGGATCGGGTGACCAACCTTGATGAAACTCTCCGAAATGCTGTTTGGGTGCCTCAATAAGCCATATATATATATATATATACAAGACCATTCAGACTAACGTTTCGATTTTCTGTTGATATTTTGCCAATTAGTTTCGATCTCATTCATTTGCTGAATACTTATATAGACAAGAAGTCATAGGTATAGATATAATGTACATCATATAAATCAGATATTATTGATGGAATATCTCGGAGAAATCGAAACTTCAGATCGAATAGCTGTTATGGCTTATACGGGTAACCAAAAAGCATTTCGGAAAGTTTCATCATTATCGGTCACCCGAAGTTGACAACGACTCGTAGTAAGTATTCTTTTGGTCATGTTTTTGGGTGTAGAGAATTTTTCGCACATGGGAGATTTTGATCGGATTTCTTGTTGTGCACGGAGAAAAACAAGAATATTACTTTTTATTGATTGACATTTACTCAAGTTGATTTGCAGATACAGATCGTTTCCTAATCTCGATTCGATCTATCATGCAAACGAACAAAATTGAAGAGAAATTTTTTTCGAGATTGATCAGACAGCGAGAGAAAGTTTTAGATGAACCTGGCAACGCTTGACGTTCAAAAGAATAATGAACAGTGATTTTTTTTTAGACTACTAAGACTTCGATATAGATTTAAAGGATATTCTTATCGTTTTCCTCCGTCTCGTAGATATTGCGACTTTCAGTTAATTAATGTTATATTTTTATAGTTTGTTTGCGGAAGCAATCAAGTATTATTTATACTTCTAAATACTTCTACTACTAAATAGTATGCCTCGTAATACCTTAATTAACTTTGACTCAGCATAAATTATGCAATAAGTTTCTTCAAGAGCAATCACCTCAACCAGTTCCCATCCATCACTAACTAACGAGTTTTCGCAGATAGGATCTAAGATTTTCATCAAACTTATTTTTAGAAGCTCAAAATGTTAGAACTTCTTGCTCAATTCCATATCCATATGAAACTGCTAATTTACAATCAATCAACAGTTTTATAGAAGATTGCCATCAATTTGTGAGAAGTTTGGAAGTTGATCCATAATATTCGTCCCATCTAGGTTGAATATTCAAAACCTTAAAACTGAACTGAATGTTCAAACTGCTTTTCAAAATAAATGAAATTCGTCTGTAGATGTTTGATTCGCGTAATAGCGACAGAGCATACGAAAAAATCCCACAACCTCGTTCCACTGAAAATCTCGATCTCATTTGATCTCCGTTGCGGTGGGCGAAACACACAAGTTAAAAATCTCAGCTGCCGACAAAGTGCGCGATAAGGAAAAAGGTAGTGCTTCCGGGACGTCGGTATAATCGAAGCACGCCATCCCGTCGGAGGTGCAGTCCATAGCCACGAGATTAAAGCTTGATATGCGGATTGTAAACGCGTGAGATTAAAAGTGCTAATCGCTAGTTTATTTTTGGTGGACACACGAATTCTACTATATTTCATATCAGTATTTCGATCCTACTAATTTATCGCCAATGATTCGTTGCGTCATGTAATGATTTTGCTACCAGATTTTTTTTGTCCAATTTCGCCAGTTAAAAGCATACATCGACTACTCCATCGAATGGGTGCGCAGCTCATTTACCCGATAAATATCCAACAAATGTTCACGACATTCCGATTTTGTTTCAGAATTAGTCTGTTGAAGATTCTCGTTTGATCCCATTCATAATTTCATCTGAGCTAATTCATTTCGAAAATTCATTAGAAATAAATCCGTGAATGATTATGCATTTGACTTTTGATAGATAATTATACTCTCGGTCAATTTGTAAGACGTCCAACAACTTCACGGAACAGACACATGGTACAGCAAGCCAATCTTACGTCATTCTAAACAGTTCGATCGAGTTTAATCATCAACTTATCATTTGTATGATTATGCTGGTCTTCAATTTAATATAATCCCGCAGCTTCTTTCGAAAAATCCGCAAGGCAAAACACGATATGTATACTCCATGAAAAAACCTAACGTAATCAGCTGTTGGTGAAATCGTCCACGGCTCGGCATTTCCTCTTTCATTTCGACCGGCAACGCATTCGGGCGTTTGGTATAACGTTAATTGAAATTTATTCGAGTATGCCCACCCTCTACCCATAACATGCCTCAATTTTTTCCACCCGCGCGTCGTTATTCCTGCCAGAAGATACAAGTCGAGATAGAGAGTCGGTCATTAAGTCGGCGAGGCTCTTTGCTAACGGATTTATAGGCGCGCAAGGCGTAAATCTGCATCGTTTGCGGCTATATGAACTCGTTTGCGCGCGGCTTTGGTCGCTGGTGTTCGCGGGGGCAAAGGACTCGAGATAATTTGTTGTGTTTGATTCGCCAACTATAAACCGAAGTCAAAGTGCTTCTTGTGTTGTTCGAGTGTCACGCGCACATATGCTAGTATACAACCAATCGCAATAAGCCACGAGATAAACAGAAACTCCCGCGCGAGAAGCACGTCGTCTTTTACCAATCGTGTAAGTATATCTGCGCAACAGATCACCGGCTGTGCGTAGTGTGGGTGACTGCCATAAATAATTATCTATCCAAGTACAATGGAGCTAATGAGTAAGGGGGAGAGCGGCAGGTTGACAGTGTAGGTAAGTTGGCAAACTATGAATATCTCCTAATTCATACGATAGACAAAGATGACGCTAATAGCGATTTGTGTACATTGATATGATACATATATTTGTCCTGAGTATAGAACTTCATAATATCTATAATCCTGTAGAAAATATTTTCTGAACGGAAAATTAGTTTCTTTTGAAAATGACAGTGAAGAATGCCAATGATTTTTTATATGAATGAGAGTACACATTGGAAAAATATTGAAAATACAAGGCTTCAAAGAATAATTGAAAGAAGAACTGGCTTCAATCATGGGCTTATCACTAGGTATAGACCATTTTGAAGCTCATGGCCTGTGGAATCAAATAAAGTTTGAGCAGTCAAAAATATCATAGCGTACAAGTTAAAAGTTTTCTTCACTTTTTAATGCTTTAAATATACACGTGTATGCATCAAATGTTTTTTTTACCTTCACGGTACGAGTTCATTGATACATGAAAAGTGTGTAAATACTATAGATGGTATATGCACAGTTTCTTGATAATACTATCAAATGATATGATTGTCTTGAAGTTTTGTTAAGCTAGACTAACAGGTCATTGAATAAGACCTCGGGTATCGGCTTATTCAACTAATTCATCGAAAAAATTCAAATGGAAAAAAAAGAAATGATTCCGACCAGTACGGAGTTAATGGAAAATATACATTAACATTAATGAGATCCTTTGCACAGGTCTAAATACTATTATAGAAATAGTAACAATGGCATTTGCGATGAGTTGTCGTATGAATGCCTCAGGATACATAGATGCTTCCTACGAAGAAAGGCACTTGCCAGAATCTTTCGACGTATATTATGCAACTAGAGCATGAAATTCTTAGAGACTCATGAGGATCGTGGCCTGCGAACTGCCGGCGACCGCGACGAGTGTTATGCGTTCACAAATATGAACGCACCAGTCGGATACGATATTTTTTGTTGTGAGTGCTCGAATTTAAATGATATCTGATAAACGCTCTAAGAAGATTCACCTGTAGACGCAGTATTATCAGCACGTACAATGTTAACCTAAATATGACATGGTCCACAAAAATAACGAAATCTCCTCCAGGAATTTGAAAACCGATGAAAAAGCCCCCTGAGAGAAATGGCATGTAGGTAACACGTATGGAGTACAGTTTTTGAGTTGGTTTGAAATTTGGTCCAAAATTCAAGTTCACATTGTGTATGATCGAAATCCAACTTTGAGCTGGATTGCGTAGTTGTGAGTATATGCGATCCAAACTCCTCGAAAAATGAAGATTGTATATTAATGTGAAGGTGCGGCGAGTCAGTGTGGAGAACACTCTCCGGATCGCTGTGCGATCGCGTCGTCGTGACGCTTGGGTCGCTTACTGTAGCTCAACCGTTGCAGAGTTGTTCCAGCGAGCTTGAGAGCTTTCAGCTGGCGATTCGCGAGCGTCGTATTATGGTATCTTGCTACGCACATTTCAAGTTCGAAATGGACGCGTGGAGAATGTACACTTGGCCCGCGACTCTCGAGCGTCGTAGCATAGAATATAATGTAGGTCCAGGATTGGAATGGACAGATAGAGATTAATTTCAGATTGCGGTTCTAATTGTCGGTCGTTCGAAAAGGACTCGACGGATTGTCTCGGCGGACTGACTCGATTACTGCTCGCGCGTATTCTTTACCACGAATAGGCTTCAGTGCCCAAACAGAACCAGAAGAGTACGTCCATTTTTCGCTGAGATTCCAGCGGTAGAGGCCTGGTGAAACCAGCGGGGCTCGTTCGTTTTTACGCATACTTATTAATGCGCGGTCCGACGTTTCCGCCCCGCAAAGGCCGTTGACACATCGTTGTGAACGTGGGCTCGCTCCGGCTCGCACTGTAGCGTCGTCTCCGTTATATCCGATAGGTTTTAGCTAAATCAAATTGTTAGATATCATATCACTTATTCTAGTACACAGACAGAAATCTTCTAATCAAATTTACGAGAAAAGCTATTCTGGTAAATTTTCATTTTCTGAAAGATATTTTGAAAATTTATTCGTCTTTCAGCATCGCGTGCTCGGTTTCATAATCCATCAATCTAGTGTTATCCATACTAGGGGGGTACCCCCCTCCTCGCTCCGCTCGCCAACCCCCCATACGTTCTTTGAAATCCAAAAATTTCAATAATAAGTATAATAATAATTAAATAAAAATTACATTCAAACTTCGATTTTGTTCGATCGAAAATAATACTAAACGAACGATTCAGCTTGAGGTTTTTCGCAGTTCCATTTCAGATTTTCGGCAGCAGATTTCGAGACAAACTGCAACGGTTGCTAGACACGTGAACAATGGTTGCTATGGGTAATACGGAGATTTTGTGTCCTGTGCAGTTGAAAATACTGGGAAACAAAACTTACATAAATTTTTTTATTCCCCTTAGCAACGGTTGCTATGGCGGTAAATAACGGTTGCTGAGGAGCTATTTGGGAAGATTTTGTGCCCTTTGCCGTCAGAAATGATGCCATGGAAATCAACAGTGGTTGCTATGGGAACTATCTCATCGATTCTCGTGGATTCTCATCGACTCGCATTGACTCTTGTGGGACTAACTTGTGTGCAAAATTTCAAGAAGATCGGACCATTCCTTTGAGTTATCCTGGACGAATAAATACTGGAAATGAATAATTTATTCGAAAACAGAGGTGGAAAACAGGGGTGGAAAAAGGGGGTGAAAAAGGGCTAAAAAAAGAGGTGGAAAAGGGGGGTGGAAAAGGGATTGAAAAAGAGAAAAAAAACTGATGGCGGTGGCGGCGGCGGCGGTTTGGTTTTTTATATGGAGAGATCATATTTTACCTCTGTAAACATTTATGATTCCACCGGAATTTGAACTGAAATATACTGCATGATTCGCCGAACCTTTACCGCTGCGCTAACATTGTTATGTACGAAGGTGTCAACACAGATTTGTAGTCAAAGTTGCGTGGACAAATGAGCGTATCTTAAGTGGAATTATGGTGCCTGTTTCATTCTACTTAATTACATCATTGAATGAACTACCAGCACTGAACAAATGCTAAGATCGCTAAAAAAATGGATGGGGAGTAGTGGAGTTTGGACATGATGTTTGTGTGAAAATTTATCAAGAACAATCGGAAAAATGTGGTTATTAGAACACCACTTGACAATTTTTGTTCCACGGTAAATTGTAAATGTTTACAGAACTTCTAGAGCTTTTTTATTTTTCCCTATAATCGTTCCAGCATTTTGACTCTTGTTGGTCTGTGATTATGATAATATGATCGACTACAGTGACTTACACTCAAAAATGCTGTACTCTCAGAGCATGTGGAATCTACCCAAGCATCCGGGAGAGATACGAAGAGATGGGAGCTACTCAAGAGCGTACATCGGTCAGTGGCCGGCATTATCCGAACAATGTGAGATTTGAATAGAGTTATATGCATTCATTCGAGCACATGACATGCATAAATCATCACCTGTCCAAATCAATTTTAATCCACGAGACGAAAGAGTAATTAGCGAGAACACCTCTAATCAATAGGCCGACGCCAGAGAGAAGTGCCGCGTGCCAACCCGGCATTACCATAATAACAGCTGGTTGTACCCGGATGGAAAAGTTGCCGTGCTGTAGAGAACTACGCGGACGACAACAGCCGCTTTTGATTGGAACGTCACACACACCGTCGAGTTTTATCGGGGGTGCGGGCAGCAGCTACTCGCGATTTCCGCAATGCCTGCTATATTACATTCGCATTTCCTCCAGGATTCCGATTTTTGAGCGATTCCATTCCGTTCCAATGCGCATTCGATCGGGAAAAGCTTCTCGGATAGAATGCTCGCTTACAAGGCAAATGTATCAAGTGTGTCACCCCTTAAGTTTTCCGCCAACTCAACTGAGATAAAATTGGAATTTCAAATGTATGTGAGCTGCATCTTGAAGGCTAGCTCAATACCTATAAGAAACCGTCGGTACTACTACCATTTACCTACTTCAACCCATTCAAAATGTCAAATAACCAAAATAACTCAAAAAGGCAAAATTGTGTACACGAGTACACAATGTGGCACCTTTTTATGATCAATTGTTACAGCCTCTTGTAACCCCTACAGGGACGATAGAATTGGGATTACTCGAAACTCGAAATCATGTTTCCCTAGATAATTATATAAAACTCTTAACATCTAACAGATAAATACGTACATGTAAATCATTGCAATATCTCTCTATATTAAAAGCCAGACCGCCGCCGCTGCCGCCGCCGCCGTCAAATTTCTCCACCCCTTTTTTGCACCCCTTTTTTGCACCCCTTTCTTGCACCCCTTTCTTGCATCCCTTTTCTGCACCCCTTTCTTGCACCCCTTTTCTGCACCCCTTTCTTGCACCCCTTTCTTGCACCCCTTTCGTGCACCCCTTTTTACCACCCCCTTTTGCCACCCCCAACTCTCGAAGGATTGGTCCGATTTTCTTGAAATTTTGCACACA
The DNA here is from genome assembly GCA_020882685.1 of Aphelinus atriplicis. Classification (NCBI taxonomy): domain Eukaryota; kingdom Metazoa; phylum Arthropoda; class Insecta; order Hymenoptera; family Aphelinidae; genus Aphelinus; species Aphelinus atriplicis. The sequence goes on along the minus strand of CM037073.1, from coordinate 86,225,804 downwards.
TGTTAGTCGCGGCGAAATCTAGGCCGAGTTCAATTTTTAGCGAAATTTCTTGGTTATTTCTCTAGAAACCGTTACTAACGTGTTTTCTCATGAATTCTCATTTAAAAGCTCATTGGGACCATTAAAGTCAATGAGAATCGATAAGACATTTCCCATAGCAACCACTGTTGATATCGTTGGCAACCGTTGTTTACTTCCTTAGCAACCGTTGCTGCAGAAGAAGAAAAGGGCTAAATATCATTTTGCATGAGTCTTTTTAATCTACTTATTCATCGAAACAACCGTTTGTTTACATCCCTAGCAACCGTTGCTTTGGAAGCCGGAAAATCAGTTTTAAGTCACACTCGATGGCTAAGGACACAGAATTGTTGTATTTGCTCCATAGCAACCGTTGTTTACCTCCTTACCAACCGTTACGAAGGTTGGAAATGATCCATTTATGACCCGTTTCCATTATTTTCGAAGGCAAAGGTAGCTCCTCAGCAACCTTTTTTTACCCCTAGCAACCGTTGCTAAGGGGAAGATAAATTCACGTAGTTTCGTTTCCAGTATTTTCAACGGCACAGGATAGAAAATCTCCGTTTTACTCATAGCAACCATTGTTTACGTGTTTACGTATTTAGCAACCGTTGCAAAATTTCTCGAAAAAATATGATCTGACACATGACACTTTTAACCTGAAACTGAATAAACAAACTTTAACATCAACATAGATGAAATTAAGCTTTTATTTTGATTCGAATCGTTCGTTTAGTATTCTTTTCAATTGATCAAAATCGAAGTTTCAAGTTTCAAGTTTTATTGATTTCAATGTAATTTTTATTTAATTATTACTACACTTATCATTGAAATTATTGACTTTCAAAGAACACACGGGGGGGGGGTTGGCGAGCGAAACGAGCAGGGGGGTACCCCCCCTAGTATCTATAAAACTTGCCATTCACTTTTTAAATATTTGTACATTTTATTCGACTCAATATCACATAAAGGGCCACATTGGGTAAACTCATATTTTATGCAAAAAAGAGTATTTTGAGAAAAATTTTGGGAAATTATGGGATTACGTTTTTACACGAGACAGAGTAGTCACATGTGATGAAGAAAGCGAGGGAAAATATTTCAATACTGCCAACATATCAGCCAACTGCAACTGATGCAGGCCAGAGAGCAGAAAAAATGCGAAATCTGAGAAAAGTGCCACATTGGGTGTTTTATTTGCACTTGCTTGTTTTGTTTGAATTATTGCGGACGCGTTGATCTACGCTCTTGCGAGATTCAGAAACGCCATTGGCTAATGATCTATTCACATATCTAGTATTTTCTGAACTGATTGATATACTCACTGTTATTTATATCCTTCACGACGTTCCGCATATGTCGCATTCCAATACATATACGATCCTATTGGTTTCGCAATTGCTGTGTGAAAGAATATATCAGTGGGATGACATTGCACAACACAGGACATTCTCTCACAGCTCTCCCAATAGTTATAGTCCTTTTATTCTCCCAAGCGATCCAATAAAAAGGAAATGCAAAGCGATTAATTAATTGGACAGGATTCAGGCACATCCGAAAACGGTCGCCGACTCACAAAGGCGAGTCACTGTAAATCACTATCTATTGATGTTGGATTTATTAAAACACGACAAGTGCCAAGGGCATTCGAGTTTGTTGTGGCTCCTTTCCCATTTGACGACTACTCGCATTCCTTATATATATATATACCTATGCGCGTATGTGCAGCGGAGCGCACACACACACACAGTGGCTCGTGAATAATCATATCGGAGAGGTGGAAAGAAAACTCCCTGTCGGAACTTGTCATCAACACTGCCCGATCAATCCGACCCTGCGCGGTTGAATCACGCGCGAGTATTCTGGCTAATCACCTAAGACACGCTCCAGTAAATTGTCCCGGCAGCGAGCGGCCTTCAAATCACCTCTCCCATCAATTCCCCGCGTGTAAATTCCAATGATTACGACCCTGTAATTAAGTTTTCTCTCGACCCGACGCAAATGTCCATCCCGCGGGGAATACACTGATCCAAGGTATACAGCTATACATGAAATGCCGACATTAAGGGGTAACACCACTCTAGAGGCCGAAAAAAAGGTGTAATTTTGCGAATTTTTCAAGGGATAATGGGAAGAGGGATTATATTGAAATTCACAGGGATTATTCAACATCTATATTGAAGTATAAAAAAAATTTTTTTATTATCGATTTCGTACAAAATGGCGGCACCACAGCGGATCTCCGATACAAGGTTTTTTTACGACGCTCCGCGGGCGTACCCATATCTCGGCAACCATGAAAGCTGGAACAAAAATTCAATATTTTTTCGAAACTTCATACTAATAGCTATCGAAGTACGTAGGATTTTTTTTTCTTCAATTTTTATAGAAACTACATATTTGAAAAAAACGTAGAAATTTTCGACAAAAAAAGAGCAGTAAATTGTCGATAAAACAGGTAATTTTCAAAATTTCAAAAAACGACTACGTACTTCGGAAGAGAATATATATATATGAAGCTACTGTAAAAATTTGAAGCCGATCCATGCAATAGTTTTGAAGCTACGAGTACGCCCGATTTGAAAAAAACAGTTTCGAGAAAAACGCGTTTAAAGTTTTAAATTATCGTTCAATCGTACTTACACTTCAATCAGCAATCCCTTGGAAAAACCGCTGCCAAGTGCCTTAGCAGTATGCTTTCTCAAAGAAGCTTCAACATCACCCACAAACGCGTCCCAAACCTGTATTTTCACCTTTCCACTAGCGTAGATACTATCATCTATTTTTCAAAAATTACAAAAAAATTATTTAATCAATTCAATTCGTATCTTTGTGACTGTGTAAAGTGTCGTTCTTTTTCAATTGACCAAACTATGTTGCGAGTGTTGATGTCTGCCCGGGCTCTCTTATGATTTGATCAAATGCAACAAAGCAAACTGTTCTAGGTTCTACACGATGCGAGACATTTGGACCTGCATAATTTTTCGATCAGTTCATCTTGTGACTGTCATACGGTTAAATGGCGGTCAAAATCGATCCGTACTGCCCTTAAGTCCGTATTTAGCACACTTGAAGACTCATTTTGATCATTTTCGACGGCAAAAGACACCAAATTTTCCCAATTTTCTCTATAGTACGTTGAAAATACTGGAAACGAAACTTACATCAATTTTTTTCCCCATTAGCAACGGTTGCTAGGGCGGTGAACAATGGTTGCTAAGGAGCTAATTGGGAAGATTTTGTGTCCTTTGCCGTCGAAAATGATGGAAATAGATCTTAAATTAATAATTTCCAACCTTCATAACGTTTGCTAGGGAAGTAAACAACGGTTGCTATGAAGAAAATAGAACAATTCAGTGTCCTTGGCCATCGAGTGTGACTTAAAACTGATTTTCCGGTTTGCCCCAATGAGCACTCATAAGGATTTCTGAGAAAACACGTTAGAAACGGTTGCTTAGGAAATAACCAACGGATTTTGCTGAAAATTGAACTCGTGATAGATCTTGTCACAACTAACCGGTGTGCAAAATTTCAAGAAGATCGGACCATTTCTTCAAGAGTTATCGTGGACGAAAAAAAACGTTACACACATACACACACACACACACACACACACACACACACACACACACACACACACACACACACACACACACACACACACACACACACACACACACACACACACACACACACACACACACACACACACACACACACACACACACACACACACACACACACACACACATACATACAGACACTTTTGGATTTCCATGTTTTTCGACCCGTAGATTACGAAAATCGAGGTCCCGAGGTCCGATTCGGTGGGTCGATTTTTGCCCCATTACAAAGCTTTCTCTTTGAGAAAGCAAAAAACACTTGGAGTTCGAATTTCGAAAAAAGGGTTTCAGGAGCGTATCCTACGGGAAATCTACTAACTTTTTAAGTAAAAAAAAATCGAATTTTTGAAAATCCTAGAGTGGAGGCGATCCACGCGCGCCTCGAAAATCATTTGGATTCATTAGCTGGTATGAAAGAGCCAATGGAGCATCATTCAAACATCGCGCGATAAAACACTCGGCTCTGCTTTGATAGCGATTCCGGCGTGCTGGGCTATTGCACTTTTGATAATTATCACTCGGTCCAACGATTGCTTTAGTGCATCGGGAAGTAGGTCTTCTTCCAGTCCGCGTAGTAGGCCATGTCATCTACATTTGCCCCTAGCGGATTCATGAGCTCCCGTATGTACATGTGCCCGTTGACATTGCGTGTCTGCTTGTTCGAACGTTACTTCCGGTTGGCGAGCGTCGCTCCTGACAAGTAGGGCATTGTGTTAAACGCTGGTTTTACTACAGTAATAATTCCAATCGATGGGGTCGTTATTCAAATGTCCATGCCGCAGGACACGTTTTACCGGCCGATACATTATGAGTGTTCAGGGATTGAGTGTGCGAATTGGGTGGGGATATTCAAAGTCGCGCTATTGTCGTCTGGCGTACCAATGCCCCGTTATCTCATTCATCATGTCTTCACAAGCTTTTGCAAATGTCAATGGTTTTTCAATGATCCCGAATTAAGCAACGAATTTGTCTGAAATAAGTCCACTGAATGGCTTTTACAAATGTAACTGCAGTCAATGCACCACTCCCTAAAGGTATTTCGCAAATTTGACTGTGATGGACTTGAAGTTTTGAAATTCTGCGAACAGTATCTTGAAGTTTAGCTCAATACCTATCAGAAACCATTTCTAAAGTTAATACTCGACTACTTAAAACTATTAGAAATCGCAATTTAAAAAAAAAACGCACAAGAGCCATTCTTTTCTACTTGCTAGCGAAACACATGGGAAGCACGAGGTTAAACAATAATGCTTGATTTCCAAAGCGTACAATCTAAAATACTCGCGAATATAACAGTGATCGGGAAATAACACGTTTGATGGGCCGGCTATCTGTCATGCGATCTTGTAACAGCGTGACCGGAGAGAGCGCAACAGCCAAAACGAATATATCGAGTCTCTCTTGCTCTAAACAAACTGCTCATATCAGTAGTGATCTAGCGCTGGAGGTGTCGAACGAGCATCCTACAATTATTCCCCATGGCACCATACGATATCTGCATCAGCGGGAGAAAAGTAGACGCACACAAGCGCTTCTTGCCGTTCGGCTCATCGATTGGTAATTTATGAGAACTGGAAATAACTAAACTAATTGGATTATCGACTCGCGACTAGTTTTCGGGCAGTTGTATTGAGCTCTATTGGTTAGTTGTCGACTCACGCGCTCATTCCGATTGAACGAATTGTTCCAACGGCTTTTTGCGCAATGTTCTTTCGGGGCAACGCCAAAATTATTCTGTCTGTGAGTCTCGTTCCCCATGAGGGCTGCACCATACGAAACGTACGAGTTATGAAGTCATGTCTACTCGAATTTGAATAGCATCAAATAAGAACTAAAATTTTGATCGCTTATGAAATCTTACTCGTAAGTAAATGCACGAAAAGCTATTGGAAATATCTATAGATGTAATAATAATATTATTAGATTGGGCTACTGTTTTGAAATAAGTATATACGGTATAAAAAGAAAATCAAATCTGTCAGTGTACTCCGAGTTATTCAAACACGGAAGATTACTATAATATAAATATGCATCCTAAAATCGTGTAATTTCACGCTTCAACTCCACTCCCTAAGTCTGACTCTCCGTATACTGGAATTTAATTGCCTACTCCGCAAGATACGCCCAATCAAACGAGCACGAAAAAACAAATAGAACTGTACAGTCACGTGGTTGGTATGTTACAGGCAGATCCGTCCCTATCATTACCAGAATGATTCGAAGGTCCAGGGCACATTAAAAAACAACCACATCACAGTGCGTCGGGTGATTACGCGGAAGAAACTCCCCTGAGGTATTTTCGCTGTCCCTGTATTTTTGGTAATTAGCGGTCCTGGTGACAAGTGATTAGCCTCTTAATCACTTCATTAGAGAGGTAGGATTTTCATTTATGTTTAGGTTGGCGTGGGTGACATAGGTATTGATAGATGAAGTCGAATGAAGGAATGAATATAATACTATTTAGATTCATGGATAGAGATATTGAACGATGCAAAAGGTGATGTTGAAACAAGTAAATGGTATGTTAGATTGATTGGCAAAAGATTGCAGATTTCTCACTCGATATTTTATCCTGCCACTTTATTGAAACAGCAGGGAAACCCGAATGAAATAGTGGATGATAAAGAGAAAGATAATTTCGAAGGAGACAGAAATTCGTGTCAAATTGCTTCCTTGTACTAACTAACCATGGAACAATCATGCAAATCAAATTTGAAAATCAATTTTAAAAAGAATGGCGTGTGAATCTAAAGACATGTATGCGAGACCTCTATTTTAACTGAAACATCGAGAAAAAACAAGTGAGTAGATTTAATGTTAGTAGTTATTTAAAGTAAACCAAACTAAACTTGAATGAAATAAAATAAAATATAATGAATAATGATAGCTTCATCTAAAAACTATAACATCCCACAAAATCAACTAAAAATTGAAATATTGCAATGATTTATTTCAATAAATAGTGAACAATGGAACTTGGTTCTTTACTCTAGAAAAAGTCTGAATTAATAGTACACGTAATGAAGATTAGATCATGATGTATTTTCATGCAATAGAATAGTAAGCTATCTGACAGTACCATCATGAATAATTAGTGTTCATAATCAATTTATTTGAAATTATGACAATTACTCAAAGTATCATTGTGGAGGGTTTCATTCGAATAATGAATTACAATTTAACGTTTGCGAAGCTTCGAAACAACCCAGGACTCTTTTGCAACATCACAGTAATGAGATCTGGATCTCCTTCAGACTCAAATAATTCTTTTTCGCACCTGTATATAATGAGCATTGAAGATTCTTATTCAATTGTGTGAGATAACAGAAAATTTTTAATCGAAATACTCAAAGCATATGCTATCTGAGCAATCATTCTATTGTACAAAAACTCTTAACAGAATAGAATATTTTATTCAACACGCGCATCATGCGAGACTGATCTGATAATTATGAGAAATGAAATATTTAATGTATAGTCTGAATATTTTTCATTCAATACGGTCAATTTTTAAGTTTCTTCTTGTGAACGCCGTTCATTTTTGTTCATAGGATTTCGTCTAATTCATGTTCATTGAGTCAGTATTGATCTCATTCACCTCTTTAGAAATATGTAAATTTGAAAATCAAACTATATCTTTACTCCAGTCTCGGTAATCATTGATAGATCTAATCTTTGTTTTAATACATACACATAGTTTATTGTAATATTACCTCGGAAATCGTATTAATTTCATGGGTAGTTTTTTCCATGAAAATAACTTATTATTTCATCTTGTTGTTAGAACATGTATGGAACTCAAGATTTGAATTCTGATATGTAATCTATGAATCGTTGACAGCTAAAGCGCAGTATTTTGCTCTTTGTGATAGCTCAGCTTGTGAATTATTTGTGTCACAAGTTAAATATGACTCGGGTCTCCGAGAGAGTTGATAATTTCTATTAAAAATAAGTTCATATAGAATAAAGTTAAGAGACATCGACCCTCACAAATCAATGATGCCAACATTCGAAAGAGACTAAATAAATAGAATCTGAAAATATGTAGAAATAGGTCGAAGCTGCTCAAGGTGAAAATTCTATAGCTGTACCGGACTCAAATAACTGTTCAAATTTTGTTCAATTCAAATCATTATTATTCACATAGAAACCTCTTACTAAAATATTAACGGATTCAAAAGTTTAAAAATTTTTTCCCGTATATTATCTTTCGTGGCATTGAGTAATTAGATAATACAATTTTAACAGGAAATGCGAAAGCTCCGTACAGGTTACATTAGTTCAATGTTCAAGTTCACGACTTTAAATGAAAATAACTTTTTCAGAAGCATGAGTATGGCTATTTATTTTGACTCCATTCGAAAGAGCAAATTGCAAATTCTAACACATATCAAAATGAGCAAGAGTTTGAGTTAGGAAAGGTTATGGAATTTCTACCTTAATATGTCCGAAATCAAAAATTTCATTCGACTTGTGTAAAACACTAACCCCAAAATGGAAAACATTTCAAAAAATGAAATTTTGTTCCTGCAATGGCTCCTTCATTAAGTCTGGGATTGCTTTATCAATACTGTTTGATTTGAAATTACTCTTTCTCTTCAGTCACCTGTGATGGTACCTTGTAGACCACTTCTTTTATTTGGTTCCATTTAAGTCTCAGCTGACGATCAAGAGCTGCTTTGAGTATCGGAACTGATAACTCAATATGCCAATCTAAGTTAATTGGTAGAAAATAATACATTGATCGCGATACCGTAACGTCTATCAAGATATGAATTTTGTATAAACGGTAGGTATACCCAATATGCGCCACTCTTTGGATTTCATATATACGCGCATCTAGAGCAGTACTGTGGCACAGAATCTTTTTGGCAATACAAAATAATGAGTAAAGAAAACATTTTGACCGGTCTTGAACGCTTGCACCAACTTGTTTATGTGCAAGCGTTTGAGTGCAAGCGTCCTTGCACCACTTATTACAGCTCATTTTATTCATTTTTTTACCATGCGAATTTGGTTGACACTCTTAGGCTGGGTCAAAAAAATCGAGCAACATACCATCTAATGGTTATTTTTGTTATTTTTGTCAAATATACTCAATATGCGCCATCTCTAAAGTCATTGATTATTGGTTTTCTTCTCGATTTTACGCGTCTAATGAACGGAAAACAACATTTTCTGAAAATTCCATCATTCAGCATAAAAAAATTGGAGCTAGATGCGGCTTGGATTGTTTTAAAGGTATTTAGTAGACCTTTTTAGTTCACACCATCTAATTGGATTCCTACTAGAGAAGTACAAAAAAGAGAACGGATGAAAAAAAGTATTCTGTGGGTGGCGCATATTGGGTACGCTCGGAATTTTTTCGTCAACAATTTTCTTTTTAAAAACTTCTATATCCATGTGTGAAAAAGTGCAAAATAAATACGGCTGACCTATTTTAAAGGCATCGAGTAGACCTTCCATTTTTCCCCAGCCGCATTCTAATTTGACGCGCTGTGGTGATCTTTCTCGCTTAGGTTGCGCATATCGAGTGTATGCATGTGCCTTAGATTTTAATTGATTCAGATTTTTAATAAAACGTTAAAAAAAAATATCAAATAAGTTTTGACTATAGGAAGAAGTTAGTATACGCATCACTAAACAGATTTGAACATTGATGAGATATATCAGTTATCGATAGAAATCATCTCCATTATTTCAAAACATACAAAAAACCCGTGATCTACGTAAGAGATTGTATGTGAATTGTACTTGAGATGTAATCAATTCAATATATGTCAGTCGATAAGGTTTGAGAACTGGACATACTAAGTTACTTCAGTCTTGATATTTACACAGCTACAGAACTACGATGAGATGGGCTCCCGTGATTTTCTGGTTGACATTTTTCATGTTAACAATTGTGCATTTTACAGACTCATGGAAGGTAATTTATCAACTAATTCATGAATAAGTAGATAGTCAATTTTTCAGGACACTTCGAACAAGCTCATTGACATAATTATATTAACATAATAACACACATAATAAAATGCATACTGATTCAGCAGTATGGTTTACTCAAATATTATAAAAGTAATGTGTAATAAATAAAATATAAAGCGTGTTTATTATGATTGTATTTATTATGAGCAACTATAGCTGGATTAGTCAGCAATAGTCATTATGTCACATTCATAAATTTATTGGGACAATGGATAGGTCATACCCCCTTTTCAAGTCGGTGATTTATATGATAATATTTATGAATCAGTTCCAAAAGTTTTTTTCCATAACATCACGCATTAAAATGACTATTATAATTGTAACAATAATAATTTTCATTACTATAATATACTGGCAATCATATGAACGGTTTCAATTTAGTAATTAGCATTATTATTTTCACAAAATTTCGAGATAAAGATCGCTAAGCAAAATAGTTCCAATCGAATGCATATTTTTTCACTCATTTTTAAAGAAAGACTTGATCTACTGAAATTTACGATTTTATCGTAGGTGACAGGAAGTAAATATATATCTTCGAAGAAATATACGTCGATGAAGAAAGAGAAGCGAAAGTTTAGTTCGGTAGGAAAATTCAGGATAAGTCTGGACCCTAATGAAAATCAAATTCTGAGCAATCATACAAATCAATGGAAACATAAGCGACAGACAACGGAAATTAAAGTAAGAGGAGTAAGTTCAGGAAGAGCATTACGGTCAAAAGGAATAAAAGAAAGGGAGAAACCAAAGATAAGAGTAGGAGAGGAACAAGTGACACGTCTGCGAGAGGAGCAAGAGAAACGTACGCGAGAGGAACAAGCGAAACGGGCACAAGAGGAGCAAGAGAAACGTGCACGAGTGGAGCAAGAGAAACGAGAACGAGTAGAGCAAGAGAAACGTGCACAAGAGGAACAAGTGAAACGTCTGCGAGAGCAGCAAGAGAAACGTGCTCGAGATGAACAACAGAAACATTATCTAGAGAACCAAGCGACGCGTGCAGGTGAGGATCAAGCGAAAAGGGCTCGAGATGAACAACAGAAACATTATCTAGAAAACCAAGCGAACTGGATTGAAGAGGGACAAGGGACGCGTGCAGGTGAGGATCAAGCAAAAAGGGCTCGAGATGAACAACAGAAACATTATCTAGAGAACCAAGCGACGCTTGCAGGTGAGGATCAAGCAAAAAGGGCTCGAGATGAACAACAGAAACATTATCTAGAGAACCAAGCGACGCGTGCTGGTGAGGATCGAGCGAAAAGGGCTCGAGATGAACAACAGAAACATTATCTAGAGAACCAAGCGAACTGGATTGAAGAGGGACAAGGGACGCGTGCAGGTGAGGATCAAGCAAAAAGGGCTCGAGATGAACAACAGAAACATTATCTAGAGAACCAAGCGACGCGTGCAGGTGAGGATCGAGCGAAAAGGGCTCGAGATGAACAACAGAAACATTATCTAGAGAACCAAGCGAACTGGATTGAAGAGGGACAAGGGACGCGTGCAGGTGAGGATCAAGCAAAAAGGGCTCGAGATGAACAACAGAAACATTATCTAGAGAACCAAGCGACGCTTGCAGGTGAGGATCAAGCAAAAAGGGCTCGAGATGAACAACAGAAACATTATCTAGAGAACCAAGCGAACTGGATTGAAGAGGGACAAGCGACGCGTAGCACAGCTGTATACGCGAATAACCCAACGACGGTATGTTGTTCTCTTATATTTCACTGTAATAAACATTTGAAGCTTACTAAGTTATCACATTAATCAATTCGTTTATCTAGAAGTGTGTTTCAGTGTTTACTTTGTGTAATGGTACATATTCTGCTTTCTCAAAGCGAAAGTTTGTTATGGCAAAAAACCGACCTCTTCAATCACATAATAACCGTTATTTACATCCGTAGCAACCGTTGCAAGGCAGTTTGAGAAATCCATCAATTTCAGGTTTATTTGTCAATGCCTATTGGCAAGGAAACTCCATTTTCCATAGCAACCATTTCTAAGGGAGTTAAAATTGAGTTGAAATTTTTTCCAGTACTTTCCGAGATACAACCTAGAATCTCTGTATTTATCATAGCATTTATTGTTCATATCCCTAATAATTAACACTAAGCCTCTTTGGCAAGCATACTGTTAATGCAGTTAGCAACGGTTTTTCCTACCTAGCTACCAAATTATTCACTAAATCATCGAGTCATTTCAATCATCATTCATACAAACATTTTTCATAATATGAGATCTTAAATAAAATATTGTACTCATTAAGTTTTATGAAATTTGTTTAGACTATCAGACCTAGGACTACGTCAAATCCAATAACATCCATCAGGGTTACTGAACAGGATGATAATAAATCAGGACTAGGTATGCTTCGTCCTGGTCCTGTCTCTAAAGGTTCATCGTTGGATCTGTTGGGGGGGCCCTTACTATTTGTACTCTTTTCGATATTGCAATCGGTAACTGGCTTATTAACTCTACCATTTGGTGGCGGTGGAGGAGGAGGAGGAGGTAACGGCAATAACGACCAATCAAATTCAAAAGAAGATAAAAGCGAAGAAGAAGAGGAAAAGAAAAAATGTATAACGTTCAGAAAACTATTCTTCCAAAAATTATTCAGTAAGTTCTAAATGTTTGACGAAAAATATTGATATTGATATTCGTTTTTCTAGCTTACGCCTGTGAAATTAACATCCTACAAATAGGTGATAAATATCCTCTCATCTTGAAGGCTTCAGATAATTCAAACTTCATGTACCCACAAAAAAGCAGCATCATCAAGTATCAACCAAACGAAAAGATTATCTTTGGCTGTCACGCAGCTAGAACGTTTATTTGCAAAAACAGAACAATTATTCAAAACCAACTTGATTTTTCAGAGAATAACATTTATTCGATGACTTGCATGCCTATGTTACTTGCTCGACATGTCAGAGAATTTGCAAATCATCTATTTGGTTATAAAAATCAGTACAAAAAGTTCCAAATCGGATTTTGGGTTAAAGGTGGCTTTGTTCCTACAATTGAAACGTATTACTCATTAGAAACGTACTCCACAGCTTTTGTCAAGATTACTCTTCCAAAATCTCTTGGTTCTAAACAGAGAGATTCTTTACCACGTGAAATGGATAATACGCATTGCTGCGATGGTACAGATCTTATACCTTCTCAAGTGTACTCAATTGTGAATCAACGCCGAACCTTCGATGACCTTCTTTTCTGCCACGGAGACTCGTCTCCTGAAGGATGTCACTATTTAACTGAAAGTTTTTATCTCGTGCCTACTTTGCTAGCACCTAAATCACACTTCGTGTATACACTAGCGAGCTCTACGACTTTCTACTACCTCAACACAGCACCTCAGTGGAAGTCAATAAGAGACGGAAATTGGAATAAGATAGAAAAACATGCTTTGAAAATGGCTGTCCAAATGAAGAAGGATCTTGTTGAAATAACAGGGGTGTATGGAAATTTAAGGCTAGCGGATACTATGGATGGTAAAAATGTAAGGAAAACCATTTACATGAAGTATGACTACGATAACTGCGTAAAACATTTGCCAGTTCCTCTTTATTTCTGGAAACTGGTTTACGACCCTTCAAGTAACAATGGTATTGTTTTTGTGACTGTAAATAATCCATATATCAAGAGAGGAAAGAACTATCTTATATGTAAAAATCCTGGACAATCCGTCGACGGCCAGTCTCCCACTGGATGGGATCCAGAAAATATCGAATTGGGCTACAGTTATATGTGTAAGATTGAAGACTTCATCGTTTCAACAAGGATTGACTTGGTTAACAAATTATATTGAAATGAATAAGAAATAAAATCAATTCATAAACTTACTCATATTAGAAATAAAGTTTGAGGAATTTAAAAAAAATGTTTCAATCGCTCAATAACTCTCTGGTATTACTAAGAAATCGTTCCATAATATTTTCTTTGCTCTGTCCAATTTTTCTCTTCTGTCGGAGATGGCTCCTACTAAGAAAGACACATCGCATACGTCTCTACATTGTCAGGCACTTGGGAATCGAGTCGCATATTGTAGATTATAATCATAACAACGCGTTTTCACAAGGTACACTGAGAAAAATTTCCTTATTCTGCTAGATGATATAGTAAACGGAATTATAGAAGAATCTCCTATAAATATCATTAAATTAATTTTATTTGTGTAAATAACCCTCATGTTTCAAAGTTTTTTCAACAATGCTCAATTACTATTTCATTATTGTTCATCCCCCAGTAATTATTGTTTAATGAACCAGAGTTATAGTCAACTATATCAACTCAATCATATCTACTATAACTCAGACTGAAATTAGCCTTAACCTTGAGCACGTAGAAACGAGAATCATATTAAACGTATAACCAACATAATGTTCTCAACAATTTGAATTTTCAAAATTTGAGGCCGGATTCGTGATCAGCGACCTAAAAAACCCATGAAGAACAATTTTCAACAAAATTCAGTTTTTTCCAAAATTTTATCAGGTGATCTTAGAGGCTCTAATTTGAATTTTCAAAATCTGAGGCCGGATTCGTGATCAGCGACCTCAAAAACACATTTATACCAATTTCTACGAGAAACCATCGAGGCAAAAACTGTTTAACGTAAATAGTTAACTTGGCATACTACATTGAGATGTGTCCTTACACACACACACATACACACATATTTACATACACACACACGCACATAAGCAATCGCACTCAAGTGCGCGCGTACCGTATCAATTCCGAACTCGAAAAAACGACGCAAAATAAAATTAAACCTGAGATAGATTTTTCTATAATGTAAAATCTGAGTTAGATCTTTCTTTAAAAGTCGATCTGAAAACGATCTTTCTATACTGCTCGATTCGGAATAGATCTTTTTATTCCGCTCGATTCGAGATAGATCTTTTTATTCCGCTCGATTCGAGATAGATCTTTTTATCTCGCTCAATTCGAAATAGATCTTTCTTTAGCGCCTTTCTGAGATCGTTGCTTTTCCCCCCCAGGCGACGATATAATCTATGTACTATGGTTTAATCAAAGACAAAATGTATTTTTCAATAAAATGATATCAGGAATATACTCTTTTATTTGTATTTCATTCATTTCAGACATGCTACATGCGACAAACTGGATGAAAAGAACTATTTTCAGGGTGGGGCCATATTGGGTACACTAAAAATTTTTTCCCGAAAATTTTTTTTTTTTCAAAACGCTGTATCTCGGCGTTAAACTATTCAAATTAAATGAGACTTAGCTCATTTTGAAGGTATTGAGTAGACCTTATATTTATAGGAGATTTATAGTTCACCTAACCATGAACTGGTCTCAGTGTACGTCCTCACAGAATCATGACTTCATTCTACATACTAATATGTTATGAAACTAGTGCACACCAATTTTAAGACGCGCTCACGAGTAGACGGCAAAGAGTATTACATTATACAAAGAAAAAAGTTCACGCTCCGCGGGCTGGATACGACCAGGTATAGTCCACTAAGCCCGATAAAATCATTATTTATCGTTTAAAGCTTGTGGACGTTAGAAAAAAAATATTTATTCTCAATTAAGTTCTATTCAAATTGTTAGACGTATTTCCATCGTTATGATGTTGTGGTTGTGAGAGAAAAACAATACAGCCTCGATTTTCAGAGTGTCAACTTGAATCATGTGAACATTTACCGCATCATTTCAAAGCTCTACGATGCGATACAAAGAAGAATTACTGATCCCGCGCCGATTACCGGGCTCTTTTATATTTCATGTTGCGCTAGAGCATTAAGCACTCCCCTGATCGCCAACGGAATCTCGCTTCCTGATTTGGATTAGCGATCCCGTGGCAGCTCCCTCGATCCAATCCTCGGCTGACTGGCGCCTGACGCCTGTACGCGTACACGAGCTAGACCACCCGATCGGCCAGCGATTTTCCATGAGTTGTTGGGCTTGAGGGAGGGGCTTATGAGCGACAGCTGACAAGTAAATACGTGACCAGACTGATTTCACAGGGTTTCGCGAGAGCTACCGAAAAAAAATCAAGAGTGGATGTGTTTTTTAGGATATAAGGAGGTACTTTATTACCGTTTCCACAAGCAGCTCACGTCTATTTTCCTTGATGGACTTTAGGTGCTCGCTGAAGATTATACCGCGAAGCTGATGTCCGTGAACTGATTTTCGTGAATAGCTATGGAGATTCTAAACTCCGGTTCTGATTTGAAAAATGTTCTGTCACAAATTACTATTAGTAAAACTCAATTACATTCGCTGTTGATGCCTCGCGGTATAAAAAGATGGAGAGTTACTTTGGTGGCATATTTTTTTAATTCTCACGATCAGAGGCGCTGTTTGAGTTTGATTGTTCAAATGGACAAATGTATGCACATGCACATGTACACGATAAAAATATTCTCATATCCCTTGGATGAATCGATCATCATATATATGTGTTTTCCCAAATCTTGACCTCTGATCTACTTTTTAGGCATTTGATAGTAAACATATATATTGTAAGTGAAATATTACCTATTAAGCTGGCACTGTTCAATCAGACGCTCGATTAAACAGTTGCAATCAATTACAGTTTAAACTTTGCATCTTCAATTTAGTCAGTGAAATAAAGCTTCCGCTCGAGCGACTTACGGACTCGTGTCGCTCATAAACAACGCGACCGATATTAATCTTACTGGTGAAAAATCGGGAGAATGAAAACTGAATGAAGAGCAGATCCCGGCATGTTTTGTCTCTTACTACTGGAGGCGAGGCTCGAGGGGTGGCTGGTGGGAGCTAGCGACCCAATCCGCGCTCGTACTCAACGGCTAAAAAACCCCGAAGAAACTCGTTCGATTCCAAATAACGCTTGGCCACATGAGGCGGTCCTCTTGATCACGAATCCCTTGCTTCTTGTTCTGTTCAACTTCATTTGTATGCTGCATATTCCGTGCTCCAATGCTCCTCTGCAATGCTGATTGAATTTTTTTTTTCTCACAGAATCGTCAAGTAGCCGGTTTCTTCGTCAACAGCCGAATTCCCGTTTAACAGTGAATACTCAGCATATTCAGATTCGATTCAAATTCGATCTTCGACCAAATTCACTATCTTGATTGTTCACTGTTTTCCTAAATACAACCTCAATCTTGCGTGTCACGGAAATTCATCTTCAAATTCGTTGTATACTAACATTTTACGAAATTGATATCCAGCAACTTAACATTTTCCTCAGGATCTTTTACATTGGAGCATCAGATCATGCAACATTATTACTAATTGAAATAAAAATATAACATGGCAAAATTTGACCCGGAATTCGGGTCGTACCTGAATATATTCAGTATGACTCAGCTGTAAATCACTAATTCTCGCACTGCTCATAGATTGAACTGTCATGCATTGTATGACACGATCACTTCTGAATTTGAAAATTTTGAGTAATGACGGAAAGGTAAATGAAGGCGAGCGCCCACAAGACTAACAGTTGTTTGTAAAGGGAGCCGCGCATGGTTAGAGCAGAAATGTACACAGCGCATAGGGCAACGAACTTGGGCGGCTTGCAGAGTAACACAATCAAAGTTTATCGTTTCGCGGAGTTGGGCTTTACTTGCGTAAACGCGAACAGTCGTCAATCGCAAAAATAGACGTGGTACAAGCGCACTGGCACTTCTTCTATTTTTGATTGCCCGTTCCATGCAGCCAGCCAACACACGGGGCAACATTGCCCTTTGCTCAGAGGGTGCAACGCTCTACGAGCTTTGTACCAGCATCGTTCCTCCAATCTGCACCTCACCTGTCCAGACTATGACTGCTGATGTGTCTACTGCGTGTACGTCGAGCTTTTTGATCTAACACGTCTTACGAAGATCGACGCGCATCAATAAGATATTTTTCATACCAACTGTTACTATGGTAGGGGAAAATTAATTCAATTTCCATTTCAAGAATTTCCTTTGAAAAAGGACAATGAATTTTTCCATAGCAACTGTTATTGGCATGCCTAGCAACCTTCCATAGAACCGATATTCACACGTTAAATATAGGATGAAAAATCAGTTGAAGGTTCATCTCAGAACTTTTTACGTCAAAACATACATAATCTTAATAATTTTCCATAACAAACTTTGTTAACATCCCTTGATTCATCTCATGCCTCCATTGCTTGTGGAAGTCAAAGAGAATTAACAATTTATTCAATCTTATAATATGCATTGAATTTCATGAAATTTTCAATACTATTCAATTCAGAAATTCAATAAGTAACATTATTTTCGAATATAGTGATATTTTACGATTCTATATGTATCACTGATGTCGCACAAATTTCATTCGAGTCTCTGTGAAATCTTGATTCACAAAACACGTATGAGGAAACATATACCGCTAATTCACTTGGTAGTGTTTTTACAAAGTCGTTTCTTATAACGAATGCCTAAATTTATTCGAGTTATCATTAAACGCTTATGTATCATAACTTGATCCAAATAGAATAGATAGCAAAGAGGAGCAATCGTGGCTATGCATTCTCTAGATAACTGTAAAATTTGCCATTCTTTGAATCTGAGAGAACAAGAATAATTATTGTTTTTCGTTTATAATTGTTTAAAGGATGTTCGTATTGATTGTATTTTATAAAAACAAAAAACGAAATGAACTTTTCCTGTCTATCGTCACTGAAACAAATTTGTATTTTATTATTTTATATAATACTATCAACACGACGAGGGAAATGCAGTGTAACAACAATGGACAGAAAAAAAAGAATTTCATTCCATGCCTAAGTATTCACGGTGAAGGAGAGTATTGCGACGTGGAGACGTAGCTACATCAAAATACTCGATCAGACCAGCGGATGTTGATGCATTCTTTAATTTCGTGGTGCGATGGTATGAGCACTCGGGGGCTACACCGAGGAGGGCCAGGAAACAGTTTGATTCGAACATGTATTTCTCCCTGTACGAGTATGGAACCAACCAAGTTTCCTCCTGCAGCTGACGGTATATCATAGTTGCAATCATCACAGTTTCTTATTTATTCTCGCATACAGTTAAAATTGTACAATTTTTCCTCCATCGCATAATATTGATTTTAACAAATTAAATTAGTACAATATAATAGGGCCCGACCAAAGAAATTGAAGAATCAATTGCGATGAGCTCGAGTGTCTAAAAGCTATTCATGTCGCGTAGCGTATCACCTCGTTTCGCACAATTACACCCAACTGCATTATCATCCGGGCTGAAGCGAGCTGCGCGCACATAAATTCCCCGCATCCTCCGCAGTGTCAGGTTCGCGATCGCCAACGTCTCGCGGCACAGAGTTTTTCGCGCGACATCCAAAGCGAGGCGATGAAATACGTATACACGCGCGTTTAATAGGCGCCGCATTCAAACGGCCAGTCTCGAGCTCTGTCGTCCGGCCTTATTAGAGAGGCTGACGCTGTTCGTTGCCACCGTTCGCCGCGACGCCATTTATTTGTTTCGCGGCGGCCCCCAACGCCAGCCTCTCAACATTGTTTGTTAATGCGCGCGACTGCATGCCCATCGATTTTTCCGGACTTCTCGGCTCCTCGGATGAATAGGAGCCGCCGCATCCCGACACTCCGTGTATCACTTCGAGTGACGCCAACGTCTATTTGTGATTCATTCACGATTCGAATTATTTGGATGAAAGTGTATTGAGAATAAAGTGAACCAATGCTTTTTTCCCGCAAATTCTTTCATTCCAAGCCACCGGCCGTTGGTTCGGATGACGGAGTCTAATCATTCATCGCAAGAATTTCCTCATGGCAATGTTCTTCTGTCTCCTCTTGCTGTTCTTCGATCCGCTATTGCTGCTATTGCTGATTCGCGCACCGAGACATGCCAACAGAGACTACGTAAGAGGGGAAAATTTAGGCACGCATAGGGCAAACACTCGTTTCAATCGGATTTTCAAATTGTTTTATTGCTTCATCAATTGAAAAGTTGGCCGCGTTCAGTCGACTCGCGTACGGTTGCTTGAGCTCGAGTTCGTAGCCGAGGCCGGGGGGCGACGCGAGGTAGGAGTTGGCAACGGTTGCATTGACAGATAACGTGTGATCGTAGGTGCGCGATCTGCTCGAGCTATGCTCCAGATACGAGCAGCTTCGCGTTCGCTGGAGAAAGTGGCGTCTGGCCGCCACCGGTCGTCTCGTGTGCACAGTGAAAATCCTCCTCCTTCGCGATCAACCTCGCTCGAGTTCGAGCTCGTCACTCACCCGCAATTGAGCCTGGCTGTTCTTTGTCACATTTCACCTGGTGCAGTCATGTGCTAGAAAGTTGGATGACACTATTCGCGAGCCACCGATACGATCCTATCCTTCTATTGTTGTACAATGCTCCGATAGACTCGTTGCGGTATGGCTGCATCAGATCTGCAGATCGTCCCTGCTCCGTTGAAATAATTATTCCCAGTGGGCTAACCAGTGGCTGGCTCCCTCTTTTTCGAAACCGACCGGCCATGTAGATGTCGGCTATGTTGTCCAATCGCGGCTGTAATTATTTTTACAAAAAAATTAATTGCTGACAATCTAACTTATTTGCAAATGGAGTTGTTGGATTGAAGAGAAGTTGGATTGAAATCATATGAGACCGCACCTGATTGGTATAACAACAAGTAATATACATGTCGAATGAATATCGTCGTTCATATCTTCTGAAAACCAACGACACTAATTTCAATATGAATAATATCTAAACAACGTAGTCAATAAAAAAAATAAATATCTATCAGCCTTTCCAAGGCGTTCCAGGCGTTTCTAGTTGGCTCTCAACAAGCAATCTAGTATGGATCGTATGTAATATGAAGAATAGAATAAAAGAATAGAACATGCGGGGTGGAAGTGAATAAGCCAGTGCGTGCAGTTTATGTGCGCGTTTGAGATAATCCAGTCGCGGTTGAAATGCGCCTCGATCCGCTGGACGCGCGGCCACCTTCCGAACTGGCTCGAGCTGCAGTGCGCGCGGCTAATCATATCGGCGCAGTGCAGGAGGAAGCGGCTCTCGCTTACGTTGGCGCATAATAAGAGGCTTACGCGAGCGGAGCATCAGTCTCTCGCGCGGAGATGATTCATCGGGGCCGTCGAACCCTTTACGAGCGTCGAGGGAACCTGTCCGCGCGGAATCGATTCGATCGCGGCCGCCGCGCCGGATAACAGCCGCCCAATGAAGATAACCGATGCTCGCGTGGGCGATCCGCTCGCGCTTCACTCCTAATCGATACACACACACACACACGCACAAGTGGGCCTTTCCGCGCAGCGTCTTCCGCGAGATTTAGATAAAACTAAGTGCACCAAGCTGACGAGCCTCCTAGTTTGCGATTACTCCTGTCTGTGTGTCCGTGTGTGTGTGCGTGTGCGCCACGTTGAGCTGGAGGAATTGAGACTTGCAAGGAGCTGCCATGGCTGGATTCGTGCTTCACAGCTCAATTTGATTTTTCTTTGCAAGTGTAAGAATTCGTCCGGGATTTGGTTGGATGATCGAGCTCGGACAAATGTGAGCCGGGGACGCGAGTGTAGCCTATGAGAAACGATCGGGCGCGTCCGAATATGAGCATGAGAATAACCGCGCGGCTCATCTGCCGTTCGCACGCTTTCATCTCTCTCTCTCTGGCCGAGCGTGTACGGTCGCGCTCGCGCATCGAGTCAAGTGGTGGCTCATTGGGGTAATTGCTCTGTGGAAAACGAAACAATGAGGCGGCTCGCGCCGACGCGCAATTCGCGTGTCTGTGACCGCGCAAGTGGCCCCTCGCCAACCTAATTGCCGCGGCCATCATTTTTGCCTCTTTTCTCAGCTCGATCCATTGCGTAACGGCTGCAGTCTCGTTTTCACCCTGTTCAATGTGTGTCCGCGCCTAATTGCTCGCAGCTTGGATGCGTTGTCCCTTGCGCGCGACAACCAAACAACTGCGAACCACCTTTCGTTCTGCGACTACCTGTATAAGATACGATAGCGAGTATGGAAGAGGATTGAATCATTGAGAATAAATGAGATTATCGAAAATTGAATGTAGCTGCACACATGACACACTGCACGTGACATCCCGAAGTGAATGTGTAGTCGGAACGTTTGTTCCTGCAGGCCGTTGGGCTCGGAGCTGAAGCTTCACCCTTACCACCCACCAAAACTCCTACGTACATCTAACATCTCTTTTACTTCCGAAGGCCGCTGGCCAGCTGTTATGCTACAGGATTGAATACGTTTTCCGTGATATTTCATACTTGATATTGTTTTATGATGAATTTTCAAGGCTCTCCTTATCGTTTTTTCGGTTACGTCGGAGGTCATTTGAAATCTGATTTGGTTAAAACTTGAGTTTGAGATGCCTTCAGATGAATTTTTTCATCATTAAATTTTGTTATTTTATATTCACGCACCACCAGCTAATCGCTGGGACCATTCCAAAACTCAGAATATCAAAGCGTACCTATACATAGTTAGTTTTACTTACAATCGATTATAACTATTGCATCTCGAACTTTGAATATTCATCGCAATGATCAATATCAAAGTTTAACTAGAAAAATAACATTCCACTATCTATATAATTATTTGGTGGTCAATAAAAGACACCATGCCAATGTATTGGCTGCGGTTTTATAAAATTGGTCCCATAATACGTATCATTCAATTTTGCTTTCTTCACAAGACAACGCCCTGAATGAAAATATCCTCTCACGCTTCTCTATATGTATTTTGTGTAAAAAAAAAATGGATCCTGCGAAAAATGGTATTACTAGTCGAGCGAGTACTAGTCGAGCCAAGAAGTTTAGGCGAATTTGTGCAAGCCGCGAGCGACTCATCTTGAGTTCCAACGCGGAATAAGAGTCAAGTTATAGAAGAGGATGAATTTCGACGTGGGTGTACGTCCGGTCGTTCTCGGCAAGTACCGAGTGCTTGATGAGCCCGCGATAGACATGCGGGCACTTGCTGTTTCACGATGCCGACGTCCCTTTTTGGCTTGTACTTCCTGGTCGAGGAGGAACGCGCGCGCGAAGAGGTAGAAATCTGAGGGAGGATGTACTTTCATTGTGCTTTTGAATTCAAAGTTAATAATACTCGTCGCGACTGTATGCGTAACTCAATTTAGTATATCGAGTCTTGCAATAGCGAAGAATATGTGAGTCAGGTCGATCGTTGGAGGGCGAGCTGACAAATTCATTACTCACGGTGCGTGCTTTGTGTACGCCATATATATATATCAAAATACGCAAACATACAGTTAAGCCCGCTGTTCGGAACATTCCGTTTGTAGCTTTGAATTCAAGCTTCGAAGTCAACTGATCGAAGAAAAGAGGTGAGTTTTCAAGACGCGCGGTATATCTGCTCGATAGTTTGAATTCATAAAACGTGCCGGCCGATAAAATTAACAGGACTCCGTGGTGCTGAGAGTGGCATGGTACATATTGCAGGGTACCACAATCGTATTCACCAGGTGTCGTCGTAAAATAAACCAGAAAGCAGCTTGTCCTGAGATTACAATGCCACCTACGGCAATAGCAATGGCCGCACAACCTTATAGGCTCGCGTCGTTTATCATTATCAAACGTATATATATTTGACACAAGTTTAATATTAAGATAACATTATTATAGGAAGTGCAATTATAGGTAGAAAGACAAGCGCTAATGCTGGACTCTATAATGAAGAATTTCAAAAATCCAATCCAAATTCACCACCAGTTTGGTTTTGTGCGAGTCATAAAGCAAACATTGGCAGATAACATGATCGGCGCGGTGGCGGCCTCGCACTGGTCAGCCGATCGCGACACTGTCAACTAATAATTTCCTCGCAATTCGGCAGTTGTGCAGCTAACAGCATAGGATATAGGATCGTCTAAAACTGGGGAACGCTATGAGCTATACGGCGAGGAAAGAGCTCGGGAGCAGATGGCGAGAATCGCGAAACGCCAACCGTGGTGCGCGCAGCTATCCGTCAAAAGCACGCTTGAATCAACCGACACGCAATGTTTTTCAGCCCGATCGCGGCTGATTCGCGCTCCAGTCGCTCCGGGGATACTTGCGCTACTCAATCACTCGTGCGCTGTAGCTGGTATTTCGCTGATCGGGCGGCGACACCTTGTGCTAAACGCTGCACACGCCACGCTCGGCCGCGCGCCGACAGGCCGACCAGCCGCTTTTCAAACTGCACGTCAACGCAGCGATGAGCATTGAACTCGAGCCCGGCTTCCGGCCTGCGCGCGCCGTATATCTCTCTGCTGAGACGCAGTAGGACCCATTGCTCGCGTCGAGGCCTTTCTCCCAATTTACCCAATTTTCCCTCCTCGGCCGAGGATTCAATCGGACAATCGCCACCGCGCGACACCCCCTCCCTCGCAGACTCGCCCATACGTCACGGCCGACAAGTCCTCTTGCCTTGGCGCACTGCGTCGAATGCATTAGGCCGAATAAGCTATTGGTCGTGTCGGGCGAAATCAAGTTCCGTATTGTCTCGATACAATGCACAATGAGTTTGAAATGTATGTTCGCCGATTGTTCGCCAATTGATTAATTTATATCCACACGGCCGCCAGTAAGCAGTTTATCTTTGTTTATCTATACTTTACAATTGCCAACATATACCTGGCCGATCGTTCGCGATTGTGGAATGTTATCGGGATAGTGTCGTAATCTGTCGCGCATAAATCCGATCTCTCATAATTTCGCCAGACGTGTCCGCCTAGTCCAATCGCAAACTCTGCTAATCGAGCAGTCAATTGCGGGAAAACTTTGGATATAACTTGACTCGAATATACGAAATACAAAATCCAGAAAAACAAAATAAGGTAACTGTACCCAAATGTGCCCCCCCTAAGGGTTTTTCGCGAATTTGACTATGATAGACTTCGAATTTTAAAATTCTGTGAATGGCATCTCAAAGCTTTAGCTCAATACCTATTAGAAACCATCTTCATAATCATCATTCGACTACTTCAACCTATCGAAAATCGCAATTTAAAAAAAAACGCAAAAAGGCTAAATGCACAAAACGTGTACCCAATTTGGCACAATTTTTTAATCATTAGCTACAGCCTATATAGGCCTACAGGGACGATCCAATTGGCATTGAAATAAACTCTCAATTATGTTCCCAGTGATATTTATACAAAATTTTTAACATACAACTCAAAAATACGCGTCTAAATCATCGTAATATGTCTATACAAATATTCAATGATTTCACTCAATCTTCCCATTTAAAAAACGCGTAGAGGGGCACATTGGGTACACTTTTTTTTGATGCGAAAAACAGCAATTTGAGTAGGATAAAAAATAATTTTAGGAAAACTGATGAGACCAATCGAAAGCTGAGATGTTTTTACACAAAAAAAGAGTAATGACACTTTGAGAGATAAAAATTATTGACACCTGATTTTTGAGGTTGAGTGTGAAAAGTGAAATAAGAAAATGGTGAAAAAATGAGTAAGTGAAAGTTCAAAGTGTTGTAGGAGAGTGGTTTTAAGGGCTAAATGGGCGGGGAAGATACCGGAAAATTTTCTTTTTAATTCCCCCAACATAACCCAAGAGCGACTGATGCTCAGAGAGCACCGGAAATACGAAATCTGACGATTGTGCCAAATTGGGTACAGTGCCAAATTGGGTACAGTTACCTTAATTCATATTTTTCGATCATTCAAAAGGCTTCAAGAAAAAAACAAGAGAGATTATTCGGAACATATTTGTTGCACCCATACTCTGCAGTCGTGCATTGCTTCTGCCCAAGACTGGAGTCCAACCCGTATGGCTTTACAGTTTAGGCGGGAATATAAGCGAGTCGCGCGCGACATGCATTGACTATGAACGACGTTCACCGGTAAATCACATTCATTGGTATCATCTTGGAACCTTCCGAAGGGTCATTTCATCCGGTCTAGTTATTTTTTATACCCCTGTAACTCTTTTATCGAGTGATTTCGAAATTTGAACGTTAAAAATGCAACCCTATGATGCTAGTATTCATAGGGCAATATTTCGATAGATTGTGAAAACAAGTTTTTCGGTATTTTATCAGAAACTATAGTATTCTAAGCAGAGCAATACTGATTTTTGTAGATACGATCCTCTAATTTGGTAACCCCATATTCGTCTTGTTTATCTCTACATTATTACAATGAATTATTGAATTATTGATCAACTTATATATGATTCCTTATATATGATTATCACGATTTTGAAAAGCTGCAATTACGTACTGCAACACTTTTAAGTAATCGTCTTTACTGTGAACGGAGACCTCTTACTTGCGGACTTTACACAGATATTTTATTCATTAACTTCAAACAGAAGTGACAGAAATAGCGTATATGAGACTTTCTCCAACGCAAACCCCGAAAAATCCGTTTTCCGAATTTCAAAATGACAAAAAAATTAAGGGAAAACGCGGAAAATACGTCGAGGTGAGGTTGGCCGGAGTAGCATATATAACGTCATTTCTAGATGCATTTAATAAAAGACAGCTGTAAAATTTTGTGTCGGACCTAATGGTTTTAGCCTGAGCCGGTGTCGCTTGGCTGGATGCGGCGCATGGGTATCATCGACTTGATTTGAACAAGTGGTTCTATTAATGAACCCAGTCTGTGCTGAAAACGCGGAAAAATCAAATCGCAGTATATTTTAGCTATCCGATGGATTACGTAGCCAATAGCCCAACGAACTCACGACTGTTGAAGAAACGCGCATTCAAGAACGGCTGTTGCAGTCTTTGTCGCGAGAAGCGAATCACCGGCGATTCGGAGCGCATTAACATGAGAGCCTCGTTCGCGGCTACCGATTCCCTCGCGAATCTGTGTTACATAGGGAGATTGCTATCGGAGATCGATGCCGACCGAAGCTGAATTATCGGCGCGCGGCCGCAAACAGCTCCTAGATCGCGGATAGATCTCTCGCTGGTGTTTCAGACGCTCTTTGGGATACACCACACACACACACACCACACACACACACACACACACACACACACACACACACACACACACACACACACACACACACACACACAACACACACACACACACACACACACACACACACACACACACACACACACACACACACATGATAATGTGGGTTGCACAGATTGGCGCGTGATTATGAACCGGCGAGCAAGGAATGCGCGAGTTATACTTGCGCTGCGTTGTCAGTCGTGTATACACACACACACACGCGCGCGCACACACACTCTCGCAGGCGCAGCGATTGCGTAAAGTTTTTAGGTGTGCGAATCGAGATTAGATTCGTTTCGCCAGCCAGGGGAATTACGTGCGCGGGGCCTGTTGGGCCCGAGATATGCGGCAGCTCGAGTCGGTATACGGGCGATTTTGCTTTTTCAACTCGACATTTTTTCCATATTGGTGTAATGAGAGTTTCACGTGCCACGCGGACAACTGCCACTCGGTGCTCGGTGTGTGTGTGTGTGTGCCAGTGGATTGATCATTTGCGTATACGCAGTGATTTTGGTCTAAACACGTTCACCAGTAAATTTATTATCTACCGTGTGCGCAACAAACTATCAGCGTCTCCATCGAGTACCGATAAGCCTTATTACGTCAGATTTTAGCTGCCTTCGATCAGCTTACGGTCAAAGTGTTGAAAGCAGTACCGCGGAAAAAAGACAATGATATCGAGATCTTTTGATTATGCTGGTGACGCGGTTATCGGGATAAATAGTATATGGATATTTGACATTTCTTGTATTTTTTCGACCGTAACTCTTGGGAAAGAATCGGAAAAGAGAAATTCTCGAGTACCATCCTCACTTCGACCAGGTTCGTTACTCAGTGATGAAAATATGCTTATGCTAGAACGATTTTTTCTCTTTTGAAGTACGCTCCATACTGTTCTGAGTTATTAAACTGTTATTGTATAACGTTGAAACCTGTCACTGAGAGAAATATAGAGTGAATCCTACAATGAATCAATCATAAATAGAGTTTTATTTGGTCCCGGATATTTACTATAGCAGATCCAACCAGAATGAATATTGTAAATTTGAACATAAAAAGTATTAATTTACAATATTTTATGTTCATGTTACTACAATTTATAGTAAGGTAACTGTACCCAATTTGGCACTGTACCCAATTTGGCACAATCGTCAGATTTCGTATTTCCGGTGCTCTCTGAGCATCAGTCGCTCTTGGGTTATGTTGGGGGAATTAAAAGAAAATTTTCGGTATCTTCCCCGCCCATTTAGCCCTTAAAACCACTCTCCTACAACACTTTGAACTTTCACTTACTCATTTTTTCACCATTTTTCTTATTTCACTTTTCACACTCAACCTCAAAAATCAGGTGTCAATAATTTTTATCTCTCAAAGTGTCATTACTCTTTTTTGTGTAAAAACATTTCAGCTTTCGATTGGTCTCATCAGTTTTCCTAAAATTATTTTTTATCCTACTCAAATTGCTGTTTTTCGCATAAAAAAAAAGTGAACCCAATGTGCCCCTCTACGCGTTTTTAAATGGGAGGACTGAGTGAAATCATTGAATATTCGTATAGACATATTACGATGATTTAGACGCGTATTTTTGAGTTGTATGTTAAAAATTTTGTATAAATATCACTGGGAACATAATTGAGAGTTTATTTCAATGCCAATTGGATCGTCCCTGTAGGCCTATATAGGCTGTAGCTAATGATTAAAAAATTGTGCCAAATTAGGTACACGTTTTGTGCATTTAGCCTTTTTGCGTTTTTTTTTAAATTGCGATTTTCGATAGGTTAAAGTAGTCGAATGATGATTATGAAGATGGTTTCTAATAGGTATTGAGCTAAGCTTTGAGATGCCGTTCAAATTCGCGAAAAACCCTTAGGGGGGGGGGCACATTGGGTACAGTTACCTTACGTGATATTATAAATTTCGTCTTATGTCAACGTAACCGAGCTTTTAACATTCACCGATAAAACAGCAATAATCAATCCCATCAATAATTTAGATGTGAACGTTCAATACATTGGACGGAATGTGAGAAATATTGGGGAATAGAAGAATTTATAGTTTAACTTACTATAAATATAGTTAATTTCACTATGAATACAAGGTTTTACTTAAATGACTATAATCATATGGTTGAGGATTATAGTTGATTTCACTATAACAGAATGTTGACGTGCAATGGAATTATTCTTTCTTGCAAAAAAAGTATTTTTTACTGTACTATACGGTGTAGTGGATTTTACTCAGGCGACTTCTCTCAGTGTGATATATGTCTACAAAGTTATTACAAACCTAGAAAAAAAATCTTGACAGAAACAATGAAAAGTCTGATCAAAACACATACTTCCTAAAACGTAAATTCTGCCAGCTGAAGCAGTCGGTAAAGAGGCCTCTCCAACTCGAGCTCGAAAACAATTTCTACTTCAAATATTATTTGCGAGTTTCATTTGACTCGGTGTGGTGCTCAACGGCAAAGTACTCCATCATATTTGACTTCTGAGATTGTAAACTCTGAGCAGCGGTACAGTATACCCGTGGCCATAAACTCCCACGTTCCACAAATCAATTACAAAACAAGGCTTGTCCAACAAAGTAGACTCGAGTTATTGATGCGAAGCTCTCGTGCGCGCGATTTCAAAGCGCTTTTTTGCTCTCGCAACGAGGATCGCTCTTCGGTGCGCAGCGAGACTGAGCACTGGGAAAAACATCTGATTGACCGACAAGCCACGTCTTATGATGTTGACGTCAGCTGACGATTCAATCGATCCAATACAAATGGAATCATCCAAATGCCGTATGATATAATATAATATGTAAGTAGGGCGTATCGATTCATCCGATAAAGCTCGGAAGAATCGACATCTGCTGAAGATTTGAATAATTTTAGATTGGTTCCGAGACACTCCAAAAGCCACACCATTCATATCCAATTCTTATCAATCGTCCCCGCATTTGTTCGCGTCAAATCAAACTTAATTGAATGACTCAGTTTGCTGTATGTAAGTATCCGGGAGCAAGTTGCGCTATCGAGAATTGACGACACGCCAAAAGCCAGCACAACATTTTGCCAAGCCTCCCACGTATTTATCAATCTCAAAGTCAACGCTGAACAAAGTTGTAGACTCGACCCCCCGAGTTAGTTCCGCCAATGATTTTACAGCGTCTCGCGTAACCAAAATAATAATAGGCTTTCAAAAGCTCGTTTGTCAATTTTAGGCGGGATCCCGAGTAAAGACACAGCTCGCCGTGAAAATCGTGGCCCGCAATCGAGCGGTGACGTTAACGTCCGCGCTAAATCACGCCCCGGCCGCGAGGCCAGTGCGACTTTTCACGAGGAAGCGGGACAGACGTACGGAATCCTCCCCCGCGACCAACTGATTTACGAACTCGTGCCTGCTCATTAGCTCACTCTGGTATACAGCGGAGAATCAATTGGCGAGAATGTTCCGCAGTCCCGACCGGACATCCAAAATATTGCCCACAAAAACAACAACACCCCATCACACCTTATTGATTTTTTTTCCCATAACTCACGTGAATCATCAAACTCATGAATAGTCGATTAATATCGTACGATATAGTTGACTCTGAACAGTTTGGAAATTATTTGAAATATAGATAAAATTTACAGGTACAAAAGTTGATCTCAACACGGGTGGATAAATGAAACTAGTGATAATTGTACAATTTATCATCCCGAATATACCATCAACAATTCTGTCCATACACATGCTTACATGATATTTTCATCGTGTATGACATACAATCATCAAGAATCATTAGTGCGTCAACGAGACTTGAAAAAATAATGTACGGATGCTGCGGCCGTGATACGATCGGCTTACCGAATAAAACCAAGTATTGCAGAAAGGAAGAAAAAAGTAAAGTATTTGCCTCGGGTATGTGTGCGCCTCAAGAACGAATCACTTGTGGACGAGCCTCACGTTGAGCACATCCTGTTGACGGATCGGCTCTTTTCCCGAGCTTGTAACTCGGTCCGTGAACACTACGCGCCAGTACGCGAGGGCAAAACTCTTTCGTGGCACAATTTTTCAAGAATCGCGTGTCAGCTTGTATATTTTTAGCAGCGAGCTTGGGTGCGAGGAAGATTCATTGGGGGCGGGTTCATAAATTTCACCGAGAATCGACAAGTAATGCGCGGCCCGGCAAGAATCTACGGCGTCGAAAGAATTATACGCTGGCGGCCGTTTTTAGAGGCGACCGACGCGACGAAGAGGAAAAAAAACGGACACGTGTTCTCGCACTTGCCGCACAATGAGCCCACGTCGCGCGAGCTTTCGCCCCGTGAAAAATGCCCCTTATTTATCGAGAGCGAACGCCTGGATTTTTGCCTGCTGATCACCAGTACTTGTTGCTTGGGTCGCGCAACATAAGTGCGACATTGAGAGATTTTTTTCTGAAACCATATATTCTAGTAAATGGTTGTTTCGACGTGGTGCGGCTCGTGTTCAAGGAGGACGTATAACAGTTTTGAGAGAATTACAAGATTAATTTTTTAAAAACGTGCGAAATTTTAAAATCCTCCAGCATGGAAAACTCAACCGAAAATTTGATAATTACGATTGGGTGGATAATTTATAAAGCCAGAGGGATCTATAAAGAGGTCGTCGCACGTAAACTTTGATGGATGTTCACTACTGAAACTGGGAGCAGTTCAGGAGGAAACGACTTGAAAACATTAGGATCATAGTATTTTGATTGAACAACTGCATTCTTTTTCAAAAAACGCCAAGTATATTGGCGAGGGAATTCTTTTTTATCATTCAATTTTCGTACATCAAAATATCAGACTACACAGTTATTTCTAGTCATTTGACGCTTCCAATCGGCATTGCATCGTGGACATTGAATTGAGTTACATCACCTTCCTGGATTTGAGTTGACCGAATATAATTTCGATGTGACCATCAAGTGCTAGACTATTTTTCAGATCGTTGATTATTCCACAGTAGCCTTCTCTTAAACCAGATGCGCATAATAAGGATGAGACATAACATAAGTCATCAGACTTTCATACGAATCACGCGATTGCAGTGATTCAATTTACATTCGATATCCAATATGATTCAAGCAATGAAGGATCATACGGAAGACCATCTGGAAAATATAAAGAATGAATTATTCATTTGTTCCATAGAATGATGGTAAAAAGCAAAATTCCATAAGGCCTTACATTACAAACAGCTCTAGAGATGTCTTTGCCTTCTGAATCGTAAAAGTCACCAAGAACATGTTGTTTCTTGTTACAGTATGATTTGACTTCAGAACATGACAGATTTTCCTGCAATATCAAGTCAACTGAATTTAACTCCATGAATTGCAATTTCAAAACGTCTTCAAAATGAATAAATGTGTTTAATATTCTCGATTGTCTTGTGGTTATTTAAATTACATAGTACCGAGCATCCACAAAATCACCCTTCAAGTATCGGATAAGCTATCCATCTTGGAGTATAGTTGACTCATTGCAGTGCCACGGGTCTGATTCAAAACATATTGTGCGACTAGAGTTGAAACTGCGAGAAGATTCGAAGTTAATTGAATAGCGAATGACTATATATTCACCATTTGATTATTTCTAACTACAGGGGGGAATCAACACTTGGCAGTTGCGAATATCTATTTATCTTCAATCACAATTTATGGAAAATTAAAAAATATACATGAAGTGGAAGAACAGAACTCACTGAACTCTCTCTACACATCATGTTCTTCTCGATAAACTTCATTTGCATGAAAATAATACATGTAATTTTCATTTAAAGGAATCAAGATTTAGATTCGATTCTAAATCAATTATACATTTTATACAAACTCAAAGCAGCTTGTTTAAAATCATGAACATAAGTACTTGAATTGAATTGAAACTGAGTGTAAGTTACAAAGAGGAATGCTTAGATTTGGGCATAATTTGCTATACCCAAATCATTATAAGGTTCATCACAACAATACTATTCCTAAAAAACGAGGTCTCTTTAAACCTCATAGGATGAGAATTTGCCGACGCAAATTCATAGGCTTGTTTAACAAACTAATGTATTCAAGTACATACATGCAACGCTGATCACAACAATATTAAACATCATTTGAATCGCCATTATGAGAGAGGGCTCATATACAATAGCACAAAAGTTAGATATCAAACTTCTGTTATCTGCAGTGACAGAGATTAATTGCCGCTCCGAAATGACGTGAGATCAAAATTAAATACAACCATCCCTAACTTGACGGACACTTCTGAGTTCGCCCAGCTGTTCCTCGGACTCCCAAGCGATTGCGAGCAGAGCCAAAATTTCGCTGCGTGGACTCCAGCAGTAGGATATATATATATATATATTATATATATATATATATATATATATATATATAATATATATATATATATATATATATTATATATATATATATATATATATATAAGCAAACAAGATTTGGGTGCGGGGCGGGACAAACGCAGTGGAGCTATAGTATGGAGGTGTGCCATCTAGTAGGCGTGCCATGCTTACCATCTATACATGATAAATGTGGTTAAGCAGAATTCTTCAAGAAAAATATTTTTCCACATATACGCACGTATCTATAGACGATCTATATGTTCATATCAATTACCAATAGAATGAATATTTATCTGACGCAACTCAACCAAAGCAATGAGTAAATACTTACAGTTGAATTAATTTTCGTTGCCGCCTCCTTAAGTTTATCGACCTCTTTAGATGCCTGTAAATATAAGATTTGTTGACACATTTGAATAATAAAAAAAAGTTATCCGTGCACAAGTATGAGGTTTGCTTCAATCATGCGCGAGTCATGTATGAATCGTCTTCCGAACACGTGCAGAACTCTACTGTGCTCCAACTCAGCGAGCGAATTTCAATTTTTCATGGTTATTTCAATTTTTGAGTGCGGAGCGTCAGATTGTGGGCATATGCGACAATCTAGTTACACTTTCACTCTCAGACCGCATTTAATTCACGCATGCCATGAAAATATCACAATTCTTGCGCAAACTAAAATACTCGTGTATGAGTATTTTGTAGGATTCGCTAGAAACAAAATATTATTCGAGTCACACACAGGTTTGCGCAGTGTCGACACGTGTCGTTCTCACTAAAACTTCGCTCGAATGATCTAGCCGTTTGAGACGTACGATAAACTTTAATTGAAAATCTTAATATTACTTCTAGTACATACTCCTGCTATTTTTTTCTCTAAACTTAGAACGCCTTTTCACTGAAAGTTTCTTTCAAATAAACTTTTATGTTAGAAGATTTAGTGTAATATATTATACATACATAGTGACTGTTCGAGCTTAGGTAGGAGTTATTCGGTAACAACAAGTAGTCATTCTATTAGATTTAATTAGTCAGATTCTAATATAAAGCTAATAAAACTTACGTTAGACATTTGAAACAGACAAACAAGGAGAAGAAGCAGTGAGAACATTGCAGCGTTGCAAGCCATGGTTCTAACAGCACTGATGCTTTTCCTCGGTAGTTCATCGGTACTTATGATAAAATTTAAAAAGATATTCCCGTGTATATAATTGTTGAGAGGGGATATAAATTGGTTCTGTCTATAATTGATCATGCAAACATACTGATAAAAAATGCCATATGAATAATTACCCATGC
Source organism: Aphelinus atriplicis (assembly GCA_020882685.1). Lineage (NCBI taxonomy): Eukaryota > Metazoa > Arthropoda > Insecta > Hymenoptera > Aphelinidae > Aphelinus > Aphelinus atriplicis. The sequence continues at coordinate 86,191,582 of CM037073.1, read as the reverse complement.
GACAGATAAGATCAATTCAAAATTCAAGCATCTGAGCACACTAGAAACCTTGAGAAGTGAGCTTGATAATAATCCTTCAAATTCTTGATCACGAGAGAAAAAATTCCGTTCCTCAGCCGCTAAATCTTCTAACCTCCGGTCAACCTCGTAATTTTCGATATTTTCTAAAAAGAAAATGAGGAACACGCGTCCAGGACATCTAACATACCGTTGTTCAAAAAATCGACTTTTTCCAATTATTTAGTAAGTTGCCAAATAATTAAAGTATATAAACTTTGACAAATAATTAGAAAACGTCAACTTTGGAGTTAGGAAGCTCCTCTTTTATGGGGTAACTTATATCAACTTTGATGAAATGAAGTAATTTTCGTGTATACGTTAACATACTCTACCCAATAATAATTAGTAAAATTGTAGTCAATTAATCAAAATTATCAAATTTCGATTAATCAAAAGTCATTAAACAAATTACCAAAATTGAGTGATCAGTAAATTTTATTATATATGGGCATGGCAAATCTGAAAAAATTCAAGTGTGGTAAGATGGTTATTTGCAACAATTCGCTGATTAAAAATTAAACAAAAAGAAATGTTGAGTTGTGACGTTGACGTGAGATGGCATGTTGTATAAATAGATGTGCTCAAATGCAAGTATGTAAAATTGAAGCCGATCCGTATCGAATTGTACAAGCGCCTAATAGTGAATCCGTCGGTCGCATCACTAGACGCGAATAAGGAAAACTATTTAATGAAAATGCTCGAGCTAAATCCACGCAGAACGAGTGGGAGACGCTGGAGTCGGTACCGTCAGAGTCAAGCACTCGCGTACGTATACATATATGTATAAGCGCGCGTTTATAGCTCGCTCAGGCATTGCGTCTGCTCCATATCAGCTCCCGTAATAACTCAAGGTGACTAGTCCAAAAGGGCTGGGCGTAAATATGGCCCGTGTATACGCTGGCGAAAAATGAAAATGAAAAAGCCGCGGCACAAAGCGCGGGGAGACCCGAAGATTCTCGGAAGCGCGTCTTTGTCTCGTCGCGCTCGGGCTGACATACGTACCGGGGGGCGTGAGCGCGAAAAATCGTATAACGTACGGGATGAGGCTCCTAAGCGCGATGGGGCCGAAAAAAACGAAAAACAAAAAAACGGGCCACGTGCGCACACATAAGAGGATGAAGAATGTCGCGGCGCGAACTATAAAACCCGCCCGGCCCGTATTTCCTCAAGACGAATGACCCGGGCTGCACATCCCGCGCTATACCTATATCTCGACGTCTTTCGGCGGCCCAGCCGCACATCCCATCCCGCGCCGCATATACAAGCGACAGTCGAATGCTAATTCGCCGATCGCACATTCGAAAGGATAGGTGGATTAATAGCTGCAGATTAGAGCCGCGCGCCGCGCTGACCGTTTATTTATTGGCCGGCCCGACCATTATAGCCCCTGATGCAGCCTCTGCCTGGCCCTAATGTCGAGTTATGAGAATGCCTTCATACAACTGCGTTTTTTCCCCTTCTAAACTGCGCTAACCACTAGTTTTAGACGATATTTTTGACTCGGATAGCCCATGACTTATTTCTTATCTGATTCACCAAATACATTTGTACGAATAGAATCGCATTAGCCCATATATACATTTCTACTATTTCCTACGATAATTTTAGATTGGAATAATTGACGTGGAAGATTACATAAGAATGGAAATATGTTCGAAAACGCAAGAGGTCGATCTTATTCGTATTTACAAAGATTAAAATATCTTCTCTGATTAAAAACTCATATTGGATGTACTGAAATCATAATATAATTATGCTAATTCGATCATTACTATTTTCTGATAAGAGTGTGGTTATTTTCAACGCCGAAATATTCCCCACATCGAAAGGAAAATGTTATGAATATCCTAAATTTTCGGCTTGGATCAATGGGACATTTTTCTCAGATATCGTATTCCCGCTGCTGTCTGGGCATCAGTCGCCCTTGGATAATGTTGGGGGTATTGAAACAACATTTTCAGTGGCCGCCTCGCTCACTTAGCTCTTGAAACCACTCTTTCACAACTCACTACCTGGCCTTTTTTAGCTGCTTGTCTTGTGCCTCGCTCTATTACAATTAATCAAGTGCGAATGATACGACGCTCGCTCGTAGATCGGCAGTATGCTGTTTACCGGGCAAGTCCGGAAGAGAACTTATCTCGACTTTTCTGATCCAAAAAGGGTATTATTATTATTATGAAATCATCTTAAATTTTATTTCCGAACTATTTAGAAACGGGTGCTAGTAATATCAACATCCTGCCGCTCGAAAATCATCTAGAGGTTAATAGCCACCGGGTGGTAGTTAAACAAAAGCGTAATTTAAATTATTCAATTTATCTAACTCTATATTCTGAAATACTTATGTATCGTTTGTTATGGCTTATAAAGACTATTTGAGTAGAACCCAAATACGCGTTTAAGCACAAGGGCCTAATTTCGTTATATGACGTTCGCCAAGAAAATCGCTTCATTCTTCCGAGACAAATCAGTTAAAACTCAGGCCCTCCCATCCAACGTTATAGTGACGTTAACTATCGCCGAGAAGTGATTTCTTCATCCGTCATTCGTTACACCAAAAATGTCGACACCCATGAGAAGCCACGCCGCGAGCCGCATCTCTCACCCATATTCTCAATATAACGCCATACGTCACGGAACTGGGTTATATGCGAGAATCGTTCTCCCTCCCTCGCATTCCCGGAGGCTCGCGGAGCCTCGGAGGGGAAAGACTCTCGTTTAGAGCTTTTTCACTTCGACCTATTTTGAGAGTCGTGCGTTGCTTCCAGACAATGCTCGCAAGGGGACCAATTTACAACTCTCATTGGCAGCGCTCGAAGCCTCCTCCTCCAGGCTGTCTGTCCGCGCGACTGGCATGCACGTGTTTTCACCACGCTTAAGCGCCAAAAATCCGATTTTCTTCGACTTTCAAATGTCTGTATGCGGGTGGTAATAGCGAAATCGTAAAATCCGAGTGGATTTTTGCTGGCGAGAAGGAATGCTCATTTAGAGCTGCGGTGTTTGGGCTGCTCGTAATCCTGGATCAATCATCATTTCAATCAGTTTGATTGGTCTCTGAACGAGATTATTTCTCACATCGGTTTCCCGGTCTTTTCCTTACTTGCAACTCAGCTCGAACACACTGATGGTCTAGAACGAAATAAACAGTTCTTTACTTGATGTGTCTCAAGCGAATCGAGAGTTTTGCACAGTCAGACAAGTTAAACTTGAGTTCTGAATGGATATGGTTCTAAATAATATATTGCAAAAGCACCGACGCCTCGTTAGTGGCATTATTATGGTTGTCGGAAACAATGGTGAAAAATAGTACAATTCAATGATTTTAAACTATACTATTCGGATGCGTACGGACAAATGAAGGTGTTTGGTGACGCAAATATAGTCGGAGTCTGACGGGCCACTCGCTTGTCATCGCGTCGAATATGATTATGCGACGCGGGCTATTCCATGACGCACCAGCGGAGGATTAGTTGCTCCATAAGCTCCGCACGCCACAAGCACTCGAGTTAACGCACTCTTATTCTCTCTAATGGCAGCGGCTACAATTTCAATTTGTCCATTGTGAACTGGCCGCCCCGGGAAGCCGCGTATTAGTGCGGGCTCGTTTTCACACGCTGCAGCGGTATTGAGTTTAGCCGGCGCAGCGAGTCGCGGTTGCTTAAGTGCCCGGCGCCCGCCACACATGTGGGCTCGCGCGTAAACACGTGCGCGCGCGTCTAATCGCGCAAGAAGCGCGCCGGAGGAAGACCGACTGCAGTTGCTCTCGATAACTCGATTCTGTGCGAACAATAATCCCCAAGTGCCTACCACCGATCCTGTTTTATCATATTAAAACACTCCGGTATACGGATATACCCCTTATTTATGCGCACGATGAAGTGCAAAAAGTCCCTTCCGATTGTATTTCATTCAAGTGGGTGACGTAACGACCGACTGCTCTTTTTTTCTTTTAGAACAAAAATAATTTTTCTCGAACCAAATTTCAATATCTTGCGTCTAGCCCTATCTACATCTGAATTATAAGATCAGAGTGTTAAATGTACTCTACAACATCCCCGTGGAATCACTTTCCCTAGCATCATTTATTTTACGTTGACACGAGCTTAATATGTTTCTGCGGTGTTATGCAAGCCATTTCTTATCCTAAAATTTGCCTCGAAAGTGTCGTTTCACCAGCATAATCGAGGACAAACATTAACGTATGGAAAATTATGTTGGGCTAGGCAACAATATTCCACCGGGGTATTGCATAGCACACCGAATAATTTTGTGTCCCGGCACATTTTTAACACTTATTTTTATCTCATGTTCTGCGTTATGCGAAATGGAATAGAGTATGTATGAAATGGAGAATAAAAAGGAAATATAAAATTGATTAAATATAAAATTTTTTATATTTTTATATTACTATGACAATCGTCTTCTTGAAATATTATAATATAATAGGCGTTATTGAAACTTGAAAGGAATAATCTGAATTGATCGTGGCAGGATATTATGAAAAGGAGAAATAAACCGGACCGAGTGTAGGCGAATTAGTCTAAAGATGGACAAACAACAACAGCGAAGCAGCCCCAAAATTTGAAAGAGCAAAGTAGAGTCGGTGGGGATATACGTACGCCCACGCGAGCCTCCCGGCGATGTGGACAATGCGCGCTGAAACGTGCGCGCGGGCCGCTATCAATTGTGATCGCTGCGCGCAATGGGCTGGTGGCCGAGGCGCGCAGTATCGTAATACACACGCGGCCGGCTTTGTTTATGCCGATAAAACGACAACGATAAGCGTAATACGCGCCGCTTTATGTATCTCGAGCCCCGACGCGCTTACTCGCACGCGCATCCTCGTGGGATCGCGCGACGCCGCGGCCGGCCGGCGCGCACGTGGGCTGTAATTGCGCGCGCTCGCGCACCTATATGCCAACTCGAGCCCACTCATTCCGCCAGCCGATCAGCCCGTGCTCACCAATTCCTTTTCCCTTATATACTCTATAACTCGCCAAACATTATTTTGCTCCGCTTTTTCTCGCCTGCCGCATTTACAACTCTTGCCGGACTCTCTCTCGAATGGCTCGTCGCGCGAAAACACTACCTTCGTTCCTTGCAGTGAAATCCCATGAAGTGTCAAAGTGAAGTATTTCACTGTAAGCTGGTTTTAGTATGCATCTATTTTTACAATGCGGTGAAAAGTTAAATTATCGAACTATTAAAATAATAATAATTGTGCATGGATGTGTTAGAACATGGTATGTCATCTGTTATATTGGATGGAGCTGACACTCAACTGGAAGTGATATTGCATTTTGGAAAAAGTTCATCCTAGATGAACTATGCTATACTGGCTACTACTCATATAACAATACATCTTACTTTTTGCCCAAAAAATGTCGTCGATGAAAAAATTGATTCTCTCGAATGTTCCCACAAAATGAGGCAACTCCGAGTTATTCCACGTATATTTCCCCGAGTTTTAAGCAAAGAAAAGTATTTTCCGGTTCCGTCATTCGACGCGGCCGTGATTACGAGCGGTAATTTCCGAAGTCGGGAACCCTACCGTACATGAGAACGATCAATAAACTGTCATGAGACGGAAACACGGAAATTCAAGCGTAGTCCGTGAATTTGAAAACAAGCTCATCTTGCTCGATTAACATTCCAAGTGGCACTGGCCGTGGAAAGTATTTAGGACTCGAGCTGCGGTGTTACTGCTCCGGCATAATTAAGCTGGCGCGGCGAAAAGTAATGTAAGTATATGCGTCGTAAGACGCGCGACATGCTCTGAATCCGGGAGCAGCCGGTCGCGCGCATCGCAAATGAGAATCGATCAATTAACCGCGCGCGACTGCCTCTGTCTCGTTCAAAGGTCACTGCTCAACCAAACTCAAACGTATGCATAGAACGCGAGGTCGTAACCTCGCGATCCTCTTCTCTCAGAGGCTGCAACAATTAAAATGGCGCTGTTTTTCGCCATCGTTGGTGATAATACTTGGAACTTGGAACGAGTCCGAGTTATTCGAGTGCAGGAATAATAATTTACTTTTGCTTTAGCGCGCAATTATTATGAAATCACTCGGTAACTTCGGGAGACATTTCGAGCGAGCGAGAGAGAGGCTCGGTATGGTCGTGCAATAAATATACACGCGTTTTAATTTTATTGTACAAGATTATGTAAACCAATTAAATTTTGCTTGAATAATCATCTGTATATTATTATGTTGGGCCTGTCGCCAAAATTATCGGGCGAATCAAGAACAATTACCTCGATATTTTCGGAAATTCAAACCCGCCAAAAAAGAATATCGGAATAAATTATCGCACTCAGAGTCATGAACAATCTTCAGAGGAGAATTACCAATTGAATGAGACTTATCTCGAGTCAAGCGACGAATGCAATTATAAAGTATCATCCCGACAACACATTCATCGTACATCAGCGAGTTTCCGTAAATTCAACACTATACCTTCTACCAGACCAGAGCTAATGTACGTTCATCTGAAACAATTAAAATTCACGTGTGGAAATTAGAAAAATATTTCCGGACAAGAACTCAAGGCGATTCAGTTGCGAATGATCATTTCATACAAAGCCAGGATTTTGTAGCTGCTTGCACAACAAAGCGATGAGATGTTCATATTCACAGCATAAAAAAATTCTGTGCTTCGTCTATCTGCCCGAACGTTATTTTTATATTAGATGAGCTTTGAAAAAAATTAACGTTTGTAGTATTTTGAAAAAATCAGACTCGGACCGTTGGTTCTACGCTGCTGTGGGGTTTGTTCAAATTCCTGTTTTTCACGCGAGCAACCTCGAGTCCTCGTCTCGATTTTTCCATAAATATTTTCTCCTTAAATAATGTTAGACGAGACGATACGTGAGAAGGGATAACAATGAGTCGCTTATGCTACCGCTTTGTGTGCGCGCGTGTGTGTGTGCGCGCGCGCGTTCAATAATGGGCCAGCCTCAGCCAGCGCGAGGAAAGTAACCCCCCGACGAAAGAGGATACTTACCTGCACACCACAGCATATCCTCGCTCTCGCGGCTTAGAGTGTGCGCGCGCGCGGCTTAGGTGCAGCAGGAAAATTTGAGTATACTGCGCTGTCGTTCAGTGGAGAAGGAACGACGAAAGCGCTTTGATATTTGTCAAAAGACTCTCGCGCCGGGCCGGGCGAGTGTCCGCGTTTTGTTACCAGTCCATTGCTGATTTTGACAAAGTACAACTGGGCCAATCCCTTTGTTGGCATACACTCACCCGATTTGCTTAATGTGCCTCATTCTCCAATGGCCGTCTCGATATAGGGCAGCGAAATTTACATTCGAAATATCTTTAACCCACGAGTAATAAAAAAGCGATGAATTCGTCAAAACACACTTTTACAATGTGCCCTCGGGCCATACGGCCACCAAGAGTATTTTTACTTTCGTTACTAGTGCTTACAATGCCTCTTGGATTTTTTAGATAATGTTTTTCGGCCTCATACCTATATTTTTTCATACGGTCAATTCAAGTTTTTGGAAGTAAAAAATGCCTTAAAAATGATCGTTTACCAAGCATATGCTGGTGAAATGAAATGGTACGGCAAACATGAAATAAAACAAGTATTTAAAATGTACTGGAACGTAAAATTTAAATATCAGTAGAATTATTTGCCCTGACACAGCTATTCATACACTGTAATAATTTTATACATCAAAATTATCACAAATTCTTCGCATTGACTTAGAGATAGGCAGAAATAGACACAAGACTAAATCAGATGAAATCGTAAATAATCTTCCGGACTTGAATATTTTAAATTGTGATAAATAAATTTATGTACTTTTATACATGTAGAGTTCCTCCATTGAAGTAATCTTTGTATCCCAAAGAATCAGATGAGCAAATGGATGCGTCTTGTCTTGTTTGATTGTTTTTCATGGCCTAGTATAGTCGGTCGGCACACGCTTTTGACAGTCGAAAAAAAAACCCCGAGAAGAACCGAGAAGTTTGCTCAACAAAAAGTTTCTAACTACACGAGAATTTAACGCCTGCCGCGGCCTACGAAAGCACAAACACGCGGCTGCTGCTGCTGCTTGAGATGCCACACGCTCACATCACGGCATTTCAACTCGAATAGGCAGATCATTGCCGAAGCAGGACCCCCACACAGAAGACTTCTCACTTTCAATCTTCCTTCTTACTCGCTTTTTCGGTTTTCATTTCGTATTCTTCTCGCTCCGCGTCTCCTTTATTCTTCCTCTCCACATTCGCCGATGTTTCTTTGTATTTCATTCATTCGGATTCAACTCATACACACTTTCACTCTCTTCAGCTTTATTTCTTCTCGCTTTATCGTAAGAAAGCCGGAGGTCAGAGACGATTCAGAATAGATGAAAAATATCCTCGAAAACATTAGATACATTGACTGGAAAGAGAATGGAAAAATCTCCAAGACCGGCGTGGTCATGCTCATTTTTATCCCAGTGAGTATCTATATAGTCATTGTAAAATTTCCCAACAGTATCTGGTCTCCAGAAAATTGGAATAATATTCAATTCAAATATTGATTGATCTACAAGAATAATTGTTTAATCAACAATATTTATAAGTAACTGCACCATATCAGTTATAAATATTTCAGATGTATCGACTGATGGATCTTGTTGTTTTTATTCTTATTCAAATGACAATGATCACGATGATATGTTTTTGGAAAAATTACTGCATTCTATTGATGGCTTTATGCTTCACTAAAAAGTAAAGAACTTTTTTCCACTACGGGCATTAATTTCATAAGTTCATAACCATTATAATTCGCCTAAAAATATTACCGACACGTCCTGTCTGGTATATCCAGGACGAAACGCTTAGAATATATTGTTTAATCGCTAAAATTATTCATATTATTGTCACTAGATTTTTCATTTGAAAAAAAGATTGAAAACGACTGCATAAATCGTCAGGTGCAATCAAAAGACGCACTGTATGTTATAAACGAAAAGAGCAGAAGTGTGAATTAAAAAATTGTAAAAAAGTTGCCTTGAGAAGGTAATTCGCTTCCTTCTCACTTTCTTCGTAGCTTGCTTGAATTTTTTTCTCCTCCTCCGATACTGTTTTTTTTATCCGCGTGGCGCATGCTCACGAGCGCGTGCACCGACGAAGAAATTCGACCCCATGCGGAGATGAGTATCCCGGGGGATTTGGCCTGTCAGGCTCATGAGTGTTTCGCCGCTTTGTTCAAAGTCCGAGAGATTAAAATCATTGGAATGCCGAGTTGACGGGATAATTTTTTCCTTCGAGCGCACGAGCAGTCACAGATCTGCATAATGCAAAACCTGATTTTTCGGCGCGAAGATGCCGCTGTCGGGGCAGGGGGGGGGAGATTCGGATGTTCTGCGCCTCGTTGGAGTTTCTGCAGGTGCATAATAAATTGTTCGATTTCGGCGTGTCTTTCCGATAGTTCTTGCTTTTTTTTCGAGTAAGTAAAGGGCGTCCCGTATGCAAATGAGCCACTTGTAAATTAGACTTTTTCGGCACTCTTTGTGTGTTTCGTTGTTCGCGGAGTATTGGGCACGACGCTCCTCTTCCCTCGACTAAAGATCGCGTGCAATTCATATAATAATTGAAACAATGGTGCGGGTGGAATTGAAAAGATGCAAATTCGGGAAAACTGAGTCTGTCTATAAATTGAGTAGAGGACTTTGTAGTTGGAAGGATCCAACTATTTATCATGTCTCGCTATGAGCAGAGGATCAGAACTATTCGATTGTAAGGAGAGTAAATTAATGAAATATGCATTATTAGCGAGAAGACTCGTTAATCTGTTCGAATAAACAAATACAACATTAAAACAAAAGTAGGAAAACAAAATGTCAAATAAAGTTTGAACGAATTGCCAACGATGATTAGATGTCTAGAGCCAACTAAGAATGTAGAATCTTCGTAGGCAACTAGAGGCCCGTTTCACTCGTCGGTCGCAAAAGAAAAATGGCTGGTCGTTAAGTGTTGGTTTTATTGGTAGCAGGTTGGCGGGTGGCTCGGCTCGTCGGATGGGATCCCAGAGCCCAGAGCTCGAGAGAGAGACAGAGAATCTGGCGAGCGGAGTGCGCGGGCGCGCACGTGCGACACGAGCGATTGCATATCCCAGACACACACTCACACATAACAGCTGGGCAAAACATCGATCAGGCATGCGAGTCGGCTGTCGGGCCCGTAGTTATCGTAACGAAGGTCCGGGAGTCGTTGCGAGCGCCTGGCATAGCGCACGTCTCGCGCGCGCCGCGTCATAACACAGTTTCGCCCATGTTTGGCGCTCGGCCAAGGTCGCCATCGGTTTTACCAACAACTACCCCCACTGGGCACTGAGCGCAAGCGGCTCTTACCAAACTAGCGCGGCCTCGCACGGACACCGGCCGTGTGCACAATGATAATTCCCCCGTGTCGCCTCGTCGCCAAAACACCTATATAAGCAGCCGAAAAAACTGCTCTGGCCATCAGTTAGCTCTCCAAGCTATTCACTCGTCCACTGTTCACCAGTCTGCGAACCAGCCACCAGCCGCAAACATGAAATTCCTCGCTGTGAGTACTCTTTCGAATAGTTGCATCCTCCACTCCTTAACCATCTAGTGTGACAAATCGCATCAATATTTTTATTCCCCACTCATTCGATCAGCCAAGCAGGAGCCAATTCCACAATTCACTAGATCGTTCGTCATTTTTAAATATCCTTCCATGAGTTACATTACAATCTAATACTCGCATCTAACCAACTGAAGTTTTTCAGTTTTCACGCTCATCTAGTATACATATCTATATAAATCCCTGATACATAAAGCTCATCTTCATTATTCACTTGCAGATCCTCTTGGTCGTCGGGGCTGTCGCGTTGGCGAGCGCAGCGCCAGGAAAGCCGGCGGACAAGCTGGAGCCAGTGCGGGAGGCCGAGCCGTCGGCGGAGGCGAGCCGGGCCAAGCGGGGCTTCGTGTACAGCGCGTACACCGCCCCAGTGGCCGCGGCAGCAGTGCCCGCGTACGCCGCCGCCTACTCTGCCCCGGTCGCCTATGCCTCCGCTCTGCCCTACGCCTACTCCGCGTACAGCGCTTACTCGCCCTACTACTCCTACCCCGGCTACGCCTACCTGTAAACTTTACTCTGCTGCGCCCAAGTCGCAATACATTTTTTCTGAATAAAGCATTATATTCGAGTCCCAATACACAATTCATCGATGTTTCAATTCATTACGCAACCCGTCAACCCCGTCAAATAGTATAGCTTTAAAAATCGCAAAAGCTGATGTTTAAATCTTAATTGGAACATCACAAATCAATCATGTAGTCTGTTATACAGTAACACGCCAGATTTACCTTTCAAAATAAAAAAGTTTAGAATAAAATCATGAAGTTTCGACAGACATTCTTGGGATAATATAAATGATAGAGGAATAGAAACGAATAGACTGGCATAATGTTTATATCGATTCGATATGACCGGCTTAACACTAATTATGTATCGAACTTTCATAACAAATCGATTATGATGAAATTTTGCGAAAAGAAATTCAAAGGAAAAGATGACCGCAACACTGAAAATTCAGGACACTGAATTCAAGTAATGAATAAGGTACACGTACACAAAATATACAAAATCGAGAGGAAAATCAACAATCCATGATTCGGGGGGATAGCGCACTTGATGAAAATAACCAAAAGCTACTAAGACAATCGATGGAACGGACGAATGATGGAAATAAAAATTGTATAATTACTTTTGAAGTTGTATGATATGATAACAAAACCCGAGAATGAGCTGAACGAGAATACATCATAATGAATGGACACCATAGTTTGAACGACGATAAAATATCAGAGAAGGCTAGACGAGTGGTTTCGAAGTACATCCAGTTTCGAATCTATCTTCGGATCTTTGAATGCTGGGTCCCTGTACATCCCAGTTGCAACTGTCGTCTATGTGATGGTATCCCGAGTAAAAGAATAATGCCATTCCACGGGCCTTCGTCAAGACGTTCTTGTAAAAATGGTTTATTCGCCATTTTCTAACTTGTAAAATACGTTTCCCCAATATTCATAATGAATTTCAGAAATTAATCATTTTTTTCACATTCACAAGTTTCAAAAGACAAATATTTCTTTATCGGGCTTAGTGGACCGTTCCAAATTAATTAAAAAGTGAGATTGCGAGAGAAAAAAATCCCCGTCAGTTTTTTTTCTCCCATTCTCACTTTTTAATTAATTTCAAACGATCCGCTAAGTCTGATAAATGAATTTCAAAAAATTTTTACATTAGTTTGAAGTGGACATGATATGAATAAATATTATTTTATCATATCCAGTGATCGGAACTAATTTATTCCGAAAATATTGAATATGTCGGAAATGTATCAGAAATATATTGTTTTTGGCAATATATTGAGAATAATAGAGTATTAATAATAGAGTATAATGACCGATAGATGGGTTACATTTCGCCAAATATAGTCTTTAAACGATAAATATTTATTGATCAGGCTTAGTGGACTATTTGAAATTTATTGAAAAGTGAGATTTATTAATTGAGTGAGATTTATAAAAGTGACAATTTATTGAAAAAACTCACGCTCCCCGGGCTTCAAATACAACAATACAAATCAAACCAGTAGCTATGTAATTGACTGATTTGACATGACTCGTTTCACTTGTAATAGGAATAAGTGAAATGTTTTGAAATGGAATTTAATATTCCTTCTTTCGAATAAATTCTTCCCTAGTAAAAATGTCAAGTATATTAGTTAGCTAAGAATCGGTAATGGTTAGCCTTCTGAGCTGAGTTTTCATTAAGATAGTAGCATAATATACTGCTGAGGACCGGATAGCAAAGAAACGGATTCTCAATTTGAAATCCTTCCTTAAAAAAGTGATGTGAAGCCTCGCTTCCGATGATTTGATTGACTAAGACCAAACGATGAGACATGTAGTGTATAGAGTCAATATAGAGACTATAGGTAGAGTACAGACTACAGAGATGTCATCGTGCAGGCAAGTGCATCGTGCAGGCTCGTTCTTTGCATCCAGGCTAAACTGCAATTTCGAGATTTTGGATCTACTTTTTGAAAGGACATCAGAAGCTGGATAAAAATGACACGCTCGTTTACGCCAGATATCTAAATGTATATATATATATACATTTCGAATTGCATGAAGCATATGATGCGGAACCAAATTAAGGGGGGGGGGGGTAGGGTTTTGAGGGTTCAAAAAAAGTGATTTTTTTTTATTGCATATTATGAAAGTATAGTAACTCAAGAATGTTGTCTGTTAATAGGAAGTCAATCGGAGCAAAACTCACAAAGATATAGCTTTGGAAGTAGGCGTGTCTCGAACGACTCTTGAGCCGCTACGAAAAACTGTAAACGCGTTTTTCTCAAATCGATGTTTTTTGAGTCGGTGCACTCTGTATCTCAAAATCTATTCAACCGATCGTTCTCAAATTTTTTACAGTATTTCCTTACATAATTTATGAGGTAACCCTGTTGAGATTTTTTCGTTTTTGATTTTATTTTTTTTATTATTAACAACAATAATCATGAATTTAGGCTAAAAATCGGTATTTTCACTTTCAAGTCTTGTAAAAAGTTAAAAAATTTAAAAAAAAATGGAAAAACTCGACAGAAATACCTAGAGGGGCATAAAAATTAAGGGAAAAACTTTGGTTATTTCAATTCAAATGATCCAGTGCTGAGGTATGACGTGCACCGCAAAATGTATTTTTTCTGAGGAGCCTGCGAAGAATTGCTGCCATTCGGTCAATTTTCAATATTTTTCAACCAATATTTCACAAAATATAGTTCAATTACACTTCTTTAATGTACAATAATCAGAAATAAATGTACTTTCACCGTACGCCCAAAAAAAAATCTGTAAGAACCTGTTTTTTTCTGCCTTCAAAACCCTACCCCCCCCCCCCTTAAAGGCACGCGAAGCGCGTTGAAAATGCATTAATAGTACTGTTAAGATTCGGATAACGAACAGACAAACTCGGTCGGTACATTGAGCGCAGCAGATTTGCCGCGGTCGAATGTCCGTCCATCCGTCCATGTGTATGACACATGGACGGATCAACCCAGTTGATCTAGCAGTTTAGACTTAATGATGAAATTTCAATTCTTATTCATTTTTTTACTCAGTCCATGTTTTTAAATTGCAGAAAATATCACCCAGACTACAAATCAAATCCCTCTTTGAAATTAACATAACCTGAAAATAACAGACAGCTGACGCGCATACCCTCATCAAGGGTCTTAGGCATTTCTTAGCTGAACTTGATGCTTAACTTCGGATAACCTTTAGCTAATGATTTTAACCAAGTCTTATTTAACTGGTCTTGTGTTAGTCCTGAGAAATGCTTCATTTTCTACCAGAGAAGAACAGAACAAACTAGAATGTTCCTAAAGAATATTTTGTTCCTTACTACGGCCTCATTTATATACATATAATCTCTCAAACGTACTTGTAATGGCAACACTCTATAATGCCTGTCAAAATGAGCATGGCACCACCAGATCAATCTAAGATAATCAAAATGCGAAACAGTTACAAAGCTCTGAACTTTGACAACAAGTTCGAGGGAGCATCATATTGACAACAAATAACTGCAGTACTTCCTTGGAATGTCGACCTTCAGTCAAGATCATCCAAGCACTGATCGGTTTTACCAATGACCCCCACTAGCTCGAATGGTCTTACCAAACCATTGACCTTACGCGACCATCCACCGTGTGTACAATTATAATTAATGTCTGACTTGCTACAGCCCAGGTATATAAGGCAGCTCGCTTTCGTTGGGAGTATCAGTCAGTTCTGAGCTATCCAGTAGTTCACTTCAGTGGCTAAACAAAACTATCAAAAAGCCGACAACATGAAATTCGTCACCGTAAGAATTTTTTTCTTCTAGTCAGAATTCAACGTCGCGTTAGTTTCCTTCACAAAAAAAACCGTAATATCATCTGGCTAAGAAATTTAAACGAGTCAGATTCATCTTTTGTTGTGTACCAAATGTATCATTTTCTCTATATTATGTAACGCACATCAATCAGTTGATGGAAATAAAAAATAGAAAAATAAAATTTTTCAATAAATTTTTTTGGAAGTTTCTTTTTCTTGTTAATGAATGTCATATCGCTGAAGTAGGCAGGGAAAAGAATTTTCCAAATGAAAACAATGATTTTCAAATGATTATTATCACAGGGATTATAGTATTCACCGATCAGTACGATGATATGAGCTTCGGAGAGAATGGATGATTTTCAATATCCCCCCAACAAATCCATTCAATATTTTTCTTTCTTTCAGGTTATTCTCTTCATCGGAATTGTGGCGTTGGTTAGCGCATCTGAAAAACCCGCCGAGAAGCTGGAGCCAGTTCGGGAAGCCGAGCCATCAGCTGAGGCCAGTCGAGCTAAGCGAGGATTCGTACTGAGTGCTTACTCCGCTCCAGTAGCCGCTGTACCAGCCTACACTGCAGCCTTTAGTGCACCCGTCGCCTATGCCACGAGACTGCCCTATGCCTACACCGCTTACTCGCCCTACTACGCCTATCGTCCCGTTACCTACCTGTAAATCGTTGATTATGTAACCGTCTCTGTTGATATTGATGGTTAAATTGTTTTTGATCATTTTGAAAATAAAGTTTATTCGAGTCGCAAAATACATCATGTTATGCCTATTCATTATCGTGCATCCCGTCAATTGTTTAGTTGGTAAACATAAGTCATTCCAAGACAGCCTAAACAGTTTTTTGTCATATAATCATCTAATGAGCTAATTATTCATAATAATGAGAGGATAAATATCGTGCATATACAAATTTGATGAGTCTGAATGATTTCTGATGAATAAATTAATATAAAATGCGTCTGAATAATTTCCAACAGCTGAATGAGTTGAAAGTTCATTAGCTGTATTTGAAATATCTTGGGAAAAAACAATTTTCTGTGTACATAAAGTCGGCTGTGGGCGTTGGGTCGAGTTTGAACAGTTTAAGCATTAATTGTTCTTTTTTTTATAACATACCTACAAACTTACAGAAACTTCTTGTTTCTTCAAATCTTTTGATATTATTCGAAAAGTCTATTCTTCGGAATTGGAGATAAATCTCTCGTCCCCGATGCGAGATATTGACTCACATGCATCGACACTCATCGAACCATAGCTTTCAGATTTTGAAGAGTACACATAATACTTTTCAGTGACTAATCACGATGAAAGTTTGTCAGATGGTCCTTCAGTACTCAAATAGGTTAAATCTACAGCTGTTCCAGCCAATGCTCTCATTTCCCGAAGATATTCGATCATGATTATTCGATGTCTGTAGGCCACTGCGTATTCATTTAGTTTGCCATTTTTGTTTTCATGTATTCTAAAGGTTCTAGATTTCATATATCCTGAATTTTCTCATATTTTTTCGGGTAATTCATGGACTATCTTCCCAGTGGACCGCAGATACTACTCTTCCAATTGATAATGTTTTAGTGTAATTATGGGTCTCAATACACAGCTGTTGACGAGCATTTTTGGAGAAAAACTCATAAAGACTTTTTTTACCAGGTCATGTACCGTATTTGAATTTTGAAATACTAGTTTTTCATAAATGTAGGCCAGACTGTCATCTCAAAAAGCTGTTTCAAATTATTTTGCTTTCTCAAAGAGAAGGACTTGTGACGGGGCCAAAATCGAACTTTCGAATCAGACAGAATTTCGAATTCCAAAAATGTCCGTATGTTTACGTATACGTACGGTGTATGTAACGCTGCTTTTTGTCTTGCGATGTCTTTCGAAGAGTCGTCCGATTTTCCTGAAATTTTGCACATCGGTTATTAGTCGTGGAAAGATGTGGCCCGAGTTGGTTGTTCTGCAACATCCGTTATTTTTCTCCTAGCAACCGTTACTACGAAAAAGGAAAAAATAGTTTTGAATCTATTTTCTGATGAAAACTTGTCAATAATAGAAATACATCGCCAATCTGTACCGTGAATATCGAACAATAAACTCTAGTTAGCATGTTGGTCATTGGGAGGGGACGTATCTCAGATGAACGTGCAAAATAATGTCGTAGCTGGGAGCATCCGGAAATAAGGAAGTATCTAAGCGGTTTAAAATAAACTAATGCAGTTCACACATGAAGATAAAATTCAGTCACGAGTCACTCGACTGTATTAATCTGCTAAAAACTGTCTCACGTAACTTAGTAGCAGACCAATTCTGGTCACAGTAGTTGCTACTTGAGTATCTCACACGTTTCATTGCATGTTTATCCATAATAAGCGCTGCAGCACACTGCCGATTATGATAGCATGACTCGGCCAGGGCAATTTCATTTCCTTCTCAGCTCCCATACAACGAGTTTTAGGAACTAGTAATTATTAATTAGTAAATTATTATTTATCAAATTTTATTTACATCAATTATAAAATAAATTAAAAAATAAATTATAACATAAATTATCTTCGTTTATATAAATGTATCGTAAAATTTACCAATCGTCTTAATCTGTATCGAATGCCGCATTTCGTGATGATCGTAATGCCTTATTGAATGCTGATATTCCACGGGAATAATGCTCTTGAAGCAAAGGTCCAACAAATTCTCCAGTTTCCTTTCAGGAATGCTGATGGCAGAGTGGAAAATTTTCTTTTATTAATGTTTAGAAATATCAATTTTTACTTTTTCTAAATTTGATAATTTTAACGTTAGAAATGTACGAAGTCTTATAAAATACTTTCAAAGCATCTGAACTATTCACTGTCAGCTCTCTGAACTCAGAAATGTATCATTTTCTTCTTGTCACAATTTTTTCTTCGAATAATATATTCACTTGTTACTTTAGTGGAATAAGAAAAACACGAAAAAAGTAAATAGTCAAACTTGAAACTATTGTATACATGGTCGATCTTTGAGGGCCAATTGGAGTGTGGAGTGAAAAGAGTGGAGTGAAAAGAGAAAATCATCAAATCCATCACATAATTAGTTGTTGCAACGTTTTGCCTTATCAGGCTAAAAATTATGTAATAAATGATACAGTCTGCAGTATAAAAAATAATCGATGAAAAAACAAAAAACTATTCTTCCTCACCAGTTTTAAATAAGTTCATATTATAAAATATAACAAACTTGAAACTGTTGAAAAATCAATGATTTTCTTTTTAAGTAAGAAATAATAATGTTGCTAGGATGAAATGCAATGTAGTCCATATATAAATCGAGCGCCACTGGTGCACAAAAAGCCCCCGAGAGAACTCATACATAGATAACACGTTGCACTTGTGTGAGAAACGGCTTTCTGCCGCTCGAGAGGGTTGTCAGATTGGGCGGTTTTCTCACTATAATTAGTGATCATGAGATTTGGGGATCTATTGTGTTTTACCAATAGTTTTTCTGCGAAATCGTATAAAAAAAATTTCCAGAAGTGAAAAAGAATCAACCCCGGCTCATGATCGCTAATTTGTTAAAAAATAGCCAACCCCGAGATTTCCTAATGAATAGGGAGGACCGAATATTGCTGTTAATAATATTTTTCATCAATCTCATTGGGCAGACTCATTCAACTCATTCAATCTAAAAGTCTTTTAGGGAAACTCATTTCGGAAAACCAGAATCAACAGAATACATGTTGAAGTTGAAAGGAATCTTTGGGTCTATCCTCGCGACTCTGTTTGATATTGCAAATTGGGCGTCGTGACAAGTTCATTCACTCTTGTAAAGAGTAGGAGAAAAAAGACGAGATTAGCATTGAACAATCGTAATGCTATAATACACCATGCATAATGCTGTCGGTCAAGGTCGTCCGAGGTGGCGATCAGTTTTACTAACAACCCCCACTAACCAGTCCGTTCTTACCAAACGATCGTCCTCGCTTGACCATGCGTGCGCAATGTTAATGTCTACGCTGCGATTCACAGGTATATAAGCGCGCCGAAATACTCTCCAAGCATCAGTCTCAGCTCTTGCAGCCTTACATTCGTTCGCTACTCACTAGTCAAACCACCTCCAAACCGCCAACATGAAATTCTTCATTGTGAGTATTTATTCTTCTCAAATTTCACGGTTGTCCTGCGGAATAACCAATAGAATACACAGATTAATAACAACTTGATAATAAAAGAAATAAAATAATATCGAGAATTTGTGCGAATGAGTAGAAAATATTCTTTACATTGTTTCAATCTTTGATCGAACAGAATTAATGATGAATGGATCTTAGTCATCTGGTGTGACTTCATTCCAAACAAAATTTTAAAATTCAAAACGTGTTAAAAATGCATGTGTCTTGAAATTAATTTTCACTTACAACAGTGATTCTAATGAACGAATTCAAAGATATTCTCAGAAAAATGAGAATTGTGAATAGAGTCAACTTATGTCACTTCATTGAAACCATAATTCTGAAATTCAAAATGTGTTGAGGATAAAAAAAATGTCTACGTGTCGAATTATATTAATACTTTCAATAGTTATTCTAACAAGGCCCTGACAATACTCTCGTCTACAGGTCCTCTTGGTCGTCGGCGCCGTCGCGTTGGCGAGCGCAGCGCCAGAGAAGCCGGCGGACAAGCTGGAGCCAGTGCGGGAGGCCGAGCCGTCGGCGGAGGCGAGCCGGGCCAAGCGGGGCTTCGTGTACAGCGCATACACCGCCCCAGTGGCCGCGGCAGCAGTGCCCGCGTACGCCGCCGCCTACTCTGCCCCGGTCGCCTATGCCTCCGCTCTGCCCTACGCCTACTCCGCGTACAGCGCTTACTCGCCCTACTACTCCTACCCCGGCTACGCCTACCTGTAAACTTTACTCTGCTGCGCCCAAGTCGCAATACATTTTTTCTGAATAAAGCATTATATTCGAGTCCCAATATATAATTCACGGATGTTTCAATTCATTACGCAACCCGTCAACCCCGACGAATAGTATAGCTATGAAAATGTAAATGAGAGTTGAGGGCATAACGTTAATCTCTGGAGAACAATGGAGCTCGATCGGTTGTGGGAAGAAAGGGTAAAAATTGAATTATCGAGGATAAATTGGCGAATCGATTGACTCAACAAGCCGTCAAGCTTTCTCTGAAATCGTCTACGAATTACAAGATTGATAATGGGATTTTACGTGGCGTGCGGTGAGTGTGCGCGTCGACTGGGGCCCATTACCCGATCGACTCATTAGATACTGTGCTCTCGTTATAATCGAGCGCAGTAAGTGTCCGAGATGTCGGCTCTCGCCATTGTTTACTTGGAAAGTGCAGCGATAATGAGCTGTGTGTGTGTGTGTGTGTCGAGCTCCGAGCTAGGATGTGCGCTCGGCCGTTTGCAGCTGTGATTTACGAGGCCCGTATCCGCTTCTCGGCCCCGATAGCTCTTGTTTTCGCGCGCCCGCGCATTTTTCCCTCCTCCCTTCCATACGTCCGTTCTCGTCGCTTCGCTTCTCCGTCGTGAAGGCCAGAGCGAATTTTTCCCTCGCTGATTTTTCTCCCCGATTCGACTTGGGCAAATAAAAAAGGGACATCGAGTTGGCGAGCTGTTTCGAAAACGGGGAACTCATCCGCAATTGAATCCCAGCCGATTCACAAGCCTGACTAGCCCGCCACGAATATCCGATTTTCTCCAGAGCCCGATTCTGCCCGTAGGTCTGGTGAGGAACACGTGGGTCGCTCAGCGGTGTTTATTTCCCGGCTTTTCTATGCAGGTTAGGTGTTGGGCTCTCGGCATGTATGTACGAGCGTATGGGTGTAGCGGGGCGAGGGTGGCGTAATTGAGATCGAGTGGAAAGGCGCATTGTGCGGAGGCGAATTCGTAAGCGAGCTCACGACTCGCGAATTACATTATCTCACGCGAGCTGCCGAGCTCGAGTTGCGCAATGGTGCGCGCGCGCGGCGCGTACTGTCTGCACAGTTGCGCGCGGAATGTCATTGGGGGGAGGAGGAGGAGGGCCGTTGCGCAACGGGGTTGCCAATTTATGCGAGCAGATTATCCGGCCGGCAGCAGCCTAATAATCTTGTTGCTCGTTGCCGCTGATGTATGTGTATCGTCGCTTGTACATACACGACACACAGCAGCGCACAGGACAAAGGCTCGCGCGCCGCGACGCGATGGATCGTCATCGGGATTTTTGCGCCGCGGCTGAATTATTTTGATATTGTCGCGATCGTGCATGAGGATCGGGGCTGGGACGGCGCACGACGTAACGGCCCACGAGGATTACGAGCCGAGAGCGACGCGTCATAATCGCAGCAGAGATTCATGCGACTCGCCGACGATTCGTCAACGACCTCGTTAAATGCACGTGCTGGCTCTGCGCCGCCGCACAAGCTGCATTCGAGAGGCCCAATTCGACGCGCGGATTATTTATATGGGAAATTAATTTTATCGTGCGTTATACCCCGCGAACGTACGTCGCGTCCTCGGCGTCGTAAACAAGCCCGCGACGTCTTTACGAGCCGAATTAACTATATTCGCAGCTCTAAGCCAGAGTAACGTATTCACATTTTCTCACGGCTCCGAAACAACATGAGGATTCAACTATCGTCTCGCGCCGATCGTTCACATTTCACTCCGCGCGAGCGCGACACTATTCGATTTCCAATCGTGTGTCGCATTGCTGCAAATGCACTCATGTTTTCGTAAGCAAATAGTCCCATCGTCATCTTGTTACATCACCAATCCCCCGGCTCCTCAATTCAGCTGTGCAGCGATTCACAAATTTCAACCGGATACGACTCACAACAAGACTTTTCCCATTCAAATCTCATATAATTTTCAAAAATTACTTGCCGCATTCAAGCGCGCTGTAATTTACATCCCAAACTTATAGTTTAATTATATTGAATGTCATTGGTGATTATCTTTTCCATGCAATTATAAATTCATTTCAATATCAAACTCATCCAAAGCCTAGAAAAAAATGTGAATCTAAAAACAAATGGTGCTTAGCTTCTCCCACTGTTGACAAAACAAAATGAGCCTATTTTTGAAATCTATTTCCTCTCCTACTGATAGCTTTGCTCGATATGTCACTGACACGTGTCACGTGGTTATCTGTCTCAGCGAATCGAAACTTGAGTCATCTGACGTCAGAGGCCATCGGTTTTCAAATAAGATTGCATCGTTTTACATAAAATGGAAAAATGCTCGGTACGTATCAATCGGTGAAATGCTTAAACCGCGAATAAATCATCAAATGCGATCCGCGCGACTGCGAGGCGGTAATGCGGCTCTTCGGATATCGGCGCAGTGTCGCGAAAGTCGCTCGCGACGCGGCGATTGCGATAATCTGTTGGCGCTATTGGCTCGGGGGGTCCGTAGGTGGGTTAACACGGCCGAACAGGTTGCGCGGCCCTTGAATACACACTCGAGCTGGCGCTCGATTTATTGAAACGTTCGCGGCCATGTGTCGGTATTTTTACCAGATCAATCGTAATAAATAGCAACGGCTCGGCCGGCCACTGCTATCCCGCAGATAGCCGAGTCAGGCTCAAGAGAGAGAGAGAAATATCACGTGATGGTCCGTTTTACAAACGCGCGAGCGCCACTCCATTAGTCTGGAGTGGTTGATGAGAAAATAGACCTCTGGCATGTGTCGCTGTTCTGTAACAAATTCTGTTCAACACAGAAAAAAAAACATACTCTGTACAGTCCATTCGTTAATTGAGAAACATTCATTTACATCGACTTTTTCCCGGAGAACCATCTTCCAGTTGAATAATTGCCAATCGTAACTCACTTCGTATCCTACATTATCGGCTCGCGATTTCTCGTACAAACATGAAGGTTGACAGATTTAAAAAACCATCAACTGACAATTTTGTGTGTTTGCGTTAGCAACTTGGAGCTACGAAGAGTGAATCATTTTATCGTACGCTTTTAGTTAGCTTCACCGCATCGTCTCATTCCATATTTATTTCTAACTGTCAGCCGCGGGAAGGTCAAGACTTTGTCATCGGATTGCTCGAACAGCTGAAAATCTCATTTGCACACATTCGTACGTTGTATTCAGATATTCCATGGAAAAACCTTTTTTTCTTAATCACTAGTGGCTTGACAAATATGCAATTTCGAATGTATACGCACTAACTCAAGTCACGTTGCAATTAGCTGAATATTTGAAATTTGCACGCACACACTTCATTGTTAAGAAATATATTTCCCGAAAAATTAGTTGTTCATAAAAAAAATACACAATTTTTAAAACATTAGCGGATAATAGTTGGCTACAAGTAAAGAGTGATGTAGTGCATGCGTGCTTGTAATTACGCATCTGCATTTATTATTGTCGGTCAACGGAAGCTATGAGCATAGCTTGTGACTATTGTCTTTTCAGTCCCACAAAAAAAGGTTGTAAAAAGAAAAGTTTTTAAAAATACGGTTTTATTCAAACAAATTACTAAAATAAGAAAATAATTTTCATCTATCGAATGTATCTTGTCGGTCCCTTGGTAAAAGTTGTTAAAACACGATATATTTGATTGCGAAGCGATCAATTTGCGATCAATTTCATGAAAGTACGCCTGAGCGACATTTTCGATAGATGCAGGGAAATGATCTTCTCCTCTCGTAGTCTTTTTAATAAAATAAACTTGGCGAGGGATGGTTTGTTAAATTTGTCAAGCCTCTCATTCCAACTGAGTTCGGATGTTGTAAAATAATGGCTGATAATGTGGCTGGTATCTTAGAAAGAAGGACAAAATATGGTTGTCAACGGACACGCTGCGCTTTTATCAGCGCCAAACCAATATTTGCCGTGGATTCGCGCAGCCAAATGCGGAAATGTCGTTCGCTGATAGGGATTAAGGTGTTGGTTAGATGCGAATAAGATAGCGCATGGCAATGTTTATTTAATCAGATGGCCAGGAGCGTCGTCTAGCTTTTCTACTGCACACTGCGAGCGATTTGATCATCAGTTTGTTGGTGGAGCTGAGCGCGTAGCATCTGCATCGCCGACTCGTATTTCCGTCGCTCGTATACCACAGAGTTCTTGACATCGTTAGTCAGGATAAAAAGCGTCCTCGGCTCGGATAATTGCTTCATCATTGGCGTTTCTTTCTGGCCGAACACGTCTGCTTGTTTTCACTCTTTTATAGCGTCTCCGGATTATTCAAAAAGCCCTGATAGATTTACGATGTAGGCCGGGATCAAAGCCGGGCTTATGTTTCCGCCACGTTTCCAAAGTGTTCGCATCGTAAAACTCAACTTTGCGTTGAATCGTCGATGCAACGTGTGCCCGGCCATCGTCGATGATTCGACGATCGAAACATGCCCTACATCCACCCATGTGACTGGTAATCGCAGGAATCATATCCGCGAACAAAGAGCCACTCGACTTGGTCTATTCTCGGCTAAATAATATATCCCTCGCCTCACACGCGCGCGTGTTTACGAGCTTTTTTTACGCGGGGCTCAAGCGCGAGACCTTGGAGCGCATTCCGGCCCTAAGAGAGCGCGCAGCCACCCAATAAATCGAAAGAAGCCTTTCCCAACTGTGCAGAGGCTTGACTCGCATCTCGGCTTGGA
The DNA here is from genome assembly GCA_020882685.1 of Aphelinus atriplicis. Taxonomy (NCBI): domain Eukaryota; kingdom Metazoa; phylum Arthropoda; class Insecta; order Hymenoptera; family Aphelinidae; genus Aphelinus; species Aphelinus atriplicis. Next base: position 86,167,008 of record CM037073.1, on the reverse strand, counting down.
CAACAGAAGCGAGCATATATAATATGTCCGCGCGCGCGCGCACGCGAGCCAACGTACGAACCTATTCGCCTGTCGCTGGCGCTCGCCAGCATACGTATAGTAGGCTCGAATTCCTCGTGGCTCTGTCGTTTCGTTGGGCGTGTATAAGTGTTCGAGCGTCTCTATTCGTATTCTCTATGGCGCAGTGTGGAAGCCGCGTTAATTTACCTGTACAAACTCCTGCATGAATACGCCCATTTCGTACGGGTTAAATTCAATTTGCGAATTGTCATTGAGCTGCTATTGCTGCTGATGTGACTAATCCTCACTGGCGCGCTCGTTCACGTGTTCCGACCGGTAGTCCCTTGGTGAGAGAGAAAAAATACAAAGGAAAATTGTTCGTCGATTGGCCTGTATACTCGAGTGAAAAATGCATCAGCAGCGGGGCGTACTGCGCGCAGTCCACGAATTGTAGCTACAGTTACAATTGGCTCGAGGCACAGCGTAGCGAAGGAACGAGGGTAACAATCGCGACTCGAGCTGCTCGAATTTTTATCCTCGCGTGTATGTACGTTTGCACGAGCCCTAAGAGAAAAGGGACTCGTTACCGAGTAGACATACCGCGCGCGTGAACAAGTGCACGTAAGCTTGCGTAATCCGTTTTTTGCCCGCCTCGCCCCTAAACAGATTCGCGATTCGTGCCGACACGGATAGACGTATGCGAGAGCGATTCGATAGCGAGATCACGATTCCCGGGAGCCTCGTAAAGCCTCGGCCACTTACTAATCCCCAACGCTACCGATCAATTCAATTTCGACCATTTGGCCAAGCGATCGGGAGTCATTCACATTCAACTGTATTCGATTTCACCGCGCGCGCCATACGTCATTTTAGTACGCGCTCGAAACAGCTACTCGTTACTTTCATACTAGCCGAAAAAACGTTTTCGTCCCAGCGGCAGTAAAGTGCCTACTTTGCGTCCTGGCGTTTGCAAAGAATGGCACTTTTCTGCCACGGGGTACGAAAAATAGTATATGCACCTCGCTCATCTAGGCTATTTCGGCACGCGCAAACTTGCAATCCTCGCTGCGCTCGGGTCGCAATCGTTTTTCGTGCCGAAATCGCCTAACCTCGCTCGGGTGCATAATATACTATTTTAAAATTGGGCATTGTCTAAATAATTATTTTGCGTAATATTTGTGGACCGAATTTCAAATTTTCATCGCGACGTACGGCCAGTAAGTTGGATAAACAGCCGTGACGAGGTGCGCTTTAATTTTAAAGAAAAAGACTCGAAAAATCACGCGAGCGACAAGAGAGATGAACATTATCGAGGCTCGAAGCCGATGGAACAAACTGGACTAATTATCAATCAGCTACGGTATCTGGTCGTCGTATCGGAGCTGCACGACCTTGGCACTGTGCATTTGTCTTGCGGGAAGCGCTCGCGCGCGCGCGAAAATCAATCAAAAGTACAGATAGATGCGTTGACGCGCGCGACCTTTTCTCTACGAGTATATAGCTGTAGTATACCTATACGTGTTGTCGCACGCCACTGTCATCAGTCGTTGTCTAGTGTAGTCCTCTTTCTCGCCATCTCGCCGAGCGCGCGCATAAATGCAGGAATGCGTGTGCGAGTGATTCGACTCGCAGCCATAGCCAGCTCACATCCTGAAACGCTCCGGCCTGTCGTCATCTCATAGGTCCTGCTCGTCGTTCTCCGCGACTCTCTCTCGTGAAGAGCCTTCTTATTCCTCGCTGTACAACTGCCTAATTCGCTCGGGAATTTATTCTTTTTGCTTTCTCAAAGAGAAAACTTTGTAATGGGGCAAAAATCGACCCACCGAATCAGACCTCGAGACCTTGATTTTCGTAATCTACGGGTCGAAAAACTCGGAAATCCAAAAATGTCTGTATGTATGTGTGTGTGTGCGTCCCATTTTTTTTCTTCCACGACAATTCTAGAAGAAATGTAGGATCGTCTTGAAATTTTGCACACAGGTTAGTCGCGGCAAATTCTCGGCCAAGTTCAATTTTCAACAAAATCCGTTGGTTATTTTCTTAGCAACTGTTTTTAACGTTTTTTCTCATAAATCCTCATAAGTGCTCACTGATGGAGCTATGAGAATCAATGAAAATAGATGCGATATTTCCTATAGCAACCACTGTTTATATCCTTGGCAACCGTTTGTTTACATCCCTAGCAACCGTTGCTTCGGAAGCCGGAAAATCAGTTTTAAGTCACACTCGATGTCCAAGGAGACTGAATTGTTATATTTGCTCCATAGCAACAGTTGTTTACCTCCCCAGCAACCGTTTTAATCAGGTCCAAATGCTCCATTTATTGAGGAAGCGATACGAATTGAACTGATTAAATAATTATTTTGTAATTTTTGAAAAATGAATGATAATATCTATGCTAGTAACTTTTGAAAATATAGGTTTGGGATGCGTTTGTAGGTGATGTTGAAACCTCTTTGAGAAAGCATACTGCTAAGGCATTTGGCAGCGGTTTTCTTTCTGGCCTGCAGGTGATCGTCGTGTCTGTTTAGAAGTCTCTTGGTTGATTCAGTGCCTCTCCGATATTACTCATTCTGACAAGATGATTCGCGAGCCTATGAAGACAATGTCGTCCCATGAGGACGAAAAAAAACGAGGCAGCAGCCAGTGATTGCAAGCCACGTTTCCACAGGTTCGTGTCGGGTTTTTCTGCCCGACTTGTATGAAACTCACGTATTCTCGGATATTCTTCAACGCTCCACCGCTGATGATGTATGGGTGTTTTTGCAGCCAAACAAAATGCCAAGTACAGATATCCAACGAAATAGTCATATTGGTGTATTATACACGATTTTTTTCGTATTTTTCGAAAATGAATAGACGAAAAAGGTAGAGGATGAATTAATAAAATGTAATACATGTTGATTGTCGAGCTCAAAGTCGAATTTGGATGCACGAGGAGATATGTGCATACGGGGTCTCGCGATCCATCAGCATCATCATCCTCTCGGTGCTCGCAGCGCGTCAGCGAAACATTAATATTTTTCCCCGTCGAGGCGGTGCAGCGAGAAAAACGCCAGAGAGCACGTGTCTGCAGCTGTTGGTATAGGTATATATGCACGTATACGCGCGCGCGAAAAATACTCAAAGTGCTAAGCGGCCGAGCCATTAGGGCCGACAATGCACTCGACGAATAGCCGGGGCCTCTAGCCCACGTGGATGCGTATATGTGGATATTGTACGTCGAACAATGCGACACGGCCCCGTCATTTTTGCCTTAGCCACTCATTTGCATGCGCGAGGCTCGCCAGAGACGTCCGCACGTACACAAGTGCGTCTCGACTTCATCCTATATATATATACGACTGCAGTTGTAGAGGCTCGAGTGCAGGCAACTTCGCGCTCGGCTAACTATCATTTCACCGATACCAGCAATTATAATACAGTGGGGAGGATGTTATGCGGAAAAATCCTCCATCCGATCTCGCAAGCGGAAATCTTAGGATCGATGCGTTTCTTTTTTCCTTGTGATTTTGACTCAAATCAACTGTAATGTCGCGTGTCCGTACCGAACAAAAATAATCATAAAACGTCGAGTAATCGTCTGGGATTATACAGTTTCGACGGAAACATTGGGAAATCAAAAGAATTTAAATTTGAAATCATTGAAAATCACTGTTGCAAAGTTAATATTTATCATTTGTCGCGAATGTTGCATAATAGATAAACAGTGAATATCCACCCAATTCAATAGTTAACTTTTTACTTTAATACCAATACTTTGATTTCAAAATAGTTATTTTAACCCATTCAAAATAAGTCAATAGACCAAATTCATTGGAATCGGGCCCATTGGGTACACGTAAACCCGCAATGTGGCACTTGTCCATAATCACATGTGAAGATGCCTGCAGCGACGATTAAATTGTTATTGAAATAAACTGGAAATCGTGTTCATCATTTATCAAAAACTTTCAACATGTACCCGGAAAATACGTATCTAAATCATTACAACGTGTCTATAGAAACTTAAATTTTATCTCTTGAATATTGTTACATTTTACTCAGTTTTTCGATTCATAATCGCATAAAGTGTCACATCGAGTACACCTATACATCGTGCGAAAAAGAGTATTTTGAGAAAAAAGGGTAGATAGTGAAAATTGGAACTGTTGTAAAAGGGGCTAGAGGAGCGAGGAAGCGACCGAACATTTTGTTTTAATCCGGCCAACATGAAAAAATTGCGCGACTGGTGCAGCTGCCAGAGAGTAGCGGAAATACGATACATGAGAAAAGTGCCAAATTGGGTCGAGTTGCCTTTTATGGACCGATTAAAGCAACATGTCAAAGCGACTCACCGACCATCGTCGCGTCATCCTTAGCTATATTTATTGGATCAAGGCTTGGTAATTATACAAGTCGTAATAATTACAGCCTAAAACATATAATTTTTCTAATTTAAACTAATAAATATCCAATTGTTACTGTGTAACAAAAAAAATACACATATGATACAGTCTCTGAGGAGTGTCGAGGATAAATCCACCGGTAGTTTGAATTTGGTCGAAAGTCGCATATATATACATACACGCAGTATCAAGTTAACTTTAGTATCAAAAATTAAATCTGGTTACTCGTGTGGATCGCATGTGACGCGGACGCGAAACCGCAAGGTCATACATTTCGTTTTGCGTACAGAGGGATTCGGATACACACCGACTGCATACATATATGTATATCGAGGAACGATTGGGTCGTTGGGACGAGTTGGGCCCCCCGGCAAACGTTTCGCGCAACCCAATTACTCAAACTCGAGAGTGGATGCAAAGATCGCCGCAGACGATGCGAAATTTTCCGAGAAAGTGCACATGTGCAGCGCGCAACGAAGGAGGTAGTCGACGCCGCGGCGGAAGAAGGAGAAACGGCGGTTTATCATTGCGGGTGCGCGGGGGGAAACGCGGGAGCCAGGGGATCGCAGTAATTTTTTCTCACGGTTCCGTTTGGCGGCCGAGCGGCTCCGGGCGATTTCAGCTCTTATCACTGCACGGCCCAGTGAATTTGCATGATAATTCGAGAGCCGCGCCGATTGGCCTCTCGCCCACCAGCACTGTGTAATACCCACGCACGTATACATGTTCACTACACGGCAATCGGCGAGCGGTCAGTTGGCTGCGCTCTTTCAATCGCACGTTTGTTTGACCACCTCCACCAGCAGCAATGGATCGCGCGCGCGTGACTTGACAATAGCCAAAGGGAACGTCAGCGGGTTCGTGCGTACATGTATCGCTAGATGCGCGAATCGCATGCGATTCCTGGAACGACGATGAATTATCGAATTATCGAGCAAGCCTCCATTGCATCTCCACTCCAAATTTAAAATAGTAAAAAACTTAGATCTGAATTGGTACAAATTAAACAACAGCAGATGAAAAAGTGAATATTCAAGCGAAAATATAGTAACGTTTTACTTGTTTTCAGTGAAATTTGTAGACTTTGCAAAGGTGAGGTGCGGAAGAGGGGAAAAGCCAAGCAAGGGAAAGAAGTGAAAGACGGATTGATCTTTGGGTCTTGTCGGAAGTGCAAACAACGTAGGATCGAGTGCGAGCAGCTGAAGCTGGTGAAATTGAGTGCGCGAGCATGTGTGCGACGCTTATATAGGTCTCGTGCGCAAACACAGGCGCGCCGCGTGGGCCCAACAGCTGAGCGGCTCTTTCGAAGGAAGCAAGGAAGCGAGGAAGGAAAGAAGGAAGGAAGGAGGATCACGGTGCGCGCGAGTGCACATAAGAGTGAGCGAGAGGCACAAAAGCACGTGGAAGGGAGGATAAGGAGATATTAAGGGACACTTGTAGGGAAAGAGAGATGCAGTTAGGATAGCTGCGGCCGAGTAAAGGAATGCCGCGCGCGCGAAACAGGGGAAAAAAGCCTCGTTCATCCCGGTTTTTGCGCACTGAATTAGAGAGAGATACTGGTGATGTAAACTCGGCTTTTTTAAAGAGTTGGGTGCGCCCACTTATGCATGCGTGGATATGCGTGCACCATCTGATAGGCGGCGAAAAATGACTCGCTGCCGACGTTTATGCGTCCTCGGGGCTCCTCTCTCGCAGCTCGTGCGCTCTTGGATCCACTTTTGGATGGGCGAATCAACCAAAGCAACAGAGACAAAAGTAGCGAAATTAAATTATACCGCGATGTTGTGGCTGCAGTATTTTGCAAGGGACATTTGGAATACATTTGGAGCATGTGCGTATAGAACAAAGTTGAAAAATCCCAACCAGTTTGTTTTCCTTCCCCAATGAGGCGTGCATATATAGATACAGGCAGAAGGTATCTCGATCCTCAAGAGTCAGCCACTCGAGACTCTCGAGACGGTCTCTTGCGTCACAATTTCTACGGGGCGTTAAATGCGATTCGGATTAATCAGATATTCGAGGGGAAAAGCACGTGCGCGACCATAGACGTGATACATGTGTGTTTTGACAAACGAATCGGTAGAAAACATCCGCGACTGCATTATCTCAATAGGGTATAAGCGTCGATTGTCACGATGAGGATCGCATTGTCGCTTGGAAAATGCACCGATCGTGTAGCCAGCTGCCAAAAGCAGTCAAATACACCAGCGGCCAGTATATGGAAAAGTGTATACACTTTTCCATATACTGGCGTATACGCAGCAATCGCAGACATCGGTTCGCGATGACATCCGTCGTCGGGTGAAAAACGTAAAATACGGAGGATCGGACGATATGAATCATCCGTCAGGAGGAAACTGTCGGTTAAGTCTAGTAGTTGCATTATACCCGCACACACACACGCGTGGCCGGGGAGAAGCGAGGAAGTAGGAAAAAAACGGGCCGGCGCGGCTGCGGCGGTGGCGGCACGCGCGTCCCTCTCCTCGCGCTGTGTGGACTGTGCAGTGGGCGCCGAGCCAAGCCGAGCCAAGCTGGCGCGCGGGCTTGTCAGTACCGCCTCGGCTTCCGACAGAGTCGGAGCTACGTCGCGCTTTCCCTTGCCTCGCTCTTTCCATATTATACACACGAACAGTATACGTGTCCTGCCGGCCGCATAGCAGCTCGCTCTCTCGCTCGCTCGCTGTGGCTCGCGCGCGCGCGCGACATACCTCCGCGAGCCGGTTTTTCCCCGTTGTGTCAATAGTTGTTGTTGTTGTTGTTGTTGTTGTTGGTGGTGGTGGTGGTGGTGCTAGCCCAATGTGCCCAAGTGAGGAGGAGGACGATGCCACGGGGGGTGTCGTCAGTGGCCGATTCGGCAAAGTGTGACTGCAGCAGTGCGCGCCCCGGTCCACCCGCCGCGTGGCTGTATCTTATCCGCCTCTCTCCAGGTGAGATACATATATACGTGTGTGTGCGTGTGCGTGTGCGCGCACGTGAGAGACAGCGCGAGTCCATTCAACATTCCACGCTGCTCGCGCGCTCCCAGCTGACACACAGCTGAGCTTGCGTAATTTGCTCCCTCCCGCCTCCGCCGCGCGCGACCGACCGACCGGCGCACATCCCAACCGATTCTTTTTACTTTTTCCTCCGTACGCCCGTATAAATGTGACCCACATTTTTTACAACTTTCGCATAAATACGCTGCTAATGACTCTGTTCCACCGCGACCCGACAAAATACACTTATCAACGTTGGCTGTGTGTGATATCCGTTGGCTCTCGTACGAGTTATCGCACCAAGTTACGCGCAACTTTGGTCTTTAGCCGCGTCGTTGGATCATTCATCAAGGCCTTATCATCGGCATTCATAGATTTATCCCGTCGACGAGGGGAAATAGAGAAAAGTATGCTTGTGCGTTATTTATCCAGAAGTTCATTGAAACTCAGCGTGGTATTACGCGCGCGCGCCTCTATTCCACCAGAGTTACTGTCGCCGCGCGCGCGGCGCAACCGGTGAGTCACACACGCACGCGTATCTACAGCCGCACAATAAAATCAGAATGAAAAATGATGCGATAATAATTATCGATAAAATTCCGGCCGGCTAGCGGAGCGCGGAGAGATAACGATCTGTCACAGCTAATGTTTGCCGCTAGCTCTGTCTCTCTCTGGCTGTGTCTCTGCTGCGTGTGAATAACGCCACGGCGCGGGGAAAAAAACGTCGATCGCGCCATTGCTGCGCGGCCGTTATAGTGTGCTTTTGTACGGGATATGGAAAAAGTGTATTAGTTCCGGTGCTGCGCGAGGAGAACGGATCTACCGCGGGATTTTTCAATTATTACTCATTGGTGAATGGAACGTGACGCGATAACCCGAGCTCCTTATCGAGTTTACTATTTTGAATCGGGCGCGTGACGCCGGCGTCATCGAGAGCGCGACAGATAAGCGGCCGCGCGCGCGAAAACATCCACCACCGCGAGTCCGACACATTTCCAATTCGCCAAGGCTGATTTTTCATCTGTCTATATACTTTCAAGTAAAAATGAAAATTGAATAAAATAATAAAATTCACATGTGCCGGCATAGAGAATAACAACGAGGAGGCGGCTGTAGCCGTTACAGGCCAAGGAAAGTCCGATCAATTTTAACTTGCGAGTCCAAAACAGAGAATTGACGTGCATATCATATTGTGGTGTCGATGTTCAGGGCAATCAGGGATGGAACGAATTTGATTGAGGGATTTAAGGATGAACAAGAGTCTGCCAAGTATGACTGGCAAGATGAATAATTAACAGTAACAACAGAATGAAAAGCTCGGGTCTGGCCGCACTGGCCAAATGAATTGTAAAATAGCATGAAACAGAGACGGGATCCGGCCACAGAGGCGTCCTATCGCCGCCGCGGCGACGTCTGGGGCCCCAAAGGATAGCCGAGTTGGTCGCAATCGCGCATTATACATGCCACGACGAGTGACATCATTGTTGGCCCCTCTGGAATTTCCCGTCCCCCAACAACAGATTTCTGATTCGCCGCTGACGCGTTTTTCTTCTCTATCCCAAGGCGCGGGGAACCGATACCGCGCGCGAGGAGAGCACGTGTTGTTTCGAGCGCACGTTATATCTATGTAATGGGCCATCACTTGCTCGCGGCTCGTTTTCCTTCGCGCGTATCCGTTGAATACATCCGCGCCTCGAACGCCGCGCGCACAACAATTTGATTTGACTATACGGACGGGAGACGAGCAGCTGAATTGGACGAGTGCGACGGTCAGTGTCGTATCTGCGCGTGAAGATTGCGATGTTTTCATGAATGAGCGAGGGGTTATCAAATCGAGCCGAGTCGAGTCGAGTCAAGAAAGAGAGAGAGACGCACATCCATTGATAATAATATACACGGGATCAATTGCAGAGAGCGAGTTTGCGGGCTGTTCTACACACTCTCCTCTCGAGATGTTAACAAGCTCGGCTCTGTGTGTCTGTACTCGCTCGAATGACGAAACACAACGCCAGCAGCCGTCTCCTCCTAAATTGCTCCTCGCGCACCGAAACAACCGTACTGCTTATCTGGATCACTTCAAAACGCGACTCTTCTCTTGAACAACTACAACTAGATACATCTTCACAATGTGGATTCTTCGTCGATGTATATCTCAACCCAGAGACGCGTCACACCCTCACCTCTTAATTCTAAACTCGATAATAGCCGAGTGTTGAGCAATGAATATTCGGCCGGTTTCATCGCTCAACTCGTCGCCCAATTTGATAGTCGTCCTCGACAGGCAAGATGTGGACGTGGCGAATTGCACGTGACACACGAATGACGTTTGCGCCTGGCTCGAATGTAATTAATTGGTGATTAATGGGACGCGACGCGAGGCACTTAAGTTGGCGCGCTCACCTCGCTCCGACGGCGGATTTTTTTCCTCTTCTTTTTCTCGCGCATCGTAAAACCACGCTACACTCGCCGACGGCTTTTTCAACGCGTCACGTGTGATTTGCCGCGTCTCTACGCGATTGTTTTTCATCCGGTGCGTGATGTCATCGATTCAAAAATCAAATTATCACAGTCCTTGGTTGAATCGTAGCTGCACTTACGCAACGAGACGAGCGAACTGATTTTTCTCAGACGCGCAATCTCCAATTCGTACATTCGTACATTCGTACATTAAAATGTGCGCCGAGACAGGAGAAAATTCCCAAGTCAATTCACTCGAGTTTGAATAATACGTTTCGTTTTTCCTCAAACCGAGCTTTTCTCGGCCAAATCGATCGATAGATTTCATGCCTCCAACCATATATATCTACGCGCGAAATAACTCTGTATATCGGGGTCGCATCCGACGCATCCGTCGACTTTCGTTTTGCATAAACGTACATTGGGCCGTTAATTGGAGGGGACGATGCATTGGATGAATCGCCGCAGCCGATTCGTACTCGCGCGCGTTTTCGTAGGTAAATTGGCAGTAGGGACGAGGAGGCGGACGAGCCCAACTGTAAATCGCGTTCGACTTTGTTCAACGGCTATAGGAATATGCCTATACTTGAATGTGGTTGGTAACTTGAAGACTCGTAAACTGTGGGGAGCAAACACACGAGGTGTTGGATGGGTTCTAATCCGAACCCATCTAGAAACAAATCTGGTTTGGGCGTATCTTGGGCGAGACTTGAGTGCGTGTGAATCCCAGCTCGAGTGTGTGCGTGTGGGCAAGAGGGACACGTGGCGTCATGGGGGTTTTCCAAGACGGCCTTGGGCCTATGGAGGCGGCCAGTGCCCTACAGTGCTCTGGAAGGTCGCACATGTGCCCGCGCGCACACGGGCCAGCCAAAGTCGTATGAAAAAAGAAGCAACCCGGCCGTTATCCCATTTAAAATCTTCTTATTCGCGCATCTGGCTGATCTCTTCGCTTCGGCGGATAATTGAATGCGTGGCAGCTAATTCGCTGTCAAGCCCGGACAGTTGGATGAAAATTCACCGACAATACATAGTCCGACAGTCCGTTTTCTTTTCCGTGTGCCTAGCTATGTTATAGTTAAAACTCGTAACACTTACTATTCGAGCCGAGTAACAAGCTTCTGGGTAATTTTCGTCCGGTAGCGATGGCCACTGGTGCAAATTATGCGAAACAACTGTAAATTTCCACGTGCCACCCTCCAGCTGTGAGAAATGTGTTTTTGTCATTGAAAGGACGCATTTGCAAGAGAACACACGCCATCACTGAGACAATCTAGTTATGCGTAAGAAATAGATACGGACTCTTGGACTAACGGTAGCCGCGACTTGTTCCACTGATGTTTTACTCGCTGAATATTCACTGTAAGCACCAGTTATAGGTATTGCATGCTAGTGAGGTATAGATAAGCTTTTTGGATACTCACAGCCACACTGCGCACTGCGCTCATTTACATACGTATTAGCATTACGTTTCTCGGGTTTTGTCACTGGTGCCTAAGTTTAATATCCACTGGAAAGAGCATCAGTGGAACGCCTCTCGCTGCATGACACAGTGTGAATATTCAGTGTAATAAATCGAGAGCGCGAAAAAACGTAGAGCGAATGTGCATATATACGACGTGCATTGACCCGATGTCAGTATTCACACACATGAATTGAATTTGGCAAAAGAATAGAGCTGGGCAGAGTTGAAATACGCAAGCGCGCGCACGAGGTAATTAAGCGAAGCGGCGGGCCGCGATGGGGTCAACAGCTTGTATACGCCGCGCGCAATTAGTCCACGTGCCGCGGCTCTCGCGTCTATCCGGAAACCATATATATTCATCAGTGGATGGACAGAGCGGACAAAACGGCTCGCCGTAAAATTTTCTTCCGCGTTCAAGTATATATCCTACGGCTGTGAAAAATTTAGCGGTTGGTCGTGGCCGCCTCCTACATACATATATATGTATACCCGGCGCGGCGCGCAGCAGCTCGGAGATATACCTATAGACAGCCGGACGGACGGGGCATCAGTTACTCTCGGGATTCAGATGTTCGGGGCCGCTTCTCTGGCCGGTGCAGTGCGCGCCCAGCTCCTCAGCTGCTGTCCGTCATGTCACTCGAGCTAACTAGTCCCTTTGTGATACACCTCCTGCACTGGGCGGACCCTCCGCTCCGGCTCCGGCTCCTATTCATCCTCACTCGTGGAATTAGATAATTCCTGATGCTGGATCGAGTGTCTCGGGCGATAAATGTCTGTTCCGACGAGATAGAGACACGAGACCAGACGAGACGATGGGTGAATTTTTTATTTTGAATCAAAATGAGGGCCGACGAGAGAATATTCGGAAGGAGGAAGTTTTTGAAAAATTTGTTTCGATCAATTTAGTTGAAACAACTGCAGTATAATCAACTGAAACTTTCAACGTTGACGAGATATCAGTTGTGTGAATCGTTTGTTGCAGATACAGAATAAGAAGTACGATTTGTCGGTATTGCTGTTCAATCGATCGTGTATAGGCTCTTGAGAGAATGAAAATGGCCCCGGCAATTTCGGCGGTTGCTCTACGTGTTTTCTCTCGTCTCGGAGAGCTACACGTTTTGTGTAGTGAGCTCGCGCGCGCTCGTTCCTATGCGCGCGGACGCGAGCTCGCTTCGTAGAATAATGTAAATATTGGCGGCGGCTGTGGCGGCTGCGGCGGCGATAAGTAAAACTGTTTCCTGTGCCGATTAGATAGGCGCGTAGCCCAGAGCCCGCAGCTTTGGCCGGCCTCTCCCTAGCTCTACACACGGGGTAAATATTTGACGACATCTCCTACCATTGTGACAAGCCTCGCCCGTTTCTTTCCCAGCTACGTCCCGTTGCACGTGAGCTCGCGCGGACCACCCGAAACACGTTGTTCACTCGAGAAATCGCATCTGATTCCGAGCAGCAGTTGATTGGTCGTACGCCCCCGAGAGAGAGACGGGCATATAAAGCAACAAGTCAATTTGGCTTGGATCAAAACTCTGGAAGCTGCTGGTCGGTTTGCAAATTAATCAAAATCCCGGGAGCGCGGCTCGCGCGCGTAAAACCAGCCTCTGCTCCTCCCCGCAATTACAAAAACAAAAATGCCCCTTTCTAATTTTCTCCGCGCGGCGATCGCGCTTAGCTGCATCGGCCCTCCGCATGATTTACAACGCGGCGTTTACGGCCCGCGCGCAACTTAGAATCATCCGCGTGTGTGTGTGCGCGAGCGCGCGCAAAGCAGTAGCCAGCCCGCGGCTACTGATCCCTAGTCGCGCCTACGTATACCCAGTACACGCAAGCCACATATAGGAGCTACAGGTGGTGTTGGGAGGATGAGCCAGGGGTGTTGTATGATGAATTTCTCCGGCCCTAATGCGCAATATCGCACCGGTGTGATTTCGGAATCTCCATCGGCGCTGTATCGAGTGGATCTTTATCTATGAATTTAAAACAGCTGCTTGCGACTATACTCCAAGACTACGAAAAGTTCCGAAGCCCGCATGAACAGTAGCTCAAAATATTCACCGTTTGTTTCACTGATGAGTAATGAAATGCACAATTATTATATCTCGTAGAATTATTTAGAATTAATATTGAAGTAAACACATCAGTTGTGAAATCCAACTGATGGTGGATATTCGTTATCAAATAGTAATTACGAACTACTTTAAATTGACGCGAGCGAATGGATTATTTTTCGTCCGATTTTTCATCCGGATTCGAGGATAAATTGCAAAGACGTAGCGCGCACGAGATGCTGCCGCGCTGCAGTGCGTGTCCGCGTACGCAGCAGCTGCCGGCTTGTACACTGCACACACATATATATGTGCGTGGCCTAAACGTTAGCCTGATGAGATCAATTCGCGGAACGGCATTTATTGCGCGTATTAAAAAAAAATATTCTCTCGCGATCGCGAGTGTGTGTCGTAAGGATCGCGTGGGGCATTAAAGGGAATTGCAGTGAAAACAAACCGATATGAGTTGTAACGGTTCCCCTTACTGGTGTGTATGCACGCACGCGAGCATAATGCATTTCCCGTAAACGTGTCCCACAAAGCGCAAACATATATCCCCTCCGTGAATTCGTTTCCATTCGCAGCTCTTGTCTCCCGCGCCCGCCGCCCCCCACTCTCCACATATTTTACGTTTAATGAAGCATTAGTCGACGTCGCGGGCTCGAGCCGCCCGATCAACAACCAAATCAACAGATTATACATCGGCTTACACAAAAAAAATAATAGCTACCAATACGCCCAAGCATTTTCCGCGCGCCGATTGCGCCGATGAAAATATCCCCGCGTGTACATTGAATTTTTCATCGCCCAACGCAGTTGGATATGAGTATTATATACGCCGCGATTGTCTCGCGGGACACGGCCGTTTGACAAGCTCTTCCCGTCACGCAGGTATCCTCGTTCCGCGCGCGCGGATATGCGTGTTTCGTCCCCGGCCGGCCAGCGCGGATATGTAATCCAAGGTGCATTCGAGTGCACACTCATCGCCAGGCGATGCCATCCAGCAATTAATCCTCGTTCTCAAGAAGAGAATCTCGGGGATACTTGCGCTGAAGGAAATCAATCGACTCTTCGGGCGTCTCGAATTATTCGTCGCACAGTACAATTGTGCCCTGCAACCCGTCTACATACTATAACTTGCCTATATGTACACGCATTTCGTGTTCGCTATCAACTTCTTTGGGGTAAAAGTTACTTTACGGAAAACGTTGTGTTGCTTAAAAGTAAAAGTTTGATACTTTGAACATTGAGACGATGCACAAGTGAGTGGCGATACAGAAATTTAAAGGGTATATCAATGGTTCTCATGGATGGAAAAAATGATACTGCCTTTCTTTCGCCATCTTTCCATTCATAGTTATAAGCCAATCATTCTGCAAACTCATTTGGTTTTCTTTTCATCGTCTCTGCAAGCGTTGTTTTATTGATGATTTATTCACCTTGGATAAAAGTTTGGGAGAAAAGAGGTGGTAGCGAAAATCGATATCTGAATGAGTAATCGATCGGCAGAAAAAATGAGAGTGAAATTGAACAACGATACGATTTGGGAGGTTGAGGAGTATCTACAAAAACACGCAGGTCCGAAGTATCGATTGATAATAAATGAAAGTATTTACTTCTAGTATGCAATAGAAATCCTCCAAGAATTTAGCTCCGAATGCCTTTTCCATTCAGAAATACCTCAGCAATCTGACATAAAAAAATATCGGCGGACGCTATAGCATCAGTATATTTTTGTATGATAATTGTATCTGTTTATCGTCGCTTATACTCGCTGCGTATTTGGTACGAGTGTACGAGGCGATATTTGTCCGATGTAGTTAATGCTAACAGGTGCGTTTAGTGGCATTCGCAGTGTGAATTTTCCGAAGCTGCGAAGATAGTCGATCCAGGGTATATATATGGGATATATTTTGCTACGATATGATTGAACGGGAGTGCGTGTGTGAGAAACGCTGCGCGGGAGAAACGCTGCCGGTTTGTCCTACATTCGGCGCGCGCGTAAAATTCCGCACTAATCATAACGGCCAGTCAATCCAGTTTAGCCGATTGGCCAAGGCGCGCGCACGGCGTTATCAGCTGGCCGCGGGTAGCTGACAAAAAAACAGCCTGCAGCCGATAAACGCTGATGTATTTACGAGTATTTGCATAAGCCGAGCTTATTAATTAGCCGCGCGGCTAAGAGGGTATAATTAACAATTGATTAGCGCGCGCTCGCGCAACGCGTTCGGCGTTGATTCAGAGGTGAATACTAATAAGAATTGAGGTGGTGGAGCTGGAGAGTCTCGAGACGCCCCAACGCATTGTTTTTAGCTGCGCAAAGTGTAGTGGGAGCCGTGGACCGAAGGAGGAGAGAGTGCGTGGAAGCTGCCATCCCGATGCGTAATGAGTAACACGAGCGTTTCAACACTCGCGGGCGAGTTATTGTCCCGCGCGGCGAATTGCAGCCGTAGATATACGTATGCGCGGCAAGGAACAATGCGCGAGTGTGTCGGACATGTCGGGGGCGGACCAGCTGATGCATCGGCTCCATCTGCTCTGTTGAATCCGTGCTGTAGTGTGCGACGATTCGCACACGATGGAATTTGAGCTGGTGTCGCTGCAGTCACGTGCGATTCGACTGCTCAACCGCCAATCCTCACCGCGAGTCCAGTGATTATTCACCTCCGAGTTGTCTTTACTGTGAACATTTCACTCGATGTACACAAACGCGCATGAATATCCGGATCGGATCACGATTTGATTTGACGGGAGGATTAAACTCGCTACGAACGCGTCATTCAACGGACTTTGGTTGAATGAAAAGAATGCAGGGATCATCGTGAGCTGGCTGTAATCGCGGCCGGCGAGCTTGTGAGCCACGGGATATATGAGGAAACGCGCTGACAATGTTGTAGAATAATAGTCGATTGCGCGGAAATCGTATAGAGGCTGTCTGAATTATATGTGTGTATACAACTGATCGGAATGTCGCAACGGCTCTCTTCTCCCGACGGCTACGTTGCGAAACACGCGGCAGACTTGTCCCACCGCCGCGCCGCGACGATCATAGTGTAGAAGACTGACGCGAGACGATCGGTGAGTTTTCTCGGTCTTGATACCGTGTACAAATTCGAGTAAGCTCCTCCCAAGTGGCTTGGATTGGCTGTTGGCAAACTGGGCAGGCAAATTTCGCGCCAGTTGTACTGTTCGAAAACGAGCCGCTGGATTGACAAGGGGGCTGCGGCGTCCGATGAGCTGCAGCCTGAAATAGCGAGCCCGACGCGTTAGACCATGGCTGGATCGTGGTCAGTATCCTTCTAGCACGGAGAGAACAGTCCATCGAAATTTGAGCCTATATGCCCAGGAAAAATGACAATGAAAAGGGTGATTGTACTCGTGGCCACGACTGTACAGCAATGAAAACTGGCTGCAGGCCTACGAGAACTCGAGGGTGTATTGATGAGCCGCGGACTCGATCCACGGACAATTTGGTATGTGGTAACATGACGTGTAAATCAGTATATCCGCGAAGTAGGTAGGTATACAGGCGAGTCGTCTCGTAACATCGTAAGCGTCTGGCGCGCGCAACACGGGTAATACACGTGCGCGGCCGATCGGCTGCAGCGCTCCTCTACATATACACATACCCATGCCGCGCTTCTCTCGGGAACTTCATTGTTCCTCTCCCTCTGTGTCTGATGAAGCGCCGCTAAACATTTCTATTCAAAGCTATTCCTGCACACAGGCTGCAATGAGGCGCGCACACACGTACGTCGTTGGCCGCGCGCTAGCGTACGTAAATTCGTACGTGTGTGTGCGCGCTTTTGTTGCGTCGGGGGCCCCCAACTCGCCGCCGCGCGATCGTATACCTACCTGCAGCTGCTCTGTTATCTCGCAGAGTCGTGCCCCGCCGGAGCATGACCCGAATTACCATACACACAACTTGGGCCGCGCGCGAGCTGCTTCAAACGTGCAGCCGACTCGTGGGTGTCTTCACCTCAACTGCAGTCCTCGAATCATTTCTTTCACCATTAATTTTGCCGCTCCGTATGTCGAGCGACGCAGACTCTTATCTGATAAAATTATCCATGTCGCATTGATCTCGGGGCTCGCGCGCAGTCCTTCCGCCATTGGTTTTTCCCAGCGCAACGCACCTACTGTGACACGGCAAGTGAACTGCCCTGAATTTTTATTCTGCAGGTAAACTCGTGATTCGCGACGGCTACACATTAGCCAAAACGATTTTTTCATTCAAGTAACACGAACTTGTGAATGACTCAAGTCCTTGAAAAGCTTATATTTTTCAAATATTTTTCAAAACTACATTTGAGTGAATCTGAGAAAAATGATATAAATGTATTACTCCAAGTGATTTTAATCGATCAAGTATAAAATTGACTCAAACTAATGAAATCCAGTTTTTCTTTAAACTTTTCTTAAGTACAATCGACTTCGAGTACTACAAAGCCGTTTAACAAATCGTTTTGACCGTGTAAACACTCGTTGGAACGATTTCGCCACGGAATAATGAAGGAAAACTTTGTACCGAATCGGACTTGGACCGATAAAAGTTGGCCACGCGACGTATCGAAACTTGGGACTGGAGAGAAAAAAAATTGTCGCTTTTACGGTCGCGTATATATTCGCAAGGGATGCCGCCCAACATTCGATGGCCGCGGTTGACTCGCGCGCGTGTTTACATGGTGGCATTACGTGTATAAGTACAGCCGGGTTCCCGGTTTTTTAGTGCGGCGATGAATCAGTTCGAGTCGCTGGACTGCGGGGAGGGATTGTTCAAGCGCGGCATAGACCCGCAATGGGAAATAGTTCACACACAGACACACGAGCAACGTATGGAGTAGATTTAACTGGGGGGTTGGTGTTGGCGCCATCACTTCCGCTGCAGTGTTATCGGCGGCGGCCACGCGGGTGGTATACACACACACACACACACACACACGGGGAGAGAAAGCCAGTTTTATTCGCGATCGGCGCACGAGGTGTTGATCGCGAGCTGCTATTCTCGCCCCGGTATATTTCTGCTGGGTCGATCTGCCGGGACGATCTGCTGGCCGCGGGGCTATTCTCGGCTGCAGTACACGTACGTGTATGTACTGCAGCAACGCTGATTGCAGCCTCGGGTTTGTGTGCAAAGATAACAAACTCGCGCAAGCGCACATCGGCTTTCGAAGGCGCCTCTCTCGATGTTGCGGCTAAACCCTACCTGCAGATGCTCCTCCAAATGATGATCGGGTATACGTACTGGCCCCCCCATCAACTTATCCACTCTGTTGTGTGACAGTCCATGGCTGTCGAATGCTACCAAAAGACTCGTCACTCTCTTCTTGTCTCGAGTCCAACACTTGTCGGCTGCTGCTTAATCACTTTCCTATGCTCAATTCGTACAGTGACAGAGTCGATGAGATATAATGTTATAACAGTACCGTACGTTGCAACGTACCAAAATCGTAACATCGTAATCGCAATCGACGTTCACGCACTTCACTTCGAGGGGCAAAGTACTCCTACGAACAATAGCATGGATTACAACGCAATTCATCAAATATATACTTACTCGGAGTGGCGGCTCACAAACTTACGGGGGAACCATGAATCAGGATGAAATCTTGTGAGGTGGTTGTTGGCCATACCAGCTAATAGCTGCTTATATTTCGATCCATAAAGTCTAACGGTTTGTTTTACCTCACACGTCCTGACTAACATGTTGGACATTTTGAGTATGGCCAACAGTATATCTGTATTCACAAAAAGCCATGAATATAGATATATTGTAAATCAAATAAACTGACAGAATATCTGCAGGAATAATAAATTTGAGCTGTTAGGGCTGTTACCATCTCGCAAAGTTCAATCATGATCGGTGATCCAAAGTTTGTGTAGCCGCGACTTTCCTAGTAAGCTATTGAATTTTGACAAAATTTTATTGGGAGAGAACAAGCGCTTTATTCACCCTAATGCGAAATTATTGTGGTCTAGTTTCTAGTTGGATTTCGTATGGTGTACGTGTATTATAGGACAGCTGATATCGGTAGGGGCCGATTGTCGAGCACATGACGGATGCGTGTCAGTGTGCGTGTATTGGGCCGCGAGCGGTGCTGCAAAGTTGGTTTGGATCGTTTGGAGGCTCGAGCCGTCGGTGTAAATGGTATTTTACACCGCGGCAAACAAGCCTCACGCCAAAAGCGTGAGCGATTCCCGATAGCTCGGCTCCCGATATACCAGCGCCAATTAGACGAAATCCCACTATATCGAGCCTCGGAATATCTCGCGCGCGGTGCAGCCACTCGCACGAGCTCGCCAAGCAAAACCTGTTCCTCCTCTGCTGCAGCCAGCTGCGCGCGCAAGTGGAACGGTGCATTAGGCGCGGGATGATCCGCGCCGCGCGTCCTTAGAAATATATGTGCCTGTACGTACTTACGTTCGGATTGGAAAACCAACCGACGATCGCTGGCCCCCGCAAAAATGGGAAAAAAACAGATTGACCCACCCGCGAATCCCGCCGCGCGCTTACTACTTATAAGCCTACTTTGCGCGCTTACTACTTATAAGCCTACTTTGTCGGCTGATTGATGCGGATTTTTCCCGGGGACACGCAAGCTTTCTTTTTCTCGCACTACTCAAACACCGGTTCGCCCAGGGGGGCTTCTCACGATCCTTACGATTCTCACGATCCCACCATTCTACAACTTGATCGCATCCGCGACCTTATTATATCTCCAGTCACCATCAACTTGCTTCTTCATTCTTCATTCTTTTTCATGTATGTCAAGAATTTAAACTTAACAAGACATTAGCCAAATCACGTTTGACTCTCCAATAAAATAATACGTTTGGTATCGCATAGAAGCCACGTCTACAGCAGTTTGAGCGAGATCCGCGAGAGGCAAAAACGCAGCACGTGGTTTCCTTTGCTCTCCGTTAGTCGCGATTCTCCAATTTGTTTACGCTCACGTGCCGCCGCGGTTTACTAATACGCGAGAGACATGTTTGCGCAGCGGCAACTGGATGAAAAAGAAAGAGCTGGACCGTTGTGAAAATCGCGGTGTTCTCACGGGGCGAACAAACCTCGACGACGTTTACGATAGTCGATGATCGTCGAGGACACATGTATAGGTATACACAGACGAGGATCAGGATCGCATTGCGAAAGCTGCGTGTACACGCGCGCGCAATTCATCGCTGGGAGTCGCGCGAGTGAAAACGATGCGTCACGCTCTATTGTGTGTGTGTGCGCGAGTCTCATTGTAGCCGGTAGTAAAAGTGTTCCACTTATTCAGCAGCGAGAAATAATGGACAATGTATTTATTACTCGAGCGGCCGCTGATATATATCACGGATATATATTTCTATTATGCATTTTTTCCCATCGTCACTCCGTGTCGCCAGATACACAATACGACACGTTTTTTTCTCCATCCCGGCATCTCAGCATCGAGTTTATTGGCCGCGCGATCACGTGTCCAAGCCGTACCGTTCCATTCCAATCATTACGATTTTTCCACTCGCGGTTTATCCTTCGCGAATGCGCTCCAGTGAACACTGTATTCGATGCGAACGACACGTCCGTTCACCGGAGCTGTACTGGAGTCAAAATAGCGAGACATCCTCGGAGCGCAATTATCGCACTTGGGGATATGTGTCTTCATTCGAACGGCAATACACGAGTGGTTGCATCAGCCGCATAGCAGTCGTGTGACCTGAATCTGAATCGGTAAACAATAAAGCGATCTCTTCAATATTGCCAATCGGATGGGCCGATCGAGCTGCTCAAACTCCGGAGGAAGAAAAGAATTGAATTGGCGACGGTCGAGACGACGATCGAGACGAGAGGTGGTCGCGGCAGGCTGGTTCATAAGGAGTAAAAGGAAGAATTATGCAAGTGAGAATCGCGTTACCGCAGAACGAGCTGCTACTGCGTGGTACGTGTACTATGGTGCGTGTGGCTCGAGGGGCAATCGATCGATATAATATAAGGACGCATGCCGGAGGCTCGTCATTGCGCGTCGCGATTGGCCGTCACACAGAGGGGCCCTTTGCAGCCATAGGCATTGGGTTTCTCCTTCCGCTTTGGCTTATCCGCAACTCGCGATCGCGTTGCAGCCGAGTTATGCGCGCGAGCCACTCGAGCAACATTACAAAGGAAATATGCGTTTCCTCTCAGCTCTTGTACCCCTTTCTCTAGTCGCGACACCTATTTTACCGGCAGCTTTACCAATTCTCCCCAACACTCGCGGCTTCGAACTAACGCTCGTCTGCTGCTGCTTGTCGGCACAACATTTGTTATTCGGTTCGGAATTGCTACCAGTCGGCCTCTTGTCGCGACACTTTTGTTGAGAAAACCATCGAGGACAATAAGTTTTAGACGCAAGAGCATGTTCAAGTTGTTGTAATAGAAAAATAATATGCAAAATTTATGATGCGATTTGGTGCATAATCCAATAAGCTCATGATGGTGAGATAAAAGCTTGGATGCAGTATGACGCTGTGGTGCGATTGAAAATTGAAAAATGGAGCGAGAGACCCCCGATCAAGAATCCCCTGGGTTTTCAGACGTATTGTAATCGCATCATATCAACTGAATAAGACGCGCAAATGAGAATAGAGACGCATCAATTCACACCAAGATGAATTGACGTGAGTGTACGAAGGAGTGTAGCTTTGGCAGTTGTGAGCGTGAAACGAGTGTGCTGCAGCTGTTGTGATATGCTAAGCGAGGATGGAAATCCGGAAGATAGTCGCATTATCAAGAGGACATACTCTTGCCATCGCGCGTATCGATATCCTTGAAAACCTCTGCCCGTCCGCTCGCGCACATCGATTCGGTTGTTGTTCGGGTGTTGTTGAGCTCGTGCGGTTAACTGTACAGCTATGCTGGATTGAGTGTCGATATTGTAGATGATACGATGCCGCCGTATATTCCCGAATCTCGCCCCAACCACATTCGTCCCATGGGCCCTTATCATAGCCGACACGTCGAGACGGCCCGCGAGTCGATCGATCAGCGGCTGGCTTGAGAGCAGCCTTGCAAGGCCTCTCGCGCACGCAACAGAGCCGCAACGGGCCAACTGGTCCCGGCGCGCGCATGCCTGCGGTGTTTAGCGGCTGTTGAACGGCTCGACTCTAACGCGTCCTTGGCTCGCTCGCTCTCTCTCGCTTTTTACAGCAAGCGGCCCTGCCCCGTTGTGTACGTCTGCGGATCTGTAATTCATGCCCGATCCGAATCCTCGATTCGGTGAACCCACCCCGGCTGAGTTATGTATGATATGGGTCGGCTCTCCCGGCTACGCATATATATGTATATATAGAGTTACGCTTTCTCGATTACCGAGAGAGCTATGCCGAGCGATTCCCCCGAGCAGTCGGCCGAAGATGTATAGTATCGATTAACGAATCGCTTACGGTTGCCGGGCAATTCTAGATTCGCGGGACCTTTGATTATTGGCAACCGGGTCAGCTGGAGGGGCCCGAACGGTTGCGGAATCGCGACGCTTAATGGATTCGAGCCGATATTTCATTTTGACACGTATAGTAGGCTCCTCCTCCATCCACAGCTCCACACTACACGCAATAATAAACAGCCCTAAACGGCTTGTGTGTGCGTGTTAATTGTTATCTGCAAGTACGGGTAGCTTATCTAAAACACGCGAGTGTACAGATCCATGCAGTTGCGCAATGGGCCGCGCGCGCGAACGGCCGGTTCATTTTTGTACAATCGGATTATCGGTCGGATCGCATATTATGCAACTCGCGAATCGACAACGTTACCGCGCGCAGTTATCCTACCCGACGCACCAATTACACGCGGATTATCTATGCTAATTCGATACGATCAAGGAAATACCTCCATCGCTCAATTCCGAATTTCAACGCGGCGTCTTACACGCCCGAGCATTACGAAAACCGAGTCGCGTCGCGTCCGGGGGACTAGTAGGTACTGGTGCAGCCGCGCGAGAATCCATAAATATTGTTGCGGCCCGCTCGGCAAAACCGTGCAATTATCCTTTCAATAAGTCGTATCAATCTTGCCGATCCGCCAAAGGGTTGCACCACCGGTGCGCGGAAACGTATAATATATGTACATATTGCGGGTTTACCGTTACCGCAGCCCAAAGCACGAAACGTCCCGCGACTGGTTATTTTTCGATATGGCAATTCCCTGTCTGTCTCGATCCAACTCGTGGTTTCCCCATTGGCGACAGGATCGCGTCAGGAAATAGCAGCTACTTCGGGGGGCGTCTCGAGTTGGTCGTGTCTGTGCGCATCCAACAAAGCCGCTAAATTTTGCGCGCAACCCCGGGGAAAACAAGCGCGCGCGCGACATGTGCGTTAATTGACCGGCATGTACGCATCTGCGCTATATGCAGCCCGCCTTGCTAGATTTGACGCGATGATTACAGTCGCGCCTCGAGTAGCAAGTAAATAGCGCATCCGAAGAGCCGAGGCTCAAGCTCGGAGGATTCCGTAATTTCGCCCACACTTTTTTTCGTTTCTATTTTGCCGCGACCCGTTAATCACGAGGGCGCGCGATATGGAAATACCTCAGCGAGATGATTCCCATCAAGCCGATTTGGTATAATATTATCGAGTCGCTGTGTGATAACGCGAATTTGTTAAATGCTCCGAATGGCAAATCAGAAATTATTCAAGGTGAATATTAATGTTGCCTCTCCGGAATTGGTTCCCATGCGCAGCTCATTTTGTAACCAGCCTGCGAGAGAAGTGTGTACGCGAATATAAACATAAAATGTGGGTTAAGGACATCAGTTAAAATTATGTTATTGCCGCGCATCTGTGGACCTGCAATTCTCAACTCGAGTTACAAGTGAACCTTTGTATAAATGTGCCATTGCCATCAAGAGCTTTTTATATTTATCTTGAGTATTTCCCTTATCTTTCAATCGGTAACTCGAGTATTTGCAGTTCGAGTCCTTGATTGACTGAAATTTTTTGAGATATCGATTGGGTATATCTAGTATATATGTAAACGGATTCCAATGTCACTGATTGTGGAGAAAACATCCCAGCCTCCAACTCGCAATACTTCACTGCTTCATCTACCACTCAAGAGAATAAACGTCTTAATAAACGAAACTTAAATCGACAATAAATATAAGGAGCAACGAATGAATCTGCTCGATGGAGCTGCGATTCAGCGCAGGTCTCGGAAAAATCGCACGACCCCACGTCCCGGTAGCCACGCGGACTCGCGCGAATCGCGTCTTTTACAGTGGTAAGGGGGCTGTGGCGCCTCGCGGAAAATGGACGATCCGTGTAGTGGTAATTACTGCTCGGCTATCGGGGCATTTGTCACCGAAGCGGCCGCGCCGTGCGACAAAGCCGCTTGCATTTAATTCCAATTAGCCCGTGTGCCCGTGTGCCTCGTGTTAAACCTGTTTCCAAACCGCGCGGGCAATTTTATTGAAAAGCTGCCCGTCTTATCTCCTCCATTCCGCTCTTACTTTCGTCCCGGCTCACGTGTCCTCTTCTCCTTGTTTTCAGACCCCCTCCCCACTTTTTTGTCCCTATCCAATTTTTCGTCTCTATCGACGGCTCGCCCTCGTCCACGCGCTGCCCATCACTGTAATACGAATTTCCACTCTCTGCTCCAGCTGATCCACCTCTTCCATTCAACCTGCTTTTTTCATCCTGTGTAGGTCACCCCTCCCTGTCTGTCTGCATTTTTATGCCGAGATGGTGGATGAATCAGTGGAACTTGATCCGGTCAAATTCTAACCTGATTAGCTCAATTACCTGGAGATCTGACATTTTTCACGTATAAGTATTTTTGTCACCAGCTTTTCCACCAGCTGTTCATCACCTTTCATATCGCGCGAGAATATTTCTTTAAAGAAATATTTCCCTTGGAAAATACATAATTTTCAACGTATAGACGGAATTAGTCCACAACGGAGTAGAGCATGCACTTGTCACGCATCTGGGTTTATTATTGCTCGTGTCAGCAGATCCTATCAATATAGCTCGTGACAATTATGTGAGTCATTTTAGTTCCACGAACGACTGTTGAGATAAAATAAATTGCATTATTCAAAAATATGCTGGACGTTCGTTGGTAAACGTGTGAGTACTCGATTGTAAAAATGACGGATACAAAAATCGCGATAGCGAATTCAAGACCAAAACACATTCGTGTAATGAAGCTATTCTTTTTCGTCCTTCTCTCGCATGAAGGCCCACCTGTTTGGAGTATTTTTTTATAATTATAGCTATCTTTGGGCTTGTCATTACACCAAATGGATCGAAATCCGCGATTATCCATGGCGTGTTTTCATTGGAAGCAAATCTCCTCTGACGCATCGAGTTTGGGCAATGTTAGCCGTTTCAAACGATCAAGAGAGAATATCGTTCGCGACGAATCAATACGGCAGGCGCGCGTTTCCATTGCGTTTCGTATCGTTCGGCAGTATGTGTTTCGCAATTAAAATAATTTATACCGCGGATAAGTATGTTTGTAAGTACGAAGCGGATAAAGAAAATGGCGTTTGCGCCAGATAATTACAATAACAAGGGGAGAAACGCGGATAATTTTATCGCTCGAATGAATGAACGCGAGTGTGCGGCGAAACGCTTCTCTCTCTGCTCGTTATCCCAGCTTTGCAAATTACTCAATTTACTCTTTGGGTCGACAGGCGCGCGCGGCGTATTCAAGAGGACCTTCGTTGCCGCACTTTTTTTTTCATAAAGTGCGGCCACGGGAATTTTCCAAAACTTGCAATCACGTAATGTCTCACGTGCCCCCGTCGTTGCACGAAAATGCCGCAATATTCGCTTCGGAAAGTCGCCGAGCTATCGATAACGTACAAATACGAAACGCTCGCTGATAATTTGAGGGGAACATGGTTGTTATGGAAAAGGGCCGAAAAGCCGTGGAGCCGGTGGCCCGCGGACAAAAATGAAGAACGTGGGCTCGCGCAGCTGTTACCCGAGCGCTGCACCTTGGCCGCCTCCGCTCTGCTCCGCTCGCGGCTCGCGGTTCCGTTATATACTCGCGCAGGCGTAGGCACACACACACACACGCGACTCGGAAATCTCGGAATAGAAGCGCTCTTTTGTTTTTCGTATGTAGGCTCGGTGGCGAGCCTCGTGTTTATAAATGAATTTGTGACGCGTCGGCGGCGCAACAATCGGCGGCGACGGCCCCCCTCCGAGCGTGGGCCGATTCTCTAGCCTGTGGGAAAGCCTCGGCCGTTATTGATATTTGCTAACGATCGAGCCAGCCCCAGCCAGTCTACGTCCGATTAATCACTTCCGCGTGTGTAAGCCGAGACACTTCAACAGGGCTTTGTCCCTCCTCGGCTCGAGCTGCTTCGCCTTGAATTTTGGCAAGCCACGAAGCCAGTACTTCCACCTCGGATTCGGACCCACTTACCATTCGGAGCCTCTTCCTTTTTCAAATAAAATATTCAATCCTTTCGCGGCATATATATTGAATATAACGAACGGCCCGCACACGTGACAAATTTCGCTCATAAAATCAGCAGTGATCGGTTCAATGTCTCGGGCGAATCAAGACCGAATGCGCAGATATAACTGGTTTGGTTGGTTGCAAAAAGAAAAGTACCTCCGCAAGTTTGGCAGCCGACAGAGAGATGATGCAGGAGCAGATCTGCTATCCAGAGGCGACCGCGACGCGTATATAGTACTTCACCGCGACAAACGGATTTCTGCAGTCCCTTGGTATTTTAGATTTACAAGGCGAGTCGCGGGACTCGATTTTGGCTTCCTGTTGCCTTGAAGCCGGCATTGAGCACACCTGGCAGCACACTCAGCTTTTGGCAATGAAACAAAGCCCCGCCGAATGCTGAGATTGGATCATTATTCACACGTACGCACACACACACCAAATTGTTTCGACCAAGAAACCATGAAAAATCGTTTAATTGTGCAAAGCCTGCAGCGAGAATAAGTATCTCTCGGTGGACTGACTGAATGCGCGAATTGAAATAAATGCGCGCGAGTGTGTGAGTAGCTGCTGGGCGCAACGAAAACGTCGACGTAGCAGGTTTTATACGGGCAGTTGGGGGAACAGTCCCGAGTCCTTGCATCCTCTTATAAATGAGTCGGCGCGGCTGTTATTTTACATAACAGCTCGGGCATACGTGTGTGCGCGATAAGCCGCGCGCGCGCAACAATATAACGAGCAATTACAACTCGAGCATGAGTTGTCGCTTCTGCATAGGCCTTCCACGGCTGCCTTGACCCGTTTGCTGCTCGCGAAAAAAAGTCCAAAACACGGCCTCTCGGCCGATTCGATTCGAGTTGCCGCGAGCGCGAGCTCTGATGTAGCTCGAGGATGACGCGCGCGACCATTGCATCGTACGCACGATGGCCGTAAGACCGTAGGGCCTACGTTTCCTCCAGCCAGATCGGAAGCGTCAATTTAGACGCGCGAGATCGGCTGGGCTTTTCGAAATTTAAAACCACGGCCAGTACGAAACCTACGTTCAAACACGAATTCATCAGTCGACTCGATTTTTCGCGCGCGGCATTTTTTTCTCTCTTGTTCGATTGTATACTTTTTCTTTCGTTCGTTGCTTTGAGGATATAGCTTGAAATCGAGTGTTGGGAAAGGTTGTAATTACGAGAGTTTGCTGGTGTGAATTGGAGATTTAATCGGGGAATCTGAGATATCACGTCATCCGACCGTTATACCGAAAGCCTAATCAGCTATTAAAATATCTAGTTAACTTGATTTACAAGTTATTACAGTTGTTTTAATAGCCAAGCAATTTCTCTCTCTTGCTGCGATGTTGAGACGCTCGCAGGAGCCGAACCAGGTCGGGAATATCTTCCAAATTAATATGAATTGTACGAATGACTCGGTGCGCGTGATATAATTATATTCATCAGCGATATCATCCGCATAGACGTAAAATTGCCCACTGAGCGATTAGTCTACGAGATAAACATATTTATCCAGGTCGAATGATGAGGTCTTTGTTGCCCGCGTACTGTATGGTCTGCTGAGTGTAATTGTGTTTTGGCTGGTTGCGTATTGTACTCGGGGGGCTCGAGCGGGCGGCCGGTTCTCAAATCCTCGCTGCGCCAGTGGAGCGCGCGTCTCTCACGCATACATGCGCGTGCGCGAGAGTTCCGGCCCGCGGTAACAGCAAGGGAAAGTCGCGATTTTTTGCCGGGCTCGCGAGCGCGATTTAATGACAGTTCACTGTTTTATGGCGGGCGACGCGTGAAAAATCTGCCGACGTTGGTTTGATTTTCCCGTAAGCGCGTGAAAGCGAAGATTTAGAAGGTAGCGCTCTGACGTTTACGCGTCGAGAGGAAAGTGTCTACTTTGAAGTATTTTAGGATTTATTACCTCCGCGCGCAGTTGCCGAGAAACTCGCCGCGTTTTTTCCTCCTCCTCCTGGCCGCGGCTCTTCGCGCCGGACATTTTTTCTCCGCGCTAAACACTCTGTGGCTTTACTGCTCTTTCAAAATTCTAATAGAACAATTCGCTGTGATATTAACCATGTGTCTCGTGATTTTACGGCCCACTTCAGCTTGGCATTTTTCTCCCGTTCCAAGTTAACGCCGAGTCATTTGACATTGAGAACGCGGCGGTCGATAAGTAATTGGCGAATATTCGCGTGAGAATGACGTGACAATTTTAACTCTGAATTATCAAACGATTTGCATAAATTCCTACGCGTTTATTTCGTATCATCGAGTTTTTTTTTCCTCGTCGTTCTGATATTCAAATTGAGATTCGATAAAAATATCTCCTCCTCTCTGCGCGAGGCTTTTGATCGTTTTTCTATGCAGTCAAGGAATGATCGGGGCAATTTTTCAATGCTCCGAAAAAAAAGAAATGAGGACCATACAATACGTTCGGCCATTCATATTGATGTGTATGTCCTTGAAACGTTCTCTCTCTCAAAATGACTTGTACATTTGGATGAAGACCCTCCCAAGACACTGGCACGCCGCAGTCAAATCTATCATCTCGGAAGGAGAATCCGATGCGCAAACAATCGACGAGAGATAAGGGGTAGATAATCGATCATTCGAACACTTTCGAATGAGCGATACCTCGAATGAGATTTATCTTCTGTGACGGAGGCATCGAAAAACTCGTCCCTGTGTGTGTTTCGGAATAATCTTGCCTTATTTTAAAGTCAATGTGTGAGGTTTGCGCATATCTGCTCAGTCGCATCGATCCCCGAAATCCGAGCCGATCGGAAGAATATAATTTGGATTGGATGAGAAAAGGGGCACTCGGGGATATTTGAGCAGCAGCAGCGAGTTGAAATGCAAGAGTAGTTGTTTGAATCGTGTTGTGGGTCCTTCTCGCGGGCAGAATTAAAATTCAAGCCTCCTCAAGAGCACGCATTGTTTCATGTGTTTTTTCATGCCACCACCCAACACACGACCGACTCAAGGCGAAATCTTTAAAACATATCGAGGGCTCTTGACATTTCACCAGCACTGCCTTGACTCGACGCTCAACCGTCACAGTTGCTCCACGTCCGTCGCCGTTAGATTTACGATTTCGTCTGGTAAATAAAGTGGCGCGGGTACCTCGCGAGCTAATTAATCCCAACTTCCTGTATTTCTACATCGGATTTGGGATGTTAAACTTATTTTCGCCTCATCCTTTCCTAATACATTACCTTTTTTTCCGTATATCGAAAGACAATTATTTTATTCCATTACCAATGAGTATTTCTTATTCATTAGTGAAATATTTGGAATTTTTCAAGTATTGTATATATTAACAACGACATTATAATTGAAACTTTGAGTGAAACTATAGTAGTAACGAAAACCTTCCACTGATTTTTAAAATTAATACTCGATTCGTTATTATGTTAAAACTTAAATCATAGTATAAACAATGGAACTACCAAAGAAACTAGTTTTAATTAATTAAATTTTTTTAATTATATTTTTTTTAATTATTATTTTTTTAATTATTTTGTTTTAATTATTTTTTTTAAATTATTTTTTTTAATTCTCATGAGTTATTTCCAAACTGAAGCTAATGATAATTTTTTAAAGAGCAAAACATAAAAGACACTTTCGGTGTTTATTCAGTTGCCAACAATATTCGTAATCGTTATATGTAATTTATTATGAGTCGTCTCAGCTCAATACTGTTTATTTTTCACATACCCAGTTGACTCTGTTGATTTATAGTATCGATTAAATGATGGGTACATGAATCGTTGTGCTGACGACTCGGTTCGTCTTGAAATATCTACCGGGAGACATGTTTCCTCAAGCTAAACACGTTATTTTTGCGTTTCAATTCATCTCAAAGTCTGACTGTCGACTAGACGAGCCCGAGCAAGCGCAGCCTCGACCCCTCCGTCTTGATTCTGATAGAGCCCATTGGCTTGATATTACCAGGTGGATCGATAAAAACCCAAGGAGGCCCAACGGAAATCGCGTCGAGGAGGCCGGAGATGGTGGGCAGAAGGTCGCGGGCGTCTCGTGTGCGCGGTGTTCGGCCTATCTTGCGGTAAATGAGCGGGCGGAAAAGTCCGAGCTACGTATACCTATATGTATATAGACGAGGTTAATTGCGGTCGTCGGGCAGCAAAACCGATGCTTATCTGTTGCCGCAGCTCGAGGCTGCGCTGGTTAGGGTATGGGGGGCTCGATCTCGCACCGATTCAGCTTCCGCTTGGCTTGAGCTTTTGCTCCTCGCGGACTAGCGGATTAGCGGGTCCGGGAGCGAAGCTACACGAATGTTCTCTAATCTCATTTCCTTCCTTCTCCATTGCGGTCCAGCGGAGACGCGACACGGTAATTCGCCCGGCGCGGCGTTTAGTAAGCCAAGCCAAAATCCCCATTGTGCGTTTACTTGTTTTCACGTGGATTTTTGCGATCCGTCTCCCTCGAGCTATTCACCGGAAACTCGAGTGCTCGCTGCCGGTCGTATTTTCACTGTTGATTTCCCGCTCGATTCCCTGCAGAGCAATTCTGATAAGTATTCAAACTGTTGAAGGAGTGCGCTCTCTACTCCCACATACTCCCCGAGTCCCGACAATCAAATGCCTCCGCCTCCCAAAAGTGACTTTTTTTTTTGGTTTTTCGGCGACGCCGCGCGCCTGATTTATACGCGACAGTGGTACGTTGCTGGGGGACTCGCTTTGCTGTTTATCTCTCCCTCGACTCAGACGACCCGACGGCTGTACGTATATGAGCTCCATTTTCCTGAGCCACGCCGCGATAACTACGAGAATCCGCGAGAGCCTGTAAAACTGGGTGGATATCGCGGAGACGCGTTGGGCTTAGAGAGACGCGTGTGTGTATCGGCCCTCGCAGCTGGCGAAAATGTCACCAGCTGCCACTCTGAAAATTGAAAACTTTTCATTCCTATATGTCCCGTTCGTATTACCGAGCTAATCGTGTGTAATTTGTATGGCAATTTCCTCTTTCCATACGCCTCTCTACTTTCGGGCTTTCCACGACTCGTCTTTTCCGCAAATCTCCACATACAAATCGGACAAAACGTCTTTTTGTATATGGCGGTATACGCGGCCCAATCACTTGGTATAGCGGTAGCCGCGCTCTTATTTGGCGCAATTTTCTTTCCGGATATGCCGCACAAACTCAATCACACGGACATGGAAGAAAATCGATTTCTCTCGCAATCTCTCTATCCACCGGATCATCCAGCCTCTGTGTTTCCTCCACACGTCCAAACATCGACGCGCAATGAAGGAATCATCTATCTATTTCAGATCGATCAGTTACCACGTGTATATACGAAGGAGAGCAAACAGTCCGTCGACGGCTGCCACCGAAAAACGGCCGCGCCGTTCGCGAACCCGGACGCTCGAGCGCACGCACACACACACGCGCGCGCGGGCAGTGGTCGAACAATGCGGCTTTCCTTGGTCAGCACGCGGAAACTCGGCGCTGCAGCGAGTTGAAACCCGGCCGGCGACTTTTTCTCCGTCTCTCTCTCTTGGGCGCGCTCGGCCTGCCCCTCCCCGGGAGGAATGCGTTTGTGCCGTATCTGCACCGAGCGCAACCTGTCAATCCTCGCGCGCTTGCGTAACTCACGCCGGAGCGAAATTTCGCGCCCAGTGTAGCCACGTTTTATTCTCCGCGCCGATAGCCGGCCCCGGCCATTCATAAATACGTCGCGGCCCCCCGGCCGATCGCAAAAATACCATCCCCCCGATCAGTTGGCCGGTTCGCGGATTTACGGCTATCCCGGCTATACGGGATCGCGAGACTCTGTGTCACAACTGATCCAATGGGCTAATTGCTACTCCTTTCGAGTTGTCAACAGCACTCAAATTTTCGAAAATATTTTTCTGATTTGTATTGATGGAAAGTGCCGTTGGATCTTGTGGATTTATCGAACTTTAAGGACAGTCGGCATTCACATCACTATACCCATAAATTGAAGGGAACACGTAATTTATTTCTTCCCCCAAGGATTCTTTCTACTCAAAAAAGGAAACCATATTTTATATTAAAAAAGGCATTCATTAAAATAATTTAAATAATGAAAAATGATGATGGCATGCACGATTCGAAAAAGGATAGCAATTGCAAGAACGAGGTGTATTCGCTAAATTTAATTTTTATTATTGTCGATGATCAAAAACAAGGCTTACATAATGAATAATGGTGAACCGCGTCGTCGAGAAACGGCACAGTCGGAAACGTATAAACTTCCTTAGGTCTAATTATAGGCCGTATATATACCTTCCACGACCCTCAAATTTCCCATAAAACGCATTTCAAAAATGTTTTCGATCATTCATTGATAGTCCATTTTTAAAATTGTTCCCTCACAAAAAGTCGGCCACCAGGATGGATTTATTTCCACTGGAATTACTGCGGGTCAAGTCGTGATGGGGGATACGTCAGTTAATCGTGCATTAAGATTGATTTTCATCGTTCGTACAGTAGCCAGGCGTTCGTCTCTAGATTTATACGAAATATAAGTAGCCAAGAACTCGGAAGATTTCATAAATATTTCATGCTATTTCTGTGCTACTCGGAAGATACGCAATCGAGAAATTGACGCACGTATCGAAGCTTCGAATTTACGAGATGCGTGTGTTACGTTCGCCCATGAATTACAGGGTGATTCACAGCGTAGCCCCGTTCGCGCGCGGTACAATAGCCTCTTCGCGGGCAAACAAACTATCGCAGCGTTTTCCAATCTACGGTCTCGCGGCCAATTATTCCGCCGGGGGTAAAAAAGGTGAAACTATAGCCAAGCAGAAAAAAAAGCGCCCCGAGAACAAATCATAAACGCGTCGCCGTTAATAATAACTCCCGGCCGCGGCGCGAAAAATCACTTTGCTCTCTCTCTCTCTCTCCTATGCAAGCCGCGCCGATATAAATTATCGCGCTGATGGGGCCCATGACGAAGCCGAGATCAAAGGCTCTCCCGGGGGAAAAATCGTGACCCCTTGGGCGCGCGCGTTGTGCTCGAGCTGCCTGTTCGCATCTGACGCGCGCAATTGAAACTTCATTCTTCGGCCCTTTTGTTTCTGCCCCAACCGACCGACTGAAGTTACCTGTGCTTTCTCAGAACTTGCGCGCACCCGCCATTTTATCGTTTTTTTTTCCTTCCTATTCAACGAGTCGTACACTCGCGTGTGTGTACTCTCGACGGGTTTGACGCGTCGAGCTTTGTCACGCCGCGTGAGATGCATATCTTTCTGATGCGGGTGGGTAGCAATTTCTCCAACTACTGCGGGGGCCACTTAGCCCGTCCGTCCAACTTAATCGGTGGTATTTTTTCGGGGGCCCTTTTGTTGAGTGCTATTCGAGTCGTTGAATCGCGTGGCCGGTTGTGCGCGTGCAATAATACTCGTGAATTTGTTCGCCTGGCGATGTCTTCGAGTGACTTGGCAATCGGTCGATCTTTAAATTTTCTCATCGAAACCCCAAAGTTCCTCCTCTACTGTCAATTTACAATATACGATGAGTTTTTTTCCTGATCGACGGTCATGCGTCAATTCTCTTCATTACTCC
The DNA here is from genome assembly GCA_020882685.1 of Aphelinus atriplicis. NCBI lineage: Eukaryota > Metazoa > Arthropoda > Insecta > Hymenoptera > Aphelinidae > Aphelinus > Aphelinus atriplicis. Next base: position 86,132,711 of record CM037073.1, on the reverse strand, counting down.
ATCCTCGTCACTGCTCTCTGAATCTCAAATAGTGAAAAATTACTAATTAATAGTACGATTTGAACAACCGATGAAAATAGTAATCATTTACTCAAAAAAATAGTAAAACTTTTCTAAAGGTTTTTTTATCAAAATTGTACTATTTTTATCATTTATGCAGATTGTATTATTGAATTTTTACCATTTTACCATTCAGTAGAGAGTACGCTGGAGCAATGCTTGAAAAAAGAAAACAAGCGTCGAACCACGTGGTTTGCTCGAGTACCAGCATCAATCCACATGGCAGTGGATCGAGCCAGTAAAAATATTGATTGTGGAATGATTGATTGTTTCAGGTGGCTGTGCGAACATGGGCGGGAAGTGAGTAGAGTGACGCATTGACATGGAGGCTGTGCACGGAGGCCATGGCAGCGCTCCGACGCGGACCATCAATCCGCTGCGAATAGTCGAAAGTGTTGATGTCAGTGAGCAAGTGACCGGTGAAAAGTCCTGCGCCCAAATGGACCCGTACAAGGAGCTCGAGATCTACCTCGCCAAAGTCAACGTGAGTTTCACCTCCACTTTTCACCTCCTCTCGATTCACCTCCTCACGGTTTGAGCCGTCGTCAATGGGATATTCAATTGGATCGTCGCGGCTGAGCAGACCGACAAGGTCGGCGGTTGCGCAACGCGGCTCTGCATCTTATAGCGCACTTCAAAAATCATCATCCCTGTGCGCACACACTTTCTCCGCAAGAGACGCGCACTGCTTACGAGGATTGCTAGCTGCGTAATTTGGATTTGCGCACTCCAGCCGTTGCATCAAGCCATTTTTTCTTTTCAAAAAAATCGTCATTTTGATAAATCAGCGTGTCGGCGGTTGGCGTTTGCGCGATACTCTTACTCAACCACTTTCAAATGTCCGCCTGACTTGTTGTTGAATTATCTCGAATCCCAATCGTTCGCGGCCCCGGCAAAAATACATGTAACTCGAATCGGTTAGGAGGAGGAGGATGAGGCAAACAACGTTATTTATTCAGAGTGCCACTTGCACTCGCTCGAGCTATCTCTTCATTTTTCAATGGCCCTCATAACACTTTCGCTGTCTACGTCCCCGGCAGTACTGCAGCCAAGGTGAAAGGCAGCTCGAATTATTACACTATCCCAAGCTGGAAGAATATATTTTTCCGGGGCGATTGCGTATCTCTCCCTGACCCTTCTACGTTTCGCCTCAAGATTCATTCCTATACGACACTTCTCGCGTGACCGTTTGTGAAACAGTCCACGAATCGACGGACTGGCGGGGAACTTTCCATAGCCGATTCAATCGATTCGAATACTTTTGTGCAATGCTCGAAGAGTATATTGAAGAGCTATTGGAAAAGTTTACGTCGATAAAACCTAAAAATCACTCGTAAACTGAATATAAAAAAATAGAAAAAATCTTGAAAAGTTTAAAGTAATAGTTATTTAAGATCAGATTTCTATATACTCAAAATAGACGTATGTTTCCAAAGAAATAAGATTAAAAACCCGAAAAAAGGAAATTTTGATGAATTCGACAATAATAAGATCAGACAAACGGACGCCTGGTAGGGTAGGTCAGCTGTTGTCCGTTACATACTACTTATTTTCTCAAGTAATTGTCTAGCAGTAAAGATCACGAGATTGATCCACTTGAAAATGATAAAAGTGTGAAAATTTCGAATTGGTGAGGCACTTGATGGTAGATAAAGCCGCGGGTTAATCAAGGACTATAGCCGCTGTACCGAGGAGGATTAAACGGGAACGGGGGATCAAAGAGGACTTTAGGACCATACTGTCGATACAATTATTCCGGTTGGCTATCTCTCACACTCGAGCCGCGGCGCGGCCCGCACAGTTGAAAAAAGTGTGCCCCGAGCGCTATTTCTCATTAGCCGCGAGGGCGACGCCGCGGCCGGATGATCCATATATATGTATAAGCGCTCGGGGCCGATGGGGTCACGATTAGATCGATAAGGGCTGGCCGGCCCCCACGTGGGCGCAATTAGTTTGACGCGGCCGACGTAACGGTACAATGTACTCGTACGTGGCTGGAGCTGCTGGCTGCAACAACACCCTCGCGGACCTCCACAGTCCGTTTTGGTCCCCGTCCGCATCATTAGACGCGTTTTTACCCTCCGCCCGCCGCTTATTCCTTTTCAACAGCCATTGTTGGCCCCGCGGTAAACAAACGGACCAGTCGCGCGACCTCGACACCTCCTGTGCAGTCGCGCACTGCCTGTTTTGACCATTCGCTCCGCTCCCCGAGTACGTGAGCTGTATGCAACTTGACGCGCCGCTGCTCGCGTTATAGTATATGCCACGGGCTAAATGCTCGCATGTTGATCAGATTCATGAAGTGGGGGAAAACGCGAGGAGAGCAACAGGTGCGCGCAACTCCGCGCTCTAACGGATTCTCGTCATCTATATGTAAGGTAACTGTACCCAATTTGGCACTGTACCCAATTTGGCACAATCGTCAGATTTCGTATTTCCGGTGCTCTCTGAGCATCAGTCGCTCTTGGGTTATGTTGGGGGAATTAAAAGAAAATTTTCGGTATCTTCCCCGCCCATTTAGCCCTTAAAACCACTCTCCTACAACACTTTGAACTTTCACTTACTGATTTTTTCACCATTTTCTTATTTCACTTTTCACACTCAACCTCAAAAATCAGGTGTCAATAATTTTTATCTCTCAAAGTGTCATTATTCTTTTTTGTGTAAAAACATCTCAGCTTTCGATTGGTCTCATCAGTTTTCCTAAAATTATTTTTTATCCTACTCAAATTGCTGTTTTTCGCATCAAAAAAAAGTGAACCCAATGTGCCCCTCTACGCGTTTTTAAATGGGAAGACTGAGTGAAATCATTGAATATTTGTATAGACATATTACGATGATTTAGACGCGTATTTTTGAGTTGTATGTTAAAAATTTTGTATAAATATCACTGGGAACATGATTGAGAGTTTATTTCAATGCCAATTGGATCGTCCCTGTAGGCCTATATAGGCTGTAGCTAATGATTAAAAAATTGTGCCAAATTGAGTACACGTTTTGTGCATTTAGCCTTTTTGCGTTTTTTTTTAAATTGCGATTTTCGATAGGTTAAAGTAGTCGAATGATGATTATGAAGATGGTTTCTAATAGGTATTGAGCTAAGCTTTGAGATGCAGTTCACGGAATTTTAAAATTCGGAGTCTATCATAGTCAAATTCGCGAAAAACCCTTAGGGGGGGGCACATTGGGTACAGTTACCTTACATATAAGTAATTTCTTGCTCGTTAATTTTTCTCTCATTCCCTACGAACAATTCGGATCAGTCTCGTCGTTCTCGCTCGCGAACATCCGACGTTTATCGGGAATTCACTAGTACAGAAATCATCTGCAGCAGCAGCCGTTGAAGTAAATCTGCTCCGAGAAGAGTAGCGTCGAGAGGAGGAAAAATACGAAGAGGCTTGGGCGTCTGGCGCTGATTTCATAATAACGTACACGAGCGGCGATTTCGAATTATCAGCGAATTACACGGCTCTTATCACATTAGCCTGAGTCTGCTTCGGCCTGAGCCGGCGGCGGCCGGCCTCTCCCAAATTCAGAGCACGCCTCGCTCGAGTTGGGGCCCCGCAGGTAAGCCATCAGCTCGATAATCGATCGCGGCTCTCTGCGCGCCCGCGTAATCGAGCGTAATAACAAATTGGACGCGCGCGATCCCTGCCCGAGATTCAAAAACTCCTCTCGCGCCTCCTTTTGCTCCTGTTTCGCGCTCGCGGAATGCCGATCCGCCCCCCGGATGCTATGTCACCGCCGTTAACCAGCTCTTTTCCGCTGCTGCGTCAATTGAACGCGAAGAAAAAAATACACGTGATTCGCGGTAAGGTATTCACAAATATCGCAGAACCGGACCCATCCATTGTCCAACTGACATTTCTTCGTATACGGATTGTTGCGTAAGTGGCTAGAAGACGTTCGACAGGTTTTCTCAACCGAGTTTTGCTGGAAAAAAAATTTATTTGAGGATCGACGTATAAGCGGAAATTCAATCATGATCTAAATAACGTTGGACTCTACAAGAGATTGTAATGCGATAGTCGTGAAAAGATTCAGGTTGTATACATATATGTATATGTGTACAATGATATAATAACTGATTCTATCGGCATTTGAGAGAGACACTTGTCTGAGGTTGCATGAATAAATAATGCCAATCACCATAATCTAAATGTTCATATAAACAATATGAATATAGAAAACTACAAAATAAATCTACAATGATAAATCTTGTAACGATTCACGACCGAAGTCAAACTACATAGAGTCGCGGGGGAATATGTTTTCGGTCGTAGCAGTATCAAAGTTTCGATTCTTATTTTAGATTCGTTATCAGGAGCAGCTCGCGTCAACTGGAGAGAGCATAACGTGCGTATACAGATTTCGGAAGCTCCGAGGGCAAACACAGCCGAAATCCCGGCGGCGAGCAAACGCTTCGCCTTATCTTCGATTCGCCACACGGCAGTGCGTGTAATGTGGATGGTAAAAAAAAAAGTCGGAGAATCCGAGAATCCGAGGTGAAATCGAGGCGGCTCGACGCTAACGGCCGCAGCTGTGCGCAACGGCACATCCGACCAGGACAATGCCAACCGTTGGATTAATTTCATTCAAAGCTAATTGGGTGTGAGTGTTGTGTTGCAAGTGCGTTTGCGCGGCTAATTGCGCTGGCGAGACGCCCCGGAGAGCGAGAGCGTACGGGGCTTTGGATTCAATGGGATATCGCTGCTCTGCTTATGCACACTTCACCGGGGACGTATTTGCATTGAAAAGAATTTAGAAAGCATGATTCACGAGGCCTGTCTGCTGGATACGCTGCAGTACCCACGTTTTCTCCTCACTTTGTTCTCTTTTTTTCCCAACGCACTTTTCAAATTTTCCGCGGATTCTCGCACGTAAAACTATTTTTTTTATGCACGTTACGCTCTTTGCTTTGATGTTGTTGACGAGCTTTCTGCAATCAGTATTGCCCGTAGCTCTATTGATATTACGGATTAGACAAATGGGACGGTTGCGGCGGTGAAAGAGAGGCGCGCGCGCGAATGTCAACAGATAACATTTTCCCGGGGCACATATATCGAGGACAATCTGCTCGCTCGCTCGTGTTTGACTAGAGCGTAATATTTGAGCACGTACAACAAGCAACGGTGTTTTTTGCACCAGCAGCAGCAGCAGCAAACGAAATGAGCTCTCGGATATAAAATACCACCGACATCTGCGCGTGAAAATGAAACTGCCAGTCGCGCACTAGAATATTCTCATTTTGATAAAGCCTTATCTATGTACATTCCTGTGGAACACCGCTCGCACACTATGTTTCAAGGCTATTGTAACGACGCCAACAGTAATAATCTTCAATTCGATGTGTGGTATTCATAAAACTTGTGAAATTAACGTCGAAAATATACAAGTCGACTCATATGCGTTTGACACGATTGAAGATTCACAATTTTGTTCGCTCATTTACGTATTTTTCTTTTCTAATGAATCTCTGGATGAAGCCATCAGTAGTGTATCTTAGGAAAGGAGCCAGCTAGGTTCCCTGCTAGAGCTTTTTAGTCCAAATCAAATGAATCCACCACAGTTTATGTGTTTTCTCAATTACAAAACATCCTTTCCAATTAATCAATTTCTTCAACATGGATTGATAACCAAGTTTACCTACCAAATTGAAATCTTGAAGCTAATCGATGGAAGAAAATTATTAAAACTTCAATCAAACGTAATTCTGATTCTGTAAGAAATATTGATTTTCAAAATGCAATTCAGCAGTGAAATTATTTTTCCCACAGCTGTAGAGTAAAAACCAGCTGTTTTCGGCCAGTCAGTTTCGTCGAGAGTTGAAAAATATTGTAAAACCGATCCTATGAGTATAATGTTATTTTTCCTAATGAATGATCACTATGTTTTGGATAATGATATCGCGAGGCTGTCACGCTATTTGATTGAAATACTTGAAAAGTGAAGATGTATAGTAGCCATCACAAATTTTTTTCTCTTACTAGGATAAGTTGTCAACTTGGGATGACCAATCATGACGAAACTCCGAAATGCTTCTTGGGTATTTCAACATTTGTCATATATTCGATTTTTCGCAGATATGCTTAGATATACTTTACGTGGGAGAAATAAGATGGAAAATCTTTGTGAGATTGAATCACGTTGGACGGTAGAATAGTTGTATATATGGCAATTGTTGCAGGGCCGGCTACGAAAAAAGCATATGGCAAAGTTTGATCGTTATCGGTGCGACTCAACGTTTTCCAGTGAGTGTTTTGGATAAATCCATCCAAGCCCTGTTAGAAGTTCAGTCGAATGTTTGCGAATGTACGTATGGTGGTGGATCGGCTTGTATGTTTCACTTGGCGTACCCATACATACATAGGTGTAGGGGTATAGGAAGGTGGGCTTAATACGGGCTGGCTCAGCTGGCGCGTGAGCCGCGCATACCGTCGACGGTCGTTCCACTGACTTATGGGCGTGCAGGTTCGCGATAGCCGCGCGCAACGTATATACCTGCAGCGGCTACTGCTCTCTGCACACTGCTGCACACGCTGCTGCACACACAGTATATACAGCGCGCGCCAGAGGAGCTGAGTGACGGCCTGGAATTTTCTTGCCTAGACTGCAGCCGCCGCTGCTGCTGCCGCTCTGGAATATAACCACGGCGCGGCGATCGAACCCGAGAGAGCCTTGTTGTCCGCGTGTTTCCTGCTCGGCTGCTCGGCCGCTCGGCTACTATATCCGCACGCGCTAAAAGACCGATCGATTTAGATCGCAGCTGCAGATCAGCTCGTCGCGGGTATTTTTGGATTCTCGACTCAACAGAGCCAGCGGTTTGATCGATGCATCGAAAGCCGAGCCCGATATGCAAATCGCCCCCCCACGACACAGTTCGCTCCCGGCCAACCAGCTATAGTCAGTCCGGATATGGGCCCGCGACAAACCAACTGGCCTCAGCTTTTTCTTTTCCGATCTGCGGCCAACCGATACGCGGCAAATCTTGCACCGAACAGCGAATCTCGCGCGTACTCCGCCATCCAATTCTTCGGTCTAACTCACAATGTGAATCAATCGACAAACCAGCTGCGCCATGTCGTTTTTATTTATTTTTTCATGAAAATTCATCGGTCCTTGAGCTTTACACCTGCAACCATGTATTTATTTATCTTCATATAATATCGCAATTAAATTTAGTAAATACCATTAAAGTAGGGGAGACCGGGGCTAGTTGGCTACAGGGGCAAGTTGACGCAATGGCTATATCTCGTAATCTATCATATATATAGCACCACAACATATATACCACATGATCAACTCTTTGTTTTGTATATATGCTGTGAGTTTCAGTCCGATAGCTGCCTTCGTCGCGACAACAGGTGAGATTTTGAGTTTTCGTATACCCAAAGTAATTTTTCATAATTGAAGGGAATAATAACTTTCACTATAAATAATATCCGTGAACCTTATTATTCATATAGCATTCTGTAGTAAAACCTTCAATCTTCATAATCAGTAAGAAAGAAATTTCAAATAATGCATTTTAATTATAAATAATCTCATGTTAAACTTTTGTGGACCCTTGGGGCTAGTTGGCGTTTTTTTTCGGGGGCACATTGTCGTTTACAATGAAAACTAATTTTTGCAGAATTCTTCAATAAAGATGGTTCGCACGTATATTCGCAAGGCAGAAAGACGCGAAATACGTAAAGAATTGATAATCACAAGCAATACATAGCAATAGGATAGCAATAGGATTTTACATAGCAATAGGATGGATGAAACGAAACATTGTTCTGTGAATATTTAAGGTTTTTTGTTCAACATACCAGATGTTCCAAAGAGAAACCAGTCTTGCTTTTCTTAGATAATCATGGATCTCATTTAAGTATTGAAGGGATAGACTATGCAAGAGAAAAAACGGAAATCACCATGTTGTCTTTTCCAGCCCATTGTTCGCACAAATTACAACCTCTCGATAAGAGCGCGTACGGGCCTTTGAAAAAATACATTAATAAACATAGTGACAATTGGATGACCAATCATCCAGGAAAAGCCATGACGATTTACGATATCCCAGGAATAGTGAAATTGGCTCTGCCTCTCGCAATCACAACAAATAATATTGTAGCTGGATTTCAATCTACAGGGATTAGTCCATATAATAATCGAATTTTTTCAAGACCATGATTTTATGGGAGCATACGTCACAGACAGAGAATGTCCTCCAGACACTGAAAAACTTATCGACAATGTCCATACTGTAGCTACTGAGAGTTCAAGTTGTGAGAAAAGTACTGAAATTGGAGGTAATAGTCATAATTCAATATTAAATAAGTGGGAAAACCCCATAGCAGAGGTTATACCACTTCCTAAAGCAAGCGTTCGGAAAAAAAAATTCGAAAGGAGGAAGAAAACATCAACTGTTCTGACTGATTCTCCAGTGAGAAATAAACTTGCTGAGGAGAAGATGATTCGTGAAAGTAATAAGCAATCTAAAATAAAAAAATCAGATGCTTTAAAAACAAAACCTGCTGCAAAAAAAGTAAACTCCAAACCAAAAAGAATGTTGGACAGAAAATGTATTAAGAAAACAAGAGTTGAATTGGAAGGAAACGAATCATCTTGCTCAGTTTGTGAAGAACTTTTTTCTGAAATCCACAGGGAATCGTGGATTCAATGTTTAATGTGTAAAAAATGGGCACATGAAAAGTGCGTCAGAGTGACAAAACTATATGTTTGTAGTGAGTGTCAAAATAGTTGAAGATTTTGTAAATATGTTTGTTCATTGTTATATATTTGGGAAATAATTGATAATAATTTAAAGTTGTTGCGAAAAGTATTGTATTTGATTAATAATGTTGATATTCTTTAAGAAAATATAGTTCATGTTTATTCTATGAAGTTTAATTTCATGTGAATTAATGACCGCCAAATTGCCCCGACATAGACGCCAAAATACCCCGTACATGGGGTCAGTTGACCAAAAAATTACTCGATGAAAAATGAATTATTTAAAAAGAACTACTCATTATATCTCAGTAAACCAAATTTTAGCTTGATCTTTGACTGTAGTACTATCAGTTGATAGGTTTAGATCTTTATTTCTACTGTGTGGGTGGAAGTTACGAGCATAAATGTAAAAAACGCGTCAACTAGCCCCGGTCTCCCCTAACAATAAAGTGAATTGATATGAACAGAAGCAATAACAGCAAAATGTAAGCAAAATGTCAAGGTCAATTCTTCAAAGATAACTGTATTATTTTTATCAAGCGCGGACCAATCTAATCTGTCTAATATCAGCTGGGAGAGCATTCGACGCAGCCCACCAGTTGACGAGTGAAAAATATGTTTGAGCAAGTCGTCCTACGTGGTTTCCTTGGATTTCTCTCGGAATATCTAACGTGTCTATATCATCGGGAACATCTTTTGACTGTGAGAATTTAATAAAGCTATTAAAATTCCGAAAACCCGAGATAATTAATACTGCAGTAAACAGGTGTCGAGAGAATATTGCAATCTCAAACGCAAAGCCTCGAATAACACGAAAAATGAACTTGTGCGCACTTCATCCAAAAACAGACAATGCGACCGTCTTCAATTCAATTCCGTGAAAAATATATGTATAGTTAGCCCGGTTTACCTGAATATGCGTCGGTTACGTGCGATTGCGCACATCAAGAGGTTAGTGACTTTGAAAATTGTTCTTTTCTTCGATTACTTTTCGATTGCAGCTAGGAATATCTATAGAATATCTAAAAATGATATTTCATCGACCTTATAATAAGGGGATATTTAAAAAAATATGTACAAAAGGTTTTCAGAGGATCCGGATCAGAGTGTCTGCAACGTTTGAATGAAGCTTCAACCTCGAACATGTCGAAGCTGCATTTTTCAAACTGGTTTGCAGCATAACTCGTCATGATTTTTCATCCGATTCACTTGAAGTTTCAACGAAATCGCGGCAAGAAATTTTGGATGTGAGGGGGAAATTAGCAAAAATCAATCTGTTCAAGATGATTTTGTCATGCTTCGAAAGTCAACATATATCTATACGGGGATCACCGAACTGTAGCCGCCCACGCATAACTACACGTTAAACGTCTCCCCACTCGACTCGCCTCCGAATTCCTCGAAATCCGCGCCGCCAGCGAATACATACAACGGCTCGAGGCTGCGCGGCGACGGCAAAGGTACAGTTCCGGCCTTACTCGCGAACTCGTCGACTCTCATCCTCGTCACTCGCCCCCGTCATATTTAAACACCGATGTGACACCGCCGCCGCCTACGACGACGATTCTGCCGAGTCGCACGATGCATGTGGCCGCAGTTTGCTTGTTGCTCGCGCTGCGACTGGCCGTTCCTCGTGTGGCACAACATGACTCGCGCGCCCCGCCATTCTGGCCCCCTTCCTCCAGATTCCCTTCGCAGATTGTCCAACATTTTTTCCCTCGCCTCTGCGACGTATTATGGGCTTGGAGAGTTGTTCATCGACGGATCACTGATTCTCACTGTCGTTTTGCCCGTTTCTCCCTGGATCACTCGACACCGAGGCAGAGTAGACGAATTAACGTGTCGCCTCTCCGATCCCCCTCAAACTCTTGCTTATCTTCAATTTCATATCATTTCTTCATGGATTGCCCCATCAAACGAGCTGTCAATTTCCAAGCGCCAAGGTTGTTCAATTGAAAATCATATATTAGCTCGAGCGAACAAAATCAAACGACCCAAGTCCAACTTAATCAAGTCTCGCAGAAATTGAATCGATAAATTCATCATGCAGTCCCCGATGCCGCGCACAAATCATCCGGCTTCCTCGGTGGCATAGCGATGCCGTCGCGGTCGCCTCGTGCCGGAAAAAAAACCCCACAGCGAATCGAAATTTTAATCGAGCATTTTCCAAGCCGCTAATTGTCTTATTCATCATCCGGCAAATAAAACGCCCCGCGGACGAGATATCGCGAATTTCTATTAGTCATCTGTCAGAGACAGTGTCGGTCTCGGCTTTGAATTACCAAGGCCACGTATATGTATGCGCTACACCTTTTCCATCGGATACGCTGAGGGAAAAATTTAGTAATGATAACCCGATTATATTGCTAGGTTTTCTGGTGCAATACGAAGACAACTGAGTGATATTAGAAAAATTTACCATTCAAAACATAGTAATCATTACTGGAAAAATAATGTTCATTATTCGTGTTATAGGGATTTCTACTACCAGTACAGAACTTTACTAGAATTTACATCTACCATAGATTCGTAGTTTCTCGGGTCATTTTCAATATAAATATCAATTGCAATGAACAATTTGAGGTTGATTTTTTTTTTAGAAAAAAATGAGAAAAAGTTAAGATAGGTGCTAATTTTTAAATTTTGAAGATAACAGTTAAGATGATATTCAAGATAATTTAAAAAATGTTTTTTCATATCTTGAATTATATGGAATAAAGTCTCAAAGGTTCATTTGTATTCATTGATTGAGAGAAAAATATTTCCAAATTGAGCTTTTTTTTAGGTAATGGGGAATCGGGACAGTTTGGATATAAATATTCGCATAATTATTTTTCATCTCTATGTGCGGGAAAGTTGATGTTGGGACGTTATTTTTCCACACGCGTGATGGAAAATACTGTTCGATACAGTAGCAAAAAACGAATCGTAGGCAGCTGTGTAGCTTTGGCCGCCGGTGATAGCAAAGCTACGGTATGGTGGTACTCGCACGAGCCTACAACCGCAGCTACATCAGTCGACAGATAGTATTTGTTATGCGCTCGCTGAATAAAAAAGCTCCACGACCCGGTGCCTGCTCCCCAGGGCGGATTTTTTTCCGGCATTATTGTGTGCCTCGTCGCCGCCGCGGCTCCGACTGCCGGCCAAAGAGAGAACTCGAGCGCGCCGCTCGAGTTTTTGTATGCAAATGCAGCTGGCGAAAAAATGCTCGATCAGCCGGGCATTGAGTAATTGTTTGATCAGACGACGTACACACGCGTTATTGTTTTAATTGCGAGCGATTGTGCACTCCTTTGTCCCCGAATCCGCACCGATCCGATATTTTACGTATTTACGTTTTGCCGCCCGAGTGTCGGAGTTCTTTCGTGTCAATTATTATTGTAGAAAATAATAACAGCATCGCGCGCGCGGTGTCGATTACACGCGCGCTATTCTGCCTGCTGTGCGGAGCGAGAGAGAGAAATTCCCCGGGGAGGGACAATTATATATAATAATGAGGGAGTCGCGCGCGAGCAAACTTGCTCGTGTCGTGTGTATAATGGCAACTGATGGCAACGCTGCACCGAGTAATGGCCTGATTATTCTTTCGGAGAATTTTCACGCAGCCAGTACGCGAATCCGAGGAAGAATATAAGCCTTTCAAATTGGCGAACTCTCTCAGGGGGAATCATCAACTTTTTCACAATCATTTCGCGTCCTCGCGCGTTCTTCTCCTGACCAACTTGGCGACGAACGATTCGACTTTTTTTTCGGGCACAGGAACAATTGTCCTGAGCCCGAGTATTCAACTGTTGAATTATGCGACTTTGAATATAGTTATACACTGCGAGTCAGCGAATCAGTGGTCGCGAGACAGTGGGTACGTTCGCTCGCGACTCTCCATCCAGTCCACGCGAGAACCGCGCAACGCGTTCCCGACGCCTCGAGAGCCGGGCAAAAAACGGGATAAAAATGTGGCCCGGCGCGCAGTAAGGCGTGGCGCATCCAGCGTTTCTTGCGATGCTCGCGAGCTTCCCTTCCCCATTCCATCTCTCGCTCGTGCATATACATATATATGTATTTGTATGGACGTATTTCGCAAGCCCCGCTGCAGAGATCGGGCTGGCCGACAAGGCCGCGCGCAGCTCCTGATTGAGCCAGATGTCACTGGGTACCGTCCCGTCCAAAAGTTCATCCTCACCGCGGCGAGTAAATCATTCGGTGGCACGACGGTGAAAAATGATCGCGTCGGGACAAGTAAACACGGAAGGAACATCGTCCCCAAAGGGCCGGCAATAATTTACTCGCTCGCACACAGCTGCGGCTCTTCAATTTGCACACACACTCGCAACGTCGTGGAAGATTAGCGAGAGTCGAGGACGTACGTATTTAGATTCACGTAATTCTGCGACAGTTTTTTTGTCCCTTCCTCAATTACGGCTCGATCTGCGGCTGGGCCGGTGGAAAATCAATGAATCCCACGGGAGTTTGGCACTCAGGGGGAGAAATAGTTTTGCGGCTCAAGACCAAGTGGCGGGCCCCGTTAGGTGAGCGGCAGTGCTGGATTTCCTCGCGATACCGATCGCGGCTCGATACATCGGCTGTCGAAATAGCCGAGGCGCAGGTGTGTTGGCCAAGTCGTAGCTTAGCTGTTATATATAGGCGTACACGGGCGCCCGCGCGCGCTACTTTCCCTGTCTCTCTCTTTCTCTCTCTCTGGGCCCGTCCGTTTCGCGCTTTACTCGTGCAGCGCGGCTTTCATTCACACGTCAGTTAGCCCGCGCGAGAGCGGCTCGTTAATCGGATCGCGCGAGCCGGCAGCCTCTCTGTTTATCCACTGTCTCCCCCTTTTGATTTTCAGCCTATACGAGTACATTAGCCGCAGCGCCTTTTCCATGTGCATTTTAACTAGCGCCCCGCGCCGTGGATGAATTTCTATATGTATATATGTATCTCGATTACGTTGAGCGCGATATGGAATTGCTCGATGTAAGTGCCTCGCGGCTATTCACATTACCATTTCATGATTCATTAAGCGTCGAGAGAACCCGGAGGAGCTATTGCGAGCTTGAGAAGAAAAACCGAGTTGATCTCGCTCGTGAAACCGTCTCGGATGTGAGTGTGTGTGCTCATTCGACCCTGCGGACTATCTTATTCCTTTCATACGTACCTGATGATGTACGCGGCCCTCCGCGGGTTTAGGAGCCCATTGCCATGTTGATACGGATACGTACTATTATAAAAACTATAGTTGATAAATCGATAGTCCAAAGCGGAATTTGAACAATTCGAAAGTAAATTGAAGGTTAGATACTAAGTGCGACCGACGAAGTAGGTCTCACAATCTGTACGAGCAACTCTGATGAATTGAGAATTAATCATCATCGAATCCGTAGATATATCCAGTGTTGCACTGGGCAAATTGAACCAATCGAAAGTGTAAATATTCATCGATCATACAGTCGGGATTTGAAATGCAGCCGCGCCGCGGCCGAGTTAATCAGCGGATTCTTGACTCTATATAGGTATATATACAATATAGTACGGTGCGCGCGCGACTCGCTCGTAAATCGCGACGAGTCGGAAGCGGTCGACGGCTCGATAAATATTAATTATTCCGCGTAAATAATTGACAGAGTCGGCCGCGCGATCGTACTATGCGTCCCGTCAAAGTCGGCGGCAGCTTGGGCAAACGCTCTCTTATGTCGAGAGAACGGCCGCCAATGTTTTGCTGATGCTCGGCGCATTAGCCGCAGCTCGTGGGAACTTGCCGATCGAGCTTCAGACTTGAATTGTTGGATTGAATGACGATTAACCGAACGAGTCATTTTTTCACAGTTTTCTTCGTGAAAAGTGCCTTGTAAATGCTGTAAATGCCTTTTTCTCAGCTCGTGCAAGAGAATCAGCAAGTTTGGGGAATTTGATAGAAACGCATTTTGCTGCGCATATAAGGCTGTACAACAGCTGTACAACAGCTCGATAGCTCGCGTGGAGAAATGAATGCGCGAGCCTATGGGCAGGAGGAAACAAACAACGAGCTGATCTCGACCTTAGCGCCAGCTGGTGTTAATCCGAGTCTCACTGGCCGTTTGAAAGGGAAACTGCATATCTGACGGTCAATGGTACATATAGCTGGTTATACACGCGCTAAACGGGCCGCGGGCCTCGGGGCTATCTCTGTCGGGGTCACGCGCCCCACAAGCGGATGATAATCAGAACGGAACGCGCGGCAAACGCGCCGTACTTACTGTGTATGTGCAGTAGAGGTGTCCGGTGTTCGCGAGAGCGCTACACTCCTATTACTCCAGTGCAATTAGCTCCAAAAGTACCCATTTCTCTACAAAAAGACGAAGAGCAATTTGATCGTCTATTCATTAGGAGGCAATCATAAAGATAATATCTAGGTACGAAAGGTCAGCTGATTAGCGGCCATTTGTTTATAGCAGCACCGGAAAGGTCGTGAAAAACGGTTTTTCTGCTATAACAAACAAAGTATTCGTCGGATCGGAAAAAGTTGCGTATAAAAGTTGTTGGCACTGGCAAGACGAATATTTTAAGCTAAGTTGCATGAAAATTGATCAATTAGTTTTTTTGCAAATTGTAAAAAACCGTCCAAAATCAACGATTTTACAATAACTATTTTTTTATATTAAAAAGATGATGTCGGCATTATAACTGTGTAAAAGTTTAGCATTTAGTATGCTTGAAATACAGTAAAAATTTCAACCCGAAATATTCAATAGTTTTTGAGATAATTATATTTGTTTATATATTTAAGATTTTTTCAACAATAAAAATGGACACTTTTTTATTATTTGAAAGTGATGAAAGACGGCTCATTTGAAAGGTATACATTTCCACTACCTCATTCAATCATGACTTTATTGAAATATAACTTTTTAGTTTGTTAAAAATGGCTCTAAATGTGATATCACTATTTGGGTTATAAACAAATGGAATAACTCGTCGAGTTTTGATCGCAACATATTGTGAAATGCACCAAATGAAAGCTAAAAGTCTGGCCGTCAAATTGCGTGGTTCCACAGCTCCGTACGTTGATTTGGGGCGGAGATAATTTTTTTTTTTTAAAAAATCACTGCTTCTTAGTTTATTAATATTAAACCATGGAAATTGGGCTGTTTATACAAATTTACATGAAGTTTCATTGGATAATATTTTCATCATCATAACAGGGAAGCCATTCGAATAATAATGCAACAAAAACATAGACTTGGTGCCCGATGCATCGCGGCGGCCGGCGAGGGGGCTGGGAGGGGGGCCGCTAGCAGACGCGCGCCTCGGCCCGCGCGCGGCCAAAATATGCTTCAGTCGCTTCCCGCGATATGAACATTTGATATCTCGGCTTCTATACATCAGATTTTGATGATTCTTTTTTTGATTTGGGGTAGCTCGATGAGCTCATCTCAAATGTTCAAACAAAATTTCGAAAATTAATTTCACAAAAGCAGAAAATGGAAAGAATACGCTAAATCAATTATTTACCAACATATTTTACATGAAATGTTGCCCGTGGAGTTCTTTCTCACACTTTTTTTTAGAAAATACATTATAAATGGATGACAGTCAGTGAATTGTCTATCATGAAATATCGTTTGATAACTAATAATATTTATATAATGAATAGTCCTTTTTCACAATCTTCTACTTAAGTACTCGATGTATCTATTTGTACGGTTTTATATTCACTTTCGATTCTAATCATAAATAAAGTTCATGATATTGTACAACATATGTACACGTACATTTCGTACATTTATATCTAAGAATAGACTGAATCATTTACAAAAAGTTAATTCAAAGTCTAAGCAGACATATGGCAATACAAAGTGTGGAAAAATACATTTTGCTGCTGTTGAAATTGTCAGTGGGTAGCCCCGCTGATTAAATTTGATTACCTGAGGGATTTGAACCCCAAAATTGTGAGAAAAGCAGCTGTCAGCTGCGCGATGATGATGTAATGATTGTGAGTATGCTGGAAGTGTCGCAAAAGTAATGTACTGAATATAAGTATTCTACGGTCCCGATCTATTTTGTAATAAGTATTGTTAAATAAAGTTACAAAAACTGACTGATTATGCCATTACAGCAAGAAAATCCTACAGAAAAAAACAAATGTACATGCAACAATCTACAGAAAAAATAATGATAAACAATTAATTTAGCATGAACATTCCGTTTTTTACTTTTATAAAATTGATTTTCAAAATTCAAAGCTCAAGTCCCGCAGGTATAAATTTCAGCGGGGCTACCTGACAATTTCAACAGCAGCAAAATGTATTTTCCACACTTTGTATTGCCATATGTCTGCTTAGACTTTGAATAACTTTTTTAAACGATTCAGTCTATTCTTAGATATAAATGTACGAAATGTACGTGTACATATGTTGTACAATATCATGAACTTTATTTATGATTAGAATCGAAAGTGAATATAAAACCGTACAAATAGATACATCGAGTACTTAAGTAGAAGATTGTGAAAAAGGACTATTCATTATATAAATATTATTAGTTATCAAACGATATTTCATGATAGACAATTCACTGACTGTCATCCATTTATAATGTATTTTCTAAAAAAAAGTGTGAGAAAGAACTCCACGGGCAACATTTCATGTAAAATATGTTGGTAAATAATTGATTTAGCGTATTCTTTCCATTTTCTGCTTTTGTGAAATTAATTTTCGAAATTTTGTTTGAACATTTGAGATGAGCTCATCGAGCTACCCCAAATCAAAAAAAGAATCATCAAAATCTGATGTATAGAAGCCGAGATATCAAATGTTCATATCGCGGGAAGCGACTGAAGCATATTTTGGCCGCGCGCGGGCCGAGGCGCGCGTCTGCTAGCGGCCCCCCTCCCAGCCCCCTCGCCGGCCGCCGCGATGCATCGGGCACCAAGTCTATGTTTTTGTTGCATTATTATTCGAATGGCTTCCCTGTTATGATGATGAAAATATTATCCAATGAAACTTCATGTAAATTTGTATAAACAGCCCAATTTCCATGGTTTAATATTAATAAACTAAGAAGCAGTGATTTTTTAAAAAAAAAAAATTATCTCCGCCCCAAATCAACGTACGGAGCTGTGGAACCACGCAATTTGACGGCCAGACTTTTAGCTTTCATTTGGTGCATTTCACAATATGTTGCGATCAAAACTCGACGAGTTATTCCATTTGTTTATAACCCAAATAGTGATATCACATTTAGAGCCATTTTTAACAAACTAAAAAGTTATATTTCAATAAAGTCATGATTGAATGAGGTAGTGGAAATGTATACCTTTCAAATGAGCCGTCTTTCATCACTTTCAAATAATAAAAAAGTGTCCATTTTTATTGTTGAAAAAATCTTAAATATATAAACAAATATAATTATCTCAAAAACTATTGAATATTTCGGGTTGAAATTTTTACTGTATTTCAAGCATACTAAATGCTAAACTTTTACACAGTTATAATGCCGACATCATCTTTTTAATATAAAAAAATAGTTATTGTAAAATCGTTGATTTTGGACGGTTTTTTTACAATTTGCAAAAAAACTAATTGATCAATTTTCATGCAACTTAGCTTAAAATATTCGTCTTGCCAGTGCCAACAACTTTTATACGCAACTTTTTCCGATCCGACGAATACTTTGTTTGTTATAGCAGAAAAACCGTTTTTCACGACCTTTCCGGTGCTGCTATAAACAAATGGCCGCTAATCAGCTGACCTTTCGTACCTAGATATTATCTTTATGATTGCCTCCTAATGAATAGACGATCAAATTGCTCTTCGTCTTTTTGTAGAGCAAAAGTGCTAATTGCATTGGAGTATATACCATACAGTCAAGGCTGCGTGTGGCTCGCGTTGCTCGTGTTGCAGTCCCCGCCGAAATCCCCAACTCCCCTGTCATGGATTTACGCGGATTTCGATCGGCTGCGTCGTCGTCGTCCAAATGGATCGCTAATCGACTCGGGAGGCGGGCTTTGGGAGAGGCTACTGGATATTCTACACCGATCAGATCGTCCGAGTGGCATAGATGCAAGATTGCGCGCGACATACTATTTCTCTACACTTGAGTCTAATTTTGATTGATAGTCAAATATGGCCCTGGCATTTTCTCCACAAAATGAGATGGCGAGAGGGAATTAATTCAAAGTTATACCCAGGATGGACCTGAACCGCCAACCTGCTGATCTCCGGTCATTGCTGACGGCTCGCCGCCATCCTGCGTTTGATCGTTTCAATTACATATCGTTTTAATTGCTTTAGAGGGTTGCGTTGGAGGGAAATTTATTTCTCTCAAAATCTTATTTTCTGTTGAATATTATATGGGATATTCAATAAAATTCATCAAAATTGGATGAGCTTCCTTACGAAAATAATAATTCATGGGTAGAAGTATAAGAGGCTCGCTTCAATCGGTAATCGTTACATCGAGTCCATCCTCAAATGGAAGCTCGAGCCCTCGCGAACCCGAAAAATCCGTCGACTTCGACTCGGAATAATCGTAGCTCGGAACGGATTGATCCGCGGCTGCACCCGCGCGAACGTACAGCCGCGTTGGCTGGCGCAGCAGTGGCGGCGCGGCGGCAGGGCAAAGGGGCAAAGGGCCTGCAGCCGGATGTCATTCCATATTCCAGCATTCCCGCCGCGCTTTGCATATCGTGGCTCGAGTGTCCGCGCACCGGAGATTTTATCGCCGCCGCCGCCGCCGCACTGCGCCCCACGAATAGACAATGACGCACTTGGAGCCTCTGCTCCCGTCAGCTGATTTATTCCACGCCCCCCTCGCTCTGCCTCGAGTCGCCACGTGCCCCACCTCTTCTCCCTTCTCTCGCTTTTGTTGCGCTTTTGTGATTATTGTTGCCTTTTAACTGCAGCCCACGTTTTCTCCCGCTCCAGTGTTTTCCCAACTCTTACACATCTACTTGAAACTGCGTCAAAAACTCGGGCTAATACATTTTTCAATTATCAACCATCACATTGTTTTTTAAACTTTTTGCTCATTAGCTTTGTCATACTCTTAAATTGCATTTATATATTTTCGCGCGCAGAAAAGAATGCCCCAAACCTTAATTTTTAAAATCGTTGGAATTTTTTGAACAGACACTGTTTTACCTTCCCGCGCGTGTGAGCCATTTTCGAAACTACCTACTCTTCTTCATTCACAGATTTTATCTAAACTTGGGAGACGAAAATGTGTCCCCGGTCAAAACTACATTCGACCACGACACGAACTTTGCTCCATTCACAATATAGTCAATTTTAACCTGGGCAGAAAATTGTGTATGCCGATCGTCTTGCAGATAAAAAGACTCGAATCATAAATAATAAAATTACTTTTCAACTTTGTCGCGGCCAGATGTAGTTTGACCAACAATACGGTGCGTGGCTATATGAACAAATCCATATTTTGTGGCGCGCGCAGCATATATTTTTTCATCGACTCGTTATTTGGGTTGTTTGAAAAATGAACAAGTTGCGGAAATAATCCAGCGATGAGTTTGACGGATGATCTCAACGGCAGGACTGTTCTGAGAAATGGTATTCGACGAAGTGTGATTACGGAAATTCGTATTGGTCGACGAGAGATGAAATACTTGGGAAGCGTGCGAAAAGTATCGGACGAATGAGTAAATGAAGTCGGTGATAATCGACACACCAAACACTAGAAAAACGAGAGGAGATAAAGCGAGGCGCAAGTGGGTATATAATTAGCTGTGGAATCATGTACAGTCAACGCTGCTCTCGAACGTTCCGATCAAAATATTATTCGTCCAAAGTAATTGCGCTCTCGCGTGTTATTCATTAAGGAAGAGGCAAGTATGACCGATCGCTTTCGTAAAACTCTCGTGTTTGATTACTAAGGAGAAGAGTGTCTTTGATGTCGAGTAATTGAGTTCGCGGAACAGGCGCTAATTAAACATCAAGTATGATTTTTTTTTCTCTCCCATCCGACGATGTGTGCGCGAGTCTCAAACAGTCGCGCGACTCACGTTAATATTCCAACGCCCCCCCAACGAACCAACCCAACAAAGTTTCGCAGCCCATCTGCTGTTTGTGAAACGTTCGAGTCGGAAAATGGGATTTCCAGTTGAGCCAAGTGTTTCTCCGAACTTGGCGTTCGTTATTGAGCTACTATCGCTCCCGAGTCACGTACGCGGAGGCCGATTCTTTTATTGCCATCTCTCGGGCCGCTCCGAGCGTGACAGATATGCGCTATTGATAAAGCGCACATGTATAAACATATATATATACTGGCGCCGCGCGATTTGAATCCTCTGATTGAAATCCCACCGACAAAAGGACTTCTTTGTCTCGTCGAGCTCGAGTGCTTCTCTCTTGTCTCTACTCCCCGGCGCGAATCGTCACGGAATTTTAAAGGATTTGGCTCTTCGTCGTGAAGCCAAAGGTTTAATGCCCTGTGTCACACTGGGTTCCCCTGGAAAATAACTTGCTTCAACTCTCGAACGAATCTCGAGTAGTACGAGTTCCGGAGGAGTCGTATTCTATGTGGAAATCAATCACACGTGACAAAACACACTTCCGGATTATTTTCTTTCGATTCACGGTGGCTAATACCTACATTCACCGCATCTATTCGCACATTTAAAAATTATGCGTCATCTATTGTCCGTACGTGTTGAATTTACGATTGCAGCCTTTACAAAGTACTTATCAATGCATTTGAAGAAGCGAAGATACGCATTTTCAGAACGTACACTGCAGTCAGCAAATTTCTCATTTCTTTCATGCCAACGTCACATGTTCGAATCTAAATGCATTAAGCAATAATCGAGTTTAATTTTCCGTGTATTTTTGAATTATCAAAAAATCATGATGAAAATCCCGAACAGAGAGTCATTTTTATGCAAATTTCAGCTGGGTGGGACTGGTCCTGAATAACATTTTCAATCTTATTTCGGATAGACACCCTCGCCGACTGGACAATTTTCCAGTGGGATGAAAGTTGCCCATTCCCGTATTAATTCAAATAAGTAGTTGAAAATCGCTATTTAATTGTGTGCATTTATTATTCGTCAATAAAAATTGCTCGCAACTGATACGCAGTCTCTTTCTCAGTTCTCTTCCTCAATTATGACAGATCGATATACGTAATAGTAGTTGACACATCAGTTGAATTTTACTATTTGTCAGTGTCAAAAACTCCACCTCCAAACCCTTGGGTATATAACCAATTTTCGCGAGCGAATATTCGAGCAACAGTTTGGGCCGCAAAATGACGCTCGATCCAGCCGGGCCGTGACTCCGATCGAAAAGACACGGGATTTCGAGCCGAATGAAAAGGACAACATTGATCAAAAGCGGACGAGAGGTGATTCATATATGCGCGTTTCGGCCGCGCGCGGCCTTGACCAGGTGCGGCTGGTTAGCGCATACGCCAGCAATTAGCTGTGGTTAAGGCTCGTTTGCGCGAGCGAACAATCGAAATATATGTGTGTGTCGGTGCGCGGACACGTGCTGAGCGTCGCGTGCTATATGCATTACGCTGCACATTATTCCAGCTGCTCGAGGCCAATGAATCGCGAGCGCTGCCACTGCCCGGGGATAACACTCCGGCTTGTTTGAAGAGGCGCACACGAGCGAAGGATAACGTGGCTCGACAGTTGGTATACGTGCTATCTTCCATCATTCACTTTTCTTACTTTATGTTCGAGGCTCGAGTTCTCGCCCACAAATTCATTTGGAATCCGCTGCTCAATTTTGGGCATACAATCACATTCGATATCCATACTATCTAAATTTCTGGCAGTCAAAATCTCACTGTGGGATTCGTTCAAAAGTTTTTCACTGTACTAACAATGGATGACTTTGAACGATAAATATTAAATTACCGATTTTTCGTGCGTATGTTTCTGTATAATGGTACATTGCAAGTAGTGTATTTACAAGTGTCTATATATGATTTGGTCAATTTTGTATTTATTAATATTTTTTAACAATATCAATAAACCTGATGGGAATTGTCAATTATATACTGCAGAACCATCGAATTTTTGATGTGTATATATATTTCAATGAGTTATTCACACGAGAAATTAATATTACTGTTTCACCGTAAGATTGGAACCAGAATCACAAACACAATTGATCAGACTGACATCGAATGGGTATATAATTTATTCAAATCGATATGGTCGGTTGCTCGAAGTACGAAGCGCCGACATTCGAGTTGGATATATTAATTGAATTGGAACGCGCCGGACCGCGAGTGTAATTGGACAAGTCCGCTTTGGCAAATTGATCAATCCAGCTTTATTGTCCGCGTGACCCAGTCCACGGAGGGCAGATATCCGAAGTAATCCCGAAATGCCCTTAACATATATATAGGCGCGCACCCTCGAGACCAGCTGTTGCACGCGCACGAGAGCCACGCTACATAGGACACACGCTACTTTCACTCTCGATCGAGCAAATGAATGGGGAGGCCCTTGTGCGCTTGAGCGTGTGTGTGTGTGGGTGTCCGCTGCGGGCCGTGGCCAAGCAGAGTCGAGACACGGCCAAACACATCCGGTTAGGTGTGTCGAATATCTCTCTCTCTCTCTCTCAGTTGGATTCTCTTTGATTCTGTTGGATTCTCTGTCGGCTTTGTCGCCTCCCTCGATATTCCACCGCGGCGACGGCGGCACGAGAATTATGACGTTACTGCGGGCTCGCTTTAGCTGCGATGTGTGTGCGATGCACACACAATTGGGTTTGTTTGGGGGGCGGCGGCCACGCGCATTTATCGGGGCCCCGAAGGCGATTGGGCTTTATGGGGGCGGGTGACGTGGTTAGGGGCTCGAGATGTGATGATTCCGCCTCGCATCCGCGCGCGCGATTTTAAATTCTTTTTACTTTTACGCTGCGACTCAGTACGACCACATTCGACGCGGTTGTGTCGGCTGTCGGACAGCTCGTCATTTTTCACACTCGTGTGTTACCTAACTATCTTTTGTCAATACGAATTCTTTAGCAAAAATTGAAAAAAAATATGGAAAAATAATAGATGGAGTGGGTGGAAATTGATGCTGTACACAATTTTCCTCACGATGTTTTGACGGTTTCAAAATACTGTCAAAATATCCTAAGAAATATCAAAATATCATCACGATCGATATTTTTCAATATCGAGTTTGTCAATAAGAAGATGTACGGAAAATCAAATTTGTTCAGGAAGATCATGGGGAGTTGGCGAGTGCGAAACTGAGTGACTGAAATGTCGAGCGGGAAAAAGGAATCGAGAAAACGGAGGAGGAGGAGGAGGAGGATTATAATGCGAAACTTGATCGCAAGCCGGAGGATCGGCTCTCGGGGATCGCGTGAAGTCGACGAGCCGAGCGTTTATCAATTGTCGGCTGATCGAGTCGGCAAATGGGCCCCTCCTCCACAACTAACCCCATAACTCGCGGCTAATTGAGCGGCTCAATTAAGGGCCGATGCCGCGCCCAAAGTACCACTCGTCGGGCGAGCCGCGAAACACGAGGCTCGAATCCGGCATTGCAAATCGGGGTTGGAAAATGCGGAAAAAGCTGGCGCACAAGCCGCGGAGAGCCTGTATCGCGTGCATCCCGTCGAGGTCCGCTTATAGTGTACTTCCTCGTTGTTCCTCGCGCGCGCGGCTGGATTTATCGCCCGCGCGCGGCTGTACCGCGGAATAGAGCCGTGAAAGAGGCGGTTCCGTGGTGGATTTTCAGCGCGTGTCTTCCCTCGCGCCGAGTAAAAACCAAACACGCCGCGCGCGGCTATATTTATGAAGTTGTACCATTACAAAGTCGATTCGTCGGGGGGAGAAAAAACAGTAGTAGGCTGGCCATCTATCCCGTTGGCTACGCAACAGCGTCCGTACGCGGTGAAAAACGCGTCCCATTAATTTTTTCAAACGCGACGACAACAAAACCAAGCTGAGATCCTTGGTGAGTTTTTTCCCTCGTTCCCTCTGGCCGGTGGCTCCCGATTGACAACTCGATAATATATCCTTGGTACGAGCTTGATAGAGCGAGGATGAATCGTCGGGACAATGGAGGCTCCGAATGGTTTACGAGGTGGCGTCGCTAACGGCTGCGGTATAGGTATATCGGAAAAGCGGGATGGAGAGGCCCCCGCCGTTAGTGGCGCGCGAGTCGGAACGAAGAGGTGCGCGCTGCACTGCAGCCAATATGATCGGGCCAGCTGCACCCCCGAGCGCGTAACTCGAGCCGCCAGATGCGCCAGGGACGTCCTGCTATGCCGCGAGCAGCTCGAGCCTCTTTCAAACGCGCGCATACGTTCGCCCATCGGCTCGCTAGCCGCTAATTGCGCGCCGCAGATGCAGTCGCTACCCGGGGGGTACGTGTGTGCCAAAGTTTCGCCTTTCCCCCCACTTGGCCCCGTGCGCCATCTCCACCACGGACTTTTCCTTCTATATATACTTGAAACTCGAAGCTCACAATGCACTTTTGGATTTGCTTTGTGGAAAATCCGACGCGAACGCGATATCTCCGCGTGCGACTCGATTGATCTTCCTTACTCCGCGACTACTTTCTGCGTAAGTGCGGCTGTTTGATAAACGTTGTATCGCCGCGATGAGACGAGCGCGCGAGAATTAGACAATGAGCTATAATGAAATGAAGAATAAATCGTGCGCGAGATGAGCGCGTGAACTGCAGCCGTTATCTACGTACGAGCTGCCACAGCGAAATTCGATACGTCGAGAGATATGAAAAAGTTGCCGGGAGATGGATGTATCGTTGATTCATCGAGTGCAGCCGAGCGTCGCATGCGGCAAATCGGATTATTCGCCATAGGCTAGCGAGTCGGCTTGCACGCGCCGCGCAACTCTCAACTAAAGCGTGGCGCGACGGACGAAACTCGAGTACAGGTGCACGAGCGAAAAAAAAACAAAAAACCCGGCCAAAAACATCTAGTTGCAGTATGCCTGCACAGAGCGAGCACGTTAATGTACCACCGCATGTTAAAAGCCATAGTGAAATCAAAGTTGAGCTCACCGTAATTACAAGCCACTTCACCGCCGCAACTACACGTGAAAAATACGTCCAAACGCGGTTTCCCCGCCAGCGCCGGCTTTTCAAAAATACCCCCTTGCATCAGCCGTACGCCGCTATACCTCCACGCTATATCCTTCCACACAGGCTTACACAAATCCCGCCAACCGACAACAATTAACGATGACGCACAATTAATGACAACACCAAACTCGAGACGGAAAAGGATCAACCGGGGGTGCAGTTGACAATTGTTTATGCGACTCCAGCTTGAGCGGACGGGTCGCGGCTCGAGTGCGCACAGGGGGTAATTGAGTTTTCGACCATACATTCGCGAGAGACACGTGTCTTGCACAGCCTTGCTCGCTAGGAATTCGACTATGCGAGCCAGCAAGACAGCATACTCGTGTCGCGGCTTATGGCTGTGGAATCTCCGCGGCAAAGTACAGTTGAGGGTCCGCTGCGACGACAATCCAAGCTTCGATGTAGCTTCGATTCATTACTACTAACATTGCCTCGAGATGCTTTGCGTTCTTACAACTCCGTCTTCTCGTCTGTGTATATACATATTCGTCGCTGGTTCGCTTATTCTGCCCATCACATTTTTCCCAACTCACAATCATGTGCGTCAGTCTTCAAGGCAAGCATACGTCTTCGTCATTTCGAAATGGTAAATTGTATTATGTCCGATGTATATCGCGATTCGTACTTCATAAATCCGATACTTATCGTTTTAAGTGAATCACATATATACCCATTTGATAATGTCAGTTTGATCGATTATAAATTGAATATCCAACAGTTGTTTATTCTATTCTCTAGTATGATTGGCAATTCATCTAACTGATATTGTATCAGCGTTTCCGGGGAGTTCGGTCTTAATAATCAAATTGCCCTCGCCATACCAAGTAATGAAGACAAAATCGAGATTTTAAACGCATCCCCTCTTGCGTACACGATGAATTTTATTAATAAGTGTATATATGGTGGAATCAATTTCATTTTTTGTAATATTTTAGAATAAAGTTGTGGGACAGGAAAGTACTCTAAAAACGTCGAGTTGACCAGATGCGACACATGAGTTTCATTCTTTTCCCGATAAATTTTACAATAATAGTTTATACATCCCAAAAAAACTACCCCGGCACAACTACTTTTTGTAACGAAAAACATGCACACAAAACGGACACTGTGCAAAGTTATCGCCGATGGTCAGATTCGGTGGCTCGTACGGATAACGCTGCTCTGTCGCATCGAACCTT
The DNA here is from genome assembly GCA_020882685.1 of Aphelinus atriplicis. Taxonomy (NCBI): domain Eukaryota; kingdom Metazoa; phylum Arthropoda; class Insecta; order Hymenoptera; family Aphelinidae; genus Aphelinus; species Aphelinus atriplicis. The sequence continues at coordinate 86,105,693 of CM037073.1, read as the reverse complement.
GGGTGTAAAACTTGTCCAAAGCTGCCATTAGCCGAATGGGCGTATGGGCGAGCAAGAGAGAGAGAGAGAGTATCAATCTGTGAATCGCTGACTGTCATCGAGCGCGACAGAGCCGTGGCTCTCGACTGACTAAGTGGCCGCGAGCGCAGCAGTAGCGTTATGTCATCGGCATCGCGGACGCGCGCGCGGCTTTCTCACCGTTACGTCTCTCGGCCAGCCTGCCTGCGCGGATAAATCCCGCGGCTCTCCCGTGCCTCTACCTACTGCCACGTGCTAATTCTAAGCGCAATCGAAAAAGCTGGCATTGCTCTACGAATTAGACATTTCGTCGTCGTCGTTTTCTCCTTTGTCGATGGTCCGAGCCGCGATGTGTACACGCACGCGTGCCCCTCCCCTTTCTTTCTCCCCAGCATCGTTTCTTGTGAAAGCCACTTGTTTTTAACGCGCGCGCGTCTCTTGTTTGCATTGTGGAAAGCGACCTACCCGTGCGACGCCGCGCACGTATTTTTCCCGTATCTATTCGATCCTCAAAAGCCGCCGTGTTTGACTCTCAACGTCGTCATTATTTCAACTGTTCAACGCGGTATATTCGCTGGGTGTGCGGCTCACCGCACCCGCTCACGCTTAAGGTGGTTCCAGCGAGTTTTAATTACTTATGGAAAAAGATTGAAAATTTAGTACAACACACCTAGAATACTCCCGAATAGATTGCCATGTTGAAATATTTATGTCATCGACTCCATTTTCGAGTAAAAAATTCCTTAAAACTGTCCAGTTTAACATTATGGGAACGTCTTATGGGACTGGTACCTTTTTAATAGAATTCCTCAGCAATCACTTATGGAAACTTGACCCAAAAAATGTGGAATATTTGTTTTTTTTTAGTTAATTGACATGCCATGAAAAAAAGTATAGGTAATCGATGAAACGGAGACAAAAAAAAATATCAGAGTGTGTCATCTCCCAGATCCCGGCTATAAGGCCCAATAAAGCTATAAAAGCTGTAATAAAAGCTATAGCGCCCCAATAAAGGGTGCCAATTGAAAGTTTCATAGAATTCCTTTGATTGTCTGCTATGGTTGTTTTTCCTACGCTAAGTGGTTTAAAATATAACTCAGATATGATAGCCACTCATCTGACTAGCTAAATTCATAGAAAATACAAAGCACCCTAAAGGGCCCCAACCGCTGGAACTATCTTAATTTTCACTGTGCATGATACAAATAGTATTTTGGGGATGATCACATGCAGCCTTTACAATTTGATGAAGTTCCATTAAAGTCAGATTGAGATTAGTCCTTGGATGAATTTCATCCATTCCATGCATTCGCGCAGTGCCAAACGATTTGAAGAATCCGCACACACTTGGGTTCATTAAACACCATTTTCGGGTCGTTATTGCACCGACACAAATTTACGCCGATGACTAGGGTGAATCGGTATCAAAACTGCGGTTCTGTCGGTAATTCGACTGGAATATTATCATTTTCAAGGTTTGTACGTCCAGTCGTTAGTGACCGCGCGCAGGTTCTGATCCGATGGGGAATTCGCACGAAAATGATCGTTCGAATCAACTCGTAGCGTAGAGAGGAAATCAAATAGTGGCCGGAGGTGAATACGTGGGATCCCAACTGAAATATCCATCGCAGCTGGATGACAAATAGCATTGGCTAACGAGGGGATGTTTTTTGTCTGTTGCAGGTGAGTATATCCGTTGGGGCAGCGTTCCCACAGCGATCGCCGCACTCGTTATGTAAAATAACAAAATGGAAGGAAGGAATCCGAAAGAAATAGTTGCGGGCTTACGGCGCCTTACCACGCAGCCGAATGATGGAGCGGTACCGGGTACACACTCGCGAATCACGGCACGAGGGCATCGCGCGCGCGGCCCAGTCGAGGGAATTGCCGAGAACGAGAGAGAACGGCCGAGTTGCGTGGCAAATGACGCGCGGCCAGCTCGAGAGCTGCAGATATCCGCCTCTCTCGCCCGGCCCTGTCACTCGTCCAACCAGCTTAAATTTCCCGTTCACTCTTTGGCCCCGCTTTGGCTCCGCTTGGCAGATTGTCCCTCCGAGCGCGGATTAATTGTTTTGTAATGATGTCTCGGAGCGGCTCCTCGATCATCGACTCCCTCGTTCCACGGCAATAACCAACGCGCGACAGATGGACTTACGTATTATGCTTTTGCCGGCCGCTGCACGCGACAAGTCATCCGCGACATGCACTTATCCCTCGAGCGCCTGCGATATATCTACACGATTCAACAATCCGATCAAGTACGATTACTTTGATGTGGAACTTTTTAATCGCATCAAGTTTCCGCGACCGCGACAGCTTCGAAAAAACAAAATCCTCGCGGCCATATCGTCACTTTTCTCTCCAAAAACTATATGTGATCGTGCGATCACCATCACGTCGATTGAACCACGACCGGAAGTGTCCATCTCCGTCTGGAGGATGAAAGTGCGCCGACTGCTGATCGGGCACATGGAAAAGCATGAATGTTTTGCTTGGGCCACGGAGCAGCGGGGATAGGCTAGCGCCATCCGGGTCTGGACTTATACGTGTGCGAACGGTTGTCTCGGCAAATTTTCGCACGCTAATCGAATGCCCGATTGGCCAGCGTAGCTCGTAAATCTCACGAGCGTAGTGTGTGTGTGTGTGTGTGTTATTCGGACTTGAGTCGCAGCTATTAGTTTGGTCAATTGTCTACATCCGAGCGCAGCTGCCGGTTAATATTCACGCCTACGAGGAGGAACCAATTTGGTCGTTTTGCCCGGCTGTTAGTAAGCAATTTGCATCGGGCATGTGCGAAACTGGCCAATCTCGAGCCAGAGGAAATATGGGCCATCGGTGCAGCGTCGGGTCGATCAACCAGAGGCTCACTCGCCATCACAATTATTCAATTTGAAAGTGATATTTCACGTGTTCGTAGGATGTTTGTTTGAACGACTGCTCGAGTGGGTCGACTGGGGGTGATTCTACTCTCTCGAGCTAGTCAGAGTCAAAATGAACAAGACAAGAGCGACCAGTCGAACTGTACGCGGCAAAAAGCAATTCATTGTTATCAGAGACGCGAAGGAGGAATTATGTATAGATTGGAGATGATTCCGATCCGAGTGCGATTCATCAAGCGAACGCTGGGTTACTCGCGCGGTATCAATAGAGGACGTGTACGCTGCTGGTGAGGCTGCTGGTAAGCTCGTCTCACCTCCGGCTCGCGGCCATAAATCAGCACGAAACAGTCGCGGGCTGAGGACACGTTGTGTACGCGCGAGTGCAACAACAAGCGACTCGAGCGAGTACGTACGTACGTATATAAATCCAGCCAAATCGCCCGGTTGCGAGCTGAAAAACACCTCTCTAAACTCATCCCTAATCTACCGCGGTGGCACGGCGCGGCCGCGGCGCTTGTCTGGAAAAACCTCCACGCGGTATACCCACTTGATAAATCACACACCCACCCCGGCCGCGACTAGTCTCGACCCCCTTATCGTGTCTTCCCCCGATCTGCCCACGCTCCTCTCTATCTCTGACTTGTCTCGTCACTGCCCACCTGTTCGCGCTGTACACCCACCGCGTACGCCAGCCTATATCGACTACGAGCAAAAGCACAATCGAGTCTCGGGACTGGCTGGCAAAAGCACGTTTACTCACAGTTGACAAATGTACAACACTCAAAGGATCCAGTTTCGATTCAACCTTTTTCTTCTTTTATCACAAGTTTATTTTCATTCAAAAAATCGCATTTCACGGGATGCTCTTCTTGACGAGTCTTCAACGACACATTCGGATAATCACCGAGGAAAAATGCACAAGAACACTTGTGATTGGCCGGGAACGGATCGGAGCACAAGTTCATTACTTATATAGCGAGCTGAGGAAAACCCCCGTGAAATGTGTCTTTCTCCGTTGGGGATTGTGGAATGTGTTTTTTTCGTGGCTGTTAATACAGTCTCCTCTCGTGGCAGGACCTTTTAATCGAGATGTTTTCTCCTCGTCTGTGAATCCTCTGATTCTATCGAAGAGTGGGTGGTCGAAGACTATCAAATCTGTCGTTTGGCAGTGATTTGAGGGCCGAGTCGAGGTGGAGAGGTTTATTCATTCGTCATGACAATGGAATCTTACAGAAGTGGAAAATTAAGAGAAGATCGTTTCGAAAAATACTGATTATTCCGAGCGAGCTGAGTCAGAGAAGGAGCTTCGTGGTCGAATAATTCAAGACAACCTATGAAATAATGAGAAGCTACGGAAATTTCATGGACTGTTTATACTCAGACTGTACTTATTGAAATGATTCATTTTGCCCAACTATAGTTCTTTTGCAACATTATGGTATTATTGAAAAGCTCCACCTTGTCAATTTTGAGAATGAAGCAATAAATCTATGCGAAGAATAACCGAGGCAAACGTGCAGTACAAAGTGCGAGCGAGAACAGCCAGTTGATACTGCACAGCACAATGGGGGATCAGGTCGAGAATTGATCGCGTCGATGAATTTTGCATGCGATTGTCGGATAAAAAAGTACAACGGCGAAGATATATCCTCGCGGCTCGGCTCGCAAATGAGAATCGCGCGGCGACATATAAATAAAGTTTGACATTGCGGCGCGGGGTTTGCGCGCGCGCGAATCGCTCAACGTTTCACGGCGCGACTACGTAACACACACACACACACACAGAGCAGTAAATCAAAATTAGTAGTCGGATTTATAAGGCCGCATATATGCGTTACGTGTCTCTTCCTCTCTCGCCTGTATTTGCCGCCGCCGTTGCGCGCGCGGCTAGGCGCGCGGGCAAAGACTCGCTCGCTCGCGCCTTAAGTGAAAACCATACGAGATGTAATTTAAGTGCCGTGGCGGCGGCGGTGGCCTATTAATGAATGTCAGCCGGGGCAATTACAAGCCGGCCGCGAAAAATCACGCGCTCGCAGCGCATCGCGGAAGAGAAAGCGCGCATATATTCGATAAATACGAGAGCGAGTGATGTGTGATTTAGCGGCTTATTACAGGGCTTATTACGGGCGTTATTACGGGCGTCATTACGGGCGTTATTACAGGGGGTGAGGGCCAAACGCCCGGCTAATCGAGCGGCTTAGAGCTTCTCATTAAGCTGCGCCGCGACACGTCTCTCTCTCTTTACCACGGGACACCTTCGTAATAATTCCACGCTGCGCTTCCTCTAAAACGTAATTCCAACTAATAAACGTAATTCCAACTTCGAGACGCGCGCGCTGCAATTTTGTCCGGTTAAGTCCATCAGCGGGAAAATCCAACGAACCGCCACGCGGCCCGAATGTGAGTCATTGGGACGTCCGGGTCGCGCATCAATCAATGTGAGATAGCCAATCGATTTGCTGTTCCAATATCTGGCCGCCGTCGAGTGTTATTCGATATGTCCATATTCTCTACTCCACTCGTCGTCTTCATTTTCGACTAATAATTAATCGAGCGTCTTTAATCAGGCTCTCTAGATAGTCTGCATATCTTACATATAAAACCAACACAACGAATGGCTCGTTAAAGATCGCGGCCATCAATTGATATTGCATATATACTGTACGGATGACAAATTTTTTAAAATCATTTCACGTTTGGGGTCAGCATCTTTCATTTTGTACATATTTGAAGAATACTTGGTGAGAATAATTGATGGGAATCATGGAGGTCGATAATGTCAATGTCTGTACTCTGAAGGGATACGGAAGGAGAGCCGGCTGGTATAGAAGAGCCTGTTGGTAGCTTGCCAATTTGGCAAAAGGTCGGGTTGGTCGAGGGCAAGTCTGTATAGGTTTACACGATTCTTAGGGTTGGAAGGAAGCAAACGAAGGGTAGGAAAAAAGGTGAAACTCTCGCGGTTGGGCTTCTGCTCTGGCCACCTACCAGCTGTCGGCCCAACTCACTTAGGGCTTCTGTTGTGACACACTCAGCCTTGAAGATAAATCCATGTCTGATTGAAAATTTCAAATCGATTTGAATATAATGGACAATATGCTCGCAAGTAAAGAATATACAAGCTGCAACTGTAAATATTTTAACGACAATACGCCAGGCAATGGTGAGGTGAAGAGGGGGAGTAGGAGGACGGGCCAGATCCGGGTGGTTCGTCTAATCTCCATAGCAATGCGAATGTACTAGGAACGTTTGACAGTTTGTTGCGAGCATTAAAATATTGATGGATTGGCGTCTCGAGATTGGCCAATGCATTTCCTCAAGCACAATTGTATTTCGCACTGCAGGCCCGAGCGGTTGATGGTTCCGCGAAGCGGGACAATAATGTCTCATTGTTCGAATGTGGAATTGAATAGGGAATAACCGAATGGGGGAATGGGCCCTTAACCGAGAAACGATAAACACACAACAATCGCTGGGTTAACAAGCTGCTAATTGACTCTCGATTCTCCGGTAAACTTAACGACTCGCTTGCGCGCGCGCTCGACGCACTAAAAACGCGCAACAAGCGTCAAACTGTCGCGGAGAGCAATTGCTCGTGTGGCTCATCGCAATTCACTTATGTTACTGCGCGCGCGGCTGCCCATGGGAACGACCGCTCGACTCGATTCGCCTCGGCCGCGACAATATAATCGTAAGTATAGTCCGCATAGCCGCGGGACCAAACGGCTGCGGGGACAAGAGCTTTTTGGCAGCTGCCCACGAATCAAGACGTCAGCCCGAAGCGGCATTTTAATGCGAATACATCAGTCTGGTTGATGCCGGCTAACGGCACTTGATTCTTCCTCGCTTGTGCTTTCCGATTCCTCGACGCTGTTCTGGTTAGACGCGATGCGGCTCGCGGCGGCAGTCGCGATCTGTCATTGTTCCAACGGCCCCGACGTTCGACTGCTGATTGATTCTGCTCGCGCAGCTGGATAATTATTTTTCCAGGCCGTAAATCAAGCTCAACTGGGGCACTCGAAGCTTCCGTGGGTGCGCGTCATCGAACGTCGACTCGTGTCCAATTGATTTTTGAGGCTACATCGTTCGTTGCTGCTGTTGTCTCTCAAACCAGCTGCGCATATATTCGATTGTTGCGCAACAGTCTACGAATGTAAAACAACTTGGGCTTCCTGCATAATCGATCCGACACGTTCGATCGGTTTTGACAGAGTCGTGGGCTCGAGTTATACCTGTTGCCCCACTTGCACGTACACCCGCTTCACTCGGTAATTTCAGCCACGCTTACGAAATTGCCGGAACGAACGATTACAAATGCTCGATGTATCGATATCCAACGTCGTATACGTCGCCGCGCGCGCGACCAAACGTCCGGCTTTATTTTGTGTGTACCTCTTACAGCCACGAGGAAACTCACAATCTTTTACGTGATCAGAAAGGAGAATAATTTTATATATCTTGAAAATAATTTTCACAAATAATTTCTGTAAAATATACAATGGAAAATAGTAAAAATTAACATGTGACCGAAGCCTTGGGAACTATAAGAAAAATTACCATAGTCTCTAGTAGAGTTTACTGAAGTGGTCGTCTGTCCTTGCATTACTAAAAAAAATGGTAATTTTTACAAATTTTTTTTGTAGAATTTACTATGTTTTCTCTCCGTGTATTGGAACCAAGTCGGTTTGAACGAGATTTTTCGCGAACCGATGAATGGTTTAACTACAGCTTTCCTACAGTTTAACAGAATCGATAAAATTGAATCGAATCGTGATTTCAATTTCGCAAGTTTGTTATCGGAGGATAAACGGACGCGGATTAGTCGATAGCTCGGGCCCGCGAGATAAAATTATCTCGCGGATTTGCAAGGAATATCCATCAGATTTAAGTGGGTCGGACAGCGTTATGTAGTGCTCCAGTTGCTCCTGTACGTTATAGGTGAATTTCGTGCGTGAAAATCTCGACTGCCGATCCATTATTCATAGTTCGGTCAGGTTGATTGATAATACACGTCGCCGACAAACTCAAACTCGATCGGACTTTGCGAGAGTGAGTTATGACGCGAAACCGCGTGTACGGGGGGATACTGTGTAACTAATCCAAACGAGCAGCGTCGTTTAATTATACGGAACAGAACAATCCAACCAGAATCGTGGTGAAACTCGCGTGGTGTAAATGTAAAAAATACCTTATCCAACGGGGGATAGAATTTTTTTTCTCGGACGCTGCTGCACGTACAGGCTGGTGCACTTGGTAAACAAACACATGCGCGCGCGGTATCTATCGCGAGCTCGATACAATAGAATAAATCTCGAGCCTATTGCGGGCGCGAATCTAATCTCGGTCGCGTATCGTATAGCCCAACACCCTAAGAATAGCCCATCGCTCACTCGCTCGAGTGATACACACACCCATCGCTCATATAAGAGTATAACTTGGGCGTTTTGACTCGTCGTAATTCACCGATCGAAATTTCCCACAGCAGCCGTATGTAATATTTTATCCGTGAAATCGATTGAAAGCTCGCTGGCTACGATATACGAGAAAGAGTCTCGCTCGCGCGCATTCAAACTTTCACTAGCCGGGCGATTTTCGCATTGTGTTTATCGTCGTCGTGCTACCCCGGGGTTATCAGTGAGTCGTCGTCGTCGTCGTAAATGACTGCGTTAGACAACTGGAGCAGCGCTGCAGTTTATGCGTCGTGTTGTGTCACGATGCCTTTCGGCGGGGCACAGATACATTTTTGGACCCGCACCCGTTACGTGGCATCAGGGACGATAATTCGGATGGACGGAAGACGGATGGGAAAATTGAGCGGGAATCGATAGGAACGAGCGAGGATTGATAATAAAGTGTGTTCAACCGGGTAGGCTTTCATTCGCTCTCCCGACTCATACATTGATGCTCATTAAAATTCCATGTAGAAAAGCGATAGACGCTAAATGCTCGGAAGATTGATAGACCAGCGCTGCGAGATGGAGGGCCGATGGGATTTACTGTGGGGGAGAGAGAGAGTCGATTTCCGGTAGTAAGTCATTTGGCATATAATAACTTCGATTTTTCCTCATAACGTTTATTAATATTGCCATCCTCTCTCTCACTCTCTCACTCTCGCGCGGTTAATTCATTGCTTCCTGGAGCCGGTGGCTGTACTGCATAAACTACAGCTGCAAATCAAGACAAAGTCTCGGCGGAAATGGCGATATCGCAGCAGCCGAAAAACACCTACTAGTCAGTGCAGGGACGAAAGCTTATATGTTTACACGATGTTTTTTTGTTTTTTTTTCGGTCGTAACGAATGGATGATCGGCAGCCGGGTAATTAGTAGCTGCTTGGGGCGCACTCGGAGCGATAAATACGGGCGCGAGAGATCCGTATCGACGGACGCGGCCGCCATTAGTTTATGAACTCGTACATGCTCCCGCGGCAAAACTCCCCACGTGTCCAATCTTCGCTCTGCTCTACGCGGAAGCGAATCTGCTCTCGGCGCAATTTGCAGATGATCATTGTAATAGCTCGATATGCTCGCGCGATGATGGATCGCGCCCCGGTTTATACACGCGCGCGTATTAAAACCCGGCCGATATCTCGCGCGGAGCTATTGCCCCGGGACTCCCGGCAGTCACTGGCACTCATGCATCCTCCGGTACTACGATCTTATATGCGCGTCTGGGTCGCGACAAATTTCACTCGCTTCTTCTGCGGCCGATTGCACTGGTGCAACTTGCAATCAAATTTCAATGTCCAAAGGTTCGTTCTGGTTGAACTTGAGCATGTGAGAATTGAAAGTTGAACGATGATAATAGCATATATAAAATTGACCAAGTTAGAATTAAAGTCAGAATTAAAATTGAAAAAATTCAAAAGCCTCGAGTGTTTTGTTGGAACTTTATCATTTCAAAGATACGTTGATTACGGGAGGAAGTAGCTTGATGCTGTTTTTTTGTATTAAAATGTGAGGGGAAAAGTATTTGAACTCGGTGACATTGAAGGATGTCCATATATCCGGGGGGGGGGGGAAATAACGACGTTCGATCTATCGAAGAAAAATGAGCGAACGAGTATGGTGCCGTGCCTATTAGATCCTTCATAAAGATTTCGCACCACGCGAGATTAGCTTGATTAGAATATGATATTTGCGCGTGTATGCATTTAAGGAAGAACCTTTCCAACCGCTCGAATTTCTCCACCCCAGGCCAGCGCGGCGAATAATTATTATTATTCACGCTTCGACGTACGCGTATTTTATTCGTTTTTTTTTCTCGTCGATTTACTCTCGATCTATTATATGTATCGGGAGAAAATCAATTTCTCGCTGGGTTTCTTTCTAGCTTTCACCCGTGAAGGATTGCACGGGTTGCCGAGGGATTTTTCGCGCTGCCTCTACACGTATTCCCCCGCGTGACTCTATACCGCGCGCGCAATGCATATTTATCTGATTGACACAGGCTACAATTACGAAAAGTTTATCCGAACGCGGCATAACAAGCTCGAGCTCACTCATGCTCCGGAATAGACGCGAGTGCATTATCATTTGTACGTCACGCGTATGCGCTTTGGTTCGTCGCCCCCATCCCCAACCCCAGCTGCCCGACGCTCGACGGATTGATAGATCGCGCGACGTTTTTATTCCGGCTTTTAAATATAGTTATTACGATGGTCAGCGCGCGAGGCTCGCCCACGCCTGGCAACCCGACGATTCTCCGCGTCGTGAAGTGCGTCGAAGTGAATGCGCGTCTCTTGCGCGCCCGATCCATCAAAACAGCTGTTACGCGAATTGCGTCCACTATACACACGAGTAGGATGCATCGCGCGCGCGCGGCAAATCGTATAACTCATCGAATCGGCCATCGATCAAGCATATATCCGGCGATGCAAATTTTTTCCCATTCTCCCGGGGGATTCGAGCTCGCGATGAATAATATGAAAATTGCACGTGTCTATATGAATAATTCAAACGGACCGATGGCGAACTGATTCAATTTGACCAGTGTGTGTGTGTGTGTGTATGCCGAGAGTGATATAGTTTAATCTCGAGAGATGCAAATTGGCCCAATTGAATAATACATCAATATAACTTTCCTAAAAGCTTGGCCGTATAATGACTATCATTTGGCATTTGCGTATAACCGATACGATGAAATCTTTAGCCGCGTTTACACATACGTTTACATTAATCTGATCGAAATATTTCAGCGCACGTACGCACGTACGTGTGTGTGTGTAGATATAGCGCTAAACGAATAGAGTTGGGGCCGATTTAATTACAAACTGACGGTGGAACAGAGCGATAACTCACTCGCGCGCGCGCGGAGTTTTTGCGAATAATGGGCGCGTGCGGCTCGGCCCAGATTGCATTTATAAGCCGTGTAATGGAAAGGCCGGGATAAAAATATTGTTTGCCGAACAACTTGTTCAAGATCATTAGAAAACCGATTGGCGCGCATAACTCACCGGAGCTCGAGTCCGCTCGAGCGCGCAAAAATGTCGGAAAGACCGCGAGGGAGAAAACCGCCGCGCCGCTCGATATGTACATACTCGTATATGCTCGTTTTATCGTCATTGTTATTATTATCATCTTTGTTAATTAAGTTTTCACCGGGGCTGCGAGAACAGCAGGTAGGTATACGAAACAGCTCGAGTGCGCGCAACAAAAGGTAAAAGAAAGTACGCGTACGATTCGAAAATGCCGCTCCGTCGCGCTTGATTAATCTGTTGGTGCGCCGGCGCGCGAACTTGAAAACCGGGCGGTCGAGTTAATTGATATCGGCCAACGTCCGAGCTGACACGCCGCGCAACCGAGTCAAAATAGAAGCGATGGAAATTATTATTCCCGCCGCCGCAGCCCCGCGCAAAATAATTCAGATAGTGTCGGGCTTAATTTTGTTCGGACACGCGCGCCTCTTTATATATATCCGCTCGTGTTGGTTAATTAAATCAATGAAGCGACACCCGGCCCGGATGTCTCTTCGCTCGGTTGCTGAATTTCAATATGTCTCGTTGATCAACGATCATTTTGTTGCGCGCGATTCCACAGAGAGACTCGCGATCATCGCGTGATCCAATGTTGATGGCCGTCAGCTCTCCGACTGGTCGCGAGCCAACACGAGTGAACCGATTTTTTCACGTCCTTAGAAACTTTTGCCACGAGCTGACACAGAATCTTCACATTGTTCACACTTGTTCACATACCTAATAAACTATCGATGCTTGTCCCATAGCAATCTCTCGAGCAATCTATTTTAATAATTCCCCTAGGTATGGTTGAAAAAAGAGGGAGAAGAACATCTCGATGACTCACTTGGCCGCGTAGTTTTTTTCTCATTATTCTGCAAAGTGGTGGGAATCGGTCGCAATGCGCGCGCAACGACCGATTGAAACGTAAGATAATTCCAGCAGAGTAAACTCAGTCTCGCGGCGGCGCGAGTTAATCCTTCTTATTGGGGGAGTCGAGCCAATCATCGATTCGCCTTTCATCTCGCGCATCGATCGACGCCTTCTGCCATTTTTAATCTATTTTCCCGGATAATAAATGGCTCGCCGCGCGGCTAATACATCCAGATGCGATACATCCGGTGCTGCAGGGTCGGGGGGGAGGCAACATATGGACAACACTTCATCCGGTCAGTTTAAGAGTTCCGTTATAAAACGGGTGGAGAGAGAGAGGCGAATATGTGCAATAAAATTTAATCCATGATAAATAATGGCGCGCACGAGAGCGGCTCTCCAACCGACCGACTCGGGGGACACTCGCTGAATTGATGGTGGCAATCGTTTGTTTGCTCAGCGTTATATCGCTCGACATTGCGACCGTACGTACAACTTCGCGATCGGCCGGCCGCTCGCCTCGTTTGTTTTTTCTCTCTCACTCTCTCATCTCGGGCCCGTTATTAAAATCTATCTTGTTCTTGTTGCTGGACGGAAGCCGACGTGGAAAGTAGTTGACTGCTCCAGCGAGCCGAATCGTACGAGGCTCATTCCCTCCCAACTTTGCGCACAGCTCTGTTTCAGCTAGAGTCAATCATGGCCAAGATATTAATTCCCATATCCCGTATGGAATGTGCTCGAGAACCATGTATACATGGCATAAATTTTAATAAACATTTGGCCAAAAAATTAATGTTTTATTGTATTTTTCTCACTAGGAGCCTTCCGGTCATCTCGCATCGTACTGAACTTTGTCAGATGATTTTTGCTCAAATTTTTTGTTTTCTTGGAGATATTCATGAATCATTCTTCACATTATGCAGTTACACAGTATATCCATATGGGTATACAGAAGTACCCATGCTATGAATAAAGTGCGCGTGCCTAAAACCAAAATAATCATTCGTGAATGTATCCAGGAAAGCACATAACCGATCTCACAAAGTCTAAGCAAGATTCGCGAGAGACAACCTCCTCGTCGATTGAAATTACATTTTCAGGAACACTGAAAAATCTCTCGCAACAGACAGAAAGCAAACATTGAGTGGTATAACTCTCTTATATGGTTCGGTGAAGATCCACGTTCAACTCGATTTACAACGAGCATTAAATTATTTTTTGCAAAACACTTTCGGGCCTAAAATGCGCGCGAATTACTGTACACGTTGGTTGGGCCACTAGGTTGAGTGATGGATGCTTCCACAAGGCAGCTCGTGAAAATACGTAAGCAGCTTGGGAGAAGTTGCAATTCCCAAAAATAGAGTGTGTTAACTGCCTTACATTTAAGGCTTACCATGCGTGCGAAATCGCAGATATTTATGCGAGAGCTACTCGCGCTTGATACTATTCATAGTTCTGGCGTGAACTCACAAGTAGAAAATAATCTGGAAAATTCGCGCTATTACTCATACTCGTCTAAAATAAGAATATTGAACAATTATTAATAGATGTATATCGTATTGTCATGTTCTGAACAATATGATGTAAAATGATTAATAGCATGTGAAAAATTGACGCTGCATGTGTGGCACGCAAAAGAAATTTCAAAGTCGCAAAAACCATCGGAGTCTGTAATGCATTCGATCATCAAATTTTCTCAGTCTCTGAGCGCGTTCTGTTTCTTTAGCGAATATTAGGTTAACGCATAAATATAGAAAATGAGTAAAACCATCATCGGAACTACGACTGATAATTGTTCGTGGGTTTTCATTTCTCTATAAACAGGTTGGAACAGTCTATAAACTCGGGGAATGGAACGAGACATCGGTAGTTTGCTGGATTGTATTCCGAACGCACGTATAACCTCGAAATTGTGCCAGTACATTATTTCTACGTCACTCGAACTGCCTGTATAAATACATCTTTCACGTCATACCTTATCTGACAATTGACATGACGATATGATAACGGGTTGATACTGATTTGCAACTCATGGCATACGTCGCGGTCGCAGTGAAGATCAGCCGAGTCAATTTGTGAAGTTTACCTCGATAACGTCCGGCTCTCGCAAGGTAAATACGCCGGGGCAGCTGCTGATTGATGCGAGTTCGATCGAATAAATTCGATTGGGAACTGATATTGCAATTGGCGCGCATATTTAAATTGAAAGTACCCGAGCAGCTGTGGGGACAATTCCTTAAACGCTTGTCCCCGCGTTACACACATTGAGTAGTCCAACAGTGCGCGCGCGCGGCACAGCCCGAGCCTATTTGGCCGCGAGCAGTTATCAATCATTCAAGTGGGTAACGCCGGATGAGTCGAGCCGAGGATCCGGTCACGAGCGGCGACTCGTGTGCACCACGCGATGTAACGATCCTCCCGAGGGCCGCGGGCCGTCGCCTTATTAAGCCGATATGTACACCGTCACCGGCTGCTCCCACACTCCCTACGAGATGCCTATTTGTTTTATCCCGTTCCCCTCGCAATTTGCCCATTGGCTCGATTCGTTTTATCCACCCTCTCGCCATATCCAATTGTTCAACGTTGGTGTCTTCGACTCTTTCCATTTCTCTCAGCTTTTGGAGTTTTTCTATGTGACCGGAAGTTAACTATAGATGTTCCAGAGCTTGGGTCGTAACCATTTTTTTTTTTAAATAAAGACAAAAACATACTGGGTGTTGGAGAACCGGTCGACTGGCCGAGTTAAACCAAAAATTAATTGTTGGTGAATATTTTTTGCTATACCACACGGTGGGACGAATTAGCGAAGCTCACTCTTCGGTAGCCATTTGATTCGAAAGTCTCAGCTCTGAGTTGTCGCCGAGTGCGGATTCGAGTAAATTCCACCGAATACCGAATCATTTTTCAATCGTGCGTCCAATTGTACCGATTTGAAAAACCGCGACATTGTTGGGGTTGAACGCGAACTCCGAAAAATTCAAAGCCAAATGGGTGGGGCGGCTGTCGCGAATATATACGCGGTGGGCCTTTTGTTGGCCGCACGTAACTCGCGAGCATCAGCCGAGGAGAGAGGGAGACGCCCCCGGGGCCTTTACTCGCAGGCCACTAACTCGCGAGTTTTACGAATTTCGGGCGAGAGGTGCGGCGTATCGAGCTGCTCCTTTTGTGCGCGGTGCCTTTAATAACTCGTAACGCTCGGCGCGCACTTTATGACACGCGTCCCAACGCTTTTTGCTCGTGCGGGGCCCTTGGCCCGGCGCGTAATTCTGGCTTCCGCCAACTTGGTTACCGCCGCGCACCGAATCTCGATAAGCCGAGCACCGCCGCGCCGAGTGTTTGCCGAGACGGGATAGGGTTATTGGCGAGCCCAGATAAGGATCCTCCTGCTTCCCATGTGGCCGCTAAGCCGCGTTATTAAACGGCCAAACTGTTACACTTACTCTCCCTTCCGAGAACGCATTCCTGCCAGCCTGAAAAATGACGCTCCCTCCCTCAAATACTTGCTCATGCTAAGCTCTGTGTATTCATCATTTCATTGAATATTTATAGCCTTTTCTTCGAGTTCATTGGCTTTTGGGAAGAGTCGCGCAGGTTGGCGATAACTCACCTGCATTATTACATTCAAGGAATTCGTTGGAATTTTGATGGGGAATTTCTTGAATGTTATGAATTTTGAATTCACACTGGACGCATTTTATTGAAAATATATTTGGTTACAATTCACGCAAAGCATTTCCTGCTTTTCATAAACAGGCGACTTGCGATAAATATACAAACAACATCATTTATCACATATTTAATATATAACTGGAAATTTTGGCTGTAAAAATGTACTCGTCATTCTCAGGCAAGCATTAAACTTTTGCACCTTCTACATAAGCGCCGTAAGTTTTCGATTTGACTCGATGATTTTTTCTTGGCAATCAATTTATTGTATTGTAATCGAGCTATGTCATCATTCACACGGCAATCCGCCGAAAACAGATTATAAAATTTTTGTAGGCCAATCCCGTTGGCCATGAAATAACAAAAAATTGCACAAAATTGAGCGCATACATTGGAATCATCACTTTGAAATTTACTCGAATTCCAAGTGTAATTTTTACAATGTTTACCGAGGAGATCGATGCGTTGTTGACTGGGTGGAATACCCAAACTGTCCATGTAATACCCATGTCTTTTTTTGTCGACAAATATAGCGATCAAGTGGTTTTTGGAATGAGGATGATCGTCAATGTTGATTATCATAGCAGAGGCTTTCTTCCACCGTTTGGGAATGCTGTCGGTAGATGAGTAAACTCCGTGTGTCTTGATACCAGGAAGTTCGCATAATATGTTCGATAATTCTATGATGTCTGCTTCAAACACACGCGCCTCTCCTGAAAATGTAAACATCTTGAATCACTTTAAAACTATGGGTGTTTTGCTCGATCAAATCGGGTCAATACGAGTCTCATACGAGCAGTAATGGGTAGTAATCGAATGCAGTGTATTTTTAAAAACGATTTGCCTATCTTTGCTCACATTCCGATTTGCCGCAGGGCTTAGAGCACGAGCAACACTCTGAGAGTAATGTCAGCGCACACGAGGTGGTGAATCGAGTTCACTTCGGCCGTCATCGGCAACGTCACGCGGCCCGTACCTATGATTTGGGCTCGCGGCGCGGTTCTCTCTCTCTCTCTCTCTCTCTCTCTCTCTCTCTCTCTCTCTCTCTCTCTCTCTCTCTCTCTCTCTCTCTCTCTCTCTCTCTCTCTCTCTCTCTCTCTCTCTCTCTCTCTCTCTCTCTCTCTCTCTCTCTCTCTCTCTCTCTCTCTCCTTTCCTCTCTCTCTCCTCTTCTTCTCTCTCTTCTCTTCCTTCTCTCTCCTCTCTCTCTCTCTCTCTCTCTCTCTCTCTCTCTCTCTCTTTCTCTCTCTCTTACCATCTTCGACAGCGCTTGCTCTCGCGCTGGGCGCTGATAAATAGATGTATTGACATGACATGTTATGTTGATATCATACGATGGAGAGATATCTCACAGGGCTTTCAATAATATTATTTATTGTAATTAACCGCTCGTGACAATATACTTTATCCAAATGCATAAAATCAACAATGGTTCTCGAGTGTCTCTGGGGAATCGAAACAATATCACTTATTTGATTGCTCACAAGCCATTTCACAAAATTTAATTATGATTGATGATCCAGAGATAGAACTGACTCCTACAGTCAGTGTTGAAACTTGTGTGGTACGGTCAATTAAGCGTTTTCGGCAAATTTACGACTCAACCGAACGTTTTTTCATGCCGAAATCAGCCAAATCCCGCTGAGGTGCACAAAATATACCGTTTCTATACGCAACCCGTCATCATACATAATCGTATAGAGTTGTTTCGCATTGGGAATTGTAGGTCATTCTCCCGAGTGTCTCTTTAATTCAAAGCTGTTCGAGTTTCAAGTGTAATCTGACTAGCTTCATCATCATAGTTACGTAAAAGCAAACAGAGAATGAAAGTATACCGACTCGAAAGAATAAAGTTGAATATTGCAAAGATGATATCTGACGATCAGACCCGAAGAATGAGATTGACATTACCTTCGATTGCTTGTGTAGCTCGGCCGGGAGTAGATCGCTGTTCACTCTGCGACGCCCATCTCGCTCTGTTTTCAATTTTGATCGCCGCGACGATCATAAGCCTCTCCTCGCGTTCTTCTTTCTCCCGATCTAGAACTACATTATTAGCAATGACAACGGGGCCGTGTCGCACTTTGATTTTGGCAATTTGTGCCGATGCGGCTTATTCGTTTACTTTTTCCAGACAATTCACGAAGAACTTGAGTAGCGGACTGCAATTCGTTTGCGGCACGTTTCTCCAGTACGTAACGCACGACTCTCATCACTCGTAGATCGTTGAAAATCCCTTTGTCGTAAGCTGTCTTGATCAACGCGGACGAGCAGTTATTGAGAAGCCCGACGAATGTTTGAACGCATGATTCAAACACAATCGTCCCGGCCGTATAACGAGCGTCGTCGAGGAGTCGAAGCAGCTGGAGGACGGCGCCGTGGAGTGGCGACATAGTGCCTCAGCGCGACGTGCGCCTCTCTATTCCGTCTGCGTCGAAAGGCAACTGATGGCTAGCCTGCGGCGACAAGCCTATATATAAGTAGGAATATTTCGCTGAATATGTCGAAAAACAAGCCGAATTTGATTCTTCGCGTCCGGTCAAGCTAGACATATCATTTTCCACGGAATTCCTCCTTACAAACAGAAAAAACTCGTTCGTGTCACCGTTTGTGCTGGGTCTGATATACACAACGAGAGTATAAAGTGAGACTCGTATTCTTGCTTTTTGTCGAATGTGCTTGTTTTGATTGTAGCCTTGAGTCGATGTGTTCGTCACAGTGCAGTTCTCCAATTTCCAACATGTTATAACTCGCAGACTGTAAACGACGCGTTGAGGAAAGAAAAAGTTACTCGATTTCAACTTACACATCATTAGAAACTTGGACAGATCGTAATTCTGCAAATCAACAGGTCCAAGTGAATCCAAACTGCCCTAAACTAAATACAGTGTGTTGACAAGTGCTCCATATATACTAGCAACTATAATTTTCCAATGCGCAGACAACGGCGTAATTAATTGAAATCATTACGGTCTGCGTCTCGTTTTCAATTTGCCCACGGGCTATGTATCCTGTGGGCAGCTCACCCACACGGGCGTTCGAGCGCGAAATTTATTTTCCACGCGTACGCGGATTCACCGGAGAATTGCAAGCGAGCGGCTGGCTCGATTTCTCGGAAGCTCGTCCCTGCAAAAATGTACGCCTTGCGCTGCTCTCGCGCGCGCCTGCGAGTATTTAACTCGGGGATTTATGGCGCGACGCGTAATGCGCAATTAGACGATAATTAGAGAGCGCGAGAGCGACTGGGTGCGCGCGCGCGAGTTTAAGGGATTGTTATCGGCTCGGAGGAACGAGCGCTGGGTGTGATTACACGTGGGCTGCTGGCCCGCGGACGCGCAAATATAGCATTGCAGCGTCGCTGCGATTCCTGCACATTTTATTACGATCGACGACGATCCCGTGCTTTATCCCAATGGCTGTTACTTTCGCTCGGATGTATCTGTGTAACGGAATGATCGGATGTCCCGATTCACTCCAAAACTCACGCGTCTGACGCTCAGTGCATCCGCGCGACAACTAAACATTCGCGACTCATATCCGCGAGAATCGCACCAACGAGCGACTGTCATATCGGTCGCTATGAACATCAAATTCCCCCATCTTTCTACTTTCCCTAGCTCGACTTATTCAAATAATAATCACTATGTCTTTTCTTTATGTTTCAGGTGAGTATTCCGAGTGTAACTTCTTCACAAGGACGACCCGCGCAATCAAATCACACTTTCCAAATTCATCATCCAAAATGGTACGTGACGTGAACATGACGATTCACCTGGACCCCTGCACACATGTATCTCTTTTTCCAAAACTTGAGAAAAAACTCGATCGATCGTAATACGATGAATTTGCTGCAACGCAGTAACGCCGAGTAGTTTCGATCTTTAATTAGAATAGCTCTTTGTTCGCTGAATGTTTCGATAATAGATTATTGAACCCGCTTGACTGCGCCGCGCTCTCCGATATTCTCGTATCTGCAATTGGAAATAACTCTCGTCGTTCTCACTTGCAATGCTGCGAATCTCAGCTCTAACAACGCTGTACGCTTATCAAGTGCTTCCACAATGTGCATTTATACATACAAAAACTGAGAAAGTATATAATCTGGAGAAAATCATATCTCCGGACCGATAATATTTTTCGTACCCCAACAAGTATTTATCTTAGCGTTTTGATTCTTCGCAGATTATATCTCGTGATCAATCCTCGATCTTATCCATTCAAAATACAGAGTCAAGAGCTGATTCGAGCGATGTAAATATGAGGCGCATACGTAAAATCAATGATTATTCACATCAACATCGCGATGACTCGTAAAATCCTGTGTGTATAATTCAAGGCAGCTCGATAAATCGACATGTAATTCGCGCATTAAAAAATATATTATTCACTTTGATACACGGGGCAAAACAAGTAAAGTTGCGTTCTCGCAACTGCAGCGTCAAGTTCGTCCATTGCTTGCGATTCGCTCGGGTGACAGCGACACGAGCGTGAGATTCGTTTGTTTTGCGCGTCTACCCAACGACATTTTCCATCACAAGCGTAGAAAAATCTATAGTAAAAGTGTTCTAATGCGAACTCAATGGTCCGTAATGAATTTGACGTGTAGCCTGGCGCTGCCGCGATGGGTCTACTAATTGGCAACTGGCGTTTTTATCGATAAACGGTCGCTTAGTCGAATTGGAAAAAAAAACAAAAGCGTCGAACGAAAAGAGGAGGGACGGCGACAAAGAGCTGCCGCGCGGCGCGCAATAGAAGGTACGTACAGCTGATTTGTGCGCGGACACACGTCCGATAGGGGAGTTCGTTGAACCGGCCGCACGCGCCGCCGCGGCCAAAACGCCTTTCTCGACCCGGACGATTTCATATTCAAATCGGAGCGCGATCAGCTGGATCGCCCGATTGTGTACGCTTGCGCGGCGCCGCAATAACTTTTTGCCCCCAAAGACACTCGCATCCTTCTCAGCTCAACGGCTCGTGTCTGTGTGTGTATGCATATAAACACGGACGAGAGAGTGTGAGAGAGAGAGACGCTCGTGACGCGCGGGCGAAACGTGCCATACCGACTTGTGTATTTCACACGTACAGACTGCGCGAGTGTATGTGTATGCGCACCGTATTGTACCTGCACTTTACAGTAGGTAAATTCAGTTCTCGTTCTCACGTTCAGCTTTAAACATGCCAACTCCACTTCCTGGTCTAGTTTCACACTGCTTTATGATGCCTCTCACACCTTTCCTATAACTTGCCTCATATAGCCAGATCTGCAAAACAACGTGTTCATCGTTCACTGCGGACAACGTTGTTGCTCCCATCGAATAGTTTGTTCAAATGATCCTCTGAATTACTCTTGATACAATAAGAGTGTATCGTTTGGAAAGCAGAGCGGCTCAATCAATCTCGCGTTGAATATGCGGGATGTGAAACGTAAAAAGGCGGGCGCGGGACCTTTTGTACGGAGATCCTGTAATGCAATCCGACGTAGCTTCGTGATCTTGCGTGGGAAGACACTCGTGCTGGTGAACTTTGAAGTTCTTTCCTCTCGCTCGGCCGCGGCGGCTGCATGTCTTTTTCGCACGCTCCTCGCCGTTATTCGCCCTGCCGCAGCTCTCGATCCGCCAATCTCACGTTTTTTCCCTTTTTTTCCGCGGATTTTCCGCGCCGACGATTATTATTCCGCGCGATCACGCTCGAGATTCACACGTGCGAGTCAAACGTATAGCTGTCTTAACCTTGGAACAAAGATGAAAATGAAACTTATGAAAATAAATATTCCGCGAATGAATAGCGAGCGTTGATGTGCGGCCGCGGCTCTAACGTAATAAGTATGCGCTGCGCGAGAAAAGGCTTTTTATAAATCAGGACAAAGACATACGCTTTATGACTAGTATTTTCAGATTAGCATCTACAATACGTGTTTGCGGCTGGCCTCAGGAATGCCGTGGAAAGGCGCTGTATACCTTGTAAGAGAAAATTTTCTCTTGCTATACACAGCGGTAACAAGTATTTTCTCCGGTACACACAGCCGCCCGACGTCATTGCTTTTTTTTCACGTGTAAATTACCTTTTCTCAACTATTATACCACCGCCGAGTTTACCACGGGCGTACTGTAGTTAGTGTTCGCGTGTACATTGACAATGTTCAATGCACTGGGAAAACCATTCGAGCAAGTGGTCATCTGATCTTGATGTTAGAACCAAGCGATTCTCTTACTTTTTGCCGTCTTCATTATCTTAATTAACTGCAAAATCAATGGTCGATCAGTATTATATACCTGTATGCAATGGATATAAAAGCTATCACGAAATGAAACCATCGAAACTAAGATTAAGAACAGTCGAACGAATTGAACTATAAACAGTTGTATTGTATGAACATTTATTAGCGAATCCATGTAATTCACATATAGTACGATACTTTTATGTAGTAGATATTGACAAATAATCTGAAATTGGAATATTTTGACAAAGAAAATACGCAGCTCAACAAAAAGAACGATTTCTTCTTTCTACGTTCTACATAATTTCAAAGAGAAAAATCTGTTTTTCCCGCACACGGTAAGAAGCTACGGGGGGCGCGCCATATGCCAAGTTGAGTCGTCGTAGGATAGATGGCGCGAGCGCCTCCAACGAACGGTCTGCACTTCGATACGAGTCGGTAGGACAGATACCTTCGCCGCAGACTCTCGTAGATAACGGCGACGGCGGCGCGTGTGCGTGCGCGCGCGCGGGGCCGCATCGTTCGGTGTTTTCATCTCTGCAAATGGATTTTTCAGCCAACGCGTCCTCGTCCCAAATTTCACGATGCGATAAATTAATTGCCAACTGCAACTCGTAGAAACTCGCTCGCTCGCATAATGCGGAATTAATCACGCAGCGATGATCGCGCGAGTCGCAGCCGATGGAAGCTGCGCGCTTCAATTCGACTATTCGTCGTTCGAGTGACCCGGCAATTTTATCCTTGACATATTTGATACTGACAGATGCGTATCGCTGGATTTTTCGATGCAAGATTCACCCTCGGGCAATTCCCACGTTTCATTAGCGTTAATTGATGCTCATCATATACTTCATATATGTTGTAACTCGACCCACTTCGGGATTATCGATCCTGATACCAATTTGTCAATCGAACCTACTTCGTTTCGATCTCGCCACAATATTTATACCGAAGCAATCCTGTTTCAAAATTTCTGAATTATTTCTCAAACTCACGAAACACCCCCGAATTCTCGTCCATGATACAGAACTAATCTAAAAAAAAAACTCCCACTCTCCTATATCAGTAACCCGAAAAATAACATTGCGTGACTCGCTGGGAAATCCATTAGTCGTATTCCATGTAGCAGCTCAAGAGAAAAAAAAATTGACTGAAGGGAAAATATTTCGCGCGAAATTCCCGCGATCGTTTCCTTAGATACACGTATATATATATATATATATATACGAGACAAAATACCTGTGCCCAATGTACCCAACCCCTACAAGAGTTTTTCGCGAATTCATCTACCATTAAAAATATCAATTAACCGAAGTAAGTGAAACGGGCCAGATTTAGTATGGTATACTCAATGTGCACTTATGTGGCATGATTCCATGATACCTTGTTACAGCCTCTTGTTACGCCTACGGGGACGATCAGATTGGCATTGAAATAAACTCTCAAAATCATGTCTCCATAGATATTTATTAAAAACTTTTGACGCATCTAATCGACAAATACGTACGAGTATCTAAATCATTACATTCGTTCATAGATACATTTGTTTCTTAAATATTAACTATTTTATTCAGTCTTTCGATTCATAATCGCACTTATATATCATGGGAAATAGTTCATTATGTGACTAGAGCGCAAAGTTTGATGGCGCTGGATGATTTACACGCGTATACTCGAGTAGGATATGATGCAAAGAGCGGGTCCAGAGTGAAATATTAAAATAAAAGCAGGTAGTAAAAGTAGAAATGTGGTTGTAAAAAGGGCTAGAGGAGCAGGGAAGCGAGCAGAAGTTGCGTTTTAACAAAAACTGAGCAGCGGAAATATGCGGTATACGGGAGAAAAGCAGCACCAAATTGGGTCCCCAATCCACTCACACGTGGCGAGGTCCTTTCTCCGGCTCGGCGAATTTCCACCGGCGCGGCGGTGTATCGGGTATATACACGGCCGCGTCGCCTCGCGACGAGAAGACAATGCCGAATAAAAAGCTCACGACGCAGAGGAATCGTGCCGGTTTGTCAGAGAGGAGGTTCAACGAACCGCGCGCGATAGGGCCGTCTCGCGATCGCGAATGGAGATGTGTTTATCCATTCCGTAAGAGCAGAAGCCTCCCCCTTATATATACCTGCGATGCTGTGATTTTCCTGCATTGTGTCTCCGACTTTCGGATTTGCTTTGGCCGATCTGTTTTTGACCGAGACGGGCCGAATCGGGCCACACGACACGACACGACACGACGTCGTTTCTCTCTCTCTCGTTCCGGCAGGTTTTTCTTTGGGAAAGGAGACACTTATCGTCGCTTAATATCGCTGGGCGCGCGCGCGTGCACGTGCACCCGTGCAACAGAGCTACGCGTGATATTTCCCTATTCTCGCGCGCGCATACCCCACGCATTCCTCTACTGTCTATACTGCTCGCGCGCGAGTCAAATAATCCGGATCGTTTTCACTTATTTCAAAATTCCTCATCGGCTACGTACTCTTTTGAACGCGCATCAACCAAACTGACTTGGATACCTTCTGATATACTTGGAATCGCAGCTTTTTTATGCAACACCCGATTTCAATTAGCTTTCGGGTCGAATAAGATATAGATCTAGCCTGGAAATGGTCAAACGTGCACAATGCGCGAGTCTCTCTGAAAATGCTGACAGGCTGCAATCATCTGTACGAATATTTATCCTCGCATGCTTTTCGATATTGTTATTCATATCTGCAATTAGACTAACATTATTGGGAGATAAGCAGTACTTGTAAATAGGGTTGACGAATTTTTCACAACACCTAGTTTTTCCATGTGAAATGTATAAAGAATCGGAAAATAATTAGGTCGTATTTTTTTATTTTTGTTTAATGTTATTTTTCTAAAAGATATGACTGCTGAAAGTTTCGGAGTTTTCGGTAGATATAGATATACTTCAAATGCAAATGACGTCATATCGTTACTAACGACACGAATTTCATCTCCTCATACTAGCTCAAATTTTGATTTGATCGAAAAACAAAAAAATACGACCTAATTAATTTTGCACGTTCTTTCGATTTCTACGATGAAAAAAATAGCGTATTCTTCCCAATTATAATGTATGCTCTAGACGTTTGAATAAATATATACTTGTAACGGAAAAACGACCAGTCGAATAAAATAATTCGTTCGAGTTAAGGCGGCAGAGTGTTGATATCGCTTGTTTGAAGTAGTCGAAGCAGAGGGAGGGAGAAACGAAGCAGCTGCCCGAATATTCCGCAGCCGATCGCGCGGAGACATAGCTCGCGTCTCTCCCGAGAGGTGGTAACATACCCTCGGGGCGAAACGGCCGATTCGCTTGTTTAACTCGAGTAGCGAGACGAGGAGATAATTGATACCGACTTCTGACTGCCCACAGCTGTTAATTTCACTGCGTCGCGCATAGCCGCGTAAAGCTAACTGGACTTAATGCTCAATGCGACGTATTTGAATCTGTCGGCCGCCTCGGCCGAAGGGCAAACATTAATCGGGATATTTGGTATGGAAGATATCCTGCAGCAAAAAGCCAAGCCGTGCGTAGCCCTTCAAGTGAAGGGGGCGTGTCGAATCGACGGGGCAATTAAAAGAGCTGGCGCGAATGAGATCCGGTGGCGGCGAGACGAAGAGGAATGAAATCCTCGAGGGAGCTGCGAGCTTTTATCCCTTGGGATAGCCTTGGCCTTGGGGGTGGGGGCGCGTCTTTAGTCACGGACGCACCGGCTTTTTGCCGTACCGAGTCGGCGCGCGGCGGATACATCGCGAGACAATATCGTGGGCCCTTCATTATACGCGATATGTATTACTTTTTGCCCGTGCCCCGATCCGTTTGCTCCTTCCATCACGGGACTGCGCGCGCGTCATGTTTCCCGTTCTTGCCTCGATCTATACATATATACATGTGCAGGGCCGGTGCATTCCATACCTATACCCGCTCGAGTCTCATCGTTATTCACAAGGGCCCGTTTATCCAGCTCGGTCGCGCGTTGATAATTCAATCGTTAGCTCGAAAGAAGCTTTTGTCACTTTCCCAATGTTTAATGGATCCAACGAGCTCGATATCCAACCAGACGTTTCTTGTTCGATCGCCACCGGCCGTACGTACCGCGGCACAACATCCTGCGCGCAGCTTCCAACTCCCAGTCGACACCGCCGTCCCGTGTTTTTTTTTCTGAATCAC
Source organism: Aphelinus atriplicis (assembly GCA_020882685.1). Classification (NCBI taxonomy): domain Eukaryota; kingdom Metazoa; phylum Arthropoda; class Insecta; order Hymenoptera; family Aphelinidae; genus Aphelinus; species Aphelinus atriplicis. The sequence continues at coordinate 86,079,414 of CM037073.1, read as the reverse complement.
TTTGATATGCTCCGCAGTCGCGCGCGTTAATTAACGTCAATTTATTCCTCGAAATTCACTATATTTACGCAAAAATAAATAATCGGCCGTCCAAAAATTCATTTTTAAATTCTGCATCTGTACAACATTATATGCAGAGAAAATAAATTATATGTGAACAATTGAGTCTCACGTACATAGGTGCACACACGCGGAAAGTGGAAAAGTGGCTTAATTGGTGGTTAACGGTAGGGTAGGCGAAAGCTCGAGCGAATAAACCTACGTGGCACGTATAGGATCGTCAGTATAATCGCTGATGGGCGGCCGCGGCTGTGATCCGGACAATAGCATAATTCACGGACAAACGATCAAGATGGAAAAAGCCTTGGGTATTTTATAGCGGCACGGAAACGCCGCTCGACAGGTTTACGCCGCGGCCCCCGTCCGCGCAACTGCGCGCAGTTGTATAGGCGCGCGGGACTTTCTCTCTTTATTTAAAACGCGCGCCATTTGAATTGGGCGATTGTCGAGGGTATGTGTATATGGGATATAGGGTACGATCGTGGCCGAAAAAGTGAAATCCCACGAGAACAATGAGGCGAATTTCCCGTGCGGATGAATTTGGCTCGAGCGCGCACTTGTACCACAACGCGCGCACAAGGTGTTTTGGCTCTGCGGCCGCAGCCGATCGGCAGAGAAACCGCTATACTTACGGGTGACAATCGAGTATAGATCAAGTGCACATGTGCGCGCACCAAGCGAGCTTGTACCATATCTCGTCTCTCATCTCCTTCTCGCTCGCTCGTTCGCCTCCAGCTCCGAATCAATTCGAATACTCCGAGCTTCGGTCTCTTCTCGTTTGATTTCTTACGTATGGACGGCTAGTTTTTCACTTTTGAAATAAATCCGGCGTCGCACTAGCTGCTGGCTCGTGTTGGCAGTTACGGTTCGTCGCAATGCATATATGTAATGTTTCTGTTTTCCTTTAGTCATGTGCCCATATGCATCGCAACTGTCCCTACAGTTTCCAGGTGAATTCCATACGCATCACCAACCGCATCCGTGTGAATTTCAATGCAGTTGAAAAAATGAGGACCGACCCAGTCGGAGGGATTTGAGGTTTGTCTCGTTACACTCAAGGATACATGCGTCTTGTTCTCGTTTTCGCAAACGAATATTCAATCCGAAAATGGCCGTCCGAAATTCCGAATTTTCGCTATTAAAAAGACTTTGCTTGTGAAGGGTAGAAGTGGGAAAAATCGCTTATGAAAGTATCGGGATCCTACATGATTTGCAACGAGAAGATACATATATATATATACGAGTATTTGCACGAGTTTGCACGAATCGAATGGGGATCGAGTATGGGTGCCGAGCGTGTATTCATAAAATCGAAAGTATAGCGTTGGAGCTAGGGGGAAAAAATAAAGAAAAGTCACGTGGATCGCGTCATGTGCCGAAGATATCGCTCGCGGATAGCATCACGGGGCAAAAGCAGAGCTGCAGCTTACAGCAAAAGAGATCCGGGACATATAAAACGCGCGCGCGGGATAATTACCGGCACGCTCGCTCGCGCGCGATCCCACAACACAGCCTTTCACCGTTTTTCCATCATCGGCTCGCGCGAGTTGTGCAGCCCTCGTCATCGCGCGCGCATACAGGCCCCGAGTCGTGTCCCGAGACAATGGGGTCCGAGACGATAAATAAACGTTGGCCAACGCGCGCGCGAGCTTTAATGCGCGCCGGGGTTTTCATGCGCTACGCGAGTCGCGCGGGGAGCTGGAAAAATAAAGGCAGGAAAAAATACTGCAGCACATTATGCGCAGGATAATCAATTTGGCGCGCAGTTATAATATCGCGTTGGCTAATCTGACTCGAGGGGGGTACGCTCCCTCGAACAGCCATTACCCGGTGATATATCCAGCCCCGCGCGCTGCTTTTGTCCGTCCCCGATTCGGCCCGACAATTCTTTTCCATACGGCCACTCCTTCCGAATCATATCTGATATTGAGATCCGCGGTGTAGCGTACGCGCGAGCCTCGATCGCCGGCAGTTTCCTTACATATGCAAACTTGCACTGCGTCCAGATCGTATTTAGATTCGACTGCGCGCCCTATACTCGTGTACGTCGCTGCTGTTGTTTCCCAAGCGCTTAACTCGCACCAAGTGTGCAATTAATCGCGGGCCGCCACACTCGACTTTTTCTTATTACCGCTGCTGCTGCTGCTGCTGCTGCTGGTGCGCGGTAAAGCCCTGGGATTATGAGAGACTGGATGGAGATTGATGCTCGCGGTGTATCTCTATCTCGAACTCACGTGTTGTTCGTACGATACAGACCAATGAACCGGCGCAACGCTGTGTATCGATGTAGTTTGCTTCATTCGATTCTGCTGCTTTTCCAACTCGCGTCATAGTCGAATAGTCATTGAACCTCGAAGTGGTGTCACCTTGGAAGCCACGAAACGCCTAACTACCTGGACTGGGTCGCTTTATTCAAGTGTAAACTCTTCTACGGTCTGAATAAATTAATTTGAAAAAAAAACAAGGAAGATACGAAATAAAAAATGACTGTGCTGGGGATGGCTAACTTAATTGCACCAATGAGAATCAGGCGTTACTCGTGCGACAATGGGGAATTGTTAATTTTTCATAAGAGTCTCGTGGAAGCGTATATATACGTATATATTATGATGTGGTCGCATCCTCGGAGAGGCTGAATGTGCCGACGAATAACAGAGCTGGACGACAGAGCGAATCGAGCCCCAACGTCCGCAGCCAAGTATACTAATTAAATCGGCACATCTCACGCGCGGGTTGATTGCGCGTCGCGTGGGACTGCACCGACACAGCCGCATATGAATACGTATACCAATAAGCGCCTTTGCGACGCCCGCATTGTCCTCTCCGCACACATATCGGCTGCTGCTGATTATGCGATCGAGTTGGCTGTGCATCCCTGCTGAGGTTGGCGCGCTCGCGGCCCCAGATATGCCGCGCAATCACGGCAAACCGACCGATCGACCGGCGGCGGGCTCCATCGCATCGGGATAGACCAGCGCGATTCGCGCATGTTTGAACTGGGCAACGTATTTTGTTGTCGCCAGCTCTGCAGTACGCTGGGCCGTTTCTCCCGCGGCGAAAGTAGCTTGCTCGAGCCTCATTGTTCGGCGCGCGATTATTCACCTCGACCGAGACTCGCTTTATCTATCGGACGAGTCGGGGGAAAATCGCGCGCAGGACACGTGTCTCCCTCCGACTCGTGAATAAACATCCGACTCGGTGATGAGTTCCAGCTCCGCCATTCGCTTTTCACTTGGACCAGATGCATTCAACACGTGCGCGCGCATTCGATAAATCTCCCACTGCCGCATCATACTTGTTAACCAATGCCTGCACGGCGCGCGGCTCTTTGCTAATTATCCGCGGTTCACTCAATTCGCCGTCAATTCGGCCAGATTGGGCCAGATGAGTTACAACAACATTACATATACTGTCAAATGAGCTTATAAATCTATCTTCTTTCCTCAAACGTTGAGAGCATAGTCGTAGCAGCTTGAGCTACTCTTCAAAACTTATCAGTCCTATCTCGGGTCAAGTTTTCACTCTGATCTTGGGAAAAATTACATGGCTCCGTAGTTATATGCAGATTTGTAATCACTATACAGCTCCCATGTGACAGCCAATGAGAAAGAGTTGCATCATTGACGCGTGTCATATTGCTTTGAGTATATACCCACTCCATTTCACTTCCCAATATGCAAACGCACAAAGCACTCACAAATCTCAACACTTTGCTTCATTGTTTTGCACACATGTACATATATATGTGTGTGGATCGCCAATTAACTTATCGTACCGTTAATTTTTTTCGCTCTGAAGAAAATCAATTTCAAATTACACTCGAGCGTCTGCGTATACACACACACACATATATATAGTTGGAGTGAAATATATCGATACCTTGAGTAACAGAGCAAGTTCAGCGTGTGAATCACCGCAGTGGCAACTTATGTAAGCATCATCAAAACCCACGGCCACAAATAAATACGCTTGTGAGCTGTTCGACGATTGTTTGAACGCTCCATCGCTTGCATAGCGTTTGTTTTTCTCATGTCGCGCTTTCCGGCATCCGCTGCAACATTTACCCATTTTGCCCATTCGCATTTTTGCATATACACCAGACTCGCAGATATTGCAATAGCGAATTCTCGAGTCTGATCGATTCGTCATGCGAACCTCGTGTGAAGCAAATCGACCTTCGTTCTCGGCAAAACAAGGAAAATCCGATTTTGAAGGATTATTGATCGTTCCGCACGTTTAACTTGCCAGATATTCTTAGCGAATTTTCAGTCGACACCCAACGCTAGTACGATTCAATTATAATTCAGCTGCGACTCGATGAAATCCGTCATGAATGTGAAAGAATCATTTTTAATTGTCATTCAAGTTTAGCTTTCCGTGTCTGCCTGTCAGTGGCGATCGAATTTCAACATCCCTCTAAACCAACTATTTTTTATCAAAAATTGGTACACAATATGGAAAAATATACAATTTAAAAATTGTGGACTGAAGTTAGCTACAAGAGCGTAGCTGTCACGTGTCTACTTGTATCTGTTACTGACGAACATAAACTATCAGTCTAATTATATTGAGTTTTTCCTTTTAAATACACTTTTTTCAGGAAATATAATTTGCATCACTCGAATACAGCTTAGACATTCATTCGTAAAATCGTGAGCTGTTTGATTGTGAATGATGAATACAAGACTCACGATTTTACAATGGTACACTCAGGATATATTCGACCAATGGAAATTATTCACTTCTCTCCAGTCGTTTGCATGTTTTTGAACACACATTTTCTTACAATTTTCTTATATTTTTATCGTCGAAAAAACTGTTTTGCTCACAAGTGTTGTTCTCCCACGGATCGACGCGGATTCAACGCACGACTGGATCATGTAACTCTGAAGAATTCGCCGGCGCGGCACGTGAGGAGCACGAAATTCCCCGAAAATGTATCAGCCAAGAAATTAATCACTCGCTACGTGCGTACGATTCAAAACGCAAATCTTCTCGGTGCATTTCATAACGTAAAAGGAGTATTGCAGCTAACTGTTACCGCAAATGATAAATGTTCCGCACATATCCTGGGCAAATGCGTCGTTGCCCGTCTGTGTATATTTGTCGAAATTGCCTGTGCAGCAGCGGCGATGACGCAGTTGCAGCGGGTCGCTATTGCACGAACTTGATCGCGCGTACTTGGCTATATTCTCCATGGGTCGGGCAAAATTATTCGATCCTTTCGTAATTTCATCGAGGGAAAGAAAAAACGATTCGCCCGGAGGCTGCAGTCTCGCAAGAGTTTGACAAAAAAAAATACAGTTATCAGATTTTAGGATCTACGGAATATGGTCGGAAAGTGTAGGAAAGCGTTAGGAGAATAGGAAAAATGAGGGTTTGGAAAGGCCGCTGCATCCTTATTGTCCTTGGGTTAGCGATTTTAGATTATGACTTGAGTTGCACAGTATACAAGTTATTCAAACGGCAGTAATATCGCGTTGAGAGCATCGTGAGAAAGCTTCGCCGAAAGGATCGGCCGCGATTTTCTTCGGTGCATTCGATACCATTGCGCCCAAAGATAACGCCAAGATTTTCCTCCTATTCTTCCCGAGACTATAATACTGTCTCCTGCATTTGAGCTTCTGCATAAGCAGATGTCCAAGGATGATACCATGTTTATTTCTAGATGTGTTTTCTATCATTCCCCTGGACGAGAGCAAGCAAATCAATACTGCCGAATGTTTGTCATTCTCGAAGAGTTTGAATAATTTTAAACATCGTCCCGAGCAGCAAATTGCCATCAACTAATTATTCACGTCTCGAGTATTCAGTGTTGATTTTGCAGTCCGCTGCGGCGCACGTTACGCCGAAACATAACAATTCAATCACCTCAACAGCTGAGATTGTCGCGTGAATATCAATTATTCCACGACAATTGGCGCGCGGTTAAAACTCCCCGAGCCAACATGACGTGTTTTAACAGCGGAAACTTTTGTAATCGGCGAAGGATCGATATGTGTACAGCAAAATTTGGAAAGAAAAACACCGGCCAACTCGTCGACACAAACACTCGAGCGACTCGTAGGAGGAGCCTCAACACAACACTCGCGTTGGTACGAAAATAGCGCAGCTCGAATCAACTATGCGGCCTCCAAGTGTTTTGTCAGTAAATTCACTAGTGCCGCCCTCGAATATTGCTGGACGATTCATCGAAGTACATCGAAAGCCATCCTCGGTATATTGGCAGAATCGCGCGTGGGTAAAACGGCGAATCAACAAAGTGTCCCTTTTGTTTACCTCGTCCGATACTGGCGCGAGCTCCCGACTACTATACGGCCTCTTCGATCCCCATAACCCAGGGCGAATCTTCGATTGACACGTATAATCCGTCCGTTCACGGTGGATCACATCCTCCCTGGGATTATCGTGTCGCGAGTTTTGTCGAGCTCGCAGTTTGTCGCTGGTGGGCGAACCAGACGCGTCGCGTCGCGAAAATCGCCCCCCACCACACGCACCAGGCCAAAACGGCTGGGGAAAAAGTCCAGAACGGACTGCGCCGAACAGATAAAGCTTGCTATGCCGGAGGACGGGGGTTGCGACGCGACAAGATGTGAATTATGGATTCGCGCGACTCGTATCACTGCTCGACACTCGAGCTTTGTGTCAGCTTGTGTCAGCTTTGTGTCGTCCGGGGCAGGCTCGATTGTGTCGACACAAACACGGCCGATTCGTCCGATGGAATGCCTGGAGCAGTATATCTTTTTTGCGAAATTCAGCAACATCTCGGGCCACTAGGCACGAGCCGATCGGAAGGACACGTGCGAGATGAATTTTGTTTGGAGACTCCGTTCTGCTTTTTTTCGCGCATTACTTGTATGTTCTATTCGGAAACCGACTCGTAGTGTTAGAAACATTTTATGAACACAAAGCAGAGCGTGGAAACAAGAGGGTCGGTTCATCTTGCGAATAATCCAATCGATAAAATCTCCAGCTATAAATCGAGCGGCGTATAAAGTTAGTCCGGATAATTTGTTCTTGAACTCGGAATATTGGTTGACTCACGCATGCTCGCAACTATTAATAGACGCGCCTCGCGAGTACATCCAGCGCCGCGGCCTTTCCACTCTAACGTATATGCAAATTAGGCGGAGCTAATAACTCGGACGATGCGCGCGAGCGATCCTGCCTCATCAAAGTTCGTGGAATAATTCGAACGGACCGCGTCCGCGGCAATATCCTTCGAGTGGCAGTAGTAACAGGCTCGGCCCGTCCAGACGCAGCTCGATCCGTCAGTCCCGGCGTGACGTAATTCCGAAACAGCGGCGAGAAAACAAGGATATACCGAAGGAGCGTTAGAGGCATTCGAGAAACGCGCAGCCATGCAAAAATGTTTGGCAAAACAGTGTTTAGAGGCCCCAAGGTAGGGGCGATGTTGTCTCGGTCGTGCGCGATGTGTCCGATATTTCATGAATCACTCGAGCCTCTGGCCGCGTAGTTGCGGGCTTGCTGGGCTTGAATTACCTGCGAAATCATCGCGCGCGGTGTACAAAACACCCGGCCGCCCGTTCATTCATATCGTTTTTCCGCTGAGTAACTTGGTTTGTTGTTCGTTATCGCGCTCAGCAGTTTCGATAGCCGCCGCCGCCGCAGCCGAGCCGGACTATTCCATTGAGCGCGGCGCAAATTGTGAGCAACTATAGCACATTTGGTGCGTTGCTGCATGTGCGAATGTCGAGTTTTGCGCCTCGTTCCATTCGAATCAACAGTCAATCTGTCGCGGCTGCGTCAGTCGTGCGCGAGTGTAGCTGGGACGTGGCGTGACAGACCCCGGGAAATATTGAGATTCGTGCAAGTTGGAGTTGGGAAAACACTGGCTCTACCCCGGGATGATTCGTTCTCACCGGGGTTTCACTGTGCGCGCAACTCTCGTAACCCAATTCGATCGCCAGTCGAGAGTGGACACAACGCTCCGTAATGGAGTTTCAAGTGCAGGTATGATTGAGCCGTTGTCCTTTTTGAAACGCCGCGGCCGGCTAGCGAAAGGTTATTCTCACGTCGTTGCGCGACTAACTATTTCGCGCGCGCGCACTTTCAATTCCGCCAGAACACCCATCAATCATAATTAACTCGCTTCAATACAATCAATGCTAATGATCATTGTAATTAACAATCATCACACCCACATTGCTATTAATCACTTTTCACATTTGAATTTGTTATAAAATCTGTATAATAAAATCAAAACATCAGCCAGAGAAATCTGAAATTGTTACACGTTGTCAAATTTTTATCTGAAATCAAGATTGTATAAGAGTGAACTATTTTGGAGAGTCAATTTGTTCCCACTAATAACTAGTCAAATATCCCTGGTAATCCAACGAAAATCTTTTTGACCTTGTATCGAGTTATTAAACAGAGTTTGGAGCGGCTTATTGATAAAGTTGTGAAATTGGCAAAGTTATACGCGAGCGAATATAAAATGATTGAATTGTGAATGTGGACGAATTGGAAAGCTGCGTAGGAAAGCTGGAGGAACGTCGGAGCTGCCGAGTGCAGTTTCCACGGGCCAAAATCGAATCGCACAGGCACAAATCTCGCGGCTGGTGTGAATTAGGCTGGTGTGACAGGTGGGGAGGGAGCTGCGCGTGAGTTATCCGCGGCTGGTGCAGCGAGCGATCAGCTGGCTCGCCTTTTTCGTCGCTCGCGCACTTGACTCCCATACTCGACTCGAGAGAGCCGCGGCTGCGTTACTTCATCGTGCGTGGCTGGCTGGCTGACTGGCTGCGCGAGCGCGACTCTCTTTTTAATCCGAGTCAGTCGAGCGTCGCGAGCGTCGCGAGCAGCGGCAGAGTGCGCGGGTGCGTGGAGTGCTCGTCATATACCCCCAAGTGCCCCAAGTGCCAAGCCGAGGAGGAGCGACGTTTCCGGAGCGGCAAAATGCTCGCTTGTCCTGGCTCTGGTCGACGACGCCCACCAGGTATACGATCGCGATGTCTCGCGGGCCGGCCGATCGACATTGAGCCAGCCTCGAGCCTCGTCTGTTGACGAAATTTCGGAAGGAGAGCCGCGCGCGCGAGCCGATATTGTGTACAGTGATGATTTCGTCAACGCTTGTGTTTCAATGCGCCCGGTAAACCGGTTGGAGTAATTAGTGAATCCAGCCGCTGCTGCGCGCGACGTCTGCTGTGTGTGTGTGTGTTTACCATCGGATGTTTCCCCTCTGACTCACGCTCGCTCGCTCGGAGCTCGCGATTCAAACGCGCTCGCTCGCGCAGTTTCATTATTCTAAATTTACTAAATCACCCGCGCGCACGCGAGCGGGCTATAATTATTCTCCTCCAGTCCAGCTCGTCACTGCCAACTTTTACTCATTCATCCATCTCCCTGTCCATCCGCTGCTCGACCCAATATTATCCAGCTCGAGATCGAATTCAGTTCAGCGTCTGTCCCGAAACAGACGATTTTACACGATTTTACTGGGGATGCACGGTATGGATGAGCTTTTACGCGTTTTTCGATATTTTCCGTCGAGCAATATTAAAGCACGAGAACATGATACTTGGCCATGTTTGTTCGGCATCGAGAGCCGCACGTATAACCCATATATAACGGAGAGTAAATCGAGATAGGATCGAAATATTTTGGAAGACCAACTGTACTTCTCGCGCTCCCGATTCTCATAGTATAGGCAGCTAACGGTTTCCCTTCGGCCGCGATCTCGAATCGACACTAAAATTGGATTTTAATCTCAAACAGAGTCGAGTTGAATTGTATTGATCGGTTGAATTCATCTCTTCTATATCCTGCCAACAATCGTTTATTTTGTGTTTCACGAGAAGAAACCATCGAGCGTCACGCTTCCTTCGCAAACGATCGCTACTGATTTGGGTACATTGGTCAGAGGTCGTTGGCACCGCGATCGATTCGATAAAAACACGGCGGCCAGCGAATTGTGCCACACTCTATATAGTCAGTCGCCGCGCGAGCGCGCCATCGTTTGTTCGCGGCCCATGTTTTTTGCGTCGATTAGACCGACGGCTCTCTCTCTCTCTCTCTTTTTCTATCCCCGTTTGAATTTAATGGCACAGAGGAAAGTTGAACGGGCCGATGATACGTGTACTCTCGTGAACCTATACGTATCTAGATGTCTATCGGTTTTTTGCCTGCTCACAAATCTTGCTCTCTCTCTCTCTATCTAACTCTCTACGTATGGATGTGTAATTATACGACGCGGCTTTTTCGATGATACAGCCGATATCAAAAGGCACGTGCTATTCTCACTGGTATATATACCCTCTCAATTTAAAACAGTGAAAAATCACTGTTCATCGGTAGAAGTGATGAGCAACAATAAATGTTCACTCATTAATAAGTAAAGTATTCACTATTCTGTACAGTCATATTTCATTTATACTGAAAGAAAGTGAAACATTATTGATAAATCATCAGCTATGCTCTCTAATTTTCTCACAGTAAACATTTGTATAACAGTAAAAACCGATAGTTTTGTATTTATAGTTTAAAATTCACTGTATGTACAGTAAACAATCTACTGTTGTGAGTAGAGTGAAAAACGTTTTATTGACCTTTAGCATGAACGATTGACAAGAGCCCAGTAATTTTTTTTCTTTTGCCTCAATTTAAGTTTGATCGTCAATGCATCGAATGGGGATTGCAGCGAAAACTTTACTTTTCGCAGCTTGAATCGATCATTTTTGATATTAAATCGGCTGGCGTCGTGCTGGCTGTTACGTATAAAGGCCCGTCAGCCTCGACGTGCTTTGCTCGCTTTCATCTCGTTTGCCCATAGAAGAGTAGGTGAAGCCGGCCTGCTGACCTTTAGCCAAACAGACCGTTACCCCCGCAGTCCTAGACCGAGCCATTAACCGCGCGGCAAAAGTATCGCGCCCGTCATATATCCTCCGTTTAATTACAGATTTAGATTGGGCTGCTGCATTGGGCCAGTGCGCCGGCCGAGTAGCCAGGGCGACTGCTGACCGAGAGTGGAGGAGGTCCTTTCCTAACGGTCCTCATCTCTAATTATACATTTATCGACTTTTCAAAAAATCAACCCTGTCCTAGATTGATCGCGCTGCTGATTAATCATTAGAATAATTAAACCCGCGCGTGATTACTGTGCGCGCTCGGCTCCGCGAATTGTTCTTGTACACACTTGAAATGTGCTTGAAATTTCTTCAGTGTTCCTTCAGTAAAATATCAAGTGACTCATAGCGCTCAATAGATAATGCTACATTTTTGGCTCTTCAACTGAACTTTTTTCAGGTGATTTGGATATACTTATTAGTAACTCAACTTGATCGAAAAGCATATATTGCTCTTCATTTGTCTGCGATGATGGATAGAATTGAACTGTTTAAATTTGACCAGTCTAAATAAAAGATTAAAACCTTTCAATTACCCCGCGGACGCATGGCATCTAAAACGAATCTTTTTAAAAATGTTGCGACTTCTCGGGGGCGCAGTTAGATAACATGAACGAAACTCATTTTTTAAAAACTCTACTATTTGTCAAGTAGGACCAAAATCGCAATTCAATTTCCGCGACTATACATTATTTCCTGTAGATTTCTCTATAGAAATATTCTGTTCATTGTACGTACGGGGTATTAAAAATCTGTCAGGTCGCGGATTAATTTCACGCTGTCGTTTGCACATTACATCGGATGCCGGGTGGCGTGGCGTGGCGAGGTGGAAAGCCGAGTGTCTCGACATCGGCAAACAGGTGGTGGGGGGCGCGCCTACGCGACTCGCGTTATTGAGAAACGGTAAATTTAATTCGGACAAGCGGCCCCTCGGGCCTCCGGCCGCGGCGCGCCATATTTCACGTTCAAAACGCGGCGGCGGCGGCGCGAGTCGTTAATTTGCGGCTCGCGACCAGCGTAAACACCGCGTAATTGTGCAAATCGCGCACTGGGGACCGAGCGGCGGCACGTGAGACCTGTAGCTCATCCTCGTATTCTTAATTCGACCATAATTCGACCATCTCGTCCGGCGTTCGCTCAATTATGCTCTCCGATTGTCTTTCTGGTACAGCGACGACCTACCAACTTCACCTCTACTTTCATCAATTTTCTTGTTTTTCTTTTTCTTCTCAAGATTGCGCGCGCCCGAGCAAACGTAGAGTGTCGAGTGCGTGGAAAAAAACACATAGCAGCAAGGCATTCGCGAGACTAATTGATTTCATAATGAGTCAGTTGGCTATCGATAATACTCGCTCGAGTAGGCTGTTTGCAATGCAAAAAGGATAATCAATTCTATCTGATTACGAACGAAGCGGCAGCACTTGGATAGCATAGCTTTGCAAGTATGATTCGCGTGTGTGTTTATCGTGAATCAATCCAACGCATTCATATACAGTATATTCCAATCTCAAGCCACCGGTGCGTCTCTCGATCTTCTATACGTATATACGTGTCAGTACAATCGACTAATCGACTCGGATATTTTATTCCGCGCGACAACAATCGCCACTAGCAAAATAACTTTGCCGTCGAGTCTTTGGATGATTAACGACTTTGAAAATTTCAGGCTCATAAATCGCGATCGGTGATTCTCTTTTTCTTTTTCTTTTTTCTCCAAGCCAACTCAATCTTCCTCTCTGACAAAGGGCCGATATACTTTACTCGGGCTAATTGAATTTCCGTATCGCGTTTGGGAACAAACGACAATGATTGATCACGTCAGCCAATACTTGGCGCGACTCGCTCTTCAAAATATTTTCGATTTCACCGCGCGTATTGCGAGTGAGTTTGCATTGTCACTGCAGCTTGTAAAATCCCCTACACGTGTTCGATTGGTAATAATATTTAAAGAGTGTCGCAAATTGGACGATCGCTCGTGGAATTCACGCCGGCACATGGACCTTTCAATTCCGACCTCCGACCAGCTTCGGCGAATATTCTTGCACCGGAGGCGCGATGGTCAGTACGAGGTAAAGAGTGTATCCGCCGATGGGAATCTTGGGAGGATTGAGGCACATTTATGCGTTCGTAGTCTCGTTTTTTTCTCGCTGACAGCTGGGCTTGGTCGACCAGACGAAGCATCTCGCGCCGATGGTCGCGAGTTTAACTGCACCGACCGGCGATTCGCCTCTTTTATCTCGTTCTTTTCTTCCGTTACTTGCCCCCCGCGAGTCCCTCGTTTATTCTTCGTTCCCGAACTACATTCGAAGCTACTCGAGATGAAGCATATTCGTGATTTGTGTCTGGTTTTGAGGAGGAGGAGAGATTTTTTTCATTAAACGGCTCGCGCGGGCGCGCGAGTGACGGATAATGAAATTTGTCTGGTATTCGCGGCTCTTTAGTTTCCTCAATGGATACACCACGCAACAGCGAGTATGAAAGTTGATTGGAGAATAATTGAGCAGCACAGCCAATAACTTTTCAACGCCTTCTGACGTTACGGCAACTCGCGCATGCATTATTCATCCATTGTTGCGGAAGTTGGCGAACATTCCTCAATCCTGCATTATTTACTGCTACGGCCGTTGCAGTCTCAATCCGCACTTTTTCATTTTTCAAATAGTTAATTATTTGAATAATGATACACCCGCAGAGTTACAAAATGCCGAAATCAAAACCAAAGCTGATGAAAATGAGCTGGAAGGATCGGATTTGTGAAAAAGTAGTTGCAGCCCTCGAATAATAATCAATGTTGTGCAGCTGTCAATTGTCGGAGCCGAGGTCCGAAACGTAAACGTAAGACTTTGTAACGAGCGAGCTTTTGTGCCGGGTGGGAAGTGCACGTCCCACGCGGGCAGCGCCGGATTTGCCGGCGAGCGACACAATCGCAAATGGCGATCGGGGCCGCGTAAATTCACCGGGCTTTTTGCGCCCGGAAATTAGCACTGCAGGCCTCGGGGCGCCAGAGCGGCGGCGGCCGCCAATAGATACTCACTGGCCAATTGAATCGGATGGCGTGTAATAACGCTAAGCCTGGCGCGAATTTACGGACGTGCGAACGCGCCTCGTCGTCGTCTGCCAAGGAGTAGGAGGAGTAGGAAAAATGGCTAATCCTCCGCGGCGGGCATGCGAGTGTCGTTGGAGGATTCAGCGCGAGTATTATACGGCCCGCGGCTCGCGCTGCGGCTAATAGCTTGATTTTGGCGTGATTTGCAAGATGGTTATGCGACCATTCGAATCTGTTTATGTGTAATTTCATTATCGGAATAAGCGTGTTTAGGAGGAGATTACTTTCGCGCTCGCACGCTCGAGCTCGACCGCTCCGCCACGCTTGAATTATGCTCCTTGAGAAAGTTGCCGAGTGATATTACTTCTCAAGTACGGACTATCTCGGGGGGCTCTTGAAATATTTGACTGCTATTGCGCGCAGTATTCTCGGGGGGTGGGGGGGGGGACTGAAAATATTCCTCGTTTCCTCGCGCAATTGAAAATTTGATTTATCGCGCACTGGATTTTTCTTATTTCTTGCCATCTTTCGCAGCCAATCCGTGCGCTATGCACTTCAATCAATTTATATTCAGCGACGCGTTTCGTAGGCACCGTCTCATCAAGTTGTTTTTACTTTTTGCCGGCTAGAAAGCGTCGAAAAATATAAATTCATATGAAGTTTTTGATTTGCTGAACTCCGTATCACGGATCGGCCCTCAAACATCGTAGAAAACAAGAATTTCGAACAATGGAGAGTGTGAAAACAAACGTTACCATATATTTTTATTTTGATCGAACCAACGATCCCAAGAATCCACTGCGCGTATTTTTGCCAACTCGATTGCAGGCTGCTCGTTAGTTGTAGCGAAAAATCGCTCGTACGCCCGCCGACTTTCCAAATTCTGCCTCGCTGAATCGGACGCATCGCGAAACCTTGGGAGCGAGAATAAAAGTCTTTCGAGGCGAACGGCGCACAAAGGCCCATACGTTGTGAGCTCGCGGCTGGCGCTCCCACAGCTTTATAGTCCTGCGGAAAGGTAATAGCTCTCGAGAGCTCGAGCGAGTCCTCCTCTGCAGCGACAATTTATCGCTGTTTCACCAGAAAAATCCCAAGCTCACTTTTTTCAAGCTTCTCCCGACGCGCGACAGTCACACTATTTACAGCCACTAATCGATTTACGAGTCGTCCACTCATTGTCCGTGAACTTGGGTAAATCCAACCAGAATCGCGGTATAGCCTTTACTGCAGTTACATCGTCGATCGGTCAGGCCAATTACCGTGAATCACCTGATTCGATTTCTTTTTATCCATATTTCTAAAACTACCAGACTGGATAGTATAACTCTTTGTTCAGAATCAAATTAAATTTCTACGTCAAACAGCTGTGGATCGGTAGACGATAAAATATTTGAAATTCATAGCTCGCAGAATATTTTGTTTAATCAACGAATGCTTCGAGAGATATTGAGCTGCATAAAAACATTCCATCTGCGCGAAAGCGAAGTTCGTGCAATCGTACATTTGCCGAGTGGAAAAAAAAAAGAATTGAATTTTACAGCTGTTACCTGATTGATGAAAGTTACGCCATTTGAGTTTTCTCATTGCGCGCAGCGTCCCAAGGATCTCCAGTGTTAACACTAGGCTTTTAAAACCGCACAACAGCTTGGCAGCATACTTAACGAGGCTTGAGATTTTTCTTTATCCCCGGCAATTACAAATTTGTTTTTAATGATTCTCTCTCCCTCTCTCTCTCTCTCTCACGTCCGTTCACTCGCTGGTTATAAAGGTCACGTAACAGCGCGACAATATTATCGTCACACATTTGAATTAATTATTCAATTTGCAGATATCACTTCAGAAACTCCCGGGAGTTGTTCATGTGTATATCTAAAAATCGTTCTTACATCAAACCGCTACGAGTTTTGCTTTGATTCGAGTACAGCTAGTACTTCAAACTGTAAACCCGGCATCCATTCAACGAAATTAACAATGAAATGGCGAATTTAATTTGACACGAAATCCAGGTCAATTTATGAAAAGATGGAACGATTCGTCGCCAATTACGGCCATGCGATGATGAATAAACGCAGCGTCGTATGAGCTTCATGGCTGAAGCTCTTATTTAGCATTTATTATAAACAGGTAAAGGTTAAATTATACAGCCATGCTAAAATTTGACACGAATCCGTTCCACTTCCGAATCGCAAATCTGCGATTATCAGGAGCAAGGACTTTTATTTACTGGGATAAAAGTCTCGTCTGTACGACAATCATTATATCGTCGTTAATTGAAATTTGAAAATACACGCATGGATAATTCAGCGCAGTCCTCGAGAACGTTGACGGAATTCAGCCGTTGGAAATGTAGCATTTCGTACTGCAATTAGTGCTTGTATCGCAATTGGGTTCGAATAACTCGCGTTCAATGTGATTTCCGCATACGTATTCCTAAATATATGCGATTTGAGTATATAATGAGATCCAAATTATTATTATTATTATTTGTGCATCACCGATAAATCATAATCTCGGCTGGAGACATCAAGGGTCCTCACTACCCGAAAGAGAAATCAGCCTCGTTCGCAGAGTTGGCTTCCGCTCGGGGCGCAATTAATTTACACGATTGAATTAGCGCTGATCTTTCAGCGCGCCGCTGTAAGTGATTACGCGCCGCGATATTTTACGCTGACGCCTATTCAGCCGAGAGAGTACTTAGATTCATCCCGGCGACTTATCACGAGAAAGTCGCATTTTTCCCCGCAGTCACGCGGCAAAGCAAATTTCCTTTTGATGTGAAAGTCTTTTTGCAAGCAGCCACATTTAATGCTTATGCTGATGCGAGAAAAAGTTTTTCTTTCGGCTACAGCTACCTGGTTTATTTCTGGATTCATAGAAATTTATTCAAATTTGTAATACCCTAGTTCCACATTCGCGCGAGCTACTCTGCTATATACGGATGAAGAGCTCTCGAAAAACTTCAGTCGCTGTGTAGCATGTTGGGAAAAAGGCATTCATGGGCCGGATGCAGTGCCGATTGTTATACGAATTTTCGTAAGAACTCGATTCAACAACTCATGGAAATACGCAAAGAAAAACAAAAGCAAACGAAAGGATGAAACGATTCGAGCTATTCCCACATCAAGTATGATAAATTTTGCATATGTGCGGAATCATTGTACAAAATTGGACAATTTGTAACAGTCGGCCGCGGCGCGGCGATTCTCGTGGTTTCTAACGTAATAGACCCATTTAAAAATAAGTCGAAGTAGCACTGATGAATCAGTAATGACTCGGAATAACGGGGATCCGGTGTTTCCCTGCTGATTTACTAATTATCCTTCGCAGCATTGGATAGAATCACTCGAGCAATCTCGAGCGTCTCGCGGTCGGCCATATTAACCAAGCGAAAACCACACCTTTGGCAGCTCATATCTATTGCGCGACCTGTTACCCAGTACCGAAACTGCCTCGGGATATGGCTCGGCCAAGCGGCCTTGATCTAACATCGACCGGTCGATGTAGCCTTTGCGAAATAGCCCAGGCTTGGTAATAATCGCACTTGCCGGATTCCCGATGCAAAGTTCACTCCCCCAACAAAAGCACTGCACTTATATGTGTGTACTTGCGCCACAGCGTCGCGCATTGTTCTCGGGATTTTTCTCTGCGCTCGCTCGCCGAGAGATTGTCGATATATCGTTGCGCATAGTGGATTCTTGCTTGTATGCCTGAAAAGATAAACAATCGGTGGTGAGGATTGGTGGGAGGGAGATCGATTCGCCAAAGGGAGACTGCAGCTCGCGCGCACCGAAATGGAGAGCCTCTGACGTGCGCAGCTCATTGTGACTCTCGATGATGCAACTAGGCGATAAATAAACTTCAAGGTTAAGGTTTTCCTCGAGAGACAAGTCGCGGGCTTGGTTGTTCGTTTGCTTGCGTTGTGCGATTACGTGTTTTGTCCGTTTCTGCTTTTGGTCACGTCTCTCGTTTTTTTGTCTCGCGATTGTTCGAGCAATTATAAAATCATCTAGCCCACGACTTACGCCAAGTTCATTTGTCGACTGAGTCATCCTGGCAACTGCTGACAATTCGCCTTTTATTTCCGCTAGGCAAAACAATCGCCCGCTTAGCGATACATCGAAGAAGTTAGATGGTCCGAGTGGCGCGTTCATGATTTAATTCACCTACATCCGTCCGAAGGATAAGGCCGCGGTCGTACCCGGGCAACATTGTAATACAAGAGCTGACTTACGATACGTGTTACTGCACTCGTATGGAATAACTTTGATACAGCCAGCGCGCGGTCGTTCTATACAAATCTAAAAAACTCATCGGGGTAACGGAACGCGCGCCAAGTGTATCAGGTCACGCTCGCGCGCTCCGCCGATTGTCTCCTTCCATGAATTAACTTTCCACCGCGAAATTCGCTTTACATACATATCTCGCGCGCTCACAATAATTCAAATTCATGCATCAGTGTCGATCGCAATCGGACCGTGAAAAATCAGCATGGAATTTCGATTTCGCGCGCGCAGGGGGGCGCAGTTCCATTAGAATTTCAATCGCTCCGTTATGCGCTTCCGATAAATCGAGCGCAGCAGAGCCGCAGCTAATGCACTTCTTTTTCGGGACTCCGGGTGAATCGTCGTCCGCGGATCACTTGAATTACGTCGTGGCTGTCCCACCCCCGGGATATGATTAAATGCCATTCCAATCATGTCCTATTTATGAAAGGTGTCGAGTGATAGAGAGAGCCCGATTTGTTACACTGCGTGATTTATGCGTGTTGAGCGAGTCGATCCGCGACACTTTTCGTTCAACTTTCTTCGTTATATCGTTCGTTTTTTAATCATATCGTTTCTCAGTCAAAGTAGGTACTCCGGTACGTGATTTTTCAAAAATATGTAAAAATCAAAAAGTTTCTATATTTTCAACCCTTATTATTTGTATAGTATGATCAGTCAAGCTGGAATATCCTTAGACTCTCCTCTATTCGATCTCTAACAACGGCAATTAACTGAGAAGGATCACGTCTAAAGCCATTAGATAAGATCGGGGCACAAGCATAATCAGCTGTAGCCTAACAGTAATGACATGCTCGGATACACGTGGCATTTGCTAAGATCACAGGCCAGCAATCGAAGATCTTTTTGAAAAACGACGTCTTCATCTCAGCCTTTCGCTACATAGCTCCGACGTGCAATAGATACTCACTCGAGGAGGCTAATCTCGATTATGCTGATGCTAGCAATCAATCACGTCTGCTAAGCTCATTGTGATGGGCCACCGTAGTAACACAGCGCGCTTCTCTCGATCCGTAGTCTATTCACGCTTCTTTTTCCATTTACGTACTTTTTCCTATACATTTGATTACCTGGTACGCTCATTCGTAGACAGATGTCATTATTATATTGTTATGAGACGTTAATCATCGCTAGTGCTGTCAATTTCAATTGGATTCCTGCTCTAAGATAGACTTACTGTATATATCCTATTTGCGGACGGAAATCAATTTAATTTTATGCGCAAACATATGGGTCTCGTACTATATTATCAGTTTATAAAGATAACAATTTTTATGGATCAAATACAATGTGTGTTTTATTTACAGAATTAAATAAAAAGTCACACTCACTAGGAGTGGGCACAACGTTTGGCAAACCAATCACGATGAAACTTTGTGAGCTGGTTCCAAGGAATATCAATAGCTTATATTTAGTTTTCCCGAAGTTGTCTTGTCAAACATGTTGGAGTTTAAGGATGAACAGTATATCTATATATGCAAAATTCTGCAAATATAAATATACTGTAAATGTATAATATCGATTGAATTGACAGAATATCTCCTGTAAATCAAAACGTTTAACTCCATGCCTTGAGATATAAATAAGTATTAGAGGACCCGTGAACCATCTCACAAAGTTTCATCTTGATCGGTGAGCCAAAGGGTGTACCCACTCTCCTAGCCAGTTAGAATTTGAACCAGTAATCACCTGTATTCAGGATACGTGTCTCATCAACAATTGCGAATCAGAAACTGCGAACCCCCCTCTCCCCAATTTCAAGACATTGATTGATAAATTTCTTTGTGAACCTTTACTCACTGGTCAGCGTGCCACTCAAACGTGGTCTACTGTTTCTGGTGAGATTTTTCTACACACGCACTTTAGATAACTGAGTGCATATATTGTTTCTTCTCTCCAATGTGCACAGTATTATTCTGTGCATTTATATCGACACAATGCCCAATATGCTGAATCAAGTATTTTAAAAACATCTGTATGCTTAAATTTTTATTTTATCTGTTTACAGGAGGAAATTGGCGAAATCATAGAGTCCAAACCATCTGTCCGAGAAAGAGAACGCCGACTCCCACCCGAAAACACTATTCTGGTGGACAATGACAGCTGTCTTGTTCACAATGGAGAAAATGGGAGTAGAACTAATAGTATAAGACGTAGGAGACACTTCGAGACGTACGACCGGAACGCAGCGCTGAATAACTGGTCGGAAACGATCCTCGCCGAGTTCAATAGTATCATTGCTAACGAAATCAATCAGCTAAGCATAGACAAACAGAAAGAGACAAGACAGGAGACGTATCTCTACAAGGATTTACTAACCGACCTTGGTATTGTCAACTCCGACAGTTCCACCACCGAAACAGACAAATCAACCAAAGAACAGAGAACCGATGATGAGAAGAGGAGAAACAGAGTCAACGAAATGGCAAGTCTACATCAGCATATGCTGAGCTTGGACTACGCTGAGCCGAGGGACCAGGTAAGATCTCGACGAAGAATCAGTGGCAGCCTGCCCGAGGACTCGCTGTATAATCTAACTACCTCGGACTACGATGAGCCCGCTGATTGCGCCAACATATCTAGTCCGCCGAGTGGCTTTAACGTCCGCTCTGCCCAACCAAAGAGTAGCATCGAGTCTCCCCGAGTTCCACTGGTGAAACCGTCAACAGATCCCATGCCTAGGTCGAAGAGAATGCTACGAGCATTTGCCAGGTCAAGAGCGGAAAAGGAAGACTCTCAAGCACAGTTACCTCCCCAGCCGTACGATTTCAGAAGAAAAGCCAGTCTGCCCAGCAATGGCTTCCTGGATGGTAAGGGCTCGACGACAAGTCACTACGGAAAGATTCAAAAAGTGAGACCCAGTAACGTGGAGCCAAATTACGAAGAAATACGTGAACCACACCTGTATGAGGTGATTGGAAGGTCTCGTTCTCTCGAAAACAACACACCCAAATCAACTTCCAACACACCTACGGAAGGTAAGAGGTCGCCGTTTTCCAAACTGCTCAAGCGGCACAAATACGCTCCGATCTACAAAGACAGTTCGGCGGACGCCATTCTTGTGAGAGTCTCTTCGTTGCCAGATCAAGATCTGGTCAACTTGTCAAACGATAGGAAGGAAGACAAGAGGAAAGGATACGTCTTCTCAACTCCTGTTAAAGATCACAAAAAAGCCAGGGCAGTATCACCATTGACTTTAAGTTCCAACGCCATGGCTAAGAGGCTATCCGAATCAGACAAAGATGTCACAAGAATCAGTCCTGTTGATAAAAAGAACACACATGTTACAAAAGTTAATGGCAATGATGTTGCTGTTAGTTGTGACTTCCCACAAGAGGATAAGAGCGAAGTTGACGGCAACTTTGCTACAGTCAATGTGAGAAAGATACATGAGAACGGAGGGGTCAAGGCTATTGGTGATGATCAGAACTCAAAAATTGCTTCTGTAAGTTTTCAAATTTATCAACCTAATTTTTAATGTTATTAGTGAATCTTCTATATAGAACCAGCAGAGTCAATAGGATTAATTCTATATAGTAAATAGAAAACTCAAATACTTCTCGGAAAAATAAATTAAAAATTTATCGATTGCATCATATTGATGTGGTTTCAGTTACCCTTGTCGCTGCAGTCTCTCTTATTCCGACTAACTAAAAGTGGTGGGTCCTGCTGTCCAAGCAATTTGCCGATGGAAGGACTATCTTGTTCTGACATGGCCACACAAACGTCTCCCGCCATATCACGTAGTTCAAGCTTTACTTGGGTTAGTGACTGCGACTCGCCTCCTCATGGTTAGTATACAAAAACTTTTCTGCTATTTACCAACGCTGTGCAAGTATCTGTAAACTCTAGTAAATCCAAATTACGAATCATAACATCGAGACTGTTAAGTCGAGGAAAATAATACGAAAACTGTTTCTCAGCTCTTATCGAATTGATAATCAGTTTATCAATCTTCGTATAGGGTCGTTAAAATCTAAAATGATTCATAGCTTACGTTCTTGTTTCACAACTTCGAATATCTGATGAGAAATCTTATTCATATAAATCATAGTTACAGTTCATTTCGGAATTCTCTTTCATCTCTACTAATATATCGATAAAGAAATATATATCCATATAAGTAGTTATTCGTGGGAAAGAGAAGCGTAATTATGGCACCATATTTCTCAACAGCGGAATATTATAATATTTTCAATTATTTAATTATGTATAGATGCTATATCACTGCAAGACGAAACCATGTTAAACCCTGCATCACCACAAAACACTGTTGACGACGACAACAGATCTTCTTCCTCGTCTCAAGATCTGTTGCAAAGTATGGACGAAATTTCTTCTGGCAGTCTCTCACCAGATACGACAGATCGAACGTCTCCTTTGGAAAGTGGTATTGGAACTGCTAGCCCTCCGAGAAGTACAGATCGGCGCTTAGCAAAACGTGAGTTGTAACATTTTTCATATTACTCTGTTCAGTAGAAAGCTTTTTCTTGTATAAAACCGTGACGTAGTAAAAACTGATTCCCATACTCTTGCTATTTATTATACTTGTCGCTGATCTGATTAATAGGGTTCGGTTACATACACATTGCGAAGGTTTACATTACCCCCCTCGGGCTTTGCTTATTTAAATATCTCACTGACACTCCCAGGTGTGATTTTGAATTCTAAAAATAGATGCAGAACTGTTTAAAACCTTCATATTCTGTATGCAAATATTCTCACAGGCCTCAATTTAGTGAAGTAACAATTTTTGACAGAACGGGTTAAGACATTCTTAGACTGCCAAGATAACTAAGTGCTAATTGTTGTGAAATATTGAACAGCCCCGATGCCGAGCGGTAAGCAGTGCCAACGAAAGGAGACGTGGGAGCGTCTGCGTCGGCTGCCTGGTATGAGCCTCGTCGAGACGGACGACGGTGCCTCGGTGTGGGTGAAGCGAGAGAGCGTCCACACCCAGACGAGCCCGGACGAACCACACGAGGCCGTTGACAGCAGCAGTGACTCCCTGCCCAGGGCCAAGCCCCCCAGGCCCAACAACCTGCCACTAGGTCAGCATTTCCCCATATATATTATTTTGCGCTTTCGCTCGATTATCTTTTCTTCGTGGTTCAATTAGATCATGCAATTAGATCTCTCTTGGAATATTTCACTCGCTACGCAGAGGATGAGAATTTTACGTGGAAAGATTCTTGTACTAAATTGAGTCGGTAAACGTAACTTTGCACCCCAATCAACAAGCATTTCAGATTCCCAACTCAAATTCTCAGCTACCGAATCTTCTCTCTAGCCTGCGGTGTAATTGAACCTGCGTAAAATCATTATCCGCGATTTTGTTTTCATTTTTGGTTGTGTTGCACAGGAGTATTGACGACGGCAAGTGGCTCACTGAGCAGTGGCGAGTTGATGGTAACTGCATTGCCACCACGCGCCTTGTCGTCTCCTTCGACGGCGAGTCTGCAGCTCAAAATGAGCAGCGAGCCTCTCGCGATTGAACTTGCGGGAAAAAGCACGAGCGCACCTATGCTCGACAACAACGCCAACAGACCCGTAGCCGACGACGTCGTAAACGAGCCGGTGAGTAAAGTCGCATTAGTTTCCCTTTGCTCCTTATCAATTCTAAGTCTCAAATCGCGAGAAATTGAAAGAGAAAATATACGGTCTATAATGCCCGAAGCCATAATACGATTCGAACAGCGCATCAACTGAGTCGGCGGATTTTCTCTGTAATTATTCATTTCTCAGTAAACTCAAAATGAAACGGTGACGATATTCAATTTTTCCGAATACAAGCGAATGTAGAGTACGTGCAATCTATTTTGTACCTCATATCTGCTTTAATTTATCGTTAAATTCGAACCTTCGCTTTTCAAACTTTTCCACGCACTTGTAGACTGATGATGGAAACGAATTTGCAGCAATCTGCTGTAAAATCGGGAAATAGCTTTGTGAAACACACACTTGCCCGATCAAATTGCCGTACGTTCAGTTAGGAGCTGCTAGAGGAATCGAAGGGGCATCTTATCAGGCGGCACGTAAGTACCGCGGGCGTCGAATGCCGCGGTAGGAATGCGCAGCATTATTAGGTGCGCGCGCGCGTGTCGATGGTTATACGCGCGCGGGTATAGGTCGTGCGGCGCGAGCTGCTGCAGCCGCGGCGGCTCGACGAATCGCCGTCATTAGTCATATCGGTTTCACGTGCGCGCGCGGCACGCCACTACTCGATTTACCAACTCCATTGGCTTATTAATTAGAGACGCGCTTAACTATGTTTGACATTGGCTGATATGATTCGATACGATTTGCTCCACCTTGACTAATTTCATTTGAGGCTGCAGATTAACCCATTAAGTCCGGGATGGCGTCGATTTCGACTAAGTTTTCCACCCCCTTTTTTTTATGTTATTCGGACGGGGAAAAATTTTTCATACATCATTTCCGACGTGAAATTTTATGATCTTTTGAAATGTGCTATTGATTTTTATTTAACATCAATACGAAAAAAGTTATAAACAATTTTTTGCGAAAAAACGCGATTTTCAAGATGTAAAATTTTCAATTATCGAAAATTTCCATATGAAAGCGTGAAGATGCACATCTTTTCATGGACTGAAACGTGGCTTAAATTGTTGCACTAAAAGATAGGTGAGGTGCGAAATGATTGATTCAACATTGAGGTTCTCAAAATGGCGTCCGAACCAAAATTTTTTTTCAACTTTTTTTCAAACCTCAGTAGTTGGGCTATATTTCATGATACAGATAAACCACATGCACATCTTATAGTTTGAGACATCGCTGAATTCGAATTTGTTATTATTTTTGCAAAATAATTTTGTTTAAACAATTTGTTTAAACAAATTATTGCAAAATGAAGTTTTTTGGCAAAATTAATACCAGAATCCGATTCCTCAGACAAAAATACATCTGGTACGCTAATTTGAGAAATATGCGTGAAAAGTGAAAAATTCAGAGAATTATGAATTTTGAATCCGACCCACTAGCCGTCAAACTTTCTAAATTTTTTACTCAAAAACTATGCGACGAATCAAAAAATCGCTAGGGACAGTTTTTTTTCATTTTTTTATGTAGAATAGAATAGAATTTTTTGTTTTGCAAAATATCGATTTCATCGATATGTCGTCCGCCATATTTTTGAGGTTATGGCTAAATGCAGAGGTGATGGATTATTACTAAAATTAGCGTACCAGATGTATTTTTGTCTGAGGAATCGGATTCTGGTATTAATTTTGCCAAAAAACTTCATTTTGCAATAATTTGTTTAAACAAATTGTTTAAACAAAATTATTTTGCAAAAATAATAACAAATTCGAATTCAGCGATGTCTCAAACTATAAGATGTGCATGTGGTTTATCTGTATCATGAAATATAGCCCAACTACTGAGGTTTGAAAAAAAGTTGAAAAAAAATTTTGGTTCGGACGCCATTTTGAGAACCTCAATGTTGAATCAATCATTTCGCACCTCACCTATCTTTTAGTGCAACAATTTAAGCCACGTTTCAGTCCATGAAAAGATGTGCATCTTCACGCTTTCATATGGAAATTTTCGATAATTGAAAATTTTACATCTTGAAAATCGCGTTTTTTCGCAAAAAATTGTTTATAACTTTTTTCGTATTGATGTTAGATAAAAATCAATAGCATATTTCGAAAGATCATAAAATTTCACGTCGGAAATGATGTATGAAAAATTTTTCCCCGTCCGAATAACATAAAAAAAAGGGGGTGGAAAACTTAGTCGAAATCGACGCCATCCCGGACTTAATGGGTTAATTGGCTGTTATTAGCTCGTGTTGTGAAATTACGTTGGAAGGAGTCATTGTAACTGGCCACTTTCAGCCTGATATCATAATCATCGAATAAACTTTTCTTCGATAAATTCAGCAAATTTAGATTTGCAGCGGATCGATCATTATTCAAATTATTTCAATGATACGGGTTGTCGTATAAACTGTGCAAGAGCTTGATTTTCTCGCTGAATAGCTGAAATTCTGCATCGAATTCTTCATTGTTGGTCGTTGCTGCAGGATACTTTCCAAGTTATTCGAAATTTTGAGATGTTGAGTGTCGGAGCCTCGTCTTCTGACACGGGATCCTTCAACAAGAATTACAGTGCATCAAAAACGAAACAAATCCGCTCAGATATCTGCTGAAAAAAAGATAACTATTCTTCGGTGAAATTTGTCTAGCTATATACGCAGTAAAGAACTCATTGCGATTCATATTAATTCTGCGCGAATTTAGTTTGTCCGACTCGAAATCGAATTATCCCACGAAGATATCTTGAAACTGTTCGATGTTAAATCTTCATCAACATCCAGTGGTATAATCAACAAATTTGCATCTAATGCATTTCACAATTTGCCCAGGTGGTGTAAGCCATAGAATCGTTGCCCTCATTAATCATCCCTAAACACGCAATCGCACAGCTGCACCAGCTGACTTTTCCAATGCATCATCCACAGCAGCAGCGGCAGCAGCGGGTCAAAAAATGATTTGGCCTTGGTGGGGCGTTGTTGAGCAACAACAACAACGGCACTCTTGTATTATCACAAAGCTGCGGTAGAAAGGCCCTCGCGCTGCTGTTTCAAGGTCGTTTGCTCCTTTCGAGTTAGTTGGTGTGTTTCTAGCTCCGTTGCGCTACAGTTTAGGCGGCTACGATTTTGCGTTTGATCTGGGCAGGGGCTGGTTTCGCGCGGAGAGTAACTTTTTCACTTGTCGCTCGTTGGTAAACGATCCTCTTCCTCGACCCCGTAGTGTCTTTCTCCGGGGCTCGAGCGACGAATAACTAATGCGCGCGGCCGGCGATTTATTCGCAAACTCTGTTCAACGTATACATGACACTCATGTTTCTGCACTTGCCTGATTGATTTCCGATAGACGCTTTTCGACGAATAAAATCACCGATGGGGCGTTTCGACGCGTATTTTAATTTGATTAAGTTGCCTCCTCCTCGTCTGCGCTTCCAATCTCCATTAGCGCGAATTCGCGCGCGCGCGCGTTCAAACAACCCCGGCCTGCATATTTCGCACTGGCTCCTTTTTTCACTGCTTCTTCTTTTTTCTTTGTTTACTGCACAAACGCGCATTACTCGCTCCTCTTTCTCGTATTAATATCCCTCGCAGTACACGTACCGCGCGTAGCTGCGCGTACGCCGGCACAATTTATCCGCGGCGCGCAGTTAATCGGCAGCACGTGGAGGTAGGCGCGCGCGTCCTTGCAGCCGTTCGATTAAAGCCGCGGGCTAAATTGATTTTGTTTGTGTTGCTCCGCTACCAGCTCGTGCAGCGGAATTTATCCGCACGGATGCACGTGTTGCACACACATACACACACACACGTGGAGTTAGCTCAAAGGGACTCGTGTCCAGCATGAAATGTCGATGTGATTTTAAGGAATTATCGCGGCGATGCGTACGTATCGGGTGTACGGCTGTCTGATGAGCCTCGTAAGCTGCTGGAACACCCGCAGCTGTTTAGAATTAATTCAAACGACGGCTTATACGTTATATAGACTCGTTCGCAACTGTCCAACGCAGCTCGAACACTGGTAATTGAATCGCGAGCAAAATGCTCGCGCCGAGTCGCCAGTCGGAAACACGTTATCACGTCGAGCGGATCAATTTGTTTCACCTGCCCTCTCCATTAATTCCAACCGATGATCTACGATGATTGTGTGGATTTTAATAAGTAACATGATTTGTTTTCTAAAGTGAAATCATCACTTTCATATGTGCAGCCTCCTCGCACGAAGAATCGCTTCAAGTAGATCGCGAGTCTACGATCGTGTACACTACGAAATATTTTCGAGTCAAGTGAATTCAGTTTATTCGCGATTTAATTGGCTTATCAAGTCTGAATCTTTTCGATATCTTCAGTCCTCCACTCTCACGTTCCGATTCCCCGGGGATATTTTTTCCTACACCTATGCCATTCTGTGTATAAGTACACGCATTAAATGATCAACGGTCAATGATGGGTTAATATGTCAGACAAATGAATACGTTAGCTCGCGATCGACCGCGAATACTATTACATCCAATACAATTGAAGAAAGAATAAGTCAGGGATAAGAAGATTTTTTCAAAAGTCAGATACAGTTAGTTTTGTCGGGAAAGGATCGGGAAAGCCAAGAGTGATGAGTTTGCGGAGGTTACATTAGCGAAATATAATATTCAGAAACTGAATCGATAAGTACGTGAAAATCACAAGGGTAAATGGAACGTGGGAACAGTATTGAAAATATGGTTTGGAGAGGGGCGATCGCACATGGTGAGCAGCACGCGATTGAATCTACCTAGTCCGTGCAAAATTGCGAAAGAGCGTGTGAACAATAACGAAGCACACACCTGTGCTCGGCTCGACTCGACTCGCGCTTGAAAAGCAGGGAGCAGGTCTCCGTGAGAGATGCGCGCGACGTACCTACTCGCCACCCACACCGAGCGTAAAAATATTGGCGGCGCTTTGCCGGGGAGTAAAATTATCAATGGGGGCCAGTGCAGGGCTCTCGCATGAGCAAGTGCTCAGGGCTCGGGGGAGAGACGCAGAGGCTCAAAGCGAGCCAGTCAGCCGTTGTCGCGCGCACGATTACCCGCTTCACGGACCACACGGCCCTGCGGAAAATACCCGCCACGTACGCGCCAAATCATTCGCTTTGCCGGGACTCTGCGCCAATCAATTTTTCCACCTCCAACTCGGGAATCGAGGCTTTTTCTCCTCGCAGCTCTCGGTTCGAGCTCTGGAAATTTCGACCTCCATTCATGCTCGCAATTCATCTAAATCAATTTTAAAACTTTTCCTCGCTGCTTAGTCCTCTTAAGGAAATAAGTTACTAGCTGGAGGGTTGCTGGACTCCTTGGGAGTAAGAGTTCTCGCGCAGTAAACGTGGATTCGCTTCGCTCGGGTAGCTCTTCGTTTGCTCGCAGCTTATCAAAATTAAACATGAACGAACCCACCTCACGAGATCACGTGGATCAAGCTAGCCTCGGAGTTATTGTCAATTTGCATCGCCCGATGTAGCTGATGAAGCATTCAGCGCGGCAAATCGAACGTGCGAATAAGTCTTTCTTCAAACTGTCCTTTCGTTCTACCGCTCATCTGTCGCTCGACGCGGCTCGACTTGTGTCTGACCAACAAGAGTCGCGACTAATCCTTTGGTGTTCCATTTTCTGCCGAAATATGACCCACTCGAATTTATCTGCATCGAAAACACAAAATGCTACGAGGCTTGGCCGAAGATTCGATTAATCTCGCAACACAGGTTGGGAGCGTGAAACCAAACGATCTTGTTCTTGAAATAGTTTGTGTATGTGTATATGTCGCGGGGATAGCGCGCGCGTCACCGAAAGAGAAAAAAGCGATTCGAAAGGAAGGTGCGAGTCGCGCGCTACCCACGCCTCGCCTTGGTCACGTGGACGCGTGGAAAAATCACAAAATTCGTAGAGCGGGGGGGGGGGCGACCGGCGAACAGCAGTCGAGAGACGAGATCAGAGCTCGTCGCTGCAGCTGATTTGTGCTGCGCGAGACCGACAATCCAAAGAGGCTTTATTCCTCGATTATGCATTTTTTTCAATCCTACTTTTCCAATTGATATATCTGAATACAAGAACACACACACACACACACATCGAATCCAGCGTGATTGTCCCGGTGGCATTATTCCACGAGCTGATAAACGAGGCGTAACGTGATCGGCACGCGCCTGCTTATTTGTATGATGTACTCGTATATCACATTTCCAGGCTGCAGATACACATGTCTAGACGCGCGAGAAGGGCTCGTAATTGATGTTGGTTTTGTTTCTCGCGTATCGGCCTGTTCAAACCCATTGTATCGAGCGTACGAGCCGTCGCGAGCGTGTATGAATAATTACACCAGTGAACTTTTGAATTTGTTCAAAGTGTCGGGGGAGTCGATTGTGAACGTGAAAATGGTGTAATTGTCAGGTGCTCGCGGTGCAATACGAGTGTGTGCGATTCAAGTTGGTTATTCGTTGTATTGAGTTGCTCGCCAAGTTGCTCGTTAATCATACTATTGTGACGGGACAACCTCGCGGTGTTTCATCCAATTGTCAATCGCGAGAATCTACGTGGGAAGTAGGCTCTGGGAAAATTAATGAACCGCGGAAAATGTCCGGCTAAATAATAGAGTGCCATGGTTTACTTACTCATAATCCATTCGATTTGTGCAATAAAGTAATGTCGATTCGTTTGGATTCACCACTAGACAGATGCGTGTTTTGGAAACAGAGATTCACGGGGCGAGTCGTCGATATTAGACCGGATCGCGCATCAGTCGCGAATCAATTTGCAAAGCCTTCATGTTACTGAACCGGCGCTGAACCCAAGCTAATCTCCCCAAGCAGATCTACAGCGAGGAAAAAGCGCTGGGGCCTGAGCCGGGATGCGGCCAACACTAGACTAGGAACGATAATATTTTCGGGCCGAGCAATAAATCAGTCGCCGGAGATAAGTGGCCCTAAGATAAAACGATTCGATTCGCAACTGCGCGCGCGACGAGTCTAGCCGGGATGGGTCGCCGGGATGGGCATATCTGGAGGCATCTGGAGGCAAGAGTCGCTGCTCGTATAACGAGCGGCCGAGATTGGTTTGCTTAGATTTAGATGCGGAGTCGCTTCTATCGCGTCTGCTGCTCAAGTGCGCTCACAATCACTCAAGTTTAGAGCAGTTTTATTGTTGAAACGCTTGGTGGGACGGGCCAGTTGCCCCCGAGAACTTAATATTTTTTGTTGCTTTTGGGTATCCCTCTGCAGATATATCAATTGGAGAAGTACCAAGTATTTTGCGCATAGGGTGGCGGGACAAAAGAATGGCTGATCACACGTATCTCCGGAATCGACGCGCGGCACACGCCTCAATCACGACAGAGTTTAATCAGTTTGGCCCAATTCTGTTTCAGACCGAGCGACAGCAGCCCCGTTCGCAGTCCGAGCGACAGCTATCAGGTGAGTCCTCCTCCAACCAACTTTGACGCGCACATATAATATACGCATATACACGTAAGCTCGTCTCGATGTGGACAGACCCTTGGATGCCCGTCAGATGCAATTGAAATCAATTAATCATAGAATGGAGAAAAAGAGTTTTTACATGTGCATCGCATGGAATACTCAACACAAACTCATTGATCCAGCTCGTAGTTCTTGCTTCATTTTCGCAAGAGTAAACGCGGTGTTATTCGTCTATACAGCGACAGTACTGCAGTTGGCTGGTGCGGGTGCGAGAACAAACGATGCAAAGTCGATCAGCTGGTAAACAGCGGCCGAGACACGGGCGAACAAACGATTGATATGAGAGAAAGCCGCGACGGAAGACAAGATGCACGCGCGACTCGCGCAACTCGGCTTTAATTACGCCGGCCGAGTGCAGTGCAGCAGCCGCTCCTATGCAGCTCCTATAACTCGAGCGAGCGAGCGAGCAAACGAGTGAAAGCTCCGGCTATGATTTATCGCTCGCGGCGCTCCACAGCTGGGTGTAGGTCATAGTGCACGCGGCAGGGAAATCGATCGGCGGCGGCGGCGGCCCAACTTCATTAGCGGCCGACACGCGCCGCACGTTTTCCCGATTGCTGAATTAGTTAGCCGCGATCCCCGCACGCTTTGCTTTCCCGAAGGGCTTTCCTCCGCTGCCTCGGTGTATCGTGTCCTGTCCGCGCGAGACCCGCGATGTTAATCTATTTTTACTCACTGCACGCTTCGCCCCCCGTACTCGCGCGCGATCTCACGTCCGCAGTATCGCGCCAGCTCGTGTCTCCGGATAATTCGTGCTTTCGTACGTGAGCTGACGCGGGCACTCCTGGCAGCTGCTCATCGATATTCCATATCGTCAAATGTTATTCGTACAAACAGTACGCCCCTTCCGCATTTCGTTTCACGTTCGTCACATTCGAGCGGTAAGCCTGGACGTACTCTCGAAATTTGAACGAGTTCGCAAAACTATAACGTTCGTCGACGTCAAAATTGCGTAGCTGATGGATATTCACTCGAAACTCACGTATGAATATTCAGCATTTCGAGCAGCAAATGTTTCCCCCCGCTATTTAGTTCTGAAATTCAACTGAACAGTTAACAAAATCTCATATTTGGAAAATTAAATTATTCGCTATTAGTTTTGCGAACAAATTATGTTGGCTATTCAATGAAATTGCAACTAACGACTACTTTAATTTCATCACGAATTAGTGCGACTATTTTAAGTAATTATTATAAACTTTGACTGTAATAATCGTGGAAGCAGATTACTCATCAGAGGAGCGTACATTAGCCGCGGCAATGTATTGATTCGGGACTGTGAAGTGCGCGCGCGCGGGCGCACTCGAATCGAGGCCCAGGTACGACCGATCAATTAGCAGTTATCCCAGGAGTTGACTGGCGAGTGAGAGCGGCCGATGCCCCGACAATGGCAGCGATAACGACGTCGTGAAATAATTGATACGCCGCGGCAACGCGAACAATGAATCGTCGCTGCTCGTCTCAATTAACGCAGCCGAGCTGCGTATATTCCTCGCGGATCAGCGAATCTCCGCGTGTGTGTTCAACTGTTGAAAGACCGAAGGGTTGCTACACGTCCCAAGTGATCTCACAACCCAGATCGATTTTCTACGGTGCAGCAATGATGTGCTCACAGCATCCGAATCACATCGAGCAACTAATGGGAGAAAAAATCGGGGTATATTGGAGAGGCAGCTACCGGGAGTTCAATTGGAAATTCACGGTGGGTGTTTGGCTCTGATGAAAAAACTAATTGGCCCTGAAGTTACCGAGTAGTCACTGAGGAGTCGGTATGGTAATTTCGATAAATCGATCGGGCGGTCTCGAGACGCCAATCACGGCGACTTTCCCCCCCTGGCTGCGCAATATAGAATATCGATGAAACGCGATATGCCCCGCGCTATCTCTGGTG
Organism: Aphelinus atriplicis; assembly: GCA_020882685.1. Classification (NCBI taxonomy): domain Eukaryota; kingdom Metazoa; phylum Arthropoda; class Insecta; order Hymenoptera; family Aphelinidae; genus Aphelinus; species Aphelinus atriplicis. Next base: position 86,046,220 of record CM037073.1, on the reverse strand, counting down.
GATGTTCAACCCTAAATCCCCCTCGCGGATAAATCTGTTGATCCCGCGAGTAAATGCCGGCCGCCTCGCGCGATCAAATCTCGAGCCGCCCCCGACATGTGCCCACTCGAGCGCGCATATCATCTCGTCTGCGCTCAGCCCTCGCTGGTGGACGGGGGGATCTCGGCTCGGTGCGGATAAACGGAGGGCGAAAAAAGAAAGAAACACAAGGGAGATGGTCGCGCCGCGCCGCGCCGCGTCCTTGACCCAAAATCCACCGGGCAAATCCTCGAGGAGCATCGATCGGCCGCGAGCTCGCGCGCGTACCTCTTGTTTTCCATGTGCGCCCCAGCCTTCCTCTGATCAATCGATTCCCCGATGCCCGCATTGCACGTTTATTAGCGTTTATCGCACTTCATTTTATTTCCCCCATTTGGATTTGGGCTCGTGGCAGTACTAGCTGCTTCCTACACACTGTTCTCTCTCTCTTTCATTTTCAATCAAACTGTAAACTGTTATTTCCCACTGTATACCCAATATTCGCTGGTTATCGTGGAGATTATCGTTTGCGAACCTTGTTTTTCTCTACTCGTAAATCATAATGTTATAAAATGGTTAAATATGGATCCGCAGATGAATCGCATCGCGCTAGAGAGTTTGAGCTTCTGAGGGAATGTATAAAAAGCCTGATTGATTTGTATGGGTAACCCGTCATTATATAAGGGAGCCTTATATACTCCTCCCAATCGCGGATATTCGTACGAATCTAACAGTAACACGGCTTGAACAAACTTTTGTAATTCGAAGCGCACGTCAGCCGAACGATCAATTGGAATTTTTGACGACGCTACAAAAGCAGAGCTAGTCGCGGTGGTCCAAGTGACGCAGTGTCTCGCCTCTCGGCTCAGCGAGCGGGCCTCGAATGCGCAATTTATGAGGGGCACCGCGCGCCAGCCCACGATTGAGCAGCGATCCGAATTCGGCCGAGATCGAGATGTACCGCGGCGATGGCCAGTCGCGATAATAAAAATGCATAAACAAAGCAGCAGACATTTTTATTCGCGACCGTTCGTTTTTTTCTCTCCCCTTTCGATGCTTCTCTCGATGCTTCTCTCGATGCTTTGCGCAGATGTGGTCGTGTGTCTGGTCAGCAAAGAGAACAATGAGTTTCTGCGATTTTCGTGATATTTTTTTGCCCCTCTCTGCGACGAAGAATACACAAGGAGATATTTCGATAGCTCAATAGAAGATTGGAGCTAAGCAATGGGTTTACCGTGCCTCGGATGGATAATTTATAATCCGCGGCCTACAACGCCTGTGCGTGATGGGCTGCTTATGAATAAATCATTCGAGAATATGCAGCATTAAACGATGGGCTTTGATTTCTCCGCTGGTGCGAGAGGGAAAACCGACTCGTCACTATTCGCCGCGCGGCGAGCGAGAACGCGAGCGGAAAGTGAAAATTTTACCCGGTCAATCGCCACTGTCGAGCAGTCGAGCAGTGACTGTGTAGGATAGCGAAAAGAGTCCGCGGGGATAATGCAGCTGCTGGCCGGGCATACATCTTGCCCGAGCCGCGGCAAAACAAAGGAGCGTAACGAGCCGCTCAGTTTCCATCACGTGTAACCAACACACACACACACCCGTGGCACAAAACATTCGTGCGCGCAAACGGTAAAAGTAGCGTTTAACGCGCGCCGAGCTCGAGATATCTGAAATTTCCCTCTGCTCGCCGCGCGCACACACACATGCCGTAATCTCCGTGCGGCATCGGCTCACGAAAGTGTGATATTCCTCTCGATTGTGGGAGAAACACAGACACAGGGAGAGAAAAATTTCGTTTTCCGAGCCATATGGCTCGCGGCTCTCCAACGTCGAGTCGCGAATCGATCGAAATATTATATATGGGTGGCGTTGCGCAACGTGCGGAGCATCGACCGAATTCGCGGCCACAGTTAGTATTCAAATATTAACATGTGGAGTGGAGTAAAATTCTCTCGGCTCTGTCGATTCTCATCGATTCTATTTCGAGTTGCCCATTCTGCAGCTTTGTTTTCACGCATCGATATTTCTTCATTTGGGTCGCGCGTCCACAGGTACTGCAGCTCTTTGGTCAGGCATCTTTTCATACGCTTCTTCGTATTCGATGGCACAAGTTTTGAAAAACAGACAGAATCAGCCAAAAAGTTGTTGTTAACTTTGACACCTTGACAGATAATAAAATGAAGTGCGTAACAGTGGAGGTGCCTTCGCCAGAGCTTGACACGTGCGGCTTATATATAATACACTTTGACGCATAAAAGTTGAAGGACATAGCCACGCGCGTCGATAAAATTGCTTTTTCCATTTTGATTTCACCCACATAAGCGGGTTATGGATATTTTAACAAAATCGCTCTTGCGTATCGCGTCTGTTCCAATATTATCGCTTCAATATTATTCTTCGCTTAGCCGCTCAGTTGGATCTCAAGATCCAAGGGGAAATCTGATTAGAAGCTGAAAGTGGATGAGACTAGTCCGGGACGCTCAACTTTGCCGCTGTGCCAAAGCCCTTTGCGAAACTGATTAAAAATTTCCCGACACCGAACAATACCTGGTAGTCGGCGGGGGATTTCGCTCCTGCCGCTCAACCGACGATCACAAAGTGTACTCTCATATTACGGAATGCATACACCAAGCGCCGTAGATCAAGTCGAATCTGCCCCAGTTTTGTCTGCGTTATACTACCTATACTCTGTGGAAGCGAGTGCAATCAATCTTCGCTCGCCCCTTTATTGGCTGCTCTTCCTTTGCTCCGGCAAAGGTTTGAAGCCGCGGCGGCGGCGCTCCATCGATTCGTCTTAATGAAACAATCATGACGTATAAGCCTCGAAATGAGCTTATCATATCATCGCAACTTTCCCCAATGAGGGAGTATCGGCAAATTGAATTTTGCGGGGCCAGCGAGGCTTTTATTATACATATATAGACTGAGGGCGACTGGGTAGTCTGTGGAAAATAGCCACGACTCGAAATAACGAATAGGGTTACAAAGACAATCGAGGCTCTCGCCGGTCGATTAGAAAAACCCAAAAAAAAACGTACAATCGCAATTTTGATGAATGAAATCTTGTTGTTCAAAAATAAATCACTCTATACTCTTTTAGAATTTCAGAATCGAGAGCGACTTCGAGAGTGACTGCGGGAAAAAGTTTTGCGTTTGCCAAACCTGTATTTGTATTGCAACGCGATACCACTCGACTGTGCGCGAGCAAAAATTTCCAACAACAACTCGTCCTTTGAACACTGCTTCCTCGGATATCACTGGCTCTCTCTCTCTCTCTCTCTCTCTCTCACTTTGTAAATATACCCCTGGAGGATCGAGAGAAAACTTTTCCAAATAACTTTTACCTCGTTATTATACAATGATAAAACTTTTTCGCGTGCAGTAATATCCCCTGTAGTCTCAAGTCGATTGAGTTAACTATGTATATCGACAAGTGATAAACTTCATTGTTGCAGCTTCATCTACAGCATAACTTCATTAAAACTGTCCTTGCCGCGTTGAATCGTGATTAAGATTATTTGCATGAAGCTGATTGAATAATCCAATACGTAATCAGGCAGCATAACACTTGAATATTGTCTCCTCGTTATAGACCGGCTCAAAAGAATCCGCAACTCTACAGAGCTCGATTGTTGCCGGAATAAACGAGTTGGAGGAGGGTAGGACTCGGAAAAAAGAAAATAGGAGTCGCAGGTGGTGGGCGCGCGGGGGCAAAGCTTGGGGCTCGCGAGCGGAGCTTGCGCGTGGCGGCGGGCGACGGTGGCGGCGGCGCGGCGGCTTTCGCTATCAGCTGACGGGCCGCTCGCGCGCGCGCGCTCAGTTTACACGCGGCGTCCGCACGCGGCGAGCAGCGCCGAGAGCTCCTCTCTCGCTCGCGCGCCCGCTCGGTCCGGCTCGGTGTACTTGCCGCTGCAACTACTTGCTGCTGCACCGGTAATTTATCGCGCGGGTGACTGGTGACTCGTGTGCATGATATCATACGCGGCTCTCCCGGCGAGAGCCAAGTGACCAGTGACACGAGCGGCTCTCCTGTGAAAAACGGCCCTTCGCGCGCCTTCGCGCGCCCACGCGCGCAACAAGAGACCACAATCCGCGTGTTCGACGTCGCAGCGCCGCGTAACTCGCGCGCGCGTGTGTGTGTGTGTGTGTGTACATCGAGTCGCGAGCCAGTCGCGCGCGTCGAGTGCTGCAGACGATACTTGGCGCTTCCTTCCTTCCTTCCTTCCTTCCGTCCCCCGTCCTCAACCCAACTCGTTCGCTTTTAATGAGGCTCGCGGGGGACTTTGGAGTGTCTCGTTCTCGTTGGGCATGCCCGGGTTAACGTATTCATCGTCCCCGCGGCAACAAACGCTTCTTTCATGCACTCGGCTGCGTCTGCATGACGTTATTACTATACAAACATTCGACAGACATCTCGGCGGTCGAGTTTATTTCGCGGGCCAGCCACTCGATTCCCCCTAATTCAGCCCTCTTCCCCGTACTCGCTCGAGCCGTCTTCCGCGGGAAACACCGGCTCGGCTCCCCAATAATCCACGATTCCCCGCACGCGCCGAACATATTTTGGTCGCATACTTTGGTCGGGCTGCGGGATCGATACAACACATCACCTTATTCACGATCAGATTGTTCGACGCGTTGGTGGAGGGTTTTTTTTTTCGCAGCAATAGGATCGAAGCTGAACCAGTCGCCGGTCAGCCACGACGCAAAGGGTATATACGCGCGACGGGAGCGGGGCCAAAGCTCGCCCTGACATTGTCCATCGATCCGATATAATTTCTTCAAGCGTATACGCGTGCGTTTGAACGAGGAGGAAAGCGAGCGCGGGGTCGAGAGCGATCGAGCCGCGCGATAGTGATTAGCGCGCGAGGCGGCTGGAGGCGGGCCAGCTATTTCACGAGGTCTCTATTATAGAAACGGGTGGCGCGCGGCGGGCCGATACGTGGATGTTTTGCAACCTGCGTCCCCCCCCCCCTTGTCTCGCGCGGCTTTAATTGAACGTAATACACACGGGGTTAACAGACGCGGTGCGCGGGGCCAATCTCTGCATGATCTGCCCGGCGCCCAACAAACGTACCCCTCCCCAGTCCCCTCACCAACACCAGAGCCCTGCATCCTCTCGAGACCTGCCGCGAGAAAAGCCAAGCGACTGCAGCGCGTGTGTGTGTGTAGTCACGAGCGGTGTAGTGCAATCGCGATCGCGAGAGATACGTCAAAAGAGCGCCTATTTCATTAGGCCTCGGTCGAATCGTGACTGCAGCGCGAGGATTTCGCAAACTCGAACGAGCCAGAGAGAGAGAGACGCGGGTGAAATAAGTATCCTGCGCTGCGCAGTCGAAAAATCGCGCGAGCGCCGCGTTTGGGGGGAAGCGGGGACTATATCGCTTCCGGCGAGCCGCTTCCGTCGCGCGCACTCGCGCGTGCTTTCACGCACGTGTGGCCCGCGGCGCGCGCGCGCGTATACTCTATAGCTAACGAGCCACTTTTCCTTTTTTCTCTGCTTCAACAAAAAAAAAATCCCATCAGTCGCGCGAGTCGGTTGTTTTTAGTTCGGTATCGATATGTTGCTGTGCACTGATTCGCGGCTGTTTCCGTATACCCAGTCGGAATTTCATGTGTAAAATTCAGCGGCAGACACTAAGCAAGTCGGCTCGAACCTTCGGAAGGTGCAGTTTTCTGTTACTCAAACGGGTGAAATCGCGGCGAATGTTTTGATTGTTCGCAGACACGCGGCGATCGCGATTTTGTACGTCTGCACGCAAAAGGCTGATATTTTGATAGAGCTGCAGAGGCGTAGGAGCGAGATGCGCGAAAATCAAATGCCAGGCGGTTGTTTTAGCCCGACGGGTTTGGTATCGAGCAAACTTTTGCGCAGAGGAGCATTGAAAAATATCTGATGCTTTTACCGCGTTGGCCACGTTCAACCTCGCCAACTATATAGCGACACGTTGTTCGCCCGACGCCCCGACCGCGTCACGTGTCATTTTCCTCCGAGTTTTTCATTCGTCACCGGTATACTGCGCACTCACGGAATCACGTCGGCACGGGCGGTATTTCGCATCGGTCGTCCCGTGCACCCGTGTGACGTCGAGCGGGTTTGATTGAATTTTCCCTCGGCAATAGCCCGCCAGTTACGCACTGCGCGCGAGTTTGCAGTCCGGCGCTCTGGGTCGGAGGGATTTATTCATAAATGTCGCGCGCGGCGCGGTGGTAGAGCTGGGAATAGGCGCTACGGCCGATGAATAATCGATAGCCCCGTTTGAATTGGAGATAAATCAGTGTGTTTATGAAGTACGGGCATACCGGGCAAAATGTACGATCACGATTTACGCCCGCGCCGACATGGACTGCAGCGCAAATGCATATAGATGTGTGTACACACAGCTCGAGATAATCGGATTCAGATAAAAGTGCAGCCCACCCCACCCCCCAAGCGTTTTTCCTCTGCGCACACGTACGCGGGCACGCGCGCCAAACGAACTTGACCCCGCTTGGGTCGGCGCACCTGGCCCCCCCGCACACCGTCGCAAAACTCGCTTTGCGGCTTGGCGAGCGAGTTTTCTCGTTGTTTTCTCGCTAACGAATTTGCTTCGGCTAACTCGCGCGCGCTTATACGTGTGTATAGATACATAGTCGCGGGCGCGCCAGCTGATTTGTGTTGTGAGAATCGCGATAGCCGAAGCGCGCCAGCAGGCAGGTGTGACTGCGCTCCGTCATATTTCACGATTATCCCAATAATTACCCATTGTACCGGAGCGCCGGGATATTTCGAGTTTCGCAAGCCTTATCTCGCCTCGCGAAGAAGCGTGTGTATCCATCGCGCGGCTACAGCGTTTCGCAATTACGACCAACAGCCGTGCGGATGAGTTGGCGCAAAGCAAAGCCAACCGATGGCCGAACCCGCCGCGAAAAATCCCACATAGAGTTTCTCTATCTGCGATCTGACAATCCTCACATCTGCGACTCGCGCTCGATTTTCCATCTTTACCTTTTCCACTTCAATCGCGCCACCGTTTCCCTCTACTGTCTCCTTTCTCCAGTTTCTCTCGTTTAACATGCGTCCAGCCAAGAACCTTTGCATTTGGTTATTTTCCAAAACGAGTGTTCTATGTCAACACCCGAATTGCTCCATTTCATAAGCTCGCGCATTCCCCAACGGACAAGTCACTGCGAACCAATTAACCAAAACGGACCTGCGGACGGAAAATTACGTCCGAGTCACACAGGGTCAATTGAGCCTATGGCAATTTCGCAACTGAATGATTAATCGTAAAGTGCAGTTAGAAAATAATAAATTACTGTGACAAAATGCTGTTACTTCCACACTGATTCAATTGCTATCATGCGGACTTTATGAAAAGTAAATTTGTTTTGTCATTTGAAGATTGTCTGTCAAACGAACGGTCCCACGTGAATAGCAACTATCACAATCTATAGTTGAAAGTCTCAACTACTACCAGATGGTATTGAAATACGTCTAAAATGCCCTAATTTGATGGGTGAATTTTACCCTGTGTGACTTATGCAGGTGGTTTTTCTTTCCCTATACCCAAGCTAAACCGCGTCGTTGTAAAACCGGCATTGTGGTCTCTTTTGCGCTGTCCAATCTCTCGGAGCCGAGCTACCGACGAGGTTGATTGTAAAATATACCGATAGAAGTATCACACACAAGCGATGCCAGCCAATGTTGAGCTCGTGTCGGTGCAGTAGGTAATCGGGCGGAAGGACGCGAGGGGAAGATTGAAAATTGCTATGCGCCTGTGTGTTGCACATTTTTGCCGCGCGTACCAGCTCGATAAATATAGCAGGCTTCGAGCGGGTAAAGCGGATTAAAATAGTCGCGTATAAGTGAATTGACGAGAGAACGTCGCGTTTGGGATGGCGCATAGCAAGGTTTCAAGTAAAATAGCGTGAGCTTGTCCGCAGCGAGAGGATGTGCGAGCCGGCGAGTCGACGCATCTGCCGCAACAACAGTCAGCGCAAGAATCGGCGAGTCGAGCCGAGGGCCCGGGTAGTGGCTCACGAATCTACCCCATAGATGACACATTCGAATAGTGCGAGGCGAGTGTAAATATACAAGCGCTAACAAAGTACCTGGCAGCAATGAATCAGTAGTTGGAAGTGAGTAGAGGATGGGCGAACCGTGTGTGCGTTGAAGCCGCGAACAAGAGAGAAAATAAGAGGGAAAGATGTCGACGGAGGAGCCGCCCTCGCGATGCGAGACGCCGACGGGGGCGCAGGAGAGAGGAGAGACGGAGGAGACTCGGTCGCAGCCGAAGCACGACTCCGGCCGGAGGATGTCGCACTTCAAGGAGTACAAGTTCTTCCGCAGCTTCAGCGCCAAAGTGGAGAACTGGCCGATGCGCAAGGCCGAGGCCCTGTGGAGGCGCATGCGCGAGAAGAAGATAGCAGGTGGGTAGTCGCGCTTCCCTGCACCTGCACCATGCCACACGAGGACCTTGACATACCCTCCTCTCCCCCTTGTCCCCCCTTTTCCACGACAACAGATACACGCGCGCAATGTTGCGCGCCACTAGGTCGGAGAGCAACGAGTTCCAACGACTTTCATACCCGAACTTTCGAGTCCCTTCAAAATCGCGGCTATAAAGTGTCCCCGCGCACGTACACTAACCCATCTACCCATAATGTACGAATCGCGCGGCTGGCTGCAGATGGAGCGATAACGGTATTCGAGCTCCGTATGAATATACGTAGACACATAGGTTATGGCTCCCCGATCGATCCGGGCCGTAACGGCTACTCTCCGATTCGCTTATCTGCCGTGCGAGCCGAGTCGCGCGCGAGGGGTCCCCCGGGAGTCCATTGCCCAGCAGCCGGGGAAGTACATTTTCCCGGAGGAATACGTATTTACGCGGGTAGTGTTGAGCAGCGGATTGTTCGCAGAAGCGGCCAAGTTTGTTTGGAGCGCCGCATTTGGGAGCGTATGATGCCCCCGCGGGGCCAGCCGACTCTTTCCCCGCCGCCTCTGACAAAACCGAGCCGGTCCATCGCGATTCAGCAACTTCCGCGTACATCCAGTCGCCTCATTTTTGTGTGCGTCCCTCGGGATCACATCCACAAGTGCAGTCGGCGCGAGAAGCGCGCCGAGCTGGACCAACCCCCGACCGACGAGACTGCTTGGGCATCTTCACTCGCGAATATCCTGCGCGTCACACTGGCAGTTGCAGACTCGAGTGCGTTGATGAAGAAACTGCTTCCCCCGAATTCAATTGTCCAGCAGCTCGAACGTATCATTAAATGTCCATCCAAGTAATTCCATCCATCTTCACTGTTAATCACAACGACAATCCACTAACTTCCATCGTCGCATTGTAATTGCGTCAAGCTGTTGGGCATTAATTCGAAGGAGCGATTGTATTGACGTCACGCGCTACCCCGGGAATTTCGAATATAGTCCGAGCTCCGTTGTGCCGGAGCACGGCTTACCGACCCTTTCATCGCTCGATGAAAAACTCACCGCTGCCAGCCACACGCGAGCGAGCTCGGCCAGCGATCTAATAACTGCACCAAGCCTCTCTGGCCCACTGGATTAGCATAAAGGAAAAAAACGAGGGTCGCGCGCGCGCAAAGCAAGACGCGCGTTTGCACGCGAGCATGAAAATGCGACATCACGCGACGCGAGTTTTTTCCCTCCTTCTTTCGCGCGCCACTCGACCATTTCCGCGCTCCGGGTCATCCTCCTGAATCCCAAACTGCAGCGAGTTACACGGAGCTCCGTTTGCGAGGCTGAATGTTCGGTGTGTAACGAGCGTCGCGACCCCGAATAATTATATGAAAAATTTAAAGCTCGACGCTCTTTCCCCGATCGAGTTTTATTCTCATTTTGGATATAGGACAGTAGACGGTAGATGGTATTACGTGTATCTCATGAGATTCAACTAATCCAACTTCCCTGCTGGCAAGTGGAAAAAGTTGGGCTCTAGTCATGCGATGGAAGCGTAATTCTCGCGGAACAATCGCTCCTCAAGTTTCCTAATTTCAAACGGTAAACACGAGGGAAATCACTTGATCTCTCACCAAGTGTTGCTCGAGTTGCATTATACAATATACGAGTGGGATAAACCCATTTACAACGTGTGCGCCGCTTAATCGATTCGATTCGGTTGTTTAAATTGGCATTTTTGAATTTGCGCATCGCAGCTCGTACGTGTCGCATCGCTTTCGTGTCGTGGCTTCAGATGCGCGTCCGGATTGCAGTGGCGACTGGCGAAGCCAAGTGGTCCCGAAGCTCGCACCTCCGATCAAGATATACAGCCCGTGAGAAAAAAAGCCGTGTGGACTGTTGGAGGAGCGAAACACCGGTACAGTTTGGCTGATCGCGAACAACTCTATGCGCGCGCGCACACACGGGCTGCAGCTCGTGCGCTGGCGCTTCGTGCCGGTCGCATTAGCCTTATCTGCACTTTGCACTTTGGCGAGTGGCGTGCGCGCGAGCTCGATTAAAAAGCCTGCACTCGTCCCCCGTATACACGTATAACAGTTTATACAATGCGCATTGCCAATGCACGAGAGGCTGTTTTATGATATAGTGGGGGCCCCGAGACTCCAGAGACACACAGATGCTTTTTCCCCGATACACGGACACACCGACTCGGGCAAAACACCCAAGCGGAGTCCAGCCGCTCGGATAAGCCAAATTAAACCCATCGGTCTACTTGTAAGCCGCCCGATGAAACATTGATTCCGCCACGATTCGCATTCACACACGGACGTGCGAACACGTGCGATCATCCGATCGAGAGGCGTAGCGGCAAAAGCCATTGCGAATCTTCCACTCTCGGATCTTTCCGATTCTATACGCTTTTGTCCAAATAAATAGTTGCCATCATTCGAATTGTCTCGATTGTAAGTGATTGGCTGCACAAAACTAGCGACTTGACAAAGCAATGTCTAGGAGTTTGAGTGCATTTGCCCTTCTGGAACGTTTGCATAGAAGCGCGTATTTTTCAAAAGATTCTTTCGACATTTTCCGCGGGCATGTTACACTGCAAGGTTATGTTGAGTGCAAGGAGGTTACAATGAGTCGCAGGATTCGCGTAAAAGCAACTACGTATCTTCTTCTGACCAATTTCAGGCCACTGTTCGTTTGACATTGTATTTTTGGCATTGCCATAGCTCCGCGAGAAGTAAGTTGACTATTCTAACAGACAGATGCTAAAGCTAAGAGATTTATAGATAATGGGAAAGTATCGTTGTTCTGCCTGGTCCATGGATGCGCGGTTGGATGGATTGACTCGTTTGCGCGATCAAGTATATCCACGGGCTTGTATATGCGTCCTAGATAGTCCGGTGTTACTCGTCCGTTCGGGGAAACTGCAGCATTGCTCAAACGCTCCGCTCACTCGACGGCACGCGCGCATGAATAACGAAATCTCCGAAGAAAGCAGCGTTGCTTGTAGTTCCCCCCGGCCCCCGGTACCCGGTCCCCGGCCCACGGCATCGAGAGATAAGCATCGATAGGCGATAAATCGGAAAAATGCGCCAGGTTGGGCGGATAATGGGATACGTGGCGAGAGCCGAGCGCACCGGCTCTCGCTCGGCTCATATAAGTATAATGCCGCGCATATCTAAATCGAGCGCGACTGCACGCGCGCGCCAGCTCCTGCACCGCACGAGATAATAATCGTGCGCGCGCGGATACTCCTCGAGCCCCGGCCTATGTGTGCAGCATCGTGTAGAGGCGAGCCTCGCGGCAGCTGCCGTATTGCCCCCGGCTCCGGTGTTTGTGCTCGACTGCAATATGCATCATATGATTGAGCGCTTGACCCTTGCTGCGCCCTGAACATCATTTACAATTGTTTTTTTACTCTCGTTCTTTCGTAGCACCGCGAATTAGCGGGCAAACTAAAAATGCTAGCCTATGTCTTTTCCGGCTCGGTACTCGGGCGGCATACGAGGCAAATGCTCTTGACCCAGATACAGCGGCATAATGAAGTATTATTGGGACGATACGAAAAAAGCTACCCCCTCGTACATTCATTGTCTTTGCTCTATCCCTTCTTCGCCGGCCGCGGTCCTTCCATTATTCATCAATATCTGCACGAGCAGGGGTATAAGCTCTCCGTCCTATTGGCCCAATCCCCTATTTGGTGAACGCTCGCGCGGCTCGCACAGTTTAAATGGGGCTGCGCGCGTTAACAAATAATCCGCTCATCGCGAACTCGAATTCGAGCAGCCGCGAACCGACTTGTTATCTGTTGTTTGCTCAAATCGTCTTTGCCCCGTGGAATAATGAGCCTCTGATTGTTGTTGGAAAAGCCAGTGGAATTGTAAATCGAAGCGAACTCGGGCAACACTTAATGTGGGGAGGCGAAGGACTTATCAATCGCACTCGCCCCGCACACCGCAAATAGCCCGCGCATCCACCAGGAAAAAACCCCTGCCAAAGCCCTGCCCGACGGACAGACTCCTCTCAAATTTACTATTACTTCCGACAACTAATCACAAGTTAGCGATGACGCAATCTAACTTGCCAAATTTCTTGACGCTCAAAATAACATCGTAACTGTGCGGATGTTTGTTCTCGTATACGTTTTCTTATTTTCCCTATATCAAATGTGATTCCTTTCCTTTACACCAATCAAATCAATATGAGTTAGATATCCAGATATTTTACAAGGCTACCAATTGGAGAAACAATAGGTTGGGATAAATGAGATGGATATTTTTCGGTTATAAAATAATTAGTTTCTGTTTCTTTTGACCAAATTGCAACAACAATACTTGTGATATGTAATTTTGGAATGTCGAGTGAATGTATGTTCGTAGCAAGCTACGCGAATAAATGATTGCAAACTATTAATATCCACGGAGGCAAAGTGACAACTTTTCAATACGTCAATTTCAATTGGGGAAATTGGACATTTTTCTATGGTGCCAATGTTATTTGGGTCATCTGTCTTGGCTTGTCGCTACGTTATTAGTTTCCGCGCAGTCTCCAAGGGGAAGCGAGCTCGGGAAAGCGGGAACTGCTGGCACAGCTTGTATATTCACGGGTTGTATGAAAAAGCTCTGGTGTATGTACAAACAGGTCTCGGGTGGGTAGTGGGGTGGCTCTCAGGTGCGATGCATCCACGCGCGACCCCCGGCCTCGTGGGCGGATTTTCAACTGGGCAGCTGAGCGCGTCGGCGGCGAATCAGTTTGGCGCAGATACTCGTTTAATTCTCTTGTTCCCGCGTGCACTGCACTGTCCAATCTGCGCGGCTGCAGTACTTAATAGTGGCGTGTGCGCTCGCGTGGCAAATTCGCGCGCGAATCAATATTCTTCGCGGCGTCGAATCAAACACGGCATTTCCATATGCGTTTTCCCCGAGTCCGTGTGAAAAAAGTCTTTTCGGACGACGCCAGGTCAAATATTTTTCCCATATTGGATCGGGAACAAAAAGGAGCGAGAGCCGATTCTAGTGCTGCACTGTGCAGCCATTCTCGTTTTTCATTACAACCGCGCGCGTTCGCAATTCCGCGAGACAAAGCGAGCCGATTCTGTGTAACGGCATTTTCTCCACAGCCCAGTGCCGATCTTTTTCCTATTCGCTCACTTTCACTCGGATTACACTTCCATTTGCACACACACCCTCTCTTTCCAACATCCCCTATTGTTTTCCTCGGGTATATTGATGCGACTTTTAGTTTATTGTATTGGAAAAGTCTTGAGAGAAACCGTCAGAGCCGGCGGTGAAACGTTCAGGTGAATGTATCAGAATGTTAACTATACTTGTATCGATTATCGTCGCATGGAATGCCCAAGGAAATATTAGACGAAGCAGTTTCAATGTCCCGTACGTTCATGTTCAAGCGTCATTATCCTCGAATCATTTTTCAAGCTTTAATATTTTACCAAGCAGTAACTTCGACGCGATATACCCCAAACTTCAAATGGATTTTCACTCGCATATTGATGGGCTGCTTTAGAAGCTCGCGTGGAATAGAGTCAGTGAATGATTTATCAAAAGAGCACGACGAAAAGTCCTGTTGTACACCCAAAGTGAATATATCGAGGACGTAAGCGTGCATCTTCAGTGGTGCAAAAGGCCAAACAAAAACAAAATAAAATCAACGGTGAAATATATATAATATAGTAATCGTTGAAGAAAAATAAGAAAAGCAGCTGGAACATAAGCTCGATGAAATTCTCCAAGAACCAAGGATGCTCCTGGAAGTAATAGTATACAAGGCCAATCTCCGCCCTGTGCGAATCGCGCCTCCTGCGCTTCGCCTCTAAGCTTCACCAGGGCTTCCTCGCGGGTATATGCCCATACCAGCCGCACTTATACGAGTGTGCCGTTTATTTAGCGCCATTGTTCGGCCACTGGTTCCACTCTCGGCTCAAGGTGCAAGTGTTTTTCAGCGTTTGACACACTTTTCCGCGGCGCTTTACGGAGAAACGGCCTTTTATGCATCGGCTGTTTCGCGCGCGCCAGCGAATAAGGAATACACACGCGATCAGCATACCCACCGGAGGATCATCTTTCCGCGAGTTTTTGTCGCTCCTGCGCGCGCACCTGCACACTCAATTCCTCCGCCTGTCCTTCTCTATTCACTAGCTTGTAAAATTCCTAGACAGTGTGATTCTCGATGCATGACGCGCGCGTCGAGTGAAAAAGCTCCTATCCGAACGAGCGAACGTTGCCGAGGGCCATTGGGCGCCATTGTCCTGTTGGCCGGCGATGTATCAAACGTTAATTCTGCCTCGTGTTCAAGCTCTTGCCGTGTATGTGTATGTGCGCGCAACGAGTGAATTTGGTGCGGGCTTTCCAGTTCAGTGGAGCATTTTTCACCGCGCGCGTGCGTTTCTCCTTTCCGACCATCTATTTAGCGCAACGAGATAAATTCGCGGCCCGGCTCCGTTATACGTGGTCTGGAATCGACCTTTGGCGATTGAAATTTATCCCCCCCGTTCACCCCGGAGGTGGGTGGAGGACATTGTAGCTGACTTTTTACGATTCACGCTGCCTCACCACAGAAGGGGGTAGTAAACTTGCTCGAGATGTAGAGCTCGATAAAGTGCTGGATTTAGAGTTAGCTTCGCATTTACTGGTGAACGTAGCGGAATCCCTTGTTGAAAATTAAATGTTCCCACGCTACAGCCATTTCGGCCACAATGAGGTAATTATGTCGCGGGTGTTCTATTCTATCCCATTGTCTATAGTCAGTAGCGTCAAATGAATTTCAGCAATAACAAGACTTTCACGAGGGAATTTGGAGAATGCTCAAACAATTTCAAGTCTTAGCCAACTAATGTTTTCAGTAACCCCAAAAATATTGTGCAAAGTACTTTAGCCAAAACCAAACTCTCAGATTCTCGGGGTTGTTTCAAGAGTCAGCTCTAAGAAGGGGGTAAGGAGAATTAATGATCCACCGGGATGGTGGCCTCGCTAACGACGCATCACTGACATAATTGATAATATTTCGCACGCGCGTCGCAGCCTCCCCACTCTTGTGGAACAGAACTTGCTGATAACTGGGTCAGAAAAGTGTCGGGTCACCACCATACGCTTGCTGACCTTGGCTCGACCGATTCCATTATTCGCTGGAAATATGCCACGGCCGGAGCGACTTCCCCTTCGGGAGTATCGTCTGCATTCAGCTTAATTGGAATGTATCGGCTTGGCGGGATGCTCTCACTTTGAGCTTTTGTCAGCTGGCTATTGGAATACTATTTCTGCGACCGAGTGGCAGCTCCCGATTGTTTTAATGGGGCCGACTTTTGCTTTTGTGCCTCGTGTCGTCCGCTGTGGCTAAGCCGACTATAGGCTACGTCCTAAAAATAATTTTAAACCATCGCTGTCGATGGTACTTCACGTGTGTCTGTCCAATGGCTCAGCAGCCCAATGAGAGCAGGCATTTCAGGATATTTTTGGAGATAATTGATAACTGAGATGAGCGAAGGAAAGTTATGAACGGAGTGATTGATACAAATCGCATTTGATTAAAAGAGCCGAGTCCATAATCCATACTATGGAAGCTCCGACCAATCAGCTGAGTACACCTGTCGACGCACATCGCAACCGGAACCCTTATTTATCTGATTCTTCTTTCATTTCAACAAGTGTTTCGTGTATTATTCTCACTCTGTGGTATTTGCGCCCTGGAGAATCAATACCTGAACTCCAAAATATACCAGTGACTTGCAGAAAATATCAAGAATCATCTCGTTTCATACTCACCTGTTCTAAATTGCAATCCGTATCGTTTAATCAATAAATTAGTATGATATATATTCTCATTCAAGTACTCTCGACCGTTTGAATATTACAAACACTTCTCATGTATAGGTTGGAATCTAATTCAAAGTTTCGTCCAAAGTTAACAGCACCCAGACTTTGTTAACTGCTCATGAGCCAAGTTATATTCACCCCTTGCTTATGATGCAAGTCTCGTATAGAGAGAGAGAGAAGGAGAGATTCCTTTCGGCAACTCAATCAATTGATGAGATATTTCAATCACTACTATATACTACATGTATATACGATATCTACTTGATACACTTTCATAGAATACTATGGGGTCTATATTTGTGGTGTATATGAGCTTTATGACACTAACATCATACAATTGTATTTTTTTTATATCATCTGCTGCGCTTGTTCTGTAGCTGAATTTGCTTCTGAAAGAACATGTTATACATATATATTTTGTTCTCCTTTCGCATTGATACTTGAAGATATGTAGTTGAAAAATTCGTGCAAATCAAATAAGAGCACGGGATGAAATAGTCGGAGGATATATCGGAACAATGTTTCACGGGAAATATAATGAAAGTAACGAGGTCAAAGAGTAAAACTCGGCCAGCGTACGACATATATGACTGGCTGTCAGCTTCCGAAAGCTTGAATGCAGTTGGATGCGAAGCAGCATCATCAGGCAGGCAGTCGTCCTTGTGCCACGCGACTACGAGCAAAAACGCGATTTGCTTGGGAAATCTTGACAAAGCTCGCCCGGACCCCCTCCCAAACAAAGCAGTCTCGCGCGAGCGGGTGTTTTGGGTGGGTCGTTCTCTCGCGCGCGTTGCCGCGGCAACAGACTTCCGCGAGGGTGGAAAAAGCAACCCAGTCATTCCCAGCCAGCCATTTAGCTTCTCGCCCGTCGCGCAATGCCGAGGCTTGATAAACTCGTTGGGTCCAAGTCCCGATTTCTGATCTAATCTTGCGACTCTCTTTCCTGTTGCAGGTATGTACGAGTATTCGAACTGGCACTTTTTTTCTCTTGGCTGGAGATACTCGAGCTCCTCGGCTCATCGGTGAGTATAGCTATTGAAAATACAGCAATACAATCTGAGCAATAGGTACACGAAACTGGGAATTCGAGCAGTCGTGGGGAAATAGCGAAAACGTTTACGAGACTTCTCTGATGAGGAAGATGTCACGAAACGAAATAGTTCGAAGCTTCTTTCTTACGAAGTACAACGTATTATTATGATCGTCCTCATTGCCCGGTGATATAATTGTCACTTTTCATTTATATTTTCTTCTTTCTCTCATTTTTCTCGGACAAAAGTTTCTTCACAGTGAGGTTTCGAACACTGCAAAACTGAAAAGGCTCCGCATCCGCCCATTATTATCCCTTTGCGGTACACCATCTCAAATGTATTGAATACATTTTTCATTCAATTATTCAAGATTGACATTCAATGTATGATATCGTTGTCATTCTTTTGGTACAATTAGCTTTCGGAAATATCAATGTTGCCGTTTGGAGAGGAATCATGATGACTCCGAAAATATACGGAGCTAAATTATTTTTACAGAATAAATGAAATTGTGGGACTAGATGTGCATTTAAGTAATATTTATCAATTATCGATGAAATCAGAATTATACAATTCAAAGTGTCGGATCCAGTACGAACTGAAAATTGATTCGAGATAACATTTCGCTTGATAACAATTTGTTACTCGGCGGTTTGAATTTTGAAAATATCTAAAATGTGATCCGATTTTTCAAACCGAAAATATACTGGATTGCCAGGAATTTGAATGTAAGGAAAAGTATTAATTAATATGATGCGTATACAATTAATTCGGACAACATGAATGAGTAAACTCGCTAGCGAATGTCCAAGAAATTCTCGCTAGCGTGTTTTGACGGTTGGCAATGGTTCAGCACAGCTCGAGCTGCTATCAAGGATCGCCGCAGCAACACATACCCCATGAATCGAGGCTCGCAGCTACTGATCAGCAGCGGCGCGCGGACGATTTAAGGAGCATAACTAGCTTATTTACGGTCGAGCTGTAGGCACTCGGCGGATTAACCGACGCTCCGCGAGACAGAGTAACAGCTAACCTCGTTCTCCCGTTCGCGGACAAAGGGACTTTATCTAGCCTCCAATTTTATTGCCGCTGCAGGTTGGACTTTTGTTCAGCCGCCGCCGCCGCCTCCGCTATCCGCTTCTTTTTCATACCGCCGCCTCGTCGATGTCGATTGTTGTACAGAGTGCGGTTTGTTCCGAGCACCACACATGTCACGAGTCGAATGGCAATGCGGTTATCCTCCATTCTGTGCTATTAATAATACCCCATTTTTTATACGCATTCAGTGCGAATCTGTAGACGAAGAATTTTTTTCTCCATACATGTTGAATACGGCAGGCATAATATTTTCTCGCACTGGAATTAATAATATTACTCATTTTGATTACTCGGAAATAACAATTTGCACAATTCACAATGCATACGATGAATTATTTCATTTCACTACTCGCAATTCGAGATCTTATTTGAAGTTCCTAGTGATTAATGCATCAAAAACACTAACGCATGGGAATCGATCGATCGAATGTAGTATTTGTGAAAATCAGGCCACGCGCAGTGATGCAAACAAGAATGATATTCCCATCTTGAAAATCAATTTTTCATTCCAACTCGAACGTACTTCGAGCCACGTTGTTGGATTTGATTTTTTTTTCTCAAATTGCAATCAATGAAAATTAACGGACGTAATTGAAGATTTAAAAGGGAAAAATCGTTTTGATTTGTGCAATATATTCGATTCTGCAGTCGATCAAACACTCGATTTAGATCAGAGTAAACGCGCGCGCGGTGGCGGCGACGACTGACACCTGTCTTAAACAAGCCTCGCGTCGTGCGGTTAGACAAACGTTTACACAAGACGTGTAGCACATTGATCCGAAGATTTATTTGTAGAAGCCTGGTATGCCTATAATAGATCACAATGTGGACGGCCAGCGAACTATTGCTTTTCTAGTAGCCATCGGCCAGTGTCTATTTTTCAGGGCATTTCACTTGGCAGTTGGCGTTCGACTACGAATAAAATTCTATTCGACACTGATTGAAATATGATACTATAATAAATCCGAATGAGATTGAAACATTCGCGTTGAGCTCGCGGTTGTGCTGAAGCATCTTCATTGGGTGCAATATCAATTGGCCAATATTATTTTCATTCGTATTTTCCTGCACTTGTCACTCGCCCGTGAGTTACGCTGTGAAAAATCTATTTCGAATACAATTGGCAAAATATAGTACAAGTTGTTTTCGAAGAACATTCTTGGGAATACCTCATCATATGTGAAAAACTATTTGGCCAACCCGAGATTATTTCGATTTCAATAACAGTCAAGGAAAGATCGAAGGAAAATAGCTCATAACACTGGAAGTACGGCTGGAAGTTTGAGGAATTATTATTTACCATTCATTTGATTCATTTGATGCTGCCAACATTTTCTAAATAACAGAGAAAACTCGTTAACTTTAATTGTTTTATTTCGTGTGTATATCGATGTTTCTTACCGTGGCTTGGACGTTCTCCAGAAAAAGTGAGTTGTTTACAAAGTTCAACACTAAAATTTTGCCTCGCTAGAGTTAAGCTTGTTTGCTCAAAGAAAATTTGGAAAAATGACAAAGCCCAAATAACATGGAACGTATAGCATCGTATGGAATAGACGTCGATAGGTTCTGTAATTTTTGTACCACAACTTATAATTCGTATTGACGTAATTATGACTTTTTCTCCCCCCAAACTCCAAACTTCGGGGAAAACATACTCGGTCGGGATTGACGACGAAACTCGGGTAAGACAAATTTGTCTGGCCGAGAGAAGAAAAGCAGCTGGCAAATGCCGGAGCACGACACGTGTTTGCCGTGCGGAATTACGACCGCGGCGCAATCAAGATGTCGAGATAAAGATATGACAGAGTGGCGGCGATTATCCGAGACACTTTATTGTCGAGCGGAACTATAGAACTGCGTCTCGGTGCGCGACAAGTGAATTATAATACTCGTTTGCATTGTATTCGTACGGAGTCTATCGATCTCGCATAGACCACCTTATCTGATCGATCGATTCGTCCTACCGAATTTGCCCAGGCGACTCGCTCGAGTTTACGCAATTCATGACGAGGCGGAGAAGGTGACTCGCGCGACGAGGACTAGCGACCTAAGGAAAAAAGTCGAGAAAGCGAGAGAGTAAAATGCGCACAAGAGTCAGAAGCTGTGGCGAGCTTCTGAAGATTGTTCAACTGTCGCTTGGAGCAGAAACTGCCCTCGGTGGTGCCCCTGAGCGCTACAATCAGCTACAACCAACTACGACGTCGGAAAAACCGAGGATAGCAGGGAAAACGAGTGTTTTACGTTGCAAAGCGGGCGAAACAAAGAATTGCAGCTCCTCCGCGCCCTCTTTTGTCCGCACTGAAAATATTTCACGCTCGTTACGACTCTTTGTCTACCGCCGCGGCTGCCTTGCCCCCGTGCGCACACGTGAAAATCTCTCGTTGCCGTGTCGCCGCGCAAACTCGCCATAATCGGGTTTTTCGTGGCTGCTGCTGCTGCTCGCCGCGCGCCGGAGCTCCGATTTTTATGGCCGCGGCTCGCTCGAGCGGAAAATTTTCGACGTAACGAGTTGTATTATGCGCGACACACTGATTGCCGACAATGTTGCCTCATTTTTTCTCTTCCTCTCCCTCTCTCTCGCTCTTTCGGCCCCCGACGAACAACAATGATCTCGTAACAACGAGCCTGCGCCTGCCGGATAATCCCGAACCGAAATTTTCATATGCATTCCATCATCCGCATGAACATACACTCGAGGGCTATTGAATCCAATCAGCTCCAGCAGCGACCCCCAGCTGACCCCCCCAACGATTCTTCACTTTTAATTCCACGTGTGTCCCTCGGAAACGCATACACTGAAAACTCACTGTACGAAGCTCGATAAATTACTGAATGGGGGACTGCTGATTTTCACTTTACTTCAACGAGCTCTGATACGAAACGTCAATTGCAAATCATCATGTGGAAGTTTTTTTGTATCGAAACTCACGGTATTGTGGGGAAAATAAAATTTTATCAGATGAAAAAGTCACTGCAGTTGTCCATTGGATAGTTCAGCCAGGTTGATCGAGTGATTTTTCACTGTAAGCTTTCAAGAGAGAGAGAGTAGAGTAGTAGGAAGCGAGGACGGCTAGACGCGGGGCAGGATATACGCTGCTTTCCCCCGGCGATTCTGCCGATAAACTCGTGAATTTCCAGACGGCCATCTTAGCCCATCCATAAGAGCGGCGGACGCGAGAAACAATGCCGGCCGAGATCGAACATCGCGCGACATCAAAGCGCGGGCGATACAATAGGCCTCGGCGCAGTGTCTCTGTGTCTGCTCTGCTCTGCAGTTGGGCTGTGTCGCGCGCGCGTATCGATCTTGAGCGGGTGTGTCGGTAGCCGTGCTTTCGAAATCCGCCGCCGGAATCATATGCGATCGTGTCGCGCCGACCCTCGTAATTCATCGCTCTCACTTTCCGCGGCTAACAAAGGTAGCTTTGTCGGGCCAGAGAAACGCGCGCACTTTTCAACTCGCGACTCCGCGCCTTGTTCTGCTGCACGCGACAATTTCCCCCTGTAACCGACTTTTCGACGTTTCCCGACGCCACCTCGAGATCAATTCCTCCCGCTCATCCGTGGCTCGTCTATCCGATACAATTATAACCCACTGGCCACTGGCTGTGCTACGTTTTTCCCCTGCAGTTTAGTGGCGTCGTTGCATCAGACCGCTTTCGTAGCGCAGAATAAACAAAAATTTGTACAAATTAGAAAGAAGACAGAAATGCATAATTTGATTTTTTATTATTCATTGGGTGATGAAAACAGCCTGCTGAGGGAGGACAAAGTTGATACTGGCAAAACACAGCGAAGCGAAGCTGAAGGAGGATCGTCTTTTGAGTGGTTGTGAAACAACGGTGGAGAATATGAAAAACGTGGCGCGGTCGGTTTGGAAGGGATAGCAGTGGCTCGCCTGTTGGGCCGCAACCCAGCCGGCTCGCGTGCCTGGCGGCGCGGCACCTCACCGCGGCGCGCTCGACCGCTCACCAAAGGTCTGCTGGTGGGCGATGTTAGCACGACCATGTTTCGGCTGCAGTTCTGACGAGTACGCGTGCTTTTCAAGCCCATCATCTGAAGTTTGTTCAACGAGTCATTGGATTTTTCTACTGTCTAAATTCGAAGGAGGATCGTCTAGTTCATCTTGGCAATGGTGTTGTCGACCCAGTTGCGATAAGAGGCCAGGTCGATGTGTACGTTGGGCCAGTAGCTGCCGGAGCAGCCCTTGCCGTAGCCGACGAACCACGAGACGACGCCGACCTGGCGGCCCTTGCTCAGCACCGGGCCGCCTATGTTCTGCTTGCAGCTGCCCTCGTAGGTCGCCGACGTGCAGAACTGGTGGTAGAAGAACGTCTCGATGCCGTGGACGGGCTTCTGGACCCAGCTCGAGGCGCAGTCGTACATGTAGTCGAGCAGCTCGACGTTGAGCTTCTTGAGCTGGTAGTCCTTGGGCAGGTACTTGTTGCAGGGCTTGGGGTGCCAGCCCCAGCCGACGATGTTGACCGTCGAGTTGGGCGCCGCGATCTCGTACGACTCGAACAGCTGGATGGGCCGGACAGTCGGGCCGTACGTCACCGGCACCTTCAGCCGCACCAGCGCCAGGTTCGGGTGGTTCAGAGTCAGGTAGTTGCGGTGCAGCACCACTTCGTAGACCTCGTGGAGCTTGCCCCCCGCGTTCCACATGGTCGTGCCGACCCGCACGCTGATCCGCCACTTCTTCCAGTCGAGCACGCAGATCGCCGCGGTCAGGATCACGTCCTTCTTGATTATGCTGCCGCAGCAGTAGTGCACGTTGTTATGCTGCAGCGAGGCGATGTACGGGTGGTCCACGATGTCCACCGACACCCCCGTGAACTCTCGCGCGTAGATGCCCCGCGAGTACGCCGACATGTTCAGCTCGCAGTTCGTCTCGTCCAGAGCGTCCAGGCTGTCGTAGTACCCGGCTGCAACGCACACACAAAACCCACCTTATTTTCCGACCGCCCCTTCATGCGCAACTATGAATAATCACAAATATCCCGACTCACCGACTTCCGTGAAAATCAATCCAAACATTATTGCTCCAGCTATGATGAGAAGCCGGGACGTTGACCAAGTCCGTACGCCAAACATGGTATACATGATACTCCACTCTTTTTCAGTTTCTACCTTGTAATAAAAGCCTTTTAAAATACATTCGAACCGTTGGTTAATCAATCTTGAATTCCCGTTGCATTCTCCCCTGCATATCGAATATATCTTGTATAATTCGACCCTCAAGCTCCAATTGTACGATATCACGTGCACAAGAATTTCTTAACAAATATACACTTTATTAAAATCAGAATGATGATTGAGAGTCGAATGCTCTCAATTATACCTTCCTCATTCAAACTACACTGCGAAATAAAACCATATCATTTTCCGAAGCGTTGGTTTATTTTTCTGATAATTACTTTTTTCTTTTTTTTCGGGGGGTAATCGCTATTCGTAAGAGAATAATAACCGTTGGTGCTGAGTATCAAATACGAATAATCTTGATATTGGCATTTACGAATATTCCCGAGTAATTTGCAAAACACATAAAGATGCTGAGTAATGTTAGAAAAAATGATTACCTCAGTTATGAATGATTTTTCAAAAGCAATAAGAGCATAAATGGTGAAATTTCATCGTCTGGTCACAAAGTAAAACATAGAAGCTTCCAAACTTATGAGGAACGGGTGTCGGGGGTAAACACGTAAAATTAACTCATCAGTGACTACTATGTAGGTTATTGAACCTCATAACCTCGTTGAGACGTCATTTTGGCGAGGGTATCAACAAAACAATCGTATGCGCGCAGCACTGATATGCGCGTTGTGTGCAGGTACTCGGATGGTTCGGCTCTTGATTGATTCTAATCGACAGCGGATTGAGACTATCGCGTCCCCCACCCCCAAAAAAAGAGGCTGCTCGCACAAAGCTCTGATTTTCAATCGCTAATCTTACATCGCGACGATGATCTCACAGTGTGAATAATAATTGAAAAATGCGCCCATTAGATCGTTGCTCGAAAGTGAAAATGACACTTGCGGCGAATCGCGGAGCAAGCTGCTGGTACTCGTTGGAAATCCATCTCTCCCGGATGGCTTTACTGCTTACATTGGCCAATCATCCGCAGCGTCCGAGGCGGATACAAAAAGAAAAACTCGTTCCGCGCAAAATTTTCATTCGCCGCGTATCGGCTGTTGGCGCAAAAAACCAAGTGAGCCTCGATATGCAGGCTGCGGCGGCGCGTACATCGATAGGAATCTGATCGCGGGCGCAGCGACAGAGCATTTAACCGAATGAAATGATAAGTGAGGGCCTGGGCCGAGGCGGGAGGGCGTGTATAATCAATCGTCGGCGGGTGAAAGTGGCGGCGCGGCCCGGGCGTTAATTTTCACTCGACTCGAGGCGTGCGCGGACTCGTCGACTTTTGTTTTTGGCGATGGGAGATCGTTGGCGGCGTCGGCAACGGTGGCATCGGTGTCTGACGGTGATAAACGAGCCGAGCCGGTGTGGTGCACTTACGTAAAGTAGAACGCGACACTCGATTATCGATACGTACAGCCGGTGAAGCGAAAAAATTTGTACCCCATTATCTTGTCCGGCACTTCGTTATACTTACGCGTTATACCGTTGCGCAATGCCCGCGCGTATATCCCGCCGACTTTCAAATTTACAATCATATTTGCCGGCGGAGCTTTTGTGCGCGGCGGCTCCAATTTTCTCGCATTGGGTTCGGTTCGCGGTAGCTCGACGTTTTCCCCCGACGCAATGCGGTTTCCCCGTCGGCAGCGCCGCTGTAAATCCTCGTATTTTACCCGGTGGATCGCCTCCGGCCGTAAACTTTCTCGCGGGCGACGTCGATGACACCTATTAAAACGGCATAAAATTCGCCCGGGACACTGTAGAGCAACTGCTTTCACGCCGGCCTCGAGGGGGCGACGGCTATTCGGTTTCGGCGAAGCATCGGGGATGAAAAGCTGCACCGGGTGGATGTTTATCGCTGCGGCGCGCGAGCCGATCGATCGTCCGACCCTCCGCGCGAAAGTTGCTCTCGCACTGCGCGCATATAAACATATACGCATATACTTGTGCGCGCGGGCGCGTGTAAGACAATTTTTATCGGCGCCGCTTTCTTTCGGTTGGTCGTTAAACTTTATAATTAAATCGCAGATTGGATCGCGGCTGTGAGCTGGCCGCGCGTACGTGAGCTCGGTGAAAGGTGAAAGAAAACGCGAGCAAAGCGCGAGAGGAAAGTCGACGGGATATATCGACGCTCGGAGCCCGGCGACTTGATGGGTCCAAATCCATTTTACGCACGTGACCAGCTGTGTAACACGTAATATATCGTATCGGTGGCCGGAGATTACGGTCAAGTTTACTTTTTGAGAGCGGAAATAACGTTGGGCGACACGCGCTCATTTCTGCGCGAGCCTTTGACTGCGTGATCACGAAGAGAATACTCCCCTGTATACATTCGACTCGACCGCGATGGAAATCGAATGCGCTGAGCCGTTTACGACGATTGGATTTGATTCGTTTGTGAGCGACTGTGCGACGGGCGAACCGTTGCGAGATGCTGCTGCAATCAGCATAAAGTAGCCCGGAGCCGCGGCCGCTTATATATTTAGCCGTGGCGTTAATTATACGGGGGATAAGAGCTGCGCGTAATATCGAGCGTGGGAGGCAGCCGCGGCGAATTTATTTTGGCTAATTGGCCCCGAAACTTCAAACGCTGCTGCGCCGATGAAAGTGTCGAGATATATGAAAGGTGGATTATATTACCGATACACACAGGGCTGGCGTTCACTCGACCAGGTGCACCTCGCGACTCCCCTTCACGGCTGCTCCTCCTGGTCTCCCTGTGAAAATCCCGGGCTGGACTGCGCGTCGATGGCAACCCCCAGCCGAGGGGCTATTCACTTCGAAATCACTGGTGGTTTCCTTTGATTTTTTTGTGATTTATTTGAAATTTCTGTCGAATTCTCGACTGAATAGCCCTTGTTTTCGAATTGAACGAATCAAGTTGGAAGTTTTGTCTATAACCAAATACCCTGAAGGGCTATTCGCTCCAAAATAATACAAAAAAATCACCGAAAAATCACAAAAAATCACAATAAATCGCCAGGGATTTCGAAGTGAATAATCCCTCGCCCCCAGCATCGGTTAGGCCCCGAGTAAATTGCGAGAATCGACTGGGGCGCAGCAGAGCCCTGGATAAACTTCAGTCTAGTTGTGTCGGGGGCAGTTGCGGGGATGACTGCAGTGCCATATTGCTCCTCCGTCGCGCGCTCCACATTTTATCGCTCGCGCGTGACTCGAGCCGTGGTATTTTTCTCATATTACTCTGTCCGCTCCTCCCGCGCGCGGCCAATGCATTCTTTCGCTATCCACAGCCCAAGAGCGAAACGGCCGGCTTCCTCTCGCGCCAAACCGATCCTGCGAATTCCCCGGGGGCTACGTTTGCGCGCGATATATATTAACTCGCGCCTTGCCCCCCATACATAAAGTTGAAATGTGGAGTAGAACAAAGTGTATACAGTCCCGCCGTTTCACCGATGATTGGCGTTCAATCTCCTCGCCGTGTGAATAACTCTCTCTCTCTCGTGCACGAGATTTTCTATATAATGTACGATCGCACACGCGAGAGATTGACGCGCGGCCGTATATGTATATACAGTGCTTGTCGACGCTGCCACGTGGCCGTTCACAACCTCATCCCGGAAGTTCCATTTACAAATCGCTCCGAGTTAGTCGTCGATCGCGCGTAAGCGAAATTGCTCTGGCCAAATCATCCGAGCGTCGGATGTGTATGTGCCCGTAGGGAAGCCGCGACTTGTGTGCGCGACGTCGTTCACGTGCCCCCTCCCCCTTTTCCCCGGCTCGCCTACCTCGTCTTGATGAACAGACTTCCGGATAATGCGAAACTTTGTTAATATTCGTAGCGCCTTGTGTGTCAGACAGAGAGAGAGAGGAACTCGACTTGATGAGCTGACTATATACGGTACGATAGCTTTGAATATGTCGCTCGAGGTGCTGTACATACCTATTAATCTTTTGTCCATCATTTTTCGTTAAAATAATCTAACCGCGTCGTCTTTTCTCTTTTCTGCGCAGCCATTGCTTCGCTCGCAAATGTGCCATCCTCTAAGGGTTTTTTGCAGATATGACTATGATAAAACTGAAATTTCAAAATTTGGACAACTATCACAATCTATATCGCTACGATCATCATCTGACCATTTTAAATGATTCAAAATCAGTCAATTTGAAAAAAAATCTCATAGGAGTCACATTGGATAGACGTGCAGTGAACGTTCCATAATAACTTGTTACACTCTCTGTACGTCTATACAGATTGGCAAATAAACTCGGAATCATCTTTCCATAGATATTTATCAAAAACTTTTACTATTTTCGATTCATAATCGCATAAACCGTTCACTTTGCATAGTCACAGTGGGTATTCGATGCTTTAAAACGAGTAATTCGAGTGAGATAAAAGACAGTTCGGGGGAAAATCGAAAGATGAGATGGTTTTACGTGGGATAGAGTAGTGACACGTGAAACGGAATGAGTTTGGTATTGAAAGTTGAAATGGTTGTAATGACGAAGGAAGCGAGGAAACGTAAGTCGGCCGACACGAGAGGGTGGCTGGGGCAGTCGGGAAGACCACTCGCGAGGAGCAGCGGAAATGCGAAATTGGGTCCAGCGGATTGGCGTAACCTTCGGCAGCGAGAAAATGGGAAGAGGCGCGCGAGTTGTCGCTCGACGACTCGGCTGGAGATAATCGATCGGTCCGCAGAGTCGGCCAGGTACGTACGCAATATTCGCGCGCGGAGACGCAGTAGTCGCTCGGCCGTTAACCCAGTTGGCAAGCGCGTGCCAGCCAGCGAGCGGCTTACGTCACGTGCCCCCTACCCGGTAGCGCTCCCCGATGGCCTCGAGCCGCAACGGTACATGCACGATTAACGCGTCTAGCCGCGCGCATTTTCCTCCTGCCGTGGGGACGTACTGCAGAGGGAGAAACGCGACATACAGGGGCCGATTGAAAAATTCAGAGCCTCATCCCTTTGAGGCGCTGAGCTGCTCCCGCGGGGCGCCGCTCCGAATCGCCCGTCTGCTTCGTATGCTTTGACATCCCTCCTTTTCTCCCATTCTGGCCAAACACTCGACGAGCAGCGACGAGTGGCCGTTTTGTCTTTTCAAATGAGTAGACGCTGCTTCCCTCACTCGAGTCCAACTCCCCCAGCCTCACAGTTCCGCCGGCGTTCGCTTGCTTCGCCTCGATTTTATTGACGCGGCGTTTTGTCCCGAGATCGATCACCAGGAGACCACCACTTGACATTTCACCACTTCCCGCACACACAAACCAATTGTTTTTTTGCGAAATTTCATTGAAAAAAATAAAAATGAATCGACAAAAATCACAAAAATCCCCCATCTCGCGATTTGCTAAAAAATAGCCAAATAACCCGATCCAAAGGCAGCTAAACTCGCTCGAGCTCGCACCAAATCGACCGCCAAGTCAATCGCGGTGCGGTGAAACAACGGCTCTCTGGGCTTGCATTAGGAATGCGCCGAGTTTCGGCCCGGTGCTTCCGATCAAAACTTCTGCGAGGAAAAATAACTTCTGTTATTTTTCAATTTTTTCTGTTTTCGATGCGTTTCAGAATGAACAACCGACGTGCCATTCAAAATTCCCTGGCCTAAAGCCCAAAAAAACGATTCGCTTCGTTTTGAACACGACTCGGTAGATACATTGCACGGAATTATTTTTGAATTCGGCACTCGAATTCGGAATAATCAATTTGAATGCGATAGCGTGTGTTGTGCGCGCTGCGAAGTTCCATCAAACATCGCCGGCCAATTTTTTTCACGAAAAAAAACGAACCGTACGAAGCGGGCGTGTCCCTAATTTGATCCGGCCGAGGCCGAAAGTAAAGCGCACATACGAGGAGGCGCTCGCGGCGATCCATCCCCACGGGTAGGAGTAATTTTCTCGCAGCCGGCGGCGCGTGTACGTACGCGCGAGCACTCGGGGCTGTTTTACGACGCGGACCCGGCCGCTCGCGCGCGCTCCAAATAGTCTCGGAGGTGGAAACAGCACGAAAAATCGACTCGGTGTCTGTTTGCGCACCAGCGGCTTCTCGAGAGGGGCTTTTTGCCTTGCCAAAGTGCGCACAGCTGATCAAAGGGAGCTGCTGGGAATCGATATATTGACCCGCGCCGCGAATATACCCCCTGGCTCACGTCAGCCGAATTATCTTATACCTATATCGAGCTTGGAGCGAGTCCGAAATCCGAATTATCCTTGTGCGCGTACCCAAGCACATGAGTCTGTCTTCCAGTTGGAAGTGCGGTTAACAATAAGTAAACAAGGAGACAACTTGGCGTACGAATTTCACCAATTGCTCGATACTAGAATGTTTTTATGTCTGACCGAATGTCGTCTATTGGATATTGTATCCACACATACGAACGGTGTATTTTTTGAGTTAAGTTAAGAATAACAATGTAAGTGTATTTAATAACAACCAATTATCGGACGGATCGAAAATGGAAATAAATAACAATGCGGTTGGAAAAATTTGAAATACTTTATTTTGTTTTGGGTCAATCCATCACATTTTCTCGCAACAATATTTTTCAAAAGTTATTGCATTGAAATATTTCAAGGAATAAAAACATGTATGACAATCATCTACTTTTATACTGTTATGTTCACTCTGATACTCTATATTCGTTAATCGTAGGTTTATTATTGAGTAGAAGCACATGTTCAGGCTGACTTTGATGGATTTGAATTTTTGAGGAGGTATGTTATACTTTAATGCATTTTAAAGGACGAAAACATTGGATAATGTGTTTTCAGATTTGAATTTTTTTCATATTTTCATCAACTTTGTGGCCTGATTTTCTCATAAAATAGTCATCAATTCGAAAAAATCACAAGAGCAATATGAAAATACACTCTCTCTAATTATTTGGTATATCATGCATGCGCATACATGAAAGTGGACTTGATCGCCACCTCGGATGTTGACCGAACAAATTTTATTCAATCCTCGGTTCATAATCATTGAAATGATTAAAATGCTGTTTTAGTGTGGTGACTGAGTTTCAAGTGATTGAATGAAGAACATGATAAGAGAGAAAGTTGTCATATTTGATAGAAGAGTAACTTCCTAAGCTTAAAATAGGCTTCCTCGAGGGAATAGTGAATAAGTGTCTGAATCGCTCGGTTCGACTTGTCAAAAGTGAAACGGACAAGAGTTTCGTACGTATAGGTATTTATAATGTTTGGAAGGGTGTATGATTGAGAAAGGCTTAATACAAAGGCTCGGGGGCGTGAGCTGATGTGTTGAATTGAACGAGGCGAGGCGAGGCCCATTCATGTTTACACAACGATGTTTATCTCACGATCTGATTTTCGTATGGTCTCGCGCGCGCGTCTGTGCACTGTAGCCCAGCACATGCTGTAGCCCAGGGGCGCGCGGGGCCACGTCAAACGGGCAAACTACATCCGCGCGCGAGGAGATGCCTTTCGAAACTCACGACTTTTGCATGGGAACATTGGAAACCATGACTCCCCCCCCCCCTTCTCGCGCAGTGGCTCATACTGCACATATTCACAGCGAGCGTGTACCTCGCCTGGGAATCATCTCCTCTATACACTTGCAGTTTCATGGTTTCGCACTGCGACAATCCACCCGAGTCCCGGAACGGAGCAGATCGAAGGGAGTTGATTGGATCTGGCCCTGTACCACTGTGCCAGTGATAATTTTGGTTTTTAGCGGGAAATCTGCATCGAATAATCACGATTGCAACAAATTGTTGGTGTCAGTTCAGTTGTCCATTTAATAATTCGTCCAGCTCCACACAGTGAGTTTTCACTTATATATACAGCGGTTTTTCATTGCAAGCTTCCAAGAAAGTACTGCGAATATAAATTCACCCGGTTACGTTCGTTTGATAGACAGCCCAAAGTTTAGGTGCTGTGTACTCTACCGGGCGGTTCAATGCACCTGCGACCCAAAGCTCGTAACCGCACACACGCGTGGCGCGACATGAGCCTCGCGCCCCGTTATACACTCATGTCCAAATCATCGGGGGATTATGCGTGTTGGGGTCCCTTCACTTCCCCCTGGATTACATTTCACGTGCCCCATCCTCTCAGTAATGTTTCGTCAATCAAACGCCTATTCGTGGATTTATTTTGAAACAGCTGCTGTGCGGGAAATGTCAGCGTTTGGTTTTTCCGCTGCTTTTTAGCTCTGGAGTTTGCATCACTTTCCTCGATTTGTCAGCTGCGCGGTACGGAAGCTTTACATACGTCCGAGATTTAATCTGGCACGAGATAGACGGCCGGCGGTACACCTAAAATCCCGGGTTTTCCCTCGTAAACAATATCGCATAATAGCGAAGCCTTGCGCGCGCACATCGCGGAATATTGCTCTCGTGTAGTACACGGCCGCTCATAACGTTTGACGGGCACGCGCGAGTTTATTGATGCGCGGCCCGATACACGCCACTACGTTTAACCAAATATATTGAGCGATTTGCCGGCTGACAAGCTACAAGGTACACTGCTCGCGCTACGAGCAGAGTCCGGTGGGTCGCGAGAAAGCCCGTTAAACTCGCCGCGCCAGCGACAATTAACTTGTCCCGCGGGCATATTCTAAATTACCCCCCGGATCCCAATGATAATATCGGCTGGGAACCCATCACTTTCTACATAATTCCCATTGTTTATCAGCTCCGCATCACCATCAACCCCAACACCAACACCAACTACGGTATGCCTTGTCAAGGCCATTTCATCTGATTCATCGATATATCCCATGAAAAATGACGAATGTGTCGAGCTCAGATCGCGATTATTCACCCGTTTGAATTCAATCAAGCTGCTCGAGCGGGTAATACACGATCGCCTATTTTGATTATTTAGACAGACATCGACGATCCACCATTCCGACACTACTTGTCAGGATGCGATATAGTGCGAAAAGACAATCCAACTTGTTTGTTTTTTCCCCCGAATTCGGATAATTTATACAAGGAGGAGAAATACATCGGGCAATGAAGTGCTTTCCACGTCCTAGAATGTTGTCATGACTTCAACGTATGAAGAGTTATATTGGAACGAGAAGTGCATGATTCCAGGACACGTCGATTTTATGCTGCAATAAATTTTCAACGCTATAGTTTTATCTCGTGTTTGTCATACGATCAGCCCCTCCAAAGTGACCGTTTACCAGCATACGGGAGGTTTTTCAAGGCATCTCTCACCTGAATATAGAGGAAAGGCAAAAAGGTGAATTGTTGACTCGCGTAAAAAAGGCCAAAGAAGAAGGAAGCTGCTCGTTTCAATCGGCACGTCGACCAAGACCCAATGTGTCGGTTGAAGGTGCGAGCAGCTCGAGGCGAGTCCGAAATGAAAATTTCCCGATTGATTACGCGGATAATTGTTTGGGTGATGTTTCCCGAGACTGTCGCAGCTAACGAGGCTTGGACGGAGGCGCGGCAAACAAATCGCATCTCGCGGCAGCTCTGCTCGTTTAATAATTCGCCCCGGCAGCCGCTCACGCGGCTGAGTAATTATCCCGGGTAAAACGAGGCCGATTTTCTCGACACTACGATTTATCAATGAAGGGTGTTTTCCGTCGCGCGCTCGCGCGGCGGAAATGGAGCCGCCAATCTGTTACGCTCACACACACTCTTTACCGAGATATTGTCGGTCCGCATTAATCATCCTGCCCTGCGATATTGCAGCTCGGGGCTCTGCGCGGCTAAATGCTCTCCGTCATTTTTTTCATCCGCGTACAACCGTTCGCGATTATACTACCTGCACTTGTGATGTTAGTACGAACGGAATATACTGCATTTTTGAGCATTTCTCGTGCTTGATTCGCCTACGCGATACGCCGTGAGGTTTTTCATGCGGATTCATGGATCTTCCATTACTCGACACTCGATACGAAAAGTACAAGACACTAAGGCTAGCAATCTTATTATACACAGTTGGGATGATCGGTGTTGAATTTCCAACAAATAGCTATTTGAGTTGACAAAAAGGATTTTCATCACGTATCCCATCAAAAATCTCTCTCTCGCTCTCTACCACTTTAAACATAATAAACCGTACAGCTATTATTTTTCTCGTCCATTATGATGCGACTTGCAAGATTCCGCAAGTATTGCAATCGAATAATTTAGCCTGAGAAAATGCGAGAACGTAAGAAGCGAAAATGATGCTGGGAGTGAAGCGAGCGAGGAATCGAGTGCAGCCGCGATCGGGACGAGGGACGAGATAAAAAGCCATGCTCGATCAGGAGAAAACGACAGCGCACTAGTGTACTCGTTTGCTCTCGGTCAGGAGTCTCTCGCGCTCCGATCGTTACGCATGTATGGAGCCGCGGAGCATCGCGTGCACTGCACTACACGTGCGCGCGCGCCAATGAGTATCGTTTCTTGCCTTTGCCCTCTTTACTTGCTTCCCTCTCTGCCTCTCTCTCTTGGCAACCCAAGCTCGAGCCAGCTCGCCAGCTCGAGCTCAGCGTAAACAATGTTAATGGTGCAGTGAGTGCAAAGCCATTAGCTCCTAGTTCCACTCACGCGCTTCCTCCGATTCCCCGCCATACCTCCGCCATTCGCCCGCTGCTTTAGCTTTTTAATTCGATCCCCGGCCTACTCGTCCCTCGGCCTGTCCATCTTTTTTCCATTAGCGCCGAGCGAATATTTTTCAAAAAATTCCCCTTCGGCGCAAGATATTGCAGTCTCGACATTCCATGGGAAAAGTGATAGATATTATAACAGGAGTCCGCAACTTCCTTTTTACCTATTCTAAAATGCTCGCCGTAAAGTCTAAACTAATAACCCAAATATACTTTTGTATGAGGTAACTCTGCGCCACCCCTAAGGATTCATCAAATTGACATTTCAAGATTCTGCCAACGGCATCTCAAACAAACCATCGCTAGAACCAACCCTTTCAAAATGAATCAAACCCAATGTGTCACTTTTTCATAATCTCGTCCGTGGTATTGTTAAAAACTTTTTCAATCAAATGAATGAGCTTGAAATATTTCATAATCTCACAATAGTTTTTTATATTGTGCTGTAAAGATTACTTATCCTGGCTACAGGTATAAACTCTGAATCAGCATCCGCGGCTCATAAGCGGATAGCGTTTCCAAACGGACAAACGCTCGCTCCGACTCGTGTGTGTGTGTATATATATAAACAGTTGAATCACTCGGGGCGCACGCACATACGCACACCTGATCGGATTGGGATTTTAATTAATAATGCGCGGGAGGAGATAAATGAAGTTGGCACTCGTGAATCATGTGTCTCTCTCTCTAGCTGTTGCGCACGAGCTCGCGAGCCACTCGACGTTTTCGGTGCGAACTGGTTTTCGTCTCGATCATTTGTCAGCTTCCCGAGAAAAATGTGGCCGGCTTGGGAAAGAGAAAAAAAGGAAGAAAAGGAAAAAAAAGCAGCCGACATGGAGATGGCCGCTTACGCTGTGGAAAATATGTAATCGGCCGATCAAATTTAATGTGGAGCGTCGAAAAACCACACCGAGTCTGCGCGGTAGAATACGGTTATTATTATTCAGTGTAACCGCGGTGCAATTTATTCTGAACAAATTGCAAATTGCGCGGTTAAATAAAAGCCGTAGATGGTGGCGGCCACGGCAGGGATAACAAACATGAAACTCGTGGCGCTCGAAAATCCATCGATACTCGGCAGATTCAACCATTTCCAATGTCAGCTGTTCGAAAATATACTCAAGACCAAAGTTCCTAGGGGAAAGTGACTCGTTCGGAGAAAAGAAAGGATACACACTGCTGGTGGAGCCCGGGTCGCGTGTTCGGCCTCGTGTAAATGTATCGCCCGATCATATAGATATAGCGAGGAAGTTGAACCCGTGGGTCAATAGCTGCACCCAACGCTCGACATTGATTCGTGTAATCCGTGGGCCTTTACCTCGCGCAGTGCTTTTTCCGCCTACCCCGCGTATACCACATCTCGTTTTTCTCTTCCTTATTCGGGAATCGCCGCTTCGAGTTCGAGTGGAATTTTTCAAGGGAATCCACAATTTTTGTTGATGTACATGCTGTTGTAATTGTCTTCCAATTGAAATACGAGCCACATTCGTCCACATTGTATTTTGTTCTTTGCTCTTGCATTGCATTGACGATTATTTTTTCAACGTTTTTTCGAGCATCCGAGAATGCTTTGAAAACCGTTGGTAAATCACAATTGATTTTGACTGAATCGTGTTTTGAGTTTGAATCGAAGCTGAAATATATTTTCCGTGAAATTTTGGAACTTTCGAAAGCATTGAAATTTTGGAACTTTTGAGTACATACTCGAATAAAAAGCAATTATATCTGGTCGAATGCAGATATAATTGCTTCTACTTATATCTGCAATAATACTAATATTTT
Organism: Aphelinus atriplicis; assembly: GCA_020882685.1. Classification (NCBI taxonomy): domain Eukaryota; kingdom Metazoa; phylum Arthropoda; class Insecta; order Hymenoptera; family Aphelinidae; genus Aphelinus; species Aphelinus atriplicis. The sequence continues at coordinate 86,010,384 of CM037073.1, read as the reverse complement.
CAAATGAGAAACAGTGGGATGGATAACGGTTCCGCGGCCCGAATCGAACGATACTCGAGTGCTCTCGTCGAATCGACGAGCGCATGGAAAATGGCGAAAATGAGAAAGAGCTGCCCCGGAGAGGCGCAATTAACTTAATCGCGACTATCAATGCATATAGTTAGCCGTGCGACCGGGACAAATGACTCGCGGCGATGGAGCTCGCGCGAATTCGTAGAAAAATCCTCCGACGTCGGATTTACGCGCGGCCGCGGCCGTTAGTGCAGGCGAGGAAAAACGTGACACACAATCCTCATATTCCAATTGAATACATTGAATTATCCGCCGGGTTTTTCCAGTCCCGCGCGGGACAAGGAGCAATACAACGGTATAGCGTGCAGTATTCGCGAGATGTGCGAGCTACAGGGACATAGATAAACACGAGCTCGGTTGGTTTGTCGCTCGAGAGAAGAGGATCAGCAGGCCAAATAATCACATCTCGTCGCGCGACACATGCGCCAGATCGTTTGTCCGTTTGATATGCAATAACGGCACCGCTGAATTCATCATGTGCCCGGCCGCGTGGCTCAGTTCTGACGGAGTGCATTAAGCCGCGAAGCCGCTGACCCGACGTCGACATTCAAATCCGATTGTTCACGCACTCGCTCAAATTCATCCTTCACAAATTTTATTTCCAATCGATTTGGCAAATATACCGCGAGTAGCTTTTGCATACCAGTCGCTTCGAATATTAATATCCCTTCGGAACAACATCCGACTAACTTTACCTTTCCAAATTGACTCTCTGAATTCAAAAGTGCCTCAAAACTACTATTCATTGGTGAAAATTGCACAGATAATAGTTAAGTTCCGTCGAATCACATCCGCCGCCAGTGAAATATCGCTGCACACCGAGCGAAAACACCCGGCCATTCGAAACGGAGACTAGTCTCAATGCACACATATAAGTGTAAACACTCTAGATGACAAACGATCACATAATCAACGCCCATTGACTCACACCTTCATACTGTAAACCATTCAACCCTCATTTTCGAGGAGCTTTTTCTTCCTCTCTGGGTCCAATATATACTTATATAATACGACCCAATCATCGAGTCTTTTTATTAAACCCTACACTCTATCTTATCGCTCTAACTAATTTCTGAAACACGGAATCCAGCGTGAGATTGGATTTCAACGACATGATGATGAACATTCACTATTTTAGCAGATTGATTTGTTTCGTTGGCTGGTAGATATTACAATTTCACTGAAACATCAACCAGAACTATTATTTCGTGTATCGAAACAAAAATGTACTGTTTGGAATAGTTATAAGTAAATTATAAGAACAATAACTGACTCAAAGGAAAATAATTCGAGTTTATTTATTCTTGTTGCAATTCGTTTTTTTCACAATATAAACATGAAACGCTGGAGAAAACTTTGTTAAAATTAATAGTAAACATTCGCCGACACAATCTTCCCCGATAGATAATGAATATTCACTATTGAATCGAATTTTTCGAATATTTTGAATGAAGAGAGTAGTGAAACGTTATGAGGTATTTTTTTGACCCGGAAACAGGTGACAAGTATTTTTTATAGGCTTATACGAACCAATCGAAATGAAGCTCCAAAACGCAGATGACTCGGAAAGATAGACAAAAATGTTTCTCTCCATCTGATTGTTTTATTCGGAGCTTTGGCCGCAGATATACTTATACCCTTGAGACTTTCACGAGGACACGTAGCTGTGTCGAGTAGGGGGCGGGTGCAGGAATAATCGAAACTGCGGTTGGGCCGCGGGGCAACATAACAGCTGGAGAATCTCACCCACGCTCCTAGATCCATCAGCTGTGCGTGTGCGAGTGTGGCCGCGGCTTAACGGCACATCCGATCATATGCGATGCGCAGCAACAATGCGCGCGCGAGGTGTGCGTTTACGCGATCCGCGCGGTCCACTTGCAGCTATGCGCGCCTCTCCATCTCATTGTGTTTTATGGGTCGCCGGAGCTTTTTTATCGATATGCGCGCCCGCGTACTTTTCACGCCCATACACACAGAGACCCTGTAACGGTGCGCGACCTGCCTTTCATCTATTCACGCGCCCGACCCGACTCGATTCCAAGCCAGTACAGATATCGCGGGAGGGAGGCGCTTTGTGCCCAATTAACCGACACTTGGACAAATCCGTCGACAGTTCGATTGTGGATGCGAAATTAGCCTAGAGACCCCCGAGTGGGGCATGTATTCAACTATATATCGTTCATTTAATTCCTCAAGATATTCGTTAATTTTTATCGATACAATATATCTGTACGTTTACTCAGGATATACCGTTCGCAATTGCATTCGGAAAAACGAGCCGTTGCAGGGCTAGCGTAGGTGATACAGATGCAGATTGCAAGTATAGACAAATAAGCTCGATGATTCGGGATATGAGCAGAATGATCATCTGCCAAACTGTGGACAACACGTATGAATTGTGTGTTTTTGCGAGTGGCTTGGCGTAGTATATAACTTACATCACAAATAACTGATCGCCATACAATTATACAACAATCGGCGCACAGAGAAATATTCATACAAGAATAATTGCATTTATCGCTAAAAAGTACTCTTACGTAACGTCGTGTCGAGCTTGTATAATGGCGAGCTATAGCCAGCGAATGAAGGCATGGTAATCGAGAGCAGCTTCAACTCGGCAATACAATTGCTGCGCAGTACCTATATGCGGCGGACGAGCTTGAATGAACCCGACTGAAAGCTGAAATGTACTACTTGATCAGCGACGTGGAGCAATATCCGACGCGCGGCCTTTTCTTCGCTGGGGCGGGAGGGGGGGGATTGCGAGAAGGAGGTCAATCCGCAGAACAAAACTGCTCGTTCATCATCGGAATAACTGCCGAATTTCATATTGTCCCCCGCGTAAAGACGCCCGGCGAGAAACGACTCGCGCGAGCCGCGAGAGATATTCATTAATCCGAGACAATTGAAAAAGCAAAAAACCCGAAGGAAGAATGAAGCAGAGGAAAAAAAAGGATCGAATCAATCTGTTGGTGGGGCACGAGGCAGAGAATTCGCGCGCGACACAATACAGCCGCGAGAGGAAGAAGAAGAAGGAGAAGAGGCTGCAAACACGATTAATCTTCCTGATAGATACTCGCATCTCTAATAACGTGTCCCTCGGCCGAGCCACTGCATTCCGAGGAGCATCGCGGCTCGAAAAAAACGACACGCGCCACTTCCTCGGGGCTAATTCAATCGAGTACGCGTGTGTGTGTGCGCGAGAGAGCGCGAATTCGGCCCCCGCTGCGAATCAATTTTCTTCCCCACTTGCGCGCGGCTGCTTTCTTTTGTCCGCGATCTGTATGTTGGGCTGCGCGCCACGGAGACTTTTGACAAATTGCATTGTTGCCCGGGCAATTGTGCTGATGGGCCGGCGAGGCGTCTGATCGATCGTTTCAATTAGCGCCTCGCGCTCCTGTACGCGCAAAAATCCGCGAGTTTATCGCTTTGCCCCGACGCGCAATGCCGCAGCCTCGACTTACTAATGGTCTAATGGACAAGTACGCGGCTTTGCAAAGTTGGCTGGCCATCCGTTCAAGATAAAGCAATGAAGAATCGTCTTCGCCGTGGGCGACATCCTCCATTCGCGATTCGGCTCGAAATCATCCGCTGCCGAATTAATTAGCAAATTTGCTTTCTCAAATTGTGCCTCAGTGAAATGACAATTATTTCTCAAAAAATCTACCTATCTCCATTGATTCTTTCCCGTTTTTTGAATGCTCGACTGATGTTGCGGAAAACACAACCGACTCGTCCGCGACGACAGGACAGGAAGATCCGACCACTTGTGCCGCGTGTTAGATATATATCGCGTGTTTGTTGAAGAGCCGCGGATCAGGAAATTAATGAAGGTTATAGATTTTCGCTTGGTCGCGGCCATTCAAGTAGAAAGGAAAGATTGAATGTGCGAGTGTGCGCGCGAGCATTGCAGGGTAGAGCTCGACACACGTGGAAACCAGTTGGCGACAGGTTCTGAGAGCTGCAGCAGCCACAGCCGCGCGGCCAAATGACCTTGTTTTATAGTTCAAGTTCAACAAAGAGCCGAGAGCACATTCCGTTCGAGTGTATATCGGTGTCAATGGAGCTGCAGCTCTGGCCTTTTCGCCGCTCTCCAATCGACCAGCCGCCTCATCGCGATCACATCATTTTTACCTCCGTTGGCGCGGCGGCCGAGTATATCATCGTGAGCCTCTTCGCTCTCGGCCCAACTCGACTTTTCACCTGCGCCGATCCGTCCAACGTGTATCTTTGGCTCCGTGGCCCCTTGAAAATTCATTAATTTTTCGCGGCACTGTGTGTGTGTGTGTGGGTGTGTGAGAGTCTTTAAAAGGGGATATCGTGCGCGAGTAGGCCGAATTAACGCCGAATGACAAGCCATCGGTTATTCGGTGCAATGTGAAATGGGCTTTTAGCCTAAATTACACGGGGGACAGCTGCCGGGCCGCGAGTGATTGAGAATCGACGATTTGGACAAACCGCTGAGTAGATTTATATCACGTTAACACGCACACTGCACCTCCTTTCCCCCGCGACGAGCATTAAACTGCCGATTAAAAAGTAATAAACTCAAGTATATCACGGCGCATATATATGCAACACTTTCTCTTTTTTACCCAAGCAACAGCTACGCTTCACACTTTATTATTCCAAGCTTGTTTATTTCTCCGAGGGCCGCCAATCGCACATATAGACTCGTTACGATTCCGCCCAGATATATACTCCACTCGAACAGACTAATTTCCGATTGCGAGAGAAAGCGAAAATTCGAAAGCCGCGATACCACTCAAAATCCTTTCAGCATCCTCCGGACTATTGGCGCGCAACCCAACAACACTTTGATTCGATTCAATTTCAATTTTTTTCGACTTGACAATCGCAATAATAAAACTCGCTCCGCTAAATACATTCTATACGCACATCTGCCTATTTATTTTCAACCATTCGCGGCACAGCATCTATGCGCGTTCTTTCGTATATCCACCCAAGCAGTCATTTTTTTTCATTAATTTATTCGCGTGAACGACTGTCTGTCGGAGGTGCGATCGAATTACTCTTCCATTGGCTCTGAATATGTAAAACATGTACTCATCGTCGAAAAATACTGACAAGACACGACAAAGCCTCATTTCATTTTTTGATTTACTGGCTTGAAAAATATAACAGAGAATAACTTGTGCTTCGTTCAGGTATGTTACTCGAAAGTATTACATTCGCCGCACGTGTCTAGAATAAAAAAAACTCACGGCCCATAAACGAGTGTAACTATCGGAGCGAGGGAAATCATTCCTCCAACTCCAACTTGAATGTGAAGGATGAAAAATGAAGGAAGAAAAATGGAACGAGGGTCGATCGTAATCCGACAAACAACGATCGAATTGTGACGGAGCGTTGGCCAGTTCGCTGCAACAATTCGTTCGAGCGATGCAGTGTCGAACGAGGACTGGCAGGTCTCGAGGCTCTTGCACTACAAGGGGGATAATTGACGCAAGAGCCCGTTGATCGTCTCCTGTTTTTCGCGGCCACTCCTCGACAACGTGTGTATATACATACCGCTATACGTATTGAGTGATTTCGGTGCGCGGATCTAATGGGCCGCGCGATTGGCCCGTTGCGACGAGTCGCAGTTGTTACCGTTCGACAATACCGGTAATTTGCGCCCCTATGATAGTCGCTCGACTGCGGGGCAACTTACTCGATCGATTCCTCCCGTTTTACCCTCACGTACTTCCCTTTCGACTTTCCACACTATAGCTGCCGGTCGGAAACTGTTCCAACGGCCAAAACTCAAACTCGCCCTCGAGTCCTCTATGTGTATCTATTTATATATTTAGATGCCGAAGAAATTCGAGTATTGCGATGTATATCGGAGAGAACGTCCCCCACTCGGCTATATACCCCGGCTCGCTGTGTCACGATGACCCGACCCAGACGGCAATCCACAAAACGGAACGAGAAAAACGACGTCGGCTATACACGAATGTATGTATGTATGTATGCGAGCGGCCACTTCTCACAGCAGCGTCGGACCTATCAAAACAGCGGCTTACCGGCCACCTCGTAATTTTCAGTATACATGTATATACGCGCTGGGCTCGTTCACATATCGCGCGGCGGGCTTATCCGCGCCTCGTTCCGTCGCATTAAAGCCGACGCGTCGGATAAACCCCCTTATACGTATATGTTATATATGAGAGAAGCCGAAGGCGAGCCAATGTATATAGTCACGGTCTCGATACAAAGTTATATGCTTTGAAGGATAAGTTTGAAGGGTGCGTATATATACGTATTCGTTTCACCCGCGTCTGGCCCCCTTGGTTTCGATCAGCGCGCTCTAGACTACGTGGGTGGCTGCTTCCTCGGCCGCGATATCTCCTCTGTTTATCTGCGAATAACGTCTCCATCGATATGCTCGTCGGTGCGATATGTTGGCTCGTTGAGCCCGCTTTCCCTCCCCCGATCGATATGCCTGATGATGTCCCCCACACCTCCACAACTGCTTCGTGCTTTATGCGTTCGATTAATCTCGTCGATTATTTCTAAACCCACCGATAATACGAGTGTTCCAACGCAATTTAGCATAATTCAGTGACCAGCGTACTATTTAAAAGCCTTGCTAATGCCTATTTCTTCGTCGCGAAGACGCGAAAACGGATATCTGCAAATAGTTGAAATAAAAAAACAGCCCAATTTATTATGTGGGAATTTCGGGCCGCGTTCGTTCCTTCCCACGACATCATATTCACTTGTCTCTCTCTCATCCAGCTGTCGCTTTTACCTTTCTTCCAACTCCACGGATTTTCACTCGCACACCATCTCGCCTATATCATCTCGCTGTCTCACGCATTCACCCAGTGTATACCTGTGTAAAATAGCATATACGATCGACCGAAATGATGAAGAAATCCTACTTGCAAAATTTCCTTTTTCACTTGAGTTTTCAAATCTTGGATAGAATTGAATATGAACTGTGCTTGTAAATGAAATTCATCACATGTAACCATCAGTTCATCATTTTCATTATACCATCTATCATATTTATTTATGATTTGCTTAAATATCGCGAGATAAATGAAAATAATGAGTATTCTGTAAAGTTATGTGACGTAACTATATTTATTTTCTGTCGACGGCGAACAAACTTTCAAAATCGAACAGCCGACACTTGGAATTCACGGTCGACACAGTTCCAGGCTATTCAAAACAACCCGGATTATTATTTCCATTTCGATTATTCTTCCCGAAATAATTGTTAGTTGAGGTATTTTGTACCAGGCTGATCAGAGTGCTATAGTCGACCCACGAGCTTCACGTCAACTAACGGTATAATTTGTCGGGCTGCACTTTTGACGAGTCGATAAAGTTTTTCTAAGCCGCGAGAGCGAGAGAACCGTTATAATTTTGGTGAGACTGCGGCTGAGTGCACATCGCTCGCACCAGATAAAGATTGAGAGCCGGACGCGTCGATCGACACTTTAATATTCGAGGGCCAAGTGAATGTCTCCGTTTGTTTTGGCCGTGGGTGAACGGTGCAGTTTATCTCTACGCCGCGGCCTCCTTTGGCCGGTCTAATTAACTCGCGGTGTGTATATCCCCTGCAGATACGCAGATAATAGAGCCGTGGATAAATTGAAATGTTCACTTCCTCAATTATTCAAATTTCATGCTAGATACTCTTCTGTGTGCAGCCAATATGACACTTTTAATTTACTGATTGACTTTCTACTGATAAGTTTAATTGCTCTGAATGCAACTGAACAGATACCGAGTAATGGAACGTAAAGATAGGGTAAATACGTATGTTCGGATCGTCCGAGACTACTCACTTTATTGAGCCAGAGAAATTTTCATCGACGGACAATCGTCTTGTTTTGCCAGGGAAAATTTCGAAAATTTTATCTACATCCAACTTTAGCACCGTGATTTATTTCAAAAGTGTTAAAGCAAAAACCAAAAGTCTGCTTGATATTGAGACTTACACTTTGGGCGTTTTCTTCTTATAGCTACCTCTCTAGAGTAATAAGTTCATTTGCAATTAGTAGAAATTTGATCTTTGAATGATCTAGTGTTCTCTTATTCTATACTGGCCTCAACAAGATTCGGAAAGAATTTTCAGACTTTAAGAATCGCAGACGAACACATCAAACCTCAGGTTGCTTCGTATTTTCTAAACGTTTATCGTGCACATTTTTGTCTATCGTTTCAAAATGATAATATCTATTGATAACAGACGAGAAATTGAAGTAATTTTCAAAATTTTTCTGTTTCAGGTATGTAAAACGGAGAAGATTTTGCGAGTTATGCTAACAAAGGGTGTTAGTACACCATAGTGCTTTCTCTTCACCAGCTGACTCGTACGTTTCCACCCAAATATTTCTTCATCTAATTGACGCACTTTATCGCACGACACCCAGAGCTGAAAGTCGTATTCCTCATACGGGCGCTCTTCTATTTTAGTGTACTCACGCGTGTGTATACTCAAGCAGTATCAACTTCCTTTATCAGCGATCTCGAACAACATCCAAAACAGATATATAGTTTGGATTAATACAGCACGACTATCAATAATTAACCATATAATACTTATTAATTATAGCGCGTAACTCGAACGCAAAAATCAAGTAGCTTCACAGCATAATCCGGAGAAGATTGCGGAAATTAAGTAGTTTGGGCCAGATGAAGAGATAGGTCGATACGGTGGCTCCTTTTTCGGAGGACTATCGCGGCAAAGGGGGTGGCAGTGCTTAGAGAAAAAACTGGGCAGATCTGTTTTTTGACAGGCACTCGTGTATCGGGGGAAGGGTGGCATCCTCAGGTGGCAGATGGGGGGGGGGGAAAGCAGCCACCCCAAGCTGCATTGGTCCTGTGGCGCCGTGGCCCTCTGGGGAACGCAAGAACGGGGCTAATCGCGGCTCCGCTTCCGCGATCCCAATCATCAGCCGGGCTTACGTAAGAGCGACCGAGCGACCGAGCGAGCCAGAGCGAGCTTCTCCTCCCGAAATAGCGAAACGTCGATCGCGGGGCCGACGTCTGCATCATGTGCGCGCCCAGTGAGGCACAGGCCGACGGGTCGACGAACCCTCGCGCCTGCTCGTTATACTCTCGCCAAACTCCCGTACTTCCGGGCTCTCGCATCCGAGCTGAACTCGGATAGAATGCGATCCACGCGGTCCTTTGTATATGTGTATGGTTCAATCGATCTGCTCATCACTCGTTACACTACTCATTCGTTGTTGAATCATTTTGCATCAAGTCAGACTCTCAAACAGCCAACAAAGGAAGGATCGAGCCAGTTGATGAATTTGACATTTCCGCGCGAGGTACCTACACAATATAGTGTGAACCTTAGAGCGACGAAGGACCGGTACCATCCAAACTCGGATCGTCGAGGAGAAATCGGTATTGAAAGGCGCTCGCGGATACTCCACTCTCGGGTTTTATCCCGACGTCGTTTCACTCTCGTTCACTTTTCTTTTCCGCCATCCGCCGTCCGGGAAGATTGTGGAATGGGCAAAAAATGCCTAGACAGCTGCGCGACACACACGCGCGGTAAAAATCACCCCGCCGTGTTTTCATTCGGCTCGTCACGTTTTTCCACTAAATGTCGCTTTCCCTCAGCGTGTAATTTAAACCGAGACCTTTAACGGCCGGGTCAAACTGCGCGCCAAACGCGATTTCCACCCAACGGCCGACTCGTGACTCGCCGCGGCCCGAGCGGCTCCGGGCTCTACGGTATTTTGCATAATTAGAGATGCACGAGCCCGATTGGCCGAACCTGCTCGGCCGTTTTCAACGGCAAACAAAAATCAAAAGAATCCTTCCTTTGTTTACTAATTAGTGTGCCACGTACTTTGTGCGATTATACACGAGCGATTCGCGCTGTACTGCGTGCATATACTTATTGAAATATCAACGCCGTTCCAAATGCATAATCATCCCGAGGTACATGTATTTACACGAAGAACAATCTAAAAATAACTTCTTTTTTTGTTTCCTCGAGGAGAAAGACTTAATTGTGACCTGGCAAAAGTCGAACTTTCGAATCAGACTTAGGCACCTCGATTTTCCCAATCTACATCTCGAAAAACCATGAAATCCTGAAAATTTCGGTATGTACGAACGTACGTGCGCGGTGTATGCAATGTTATTTTTTAGTGCACGATAACTTTCGGAAAAACCGTCCGATCTTCCTGAAATTTTCAAGACACACATGTTAGTCGTGGAAAGATGTAGTCCGAGGTGGTTGCTCAGCGAAATCCTTTGTTTACTTTCCCAGCAACAGTTGCTAAGGTGTTTTATAAGGTTCCCTGCTGGAGTCGGAATAAGTTCTAACGAGGATCGAAGAGATATTTCCTGTAACAGCCGTTGTTTACATCCCTAGTAATCGTTGCTAAAAGAAAGAAAAAAATCAGTTTGAATTCCTATAATCGATGGTAAACGACATGGAAACTTGCAATCGTTGCTGAGGGAATGAAATATCGAATTAAAGTTCATTTATATAGTAATTTTGAGTTCATACGACACGGCATCTTTGTATTTCCTCTAGCGATTGTTGTTCATGTCTCTAGTAACCATTGCTACGGGAAGAGGAAAACCATTTGTCGGTGGCAAATGGACTGTCATTGCTACAGAGCAATCGTTTTTCACGCAAAGTTACTCTGAGAAAGCATATATACTGTCAATGCAGTTAGCAACGGTTTTTGTGAGCTTGTAAGAGGAGCCTTTGCAAGAGGGAAATATTGAAAAAAAATTTGGGGATCTATGGTGACTATGCCCGTTTCTAATGAAAAATCATCAATTGTCAGAGGGGAATTTGTCTCGGTGTGGGGTATATATCAAGTGTGAGGGTGAAGGTCGCGCCAGGTGAGTTGAATTCGGAACCAGATCGAGCGAGCCGAACGATACTGATCGAATTGAGCAAACTGTATTTAAGGGAAAAGACTATTTGGGAAAAACCGGATATACGTGTGTAGTACGTGGACTGGGGAAAACTGCGCAGCCGAAGCTCGGGATGAAAGTTGGCGATCGAATGGAGCCCCGGGCCGGTATCGAGTGCGAACTTTGGGACAAAACAGCCAGCGGCTGAATCGCCACGCCGCCAAGGCAAGAAAAACGAGCCACAGACGTGCTGTGTTCAGCTAAATGCACAGAGCCAAAGTATGCCGGACGAGGATAGCAATTGCGGCTGTATTCCCCCGCCGGGACAACGCAAACTTCTCTGGCTTCGCGAGTTTTTCCTCACTAATTAAACTTTGCCGCGAGCTTTTCGCCCAACGCTAAGCTTTGAAGCTTTCCCTGTGGCGGCTCGCGATCCCCCCGACGCGCCAAGCCCACAGCAACGGCCCGACGATGCTCTTTCAAGTACAAACGTGCGCAGGTATTTGGTAATGGCACGGCCGCGCCGTGGCGCCAGTGAAATTTCGTAATGTGCCCGCGCGCGCGACGGATATACCTCCGTGAATTGCAGGGGGAAATCCGATACCCGAACGACGCGAGATCAGAGGCCCGCCGCGCGCTTATCTCTCGATCCAGCGGCCCATGCTTGAATTAACATTGTTATGATTTTTCGCCTCTCAAATCATGTGTCGCGTTTATGCTCCGCTGGACTTGTGCGCGTCATTAAAATTCGTATACGTCCCGCCGCAGCCCAGGCCTGACACACACACACACACACACACACACACACACACACACACACACACACACACACACACACACACACACACACACACACACACACACACACACACACACACACACACACACACACACACACACACACACCTCACACATACACGTTGTGAAACGGTAATCGAAGAAATTGGGTTACAGCCGGGGCTCGCATCTCCACACTAACACATGTAGCATTCAATTTCCGCGTACGTCTCCGTTCGATTTCTCATTCGATCGATTCGATATAGTTCCGGGAGGGCCTAAATCTCTCGATTCGACCCGCGTAGCTGTTACACGTCGCTGGGCTGCAGATTTGAATGAGAGGCGCGCGCGAGAGCCAATGTCCTCCATTGGTTCTCACGTTCGGCTGGTCGAACAAATTATGCCTCTAGATAATTGTCAATTAGTAAACCAGATTTACAATGGCGATTTTCTGTACGATTTCGTATGACTGAAAATGACGAGATAAAACATGGATGAATCTTTTTTCTACGTCAAAATCATCCAGTAATTACTGTCTTTGAAAGTATTATTTTCGAATAGAGCAAATTGCAATATATATCCAAACTCATGCGGTAGAACGGATGAAAAACAAAAGCGAGCGGGTAGCGATGGAGTAATTGTGGCTCGTGTGTGCGTAATGGGATTACAAATAACAATCGTGCAGCAGAACGACGAAACAGCTATATTGTTGTAGAGTATGAAACGCCAAGACGATCGGGGAAAACACTCGTGTCATGTTTGTTCTGAATCAAAAATGTATCGGCGACGCTACCCCTAGCTGTAAACACCACAGCACGGAAAATCAATCACTTGGCGGCCCTCCCCCTACTGCCCCCCCCCGCACCAGTCGCCGTGCGCGTCAATTACCAGCCAGCCTCGTTTCGCGGAAGTCCGCAGGGGTAAATTTAGTCGGCCGAGTACCCGCACCCGTATCGTTTATCACGCGACTCGAGAGCCAACGCGCCTTTCGATCTGCACACCCACGTATATACTCGTATATATATGAGTGATTCTCTGTCAAGTGAGCGAGTGAAAAATTCCAGAAATCAGAAAAAAAATCCAGTTTTATGGGAATAAAACGATGTTACCTGAATTTTTTCACTCGCTCACTCACTTGTCAGAGAGTTAGCCACATATACGTTTGGCGAATTGCGTCGTGCAGCAGTTCGCGCCAGCGGATTTTTGTTGTTTTTCGTGGGTTAACCGCGCGACAGCGACAGTCGGACCGGCGCCGTTTGAACGGGAGAGGCCCGAGGGGTGCGAAAACGAAAATACAGAGAGACATCGGGGTATAAATAAGGATTATGCGACAGCGTTGAGGGAGACTAAGCCGTGATATCGTGCGCCCCCCTTTGTTTTGGGCGTCACAGGGAGGGCAAAGCCCGCACCGTATCTCCAGACAGATATTCGTTGAGAAACGGCCAGAGGAGTATGAGTTGCGAATGGTAGCCATCACTTTTTCCAATTGGCGCTCCGAATCTTTTCGAATCCGCTCGAGCCCAGTAATGAATAGCCCCGACTTATCGCTAACGAGTTGTCTCGACAGGCTTTTAACAACGTTATATCGCGGCGACGTGTCTGCCGCGCGGCGCATGTTATGCATGTCGTTAAACATGCGCAGTTCTAGTTAACGAATCGCCCGCGATCCAGCCTAGCGAGCCCACTAGTTCACTCGCACGAAAGTGAAATCGCAGCTGGAGCAAGAAGCAACGCCAATTAAGCGTGAATATTCAATGCTCGCGATTAACGAGCGGCCTTATACTTCGGTAACCGCTGAGCGATCGGCTGAGTTTTTCGTTTGGCAAGCCAACGCCCGTGTCGCCTGTAGCTCGACTCAACGCCAAGATTTGGGCTGTCCCGATCACCGACTCCGCTCACTCGAGCGAACGTTCGAACATTTTATCGAATTAGTTTCTTGTACTTGTGGGAAAAAGCGAATTTCAAAGAATTTAAATGGATTATATCCGATAACGTGCCTCTTATTTTTCAAGCTGTCATCTTAAATCTACTCTCTCAATCACTCCGTTTGGCTACAATCTATGAATTTGTTCAATTCACGTGAGTTCATAGGGCCTCCGAAAAACTCAATTATCCTGATCGGTTTTCTCGCGGAGTCACAACCTCTTCCAGTGGAAGGTGGTTGAGTGAAACTACAGTTAATTTCAAACATATTCACTACAGTTCGCCATAAGTTTTGACTGCGAATTGCGATATGTAAAAATTGTTGCTATCGAAACTCACGGGGAAACACTGGGAAACTTGACTTTGACATGGATGAAAAATGTCACTGCAGCCTCGAAAAGTGATTTTTCACACTGGTTCATCACTTTCCGAGGTTTTGAGAGATGAAATTCTCTTGAAATCGTCGCGCGTTCAAGACTCACTCGGATGAAATGCATAAACAAAGCCGCGGATTGTACGAGGAAGTGTTGGTCGTGTGTAATCGGAGGAGGAGGAGAATCGGAGAAGCAAAAGACGGAGGTGAGAGCAGGGTGGGGCGGGGGGTAAATTTGCCGTTGGCAAAAGGTGAGGATGTTGCTTGTGAAAGCGAGCGTGTAATGCGTGCGCGCGCGGCCCTCGTCGAGAGAGAAAAGTGACAAATAGCCCGAGTGAAAACGCGCCGGAGTGTCTGGCGTTGACGGCATTGTTCCGCGCGTGGGCAGCTCTCGTCAGGCGAGACGAGAATTAGATATGCGCCTACGGCGATGCGGATTTACGTAACCCCCGAGTCGGCCTGACAGGATAATTGCCGCATTTGATTCGGGACCAATGAAAAGCCGGGCTTTTTTCGTCCGATTCCGCGAATCGTCGTATTGTTACGGAGAACGCCTCGCGGCCCCGGCCGAATTGGCGCTACCGGGAAAACACCCGTGGGACTGCAGGCGTCGCGCGAAGAAAGCCTCCCGGACAACCGGCGAAATGTCGGGGAGCCGGGCGAGCGTCCATTAGTTCACCCGCAGTCTGACGTCCGCGACCGAGAGCTTTTACCATTCCTCTCGTCATATCTTGTTTTTTTGGTCTCCCCCTCTCCCTCTCCTCTCCTCTCCCGCGAATCATGCGAACGAGACGGTGCGACGGTAATTGCTCGTCCCGCGCGGCCCGTTTTCGCCCGATAACGCGCGAAAACAAAGTTAAAAATCGTGTTGCAAATGAAGAGGGGGCCAAAGAGAGAAGAAAGAAAAACAAGAAGACAACCGGCCGTCGTGAATCACAATCAAACAGCAGGAGAAACTCGCTGGGAATTTTGTTATTCTGTTTCGCGCGCGTACTGCTATCTCCTGCCCACCGGCTAAAAGAACCCCACTCCACGGGAGTTTCGCTTCGCGCGCGTACGTACTCCCCCCCCCCCTCGATTGCTAATTCAGTGGATTCGCTCGAGGGAAGTGCAGAGATTTTTCCCAGCTCTCTCGCTCGGTCCCGGTCGGTTTGAACATTCGTGTGATTGTGCGAGTGACTCTTTTAGTAGCGGGATATTTATCGCCGAGTAGTGTGTGCGTGTGTGTGTGCATATATAACCGCGATGCCGTCAACGTCGTTGTAAAAGTTTCGCGGAATCTTATAGGCTGGTCGACCCTCGCAGCGTATTTCATATTCAAATTGGACCGCACATTTTGCGGACACGCGCAACCAGTTCCAAAATAGTTTAGTTTCGGTACGATCTGAAGAATTTTGGACAATTGTTGGCAATTGTGCTGATTGTACGGGGGATTACTCGTAATGAAAATAACTCTGTCAGAGTTACAGCATCGACGCACGCGAGAGGCCAGGGCCATAATGAGGTTGAGTTGGATTTATTTATAGTTGAAGAGCGTTTTTCTCTTTGGCGAAAAAAACGTCAACTCTCATTAGGAGAGGATGAAGGTGTCGTATTTGCACGTCAAACTCCTCGCTCTCATTATACCGCGTATACGCCTGACTCGAGTACCTACATTTATATTCAGACTCGCGCGGCAGATCAGCAGAGTTTATCTTTCACGAGTCACAACTGCCTCTCGATCCTCCAGCTGGGATTCCACTCGTTTAGACCGGCCGAAAAAGGAGCTGGCGAATCGGTGACGTCAGCCCGGCGACTAGTCCTAGCGCTCGCTCGCTCGCGCGCATTATAAATGATCCAGGCGCGAACGAGGGGAAAAACGCGTGGGAGACGCGGATGCCACTCGAGCACCTGGCTATCACAATGCGCAATTGTTGTTCTGGAGAATGAAAAAAGAAAGATTGGCGGAGTGTCCGCGTCGTACACGCGAAAGGCGGGAGTCTGAAAGTGGCCACGATCACAGAGAAGAGCTTATACATTTTGAAATATCGCAACTTTGAATTTGGCTCTCGGACCCGATCGGTCGCAATCAGCCAAAGAAAGAAAGAGAGAGAGAGAGAGATTTGAATCGTGGACTGGATCGTGTTTATAAAAAAGCCAGCACCCGAGGCCTGAGAGGACGTGAATTGGACGTGAATGGGACGTGAATGGCCGAACGGAAAATCAAAACAATCGTTGGATTGTCGGGAGCCCACCGACGTGTCACGTGGCTTTTCAATGTAATTGGAATTGAAATCCGGGTGAGGCGCAGTTTTGCCAACACATCCGATATACGTATTCGCCACGTGTCAATCGTTTCCCGCTTATGATTCATGCCCGTTTCGGGTGAAACGTCGATCAACCCTGATTTCCCGAGCCGCGCGAGTGAACAATCGAGGCTCCCGCGGCCCGTGCGGGCTTAATCTCATCACGATAAGCCGAGCCATTGTTTGGGATCAGTCACATTGGGAACACTCGCGCGTGACGAGGTAGCCCCATGGGTCCACCGGGTTGGTCCGAGTGATTGGGTCGTGTTGGAACATTTCACTCTAGATTGTCGCATTCGCGAGATCAAGCCGCAGTTTCCGACGTCAAAACGTCGATACGGAAACTCAAGGCCACGTCGCCACGTCGCCGTCCCGAGCACCAGCCAACTCGTCAATCTACCGCCACAGTACCAGTCGCGCTCCGTTCAACCACGTATATGCCCAATCGCCCCACGCGATATACTGATGAAAAAGGGACTCGTATCGTTCTGAATGACGGACCCGGCCTATAGAGGCGAATGAGCCGAGGGAAAAAGTCGCGGGTTTATTTAAACAGAGGCTTTTGAACACCGGGACGAAAAGACGCGGTATAAATCACGACCGCACTCGTTGAGGCTCGAGTTGGGGCCGAGATGTGCAGTGACTCACTGTTTTGACGCGAATCGTTGCGCGTGTAAAAATGAGATAATGGACACACGCGAGTCTTTGTATCATCTGCTTACTGCAGATATATCGCCGAACAAGCCATTTCGTTTGGGGATATTGCGAAGCGAAAAGCTCGTTTTGTTACTTTTCAAATTCCGCGCATACACAATGCGTCTATTGGGCGATTGGGCTTTTTCAGTACAGTCGAGTCGACGCTGCGTAATCTCTTGATCCTCCAGAATCACGTCGGAATTACAAAGTTTCAGAGTTACGGGGCGGGGGTGTGGGGTAGATGGGAGGAATGCAGTGCAGATGTTGAGAGGATCGCACGTCGCGGCAGATCTAAATTTCGCGATGCGATTATTTGCGCAGCGCTGCGCGTTCGAGGTGATTTTCCGCCGTTCCATGGAATCCTTGGGTTCGCTCCGCGTAGATTCGGCCGCTCGCCCGTTTTAGCTTTTTCTCTGCGTCTGCAGCTTCGCGCGGCTCTGGCACGCTTGCTCCTTTTGCCTCGTTCTTCGCTCTTTTATCTTTGTGTCCGCTCTTCGCGCGGAGAAACAGACGCGCTCGCGAGAGAAAGAGAGACAGAGAGCCAGCTGGGAAGCGCTTATCAGTGGTCGTTGTTTCAAGAGAAAGACGGGTATTTGCAGAGCGTCTCTGAATAGCACGAGCAAGAAAAATATCATCCGAGTTTGGTTGTTGCAGGTTCGTTGGCTCGTATTATCGACACCGCCAACAATTCGATTATTCGCTTATTTGTATAGTGCTGCTATCGTACACCCAGCCAATTACAAATTCAAATAGTATAAACATCGAGTGCTACTAGGACACATCTACAGGTGATTTTATCTGTACTTCGGCAATTCTTATATAACCGCAGCTCCTGCGCAATATCGTCTCAGCTGATTCACGTGACAATCAAATGGTATGCGCAAGCAAACGAAGCAGAAGCTGGGCACGGAGTCAAATTTCATTTTATAACCGCATACTGTCTCAATCCAGTTGGGGTGGCCAATACAGTTTTACCATTAATTCACTGCCACTCAACTTCACGTAATAACTTTCCTAAAAAATTCGCTAAGGGGAAAAAAGCTTTCAATCAGTACAATATTCACTATAAAGATTCAAGAAAGTACAGATTCGAGAGAAGAATCAGTAATCCATGACTTGAGGACGGCACATATTGGGTACTCTTGACAAAATTAACCAAGGTCCACTAAGATGATAGATAGAATAGACGTATGATGAAAATAAAAATCCGATGATGTAGATAGAATGGGCTAAGGAATTGAATGGTATGTCGCTCGATTATGTTGGCCTCGTCTAAGAGATTATTCGAAAAAAATTCGCACTCGCTTGAGCGAAATTAGACGAAGAATTGGAACTGGTGAGAAAATTGAGAAAATAGGAGCTGCACCAAGTTGGTGCAAGCATTCGAGATGGGTCAAAATGTTTTCTCTCCTCGCGATTATCTTTTCCGTATTGGTGATAAGATTCTGTGCCGCGGAGCTGCTTTAGACGCGCGTGTATATGGAATCCAAAGGGCGGCGCATCCTTACACAAGATGAAGAAAAGGTCGTGGAGAAGCTCGGCGAGCTGTCGCACGTTCCAGAGAATCCGGCGACATTCAAACAAGCCGACACGAGTTTTGATGTAGTGTTGCTCTGGTGGGGGCCAACAGATGAGTTTTGACAGTGGAGCTGGTACAGGTGAATTTCCTCGTGCTCCTCGATGTCTTCTGGTGGAACTGCGCACGAACAAGCCAATCCCATATTGGCGTTTGACATCTCGCAACTCTCCCAAGTTGGGCGATAGAAGCGCCGAGAGTCATTGATTGTCGGGCGCCGGAAGCCCAGAACGAGTGCTCAAAGGAGTGTATATCGACAAACGCCCCATATCCAGCGTGGCCGACAGGTGCGGGGCTTTTGCCTGTCGGCCGCGGGCAGCCGATATCCTTTGCGCGTCGTCGCTGGTCGTGGCTGATCGTCGCGCGCGCTTTCGGGTCAAGGTTCCCCCGGCCGCCCTTGGCTTTGCGCTCTACTCGCGTCCAACAACAGGATCATCTCTTTTTCCTCACTCCCACCGACCGAGGCCAGCTTCACGCTCATTATACGTATATCCGATTACACCAAACTCTGGCAGATTCTCTTCTCTTCTCCAATACTCGAATGGTCTCCTGATTACAGGAAAAATCTTCTTGTTATGACCCTGTAATCGGAGTGCGATTCTTCTCACTAAGCGTACTCGTTGTTTTTTCCAAGAGCAAGTCCAGATGAGCGAGGCGGGGCGACGCTTAATTGCACTACTAGTGAGTTGTCAGTTGTCCTTTGTTCTCAATAGGACGATCACGCGCGAGCACACGCGCACGGCTGCTAACACGATTTGAACTGCACGTCCAACGAACGAAAATGGGTTTTCATCAGTTTCCAATAAAATTGTCCGTGAGTATACATTTTTCGAAGAAACTCCGAGCAATTAAGTTGGTTGGTAAAGCTTTTAGAATGATTGCGAAAGCCTGTCGCTCGACAGATATGCAACATTGTATAACAAATAACAACTGTGCCGGGCTGTTGTATTCCATTACGTGGCGATAAATAGCTGCGAGAGCCGCAGTGTGTGACCACGGGAAAAATCCATTAAGCCTCGAGCGCGGAAAGGAGACGCGCGAGCGTAGTGGAAAATCATGTTTGACTTTTGGCATAGCAGCGAAACGACGAAAAGTCTCCTGCCCGAAATTCCTCTCGACAGTCTCTCGAGAGCAACGCGTTACACGCGGCAGAGGTGCTAACTGAACAAACGATGTTGAGCGACGGGTACCGCAAATTCAGCTGGCAGCACCGGTGCAACGGGGTCGACTTTACATCAAAAGCAGTGCGCGCCTCGTAAAAGCCGACACGTTGACGCCGGGGCTGAAACCGAGCGATCAGCAGCTCTATTGGAAATCAATCCCTCTGGCCCTGGCCTGGCCCCTCAACCTCATCTTCCCAAGCTTCCATCGCGGATGAACCAGTTGCATATTCCTCGACCTGTTCAACAATATACTCGTCTTTATTTTCTTACAAAACTTGCCCATGTATTGTATCTTGATGTTCGACGAATAATTTTTTACAAAAAACTCGTTGTGAAATGAGTTGGCGCACGTCCTCTTGGAATTTCACTCTGAGCGCGTGTAAGTTTATTCACTCGAGATCAGACGATGAAACTTTTTATTATAAATTCACAATAAATCGAATCTTGTTTGGTTGAAGAATAATCACAAAATCTTCTTGTCACCGCTTGCGTCCTACTCGAGCTTGCACAGTTAGATGATCCTTTCATCTGTACCAGCTCGCAGTGAAGTTCCACTTTGCCGCGCGGCAAAATACGCATAAATGTCTCCGGCACGTGTCCTCCGAGTCAGTTGTTAAAAGCCCTTTGCTCAACTTGACGATGTGTGTGTGTGTGTTGATCGATCCTCTCCTCTTAGCCGCGCACGAGCGGCACGAGCCGTCAGAGAAAATCGAGCAGCTCTGTGTGCAACTGGTGGAGCGCCGGCCGGCGAGTCGATACTCAAACCACGGTGCCCTTGTAACGAGATATGGCTTTGTGCGTGTGACGTTGCGTCACCGATACCTCGCTTGCACACACAAGCAGGCTTTGCGCGTATCTCGACGTATAATCCAAGTACAACGGGCCGATACTTGGCTGCAGGGATTTAGTACGTGCTCGCGGACGTTTTCAATATCCGCTCGCATTCAACGCACATGCGGACAATATCCCCGCGCAGTTGTTTATAGCTTTTCACAACGAGCAAAAAATTGAATAGAAACATTGTGAAAGACGCGCGCACAGGAGCATCGAGCCGTGTATTTCAGGCTTACGCCCGGCGCCCGTCCAATTATTGTCCTCGGGAATATCGTACGTTGAAATTAGCGTTGGGAAAGGGGCAGGCAAAGCAAGCTAACATAATCCGATACGCAGTGATGAAAACAAGTTGATCGCGGCTCGACACCGCGAAATCGAGAAGACCAAACGCAGCCGATGTTTTGACTTTCGCATTGCCGATACATTGTATGGGACGCGCGATCTCGTGTTGAAACAATAAAAACCCAAGTTCAACACGAATAATCCTTCTTTATGAGAGTTTGAACGCCACACTGCACCCGAGCCTCTCCAAAATACATTTCAAAACCTCACTCTACGTTCTGCACTTGAACCAGCTCATGTAGGCATAAAAGGTGAAGCCTGCAGTTAACTGATCGTGATTCGATTGGCTTAGAGCTGAGCACGCGCGACACGAGGATAATCAGTATTGTCGTTTCAGTGCGCGCGATCAACTTTGATTTTCTGAAGCTGAACAAAATATAAATGTACCTACCGAACATGCACATATCGGAATGAAATGATATAATTATATGTATTAAATACAATCGTAATTTGAACAGGTGTTGAAAGATTTAGGCATACGAAAAACATTGTATAAGTTGACAGATGGATTCTCTTGAATGGAAGTAATAAGCGATATGAAATACGAAATTAAAAAAACGCTCGAACAAGTGCGTGCATGAACGTACTGCAGTCGAGAGCAGAGGAAGATATTCCTCGGCGAGTTTGGTGGTAAAAGCCTTTCGAATCAGGGAAAAACAGGTGATCGGTTGGACTGATGGTCGGGGCAATAGCTGATTGAACGAGCCGCTGCCGCTACCGATAGACACGTGCGCCCGGCCGCGCACCCTCCGTCATATGGCCCGCGAATACATAAGTACTTAATGCCGGTTGCGCAACTCTTTTTTTCCGTACGTGGGTGTACCGGCCGATAATCCCTGTACGCCAATTAGGCCCGGTCGCCGATCGACTTCCCTCCAAATGCGACGTTATTTTTTTCTTTACTCCTATAGCTGTCGAGACATTATACAATATATGTTCCCCGCGCGGCCATTTAGCCTGTATATCGAGAGCTCTACTCGTGAGAGAGTAGTCCGAGTGATGATGATGGGATCTGCATCGATTAATCGTCGTATGTCACATCTCACACCGCTAGCATCAATTGCAATAGTTTATGTATTATCTTCAGCAATAAATATAGTTTGTTTAGATTGACAGTCGTCTATACATTGACTCGAACTATCAACCTCCGCCTCTCAAGCCCACAATACAATTAAAAATGACAAACGTCATTAAGAATAAAAATGACAAACGTGATTAAAAAAGGAAAAAAGAAGATAAATGTTGAAAATTGTAGCGAGAGGCTACTCGGTCAACGGCACGAGTATAGTAGCTTAGTTGCGATTATTGTGCGAAGTTGGAAAATTGCAGAGGGGATTGCAGCGGACGTGGAGCAAAGGTTGAGCCGACTCCGCTCGAGTACGACGCGCAAGTGAGAATCTCGAAGCTGGTTTGTTCTCCAACGAGCAGCTCGAGTTTGACTGGCGCTTTTGAACTCGGCAGTTCATCCTCGGCTGCAGTAGCTTTCGCTGTGTTTGAGGCGTGTGTGCGAGAGCGATCGCGGCGGCGGCGCGGATATACGAAAGAGCCGCGGGTTCGAATGGGGAGATTACGGAACACCGGTGTAACACACGTTAATTAGGTATAGCTGAGCGCTTGGCGGCTGCCGAGTTGTTTCCAATTATCACATGTGGAGCATTACAATCGTGCTGGAGCTATGATAAATCTCATTAGCTCACAAAACATCGTTAGATCTAATGGGCGATCGCCGCCGAAATACCCGCCGAAAGTCAGTCCCATTGAGAAACGCGTCGTTCGAGCTCGGGCCTGCACCACGTGGTATATATCCAACACTCAATATATAGTGTAACCGGAATCGCGAGCCGCGCCGCGAATTATCGGTGCAATTATATCGCGGCGATGTATATACAACACAGCGCGCGAAAGGTGCAGGATTAGAACAGTTTAATACTACGTCCGACTGACAGCTCGGGGCGATACTCTGGTTAGATACCGCGCGATACATTTAGGCCAGTGCCGTTTCGTGATGCCCGTTGCTCCCAATCAGATCATTCCACTTTTGTAATGTTCCGTTGCCCAGCTTCTTTGTTTTTGCCCCAATCTACCCCCCCAGAGAATCGGAAAATGAGCCACGTCGTCGCGTGTTAGACTGCAGTACAGAGTATAAACCAACAACAGGGACCGACTCGCGAGAGCTCGAGACAAGTCGGTCCGCGCATGGGCTTTCTCGCGTGAGGCCTGCAACGTTTGTTGCACAACCGTTGAATCGGCAGCCTATCCACGATTAAATGGTAATTAGATTGGCCGTGGATAAGATTGGCTTTCAGCTCCTAGTTGTGCTGCTCGGCTTGTAGCTTACACTTGGTGAGAGAAAAGCCCGACTATTGGGATTGCAAACGACAAAGTTGGTCAGTGCAGTCAACGCAGGGGAGAGTTGACCCCGCGACGGGGTTGAAAGAGTCGGCGCACATAACCGGGAGCCGCTGCCACCATATCGTCCGTTCCGTTCCGTTTTGTCGCTGAAATTCGTGAGTCTGCTTGACGGACGGCACATCGAGTCGAACAATGGGACGTGCGTCCATATACACGTGTACGCTCGCGTCGTCATTTTATTTTTGCCCCGGCCCGCGCGCAACAGACTCTCCGCCGCGCAGTTATGTATTTCCCAGCTCACCCTAAAAGGTGGTGAAAGTTCAATCGGCTCGATCAGGGTCAGGCGTGAAGGATCTGCTCGCTTCCTCTCTTTGTCTCTCCGTCTCTCGTCTCTCCGTCTCTTTCTCGAGCCAGCCCGCAGCTGCTGGCAACGTTATAGCTTTTCGCCAAACAACAACGAGGTGAACGAACCGAGCCGCCTGCCTTGCGCAACGCGATCCATCAAATTTCCCGAGCCGCGGACCCAGAAAATGTATGCCGGGCATCGCCGCGCCGGCGCAAAAACGAGCGGATCGATTGCGCAACGGCTCGTGTACGCGAGCTCATGCATACCAGTATCGCGATACTTATACGTCTTTCTTTTGTTCCTCCCTGCTCTTTGTCTTTCCTCGACTGTTGTTTACTTTTTTCCCTTGCTCGCTCGCCAAATTCAACCAGTTACTCGGTTGAAAACTCAGGACGCTGATAAAAAATAAGGTGACCATGTCCAATTTGGCACTTTTCTCACATTTCACATTTCCGGTGGTTCTCTGGTAGCTGCATCAGTCGCCCTCAGCCGACTAATGTTGGCAGTATTCAAACAACAATTTCTCCCCACTTCCCTATTCATCTCTCACAACAGTTTCAACTTTTATTACCTGCCCTTTTTTTACATCCTTTTCTTATTTCACTATTCTCACTCAGTTACAATAGTCAAGTGTACTCATTTACTCACGTGAAAACATCTCATCTTCCGATTGGTCGCATCACTTTTCCCCCAAACTATTTTCTATCTTAATCAAAATACTCTTTTTGCATGATAAAGGGGATTTTGTCCCGAGCTAAAGATGTGAACGTCCCAGCAAATATCTTGAACTAATTTCAACTTGTTAACTCCATCGCACGAGTCAGAAGAAATATTTAAAACTTTGCTCGGTACTCTGTACGCGAATGTACAGGAAGAAGGTGGTTCTCATATGTTTTCATGCATTGCACAATGCCAGTCAGAAAGTAGGGTTTCGTTCGCGCTATCTTGATGCTCAACGGCCAAGTTGAAGCCTGTCAAAAAAAGCCGTGTCGTAAAATATCGCGTCATGCAACTCACGCGCGCGCCCGCGCGCGATTGGTGAGTCTGCAGCACTTGGGTAATTGTTACCTGAGCGAATTGCGAGCCGTCGCCAAACTTACCACTCGTGCAAGTACCATCGACTTGTTGCACAATATATTATTTAATTCTTTTTTTCTCCCCATCCGAGTCAAGATTCTTCTTGATTTGACCAAACAGTATTTCAGTATCTAAACTTCCGATTTCACGAAAGGATTATTTTCAAAAACATGTAAAACTACCATGAAAAAATGTTGATCAAGATTGGTACCCAAAGTGGTCTCCTAGTCAGTCTTATATCATAAACCGTGCCACATTGAGGAAACTTATATTTTATCGCGATTAAAAGAAGTTTGAGTGAGATTGAGAATAGTTTTGGGAAAAGTGATGCGACCGATTGCAAGGTGAGATGTTTTCAGAAAAAATCACAGAGTGAAAGTTGAAGGTGTTGTAGAGGAATAGTTTTGATGGTTAAATGAGGTAGAAAGAAACCAAAAATGTTGTATTGATACTGCCAACATGAAAAAATTGTAGCAACTGGTCTAGGCCAGAGAACAGCGTTGGATGCAGTTACCTTACATATGCGTATATCAATGAATTTTTCTTATTTGTTCTGTAATACACGCAGCTCCGAATATTGGGAACGTAAGACTGGTTTATCGTATTAAGAGAGATCCAAATAAAACCTCAGGAAGTTGTGTCCAAGTTGATCAGCCGAATTTCAAAACGTCTGTTACACTAGTGGCTAGTATATCTTACGATCAATTTTCCAACAGCCGAGATAACCCGAGAACTCACGTGGTTACACGTTCTATCTGTACGTAAGCTTCGGAATTTGGCAATTGGATAGGGTGAATTTGCTTTGTTGAGCTGGAATAGTCATTTGAATCATCCGCGCTGGAAGACGAAGGAAGATTGGAGATGGACACGTTGGATCGACTATGAGAGAGGGATAAGTAGTCTGGCTCGAGAGACACTCCCCCCGCGATCGGTTCAATAATTCATCGGCGCGTCGCGAGTCGTTAAGCAGCGCGAAGTGACAATGCCGTTGGTCCGAGAAGGTACGCGGAAGATAAAAAAAGTTGGCTTGTGCGCAGGCGAAAGCGAGTTACGACCCCGCGCCCGTGTCGAATGTCAATGTATTCAAATGCGCGCGCGGCCGTACGTGTCTCGGAGGAGGTCCTGCACACACAGCGTCCCTCGGAGAATAATGAACAGCGGCTCGCGAATACGCGCGAGCGGCGACGAGAATTAAGAGGAGACCGGCGGTAAATCAAATCGCGTATTCAAACTCGTTTTTTTTCTCGAGCGTCGGATAAGGAGGAAATTGGCGCGTTGCGGAGATAATACGCGCGCGCCTCGAGAGGATTTGGTCCGCCGCGCAGCCTTTCTCCATTGTGTTCCTCCAAAACTTGGAGATCGCAGTGGCCGAGAGCGAGGTGTTTTCCCATGTATAGCATATCCCACAAACACCCCGGCGTTTGCATCAAATTGTCGCGCACAATGAGCCTCCGATTACGGCCGCGCCCCCGCCAAATCCGACTCTGCGGGCCGCTCGAGCTCTCGGCATCCATATGAACTTTGACGCGTTTGAATTTTCCCACGGATGGCAACAGGCCCGCAAACGAACAATGCACGTGTATGATAAGTACAGGCGCGCTGGGATCGCGGATTGATTTGCACATTTTACCCAGCGAGCGAATCGCGCGGTTGCGGAATCGAGTTGGGAGCTCGTTAAAAATTGATATAGTTTTACCCCGCGGGGGCTTGGCTTCTCTCTCGCGAGCGAGTGGCTCTCGACGTCAACGTCAATCCCGCAGTATTGGATGAAAGCTGGGAAAAAAGTCGAATGGTTGGATAAGAGTGGAGCTTACGCAACGGGTCCGCGAGCGGCAGCTAATTAGGATTGGCAAAACAAGTTGAGTTATCAGGGTCGCGCGAGTCGTCATGAAATAATACACGGCCGACATGACAATACTGACGGGGCCGCCGCCGCGAAAGGATATCATGGCCCAGCTGCAGATTCTAATCCCTCCGACGTTTCTCTCGCTAATGAGCTAATCCAACTGTCTCTGCGTCCCGCGCGATCGAGCTTCGGCCGCCGCTCGGGATTTTACGCAACGCGATGGAGCAGCTGGAAAAAAGCTCGAGCTGCGGTTCGCAGAGTAGGGGCACCAACGCGAGCTCGAAGCGGAGCACTTAAAGTAATTCGCCGATCTGAGATGGTGCGAACGCCGCGCGGCGTTTTCCACGGTACCTCGGGGCGGCCGTTCGATTGGGCTTTTCAATTATTGTCATTACTGCGCGCGCGAGAAAGTTTCGTGATTATCATACGTGCGCACGGGCTCGCCCGATCTCGCTCGATCGACGCATCCAATTCGTTCTTCATTTTTACGTAACGCTCGCGACAACAGAGAGCCATTGGCAAAATCGATGCTGTATGTGTACCGTTAGCCTGGCTAAAACAGCCGCAGATCGGGCAACTCGATTCGGCGATAGCTGATAATTCGGCGGTGGCGCCTGGAATATCACGTGAGCCGGTTTCCAGCCACTTCCTCGTTCCTCGCGCGCGCGAGAACGTATCGATCCCGTGAGAAAAGCACTTTCTCGAAAAGCGCGCGCTTCGTGTCCGCGACACAACAGCTCGCATTGTGCCTCGCATCGCCAGCCAGCCAGCGCCAGCCAGCAGCGCCGCTCTCGCCAATCAGCCCGCGAATATATTTAGAAAGTTGAGCGAGGCTCTGAAAAAGATTTCGGAGCCAGCGAGCCAGAGATCGCTCCGCCAGATATTCGGGGGAATACGTGAGATGCTGCTTTCGGCTGCTTATTAGGGGAGCTGCGCTCTCCCGACGGCCCCCCGACCAGGCCCCCGACAGCCGAGATTCATCTGCGCGGATCTCGGTTACGTATTGTACGTATGCGCCACCGCTGCAGCTCTCGCTAGCGCCATGGAAAATCCCTGCTTCTTTCCTTTCCTCGACCGCGGCTCGTGCTGCTGCAAATTGAAACAACTGCTGCAGTTTAACGGAGTTTCGGGGGAACAATGCGCTTCCGCAGTTTAGCCACGAGAAACACGCGAGTTCGCAGCAGCCATCGGCCGTCCGGCTCAGAGCTTACACACGTATATCATACACGGGATAATAGGACCCTCGCAATTTTTTTTCCCTAACGAGCCTAAATAATCCTTGCCCAGCTCGACTCTCTGGGAAAATGCATACTTCCCAAAACTACCAGGATACTGTTGCATTTATCGTGCGATGAACGCAATCTAGTAAACCATTCCCGACGACCGTCCTGCACAATCACCAGCATCTCATCTTGCGCGAGATTTTTCAAAACGACCAATTAATGCGTAATGCAATATACGCACACCCGCGAACCGGACTATCTTCCCTATCTCGCGACGTGATTAAGTATTCAATCCATCCGCGAGAGAGAGAGAGAGAGAGAGTCCGCTCTAGTGGAGGAACAAGATAAAGAGCGAATATCACGTTACAGGTATTTAATGTAAACATTCGATCGGACATTAATTTAATTAAAATCAACGTCCCTCAGCGAGCTGACGACTGGAGTGCTCGACGCACGCGAGCCTGTCAATTTGCATGAACTTTTGTTGGCTGGGCAAAGATAGTCGTGCGCCGCCATGTCCGTGTGTGTGTGTGTATGCGTGTGCAGGTACGTGTATGCGCATGTATAGACAGGAAGAGGGAGAAATCGGTCTGGCGCAGCGGCGTGCACGTATAACGTGCAATTTAACGCTGTTTTGCCGATTGGAAAACGCTCGGCCGAACAATCACTTTGTGCGCGCAATATACATGTATATTGCGACGATGTATACTGCAATACACATGCATTGCAGTTCCGCCTGAACTTATTTATATATATATACTCACGCGCTTTCTTTTCTGTGTTGCAGGTACGTACACATTTGAGGATGTTGGGCGCCATTGAACAAAGCTCTCGTGCCGCCCGTATATAGTGAGTATATGCTCTGCGCTTCGGCAATTTTCGACGACTTTCTAACCGGGCGAGATCTCGACGAGGCTTTGCGGAAGCGGCCCGGCTCTCTCTCTCTCTCTCTCTCTCTCTATTCGGTTGGGTCGTGTGCTAACGTCGAGTGATCCGCAAAAATCGCCAAGCCCCGAGTTGGGAACCGACGGGTAATTCAACCGCGGACGAGATCGTCACTGTTCAACCGCTCCAAGCTAAGCCAACCTCACTTGATCGCTTCATTATGCGCGCGACTTATTTTTCTTTCTACTTACTCTGTTATAGTCACGTTCACTCGAGTTTCGCACGCTCTATTCTTGCGTTTACGAGTTTCACTTCGCTCATGGGCGATATCGTGCTTTTTCAAGCTAACCCCATCCAAACCTGTCCAATTCACTTTTTTCACGAAATGAATCGCACTCGGGCAAGCCAACTCGTTTGTGATCAACATCAAGTATCATGCGCACGAGGCTGATGCTCACAATTCGAGCTGACTATGAGGAGATGATTTGCTTGCTTCCGGGTGACCGATTACACTCGAAAATCGTCAACTGATTCCTGACGGCCACCCATATTGATGTTTCGAAACAAACAGTAAAAAAGCATCAGATGCTACAATTCACTCAGGCTAGAACAAGAAAACATTTTTCGAGCAGTATTCTTGCCTTTGACGTCAGATCTGATGTCAGTGCCATAAATACTAATTTATTCGAGAAACTAATTGGTCATGTCTATATTGGTTTGAAATCGTTCATCTGAAACCATATCGATTTCAATATATTCATACACATGAGACGTTCCTCGTCAAGTGTACAAGGCCAATATTTTTTTCTTGTTTGTGTGGACAAAACACAAATTTTTTTCAGATTTTATATGCATGTATGTAAAAAATATATTTGAGACATTTTCGCTCCGTTTGCCCACTTATTTTTTATCTTTCCTCTGTGCGAAACCTCGAAAATGGTCACATAAATATTTTGGAGCAACTTCAATATTCCTTCCAATTATTAATCTGCAATCTCACAATTCAATTTCAATTAAATTAAATTTACTCAATGCGCCACCCTCCAAGAATTTTCCCAAATTTCACCATAACAAACTTGGAAATGTCAAAATTCTGAGAACAGTTTCTCGGAGGCTAGCTCAGGACACATCAACTGCACGTGTAGCCAATGTGGCCCCTTTGAGTTTTTTTTTAATTGAATTAAAAAATTAATTCAACTTCAATTCATCATAGTCAAATCGCGAAAAACCCTTAGGGGGTGGCACATTAACTGCATTCACCTTGAATGAGTTAGAAAAGTGAAATAAAAAAACACAAACAAAACCGGTAGTGAAAGTTCAAACTATTGTAATAGATACTATTGTAATACTGCCAACGTAAGTTGGTCAACTGCGACTGGCGCAGTCCAAAGAGCACCGGTCAGATGAAATCTAAGAAAAGTGCCACATTGGGTACAGTGCCAAGTCGAGTCTAGTCACCTTATAGCTTTACATAGACGAATATCGATGAATTTCTTCAGAAAGAATCACAAACAAAACTTTGACATTGCCCACTTGACGTGAAACGTGACATGCATAAAATCACAAATGTTCGACACAATATCTACGGAAATACCGAAAGTTAGCTTGCACCGTTGCACGCATCACATTTTTGAGTGCCCAAATGCTATTTCAAAAAGTTTTATCGTGGTTGGTCAATCGGAGGTGTTTTTCCGAGACACCTGCACTGTTAATGATAACACTGAATTTAATATAAATTTCATTGATGAGTTTATAAAATTTAACGTACTTCAACGTAAACCTACATATCTTAAAAATAAACAATCTGATTAATATCCATTGAGATTCCTGGAACTTGATACATTGAGATTTCAATATTGTTTGCATTAAATTTAATGATAAGGTCATAAAATAATTTGGGAAAAATACCCAATCAATATTTGTAAGTGACGAGAGTAACGTATCATCAAATTATATTTTTCAGATTTTACTTCATGAAACACTAATGTGTGTAAATTATATTGCAGACTTGAAAAATTATATATAATTGAATTGCGGGACAAAACGACCGTTCGTCGTTGCTAAGTTGACCCCCCCCCCCCCTTAAAATGTCTATAGCATCCCATTCTATCTTTTCGAACGATTGGTACTGAACTCGTTGTTTCGATTTACTCACAATTAATTCACAGTCATTCGCAAAATCGCAGGTCACAACTGCTCTCGACCATTTACGCACACCAGAGTTAATTATCATCGTTTTTGAAGGGGGGCTGAGAAAGAGGTCTAAAAAAGGGGGCTAAAAAGGGGGCAACAGTTTTCATGGCAGCGGCGGTGGTTTGGCTTTTAATATAGAGAGCAAAATTAAATTTAGCTCATAAATGATCGTTCTGGAAAAATTGCGCATGACTGACCCTGCCCAAGGCGCTTTGCTAAACCAGGCAATTGGGAGACCACTTCACCTACTCGTTCGTATTACCCAAACTAACTTGACTTTAAAATCAATCATGATAGTAGTAACAATGTAGTGAACCAACATAGAAAAATAAATATGAGCTTGATCATTGTTTCAGAGCGTAATAATTTCGAGAGTATTTTTAAACAACAGTTTATTCAGCAAAGTTACAATTATTCTTTTCTTATAGAATAACCTTGACCTTTCTTGTTCGAAATCGAAAAGCTAAGTGATCATAGTCACGAACGAACTTTCATTTCATAAATGCATTTCTTTTGTTTTTGTGGAACATTTGCCTCCATGATGGAAATCAACATTGAATTCTTTAAGCAAATAGACAATCATATTAAACTTGAATTTTTAACTAAATTAAATAATTATTATTTACAAAATTTAGAGCGTTTCGCCCAGATACTCTTTGGCTTGCCGTCTGTGAAGGAGGACAATCACTCCTTCACTCCGTGTTCTCCTCCTTTTATCAAATAAATATATTAATTGTTGGAGGAGAAAGATATGTCCCCGGACAACCCACAGTGATTGCCGTGACACAGCCTACGTGGCGGGTTCAATTTAACCGCCACGGCGAGTACCGCAACCTACTAACTTAAGTATAGTCAAAAAACAACTTTATAATGAATTGAATAACCAATAGACTTGATCAAATAGCTAATCAATCCGGAACAATCATTATGTACGAGGAAAAAACCATACATGAGGTATTCAAGATAGATAAGAACTATTCAAGATTAGCTCTATTCACCAAATACATTCCTAATAACATGTTCAACGAAGCTGTGTGGATCATTCAATTGAATCAACAGTGTATTTTCTTTCATCACTTCCAAAGCGTTATCACTTCGAAGTTTACTTACATTCATAATGAATTTCAGTTATAAAACAAGGTAGATTATATTTCGGGTTCATGTTCAAGTTCACAGTTAACTGAGAATGTTGCTCGTCATTTCTTCATTAGTTTTATATCAAGTTTTGGGTGAGTTTACTAGGTCGCCATCGACTTGGAAGTTTCTTTCAAAAATAACTTTTCGGAAAAAATCCAACTCATCTTCAGAGGGTAACATCAGTATATGGATACTATCATTGTAGGCCATCCAATCCTCGCCGGAAGCTCTAGAGCAGTGAAGCATCATGACTGTAGTAAGCTGAGTGATAGAGGCAACGTTAGACATAGCCAGGTGTACCCGTGGCTCGTCTCGATATTCAATGGGGACTCGCACGTATGTTCTGGTAGCATAATATCAAAATTCGAAATCCTGACCTCTGCCCATTGCGTCAACAATACTCTGGATAATTTGAGCGTGCGGGTAGGCAGCCCTATGGCCAAGGAAGGAGTCTCGAAGCACAAGGTTGTCATGATGAGGATCCACGAGGAGTATGACGAGTCGAAACGCCCAGCCGCAAACGATATAGCTTTGATAAAAGTATCGCCATCCTTGGAGTTTGGCAGAAATGTTGACCAGATCCGTCTACCCGGAGAAGGTGATATCGTTGAGCCGTGTGAATTCGTGATAATCGATGGTTGGATGGGAACAAATCATAAGAAAAGGAAGGCGTCCAGATATACCGGCCTGCGCACCGAGACCAACGATCAGTGTGTGAACAACCTCAAAGCCACAAATAGTACCAATGATGTGCAGTTCTGTGCTGTTTTATATGGCACGGGTATTTGCCAGAGCGATTCCGGTGGCCCAATCATTCTAGAAGGTGTTCAGGTTGGGATTGTACCCAGGACTTTTGGATACTTCAGATCACACGCCCCAAAACTCTATTATAACGTTGCTCATTACTTGGGTTGGATCAGAGAAACTTCCAAAAAATTTAATCAACAGGTAGTGAAAAGTGGATTTAGAAAATTTATCAAAACTTACGTGATTCCTATGTTTTGGCCTTTGTTGATTTAGAAGTCGTCAAGTATTCACGAGAGGGCGGATCACTTTGGTAAAATATGTTGATTCAGACATTCGTAACCTTTAACAGCGTAATTTGCGTGAATAGATCGATCATCAAAACATACCAAACAATGGGTATCGATTCACTCTATCAAAGTCTACTATAAGACTTTGATACAATTTCGTTCCCATCGGCCATACCCATTCCATAGAACAAAGTTTACCTGGGTTATTACAACCGTAATTCCATCTAAACATCAATATTTTCTATGACCGTGAAATTCAATCGACCTGCCCTCAAACAGACACTTTTCATGACATTATCTGTTAAATATGATGATATTATACGCGCTTTCTATCGCAAAATATATTACGTTATGATATAAAATAGTAGTTTTTGCATTATTCAGGTCAGGGTGTTTAAGCAACGAAACTCACTGTTCTCGTCTTTCGCCTATTGCCATACAGTTTTTAGTTTTTAGTTTAGGGAAGTTATGTAAATGTAAGTGTAGATTTGATAAATCAAAAATAAAAGTACTCTAACTATTTAAAATTCAATTATGATTGCCTTTTATCTTCTCAGCTCATACCTTACTAAGTGGTCGCAGCTTTTTCCGACCAATGGTCCCCACTGAGACTCCCTACAACTTTCATAGAGATCATTTTTAACATCTCAACTGCTACCGTCATGAGTAAAGCAATCGCCCTGATGAGCAGCATCAAGATGATTTCGGACTTGGCTCAGGGCGTCGTCGCTCTCTTAGAATCCGGAGTCTTAAAAATAAGGATTCCAATGGGAACAAATAAATTGATGTATAAACGAAACTGACGAGTTCACTACTTAAGTCGCGGATTATTCGTTGTTTAGTGTGATCTGGGCAGCTGGCGAAGGGATTTAGAAGAAATTCCAGGTAGTTCCTGAATGAAATTTCAAAATTTCATGACTTTTATTATCATGTTATGATGGAATAAACGATGGAACCAAAAAGATAAAAGGTCTAAGTTTGTCGAAAATTTTTTTCCAAAGAAATGTTGTTTTTGCAAATTCAGATATCATTAACTAGCAGATGTTGGATTATTGTTTCTCATCTGCCTAATTTCCCATTCAATCCGGACAAGAGCACATTCTGTTGCTTGCGAAAATCGATGTGGGCTTGCGAAAATGAGAGTATTTTATAATCATTTGAGATTTGGTGGAGGAAGGGAGGGAGGTATGGTGGTACGGGGTGCTCGGGGTTGTCGCCGACAGTCGAAAGCGGGGAAAGTGCAGCCGCGGATACATAAAACAAACAATGAAGAGCCGAGCGCGCGCAGATAGGCTGTAGATGAAGTGGTCTCTTGCGGTGCTCGCGGGATGATTCATCGTCGGGGGCGTCGCGATAACATCGCGGCGAGACGCGCGAGACTCTAGTTATTACGGGGTCGGACAAGATGTTGTTGCGCGCAGCCGCGGCGAAAGTCACCCGGTCGCGCTTCCTCCTTGCCGCTTGCGACTCTACGCAGATTTACCGCCCGGCTGCACTTTTTCCGCCCGGTATATCAGCTCGAGCTGGCTGCATTTGGTCTTGGGCCCCGTACGGCCGGATTCATGCGGGTATGTGTACGCGCACGCCGCTCATAATTCAGAGGATCGCTCGAGCTCGTCTGCGTTGGATTTTAATTTTGCCCCGTGAGAAGCTTACTCGTTGGGTGCAGTTTTAATCCGCGCACCGATTCATTTTGCGCAGCTTTCTGCGAAAGTCGTGTGCAACGAATTCGGGATACCGAATGGAACACCATTAATGGACGGAAGGAAGAACTGATGCACATTTGTACCTGGCGGTATCTTGCAAGCCTTGCAAGCTCTCTTTGCTCTACGCTGATTACGACTTTGGAACATTGCGCCGTTCTCTCCTTGTCCGGCATGGAGAGATCGAACCTTTCGAATTCACGAAGGAACAACGAGTGAAAAACTGTTGCTTCTTCGCCAGAGCTTTAAGGGAGCGAGAATGAAAAAGAGGATTCGGAACAATAGCTGTCAGAGGCTACGAGACAATGTCACCCACGTCAGACAAACATGGAGTGGCCCACGAAATTCGCGCGACAAAGCCTCCGCGAGCAACGGTCGGAGCGAGTCGCGAGTCGAACGTTGGTGGGCAAATTCTTTCGGAGCTTGATTGATGCGGGCATAAATTGATCTTGTATGCGCTTAACTGCGCTCGAGCGAGACTGGCGAGCGTCTAATGTCGCTCCCCGTGACATGTTTATGACCGCGTGAAAGTCACACACACGCGCACGCACGCGGAGTATATATATATGTGTCTAAAGGTGAAGGCGAAGCGCGCGCGGCAGTGCGCTTCGAGCAGCTCTCCCTCTCTGATCTGCGATCTCGATCCTGTCCTCTTATTCTCTTTCGGCCAACCATCCATCCGTCTCTGCATTTCTTTCCGTTGACTTATGCCCCGGCTTGTAAATCCAGCCTGGATCCAGTTACAAAGCTCGATTCAGATTGTATATTGCTTTAGATTTGGCCCGGATTTCAATTTGTTCATCAGTTGTTTACCAAGTATAACAATTCGAGAGCTCAGCCTCCGAATTCGAATGGAAATTTGGGTGCGGGATATACGTTGCGGACGTATCTAATGCCTGCAACTCCACAGATATTTGTGTATTACTGTTCAACGCTTCCATTCGCACATGATAGTATCGAGGATTGAAGGGAGTATTAAGGGATGAATAAG
Organism: Aphelinus atriplicis; assembly: GCA_020882685.1. Taxonomy (NCBI): domain Eukaryota; kingdom Metazoa; phylum Arthropoda; class Insecta; order Hymenoptera; family Aphelinidae; genus Aphelinus; species Aphelinus atriplicis. The sequence goes on along the minus strand of CM037073.1, from coordinate 85,974,699 downwards.
CGAATATTTGGGTGAGAGTAAACAAGGGACATCCGCGAGGAGCAAATGCCGGCTGACGTGGTGAGGACGAAAACAGGATATTCCACGCCAGCGGGACCCAACAGCGGACAAAGTTCGCGCATAGGGAGGGGCAGCTGGGCCGAGGCCCACGTGGTAACCGAGCTCCTCCCAAGAGCTATGGGTATAGCAGCGGCTCGGCTGTCGCTGGCTGTCGCTAGCTGTCGCGTTCGTCACTCGCCACCTACGGATCTCGACAGCCCGCGAAGCAGAGAGGAGCCGCGGCTTTGTTCTCGCGCGAGCAGTCAGTCGCGCACTTGCGCACGAGCTTCGCCCGTCTGGGGCGCACAATGCAAAATGTGGGAGCCGCGGGATTTATTGGAAAATCCAGGCCGACGAGACGCCCACGCGTGGCGATTGGCCCGAGAGTGAAAGTTGGCTCGGTTACGCGCATTTTAGCGACCGACCAAATTTCACCGACACCCGAGCGAGTCGCGGCCAACGAGTTATATTGATTTGTGGGCTCCTCGATCATTACATGCCGCGGCGCGGCTGCCGTGCTTTACAGGAACGGATGCTGTAGTACCTGAGTGCAGTATACATATACGTATCCGCATTACCAAATGCTTATTTGGCTAAAGGTATGGTCGAACCCGACTCGCTTTTCGCGCTCCAAATTCATTGAATTATGGATCCTCGTGTACACAACCCTCGACTCGAGTTACGGTTTGTTTTCTTCCCTATTCGACGATATCCGAGGAGCCGAATTCCCATATCGAGCAACGATCCCTGCACCGCTCCAGCTTCATCCGGCTCGACTGTGAGCTTTTCACAGACTGCAAGTTGAGATGCGACCCACGGTTTGCGAGCTTTTCTCTCTCCCTCGACTCGTCTGATTCAAATCACGTCGACAGTTTTATTCTGATCTTGCCGGGGACGATCTCCTATTCCGCTCTTCAAAACGACGCGAGGTAACTGTACCCCATACGGGTTTTTCGCCAACTCGACAATCAAGCTGGCATTTCGAATTTGTGCCAACGGCATCTAGGGGCCAGCTCAATACCTATCAGAAACCATCGCTATAATCATAAATTTTCCATTTGACCCACGGAACATGTCATTCAAGCAAAGTAACTCAAAGGGGCCAAAAAGGGAGCATTTCGCGCGACTCTCGCCGAAATACGGAATTTGCGGAAAGTGCCAAATTGGGCACAGTCACCTTGTAGAGCCAACTTAATTTTCTTCGATGAGATTATCATTTTGCGAGCAAGCGGCAAGTACCTACGCAATATGTCACTATGCAATGTTTCGCAGACCCGATCGGAATGGAAGGATGACGAGGACAATTGAGGACGAACGAGGCTAAGGGAGGAATAAAAGGGGAATAATTTGGAGCGGCGTGCTATAGGAACAAGTTGAAATGGTTGTGGAGTATAGGATGAGCGCGCGGAAGGAAAGTCGCTCGTGGCTTATGAGTAAGACGATCAAGTTTGGAATATCACAGAGATAGTGGCTGCAGTTAGTGGTAACAAAGTGAGCGTGGGGGCGCGAGTCGATCCCTCGAGAGCTTGAGCCATTGGTTGAGGGAGCTGCCCCGCGAGCGAACTACGTCAAAGCGGGTACTGCATTCTGCGAGCTGCTTCGCGGCTAAAATAAAACTGCATCTGGCCGGAACTACACGTCGGGCGAGCGAGCAGCAGCCAGAGCCAGCTTTGGCTGACATTAAAAACCCATCCATTGCGGATCGAAGTGGGGCTTTGTCGGGCAAATATAGTCGGCGCGCATCCACGAAAAACTGCGAGAAAACGCCGGCCGCGCGTACGCGTATACCGAAATACGCGCGGCCGGCCTCGCGATCCCCACCCCACCCCAGCCCACTTGTCCCGTACAATGCGCGCATCGCTATCGCCGCTCGCGCGCGGCCTCGATCTTCTATGCGTGCGCGCGCGCAAAAGCCTGCGCAAAAGCCCTTCCGCGAATCGGCCCCCGCAGCTGCTAATATTGTAATAACGGCTAACTCCCCACTCTGTCACACTTGTTTACATACCGCCGCGACTCGTCCTTTTTCCATCCGACACTTTGCAGTTTCCACACCACGACAACTTTGTCTCTCTGTCTGGGTTTCGGTGATTTTTGCCGCGAGTATAACGCGTCCAACGACGCGGCCGCCGCTCGATTCATGATTTATTCATGCTCCTAGTCGCTCGCGAGCCATTAACACGTGTGAATTATAATTTTGGAAAAGAGACGCGTCGCGGCCGTAGATTTATTCGAAAAGGCAAACGCGTTGTATTTGCATGCGCGAACTGGAAAAATTTGCCCGAGCGCGCGATCCACTTCCTCGATTAACCTGATAAACTTATCTGCTGGCGCGAGCGCGAGACAAGTTTTATGTAAATGTCAATTTACACGCGGCTGATTAAGCGAGCGAGGCGCGGGGGATATATGCGCGATATCAACGTACCCGCGCGCGTATGCCAAAGTGCTCAAATAAAACGATACAGTCTCGAGGCTCGACGTGTCCCAGGCCCACACTAATACATCGCTTGGACAATAGATAAAAGCCAAAAATAGGGAGAATTCTCCATGCGCACCTCCTCGCTGTCTCTGTGCTTGTGGGTAGCACACGGCCACAACAAACAGCCGTCCCGCGCTCCAAATATGGACAAGTTGCGGCTCGCTTACGAGATTTTCATCGGCCGAAACCCGCTCGATCCCCAACCCGCCGCCGCTTCATCGCGTGAAAGTTAAGATACCTGCACACACATACATGTATTTGATTGGGTGCCGGATCTTCTCAGCCAGGGATCGAATGCCGATTTCGCTGCGTTGTTTATTTGAAACCTCGTGTTGAGGTTGCGGCGTTAATTCGACTGGCCAGACACTCGCTCTCGCAATTAATGGCCGTAGCATTTGCGGATGCTCGACACGGCCGATACCCATCAGATTCCACAGCTGCGCGACCTCAAGCCTTCTCAGAGGCGGATTGCAAACCCGACCGAATTCCCTCGCTCACCTGTGCAAGCTCTCGGCTGTTGAATGTCCGCAGCTGTGTCCCGCGACCAGCGAAAACACAATTGAAACCGACGAGGCGAGCTCGCTGCTCTCCGGCGACTGCATAAACTTCTTGCTCGCATTACGATTCACAACTCGAGCCGCGGCGCCGCGTCGAGCAGAGAAAAGCTCCGGATCGGCGCATAAACGGCGAGCGATAGCATCGAGCAAAGTGTGTGTGTGTGTGTGGCAAAGGAAGCAAATTGCCAAGGTGAAAAACGCTCGCTCGAGAGCAGCACAGCGTGTGCAGATTACGGCGAGGAGGTAATTGCGCGTCGACGCCATTAGCCAGTTTCCGGCTTCTCGCGGGGGCGGCTGCACGTAAAAACCCTGTCGCCGCGGCCGCAGTTCTGCAACTCGCGCGCGAGCCTTAATTGTTTCGTTTTGCGCGCAGCCGCGCCGAGTGAGCGCGCGTGAATGGAGCGCACTTACAGCTGCCCCCATGCAGGCTCGCGAGCGCCAAAATTAGCCCATTCAAAATCATTTAATAAGCGAAAGTAACTGAAAATAACTCACACTGGTCTACCCAGTCTTGCACTTTTTCATAATTCATTCAACGCGTTACACAGCCTGCATGCGCCTACAGGCGCGATATCAAACTGCTTCCATTAGAAACTTTTGACGCGGCTAACCGAAAAATACATATCTGAATGATGACTGAACATGTCTATAAGTAAAAACTTGGCATTTATTTCTTGAATATTCATCAATTTTACTCACTACGAGTGGCTGCTCTCACAACCTCTGGGAATCCAACTGCACGATGAAACTTTGTGTGATGGTTGATTTTGATCCATCCAAGTTAAACGTTTTGCTTTCCCAAAGTTATCCCGTCAAACATGTTGGATTTTAGGCATGAAAAGCCATAAATATAGATGGCAAATGTATTAATCGAATAAATTGACAGAATATCTGCAGGAAATGAATTATACTTGATGGCTACAAATTTGAGCTGTTAGGGTGCCGTCTCACAAAGTTTCATCATCATCGGTGATCCAAAACTTGTGTATTTCAATTCATAATCGCGTAAACCACGGGCCTGCACATTGGGTTATTTGGGTTATTTCATGCGAGAAAGAGTAAGTTGGGTGGGGTGGGGGGAAGTAATGAGACCAATGAAAAGATGCGAGATGTTTTTACACAAGACAGAGTAGTGATGTACGTTAAGGAATAGGAATGAGTCGATTATTGTGATTGAGAGAGCATAGTGGAATGAGAAAAAGAGCTGGCAGAAGCAGGTAAGAAAAGTTGAAAGTGATTTGTGAAAGAGTAGTTGTCGAGAGGTAAATGAGAGCTTGAGGTAGTGGGGGGAAAATGGGCGGGTGTGCACTTCAGACTCGAGGGAGCAGGAAAAATACGAAATCGGAGAAATCGGAGAAAAGTATTTGGAGCAGTTTGAAATGTGATGGCGCCGACGAGGTTCGATGGCAGACGCAAAGTACCGGCCAAGCCCGTAGGAATATCACTGTATCGAAAGTCACGGCGGCGGCCAAAGGGTCGAGCTCAACGTTCGAGCGACAATTGCCGCAGACGTGCTGCGAATCGTGAGGTAGTTTTGAGCCGCGGGCGCGGGAGAATGAAAAAGCCCATGCAGCGACAGTCCGGGTGTCGCGCGCGCGGCATTAAACGAGACGTGCGATATGAGAGGATACGTAGAAATTGCGAGTCGAGTCGGTTTGCGTGCTCCGTCGCGCGCTCGACCGACTCAATTAGCAGCTCGCGACAGAATCGCGGAACGTTAACCCTCAATTCTATCTATGTATATGCGCGTAGGATAAGTATTGCAGCCTTGATCATTTGGCGCGAGGGAATAAACCTCCGAGCAAAGTACACGGCTCGAGAGAAACTCGCGGAGCCGAGCTGAAATCATTAGCGTCGGTGTTAAGTAAGGGACGTTTCCCCCCCCCCTCTCCCGAGTTCAAAGTCCTACACTTGGCGCTCGTCGTTCGAATCGCGTCGCGGCTCTGTGGGCAAATGTCGCGCGCATCTCCCCCTGTAGCCAACTGTTCTCCATATTTGTAATGCATAAGCCTCTAGCTCTCGGACAGGGATGGATTTGCATTAACAGCTGCTTTAATTGTATATTCAATCCTAAGCTTCTCGCGGCCGGCTCGCGTAGCCGATTTTACATGCGCGCGAGTCGGAGAAAAAAATGAGAAAACACTGGTCGCTCGTCGTCGTTGCTCATCCGGGGGCGTTGAGCTTTTCACCTTAGCCCCGACGCTTTGGCAACTTGAGTTATTCAACGACCGCGACGTTTGGCAAACGGTAAATTGGGCTTGACTCTGATATCTCTCTGCGATTCGTTTGATTTTTACGCACCGATTCGCGGAGATAGTTTCGTTGATACTCGAGCTCACAGAGTAGTCGAAATTATCGTATCGGGCGCATTCCTTCACGTCCAAATTGGTGCTGGAGCAAATTGATAGTGGTAGAAATTCATTGCGACGATATATACGAATATGTCCAATATGTGTGTCGACTCTGCCAACTCGATATTCAAATTACTTTTCGCCGTCTGGCCTACGTCAAAATGTGCTGCGCGTCAAATGTGCAGGTGGAACGTTTCATCGACGATTCGACTCGAGAGCCAACCGATGTTATCTGCTCGCATGCGCCCATAGCTCGTGCTAAGTAGGCTAGTGGACGCAAACATTTCATCCATATCAAATTGCACAAGGATTATATTGGCGGATTTAGAAAATAATCTTGAGGATGGAACTCGAGTGGCGCTGAATAATTTTTGTACCGCAATACAGATCTGATACAAGTATATAATGAACAAATCACATTGGCACAGTTCGAGACGAATTCGTCGAATAGATTAACGAAACTGAGCGGCGGGCTGTTGGCGAATTATCGAACGAATTAACCGCAGCCAGTCCCAATTTGACGGCTCGTCCGCCGATGCAAATACATCGGGCGGAGTTTGCGCAAGCCCGTGGCCACGATTTACGGCCCAGCCCCTCCGTCCGATATGAATCACCCTAGACGTTATCGCACGCAGCTTGGTTTGAGCAGATCGCTCCAGAGCGACAGTCCACGTGGCCGTTTGCCTCGGCGTTTCCAATTCCTCGGAATTTTCACCTTCAGCGACTCGCACGCTCCGTAAAGGCCGTTTTTCCTATCCGGATCGTTTGTAGAATGCCAATGAGGTCCGGCCGGTGCGGCGCGAGCCCACAAACCCGCATAAATTTTTCATTCAAATTCACGGGAGCATCGGTTGTGGCCGCAGTGACCAGAGGGACTGCTGGGGCAACCAACGCGGGCGAAAAATGTGGCCAAATCGGATTGGGGCGTATTTTCAAAAGTGAATTTTCTATAATTAATTGTAACGCGTACAGAGACCAGCATACGAGTATTTCGAGAAAACGATAAGAGTAAACATGCAGACGAGAGAGCTTATTATTTGGTTGACGCAACGTTACGTGGCCGCGGCCGCGTGTTTACCTCCTCGAGAACTGGCGCGCATCGCCAAATAAGCCGCTGGCTGCAGCTCGCGATGTTTGCTTTGGCTGATCTTCGGAGAAAATTCCAAAATGCCTTTGGATTTTTCATTCTCGCGGCGTTACTGGTGCCGCGCGTGCCTCGAGATATGTTACAACGTTATATTTGTGCGAGCGCACCGGTTATTTTCTCCCCTGCTGTTTATTTGCGAGGGCATAACTCGGTGCTCCAAGGTGGGGAAATGTACTTGTAATAGCGTGCGCGCGCCCGAATATGCCTCCTGATTGATATCTCGGAACATTCCGGGATCGAGAGTACGTGGAAAACAACTGCGTTTACATTCGGATGCAACATCAACTCGTGTTATTCAAAAATAATCCCCCCGGCTATTTCCTTGGATTTTTAACCCTCAGTTCAATTTGAGAATGAATCAATAACTAGTCGCATCTTCCACAATGTTTTTGCATCAATGAAAAATCGATGTTTGGCAATGTTATGCTTCGTTTTGAAGACAATAGATCAACTTGGTATGAATCGACTGTATGAACAAATTTTTGATCCTACAAGTTTCTCGTCTGAGGCAAGCTGTTCTTACTACAGTCCTCATACTGACGAGACCAGCGATACAAACGGATTTATATACATTTATAAATTTGTATATTGATCAACTGCAGGCTTCTCTTTATTATCCTTGAACAAAATATTACACTTGACACTAACCGAGAGATCAACTAACATATTCTGCGTCTTCAACATTGCTGAAACTCTTCAAAGTACAATTTTTGAATACTCACTTAGCTATTGTGTGCATTTTGACTTTGTTATTTGTCTCATTTCTTATACCTACACATAATTCAAGTCTATGAATGTACGTGGTATAATAAGATGTCAATTTGTTAGACAAATCATAATGTAAGAATGATGAAAAACTACGGATTTTATGTGTCAGGATCAAAAGTTCAAGGCAGACCCGAGACTATGAAGTGAACAAGTGTTGTAGTAACAAGCGCTAATAAGGAGAGCTGTCCAGATATCCAGGGCGCCAATTTCTCACAGAAACTTCTCGAGGACTCTTGGGGGTACCTATGCTAACTAAAGGTACCATCTTTCGAGAAGGTCAGGATATGGTTCGTGAATCTCACTGAAACTCACCGCGGAGCAGTTTCCCGATACCTATATAAAGATGATAAAATCAAATACGAGGGTCTGGACTTAGGATCACCCAATTACTCACTGTAACTCATTGGCGAGTTTTCGTTGCCTATAAAATTGAGACTGTCAACCATCACTAAGCGACCACTTGACACTTCGATCTAAAACTAAAACTAAAACTATTTGCTTTCATTCATTAGTTATTGCTTCGATTTCCCAAATATATCATCGTGTTTTTCTACAAACGTACGTATACAGATACAAATTTGAAATTTATGCGTAACTAGGAGCTGAGACCAGTTAGACTTTTGGTGCCAGACGCCCGTGCAGTTGTTTAGTTGTGAATTGGAGCCTGCAGGGATGCGGGTTGGTAACTAGACGCGCGTCCCTCTAAACGATCTCGTGGAGACCAGGACGAGGTCGCGTGTAACGATTCATAACGAGACTTGCGTGACAAACGGCCCGAACCCGACTGATAAAAAGTGGAAAGCGAGAGAGAGAGAAATCAGGTAATCCCGGGGGTTATCGGGCCGTTCAAGCGGCTTTCTTTCCGCGGCCCGTCGACCTATCGATACATGCAAATCGCCACGCGGGCCCGATATGCGTATTAGCATAAGCTGCTGAACGGCGGAATGGCCCGCGTCTAGACTCGATTGCGCAAGATTATTAGCGCGCGCGAGTTTCTCTTCGTATCCGCCCTCGCGATGTTCATCTCGAGTCTCATCGCTTGGGTTCCGTTCGCGGGCGCATGTAACAACGTGCGCGCGGACACCTCGCCAGCCCACATATCGTAATATGATGGATTGCCAAATGCGCTCGTTTCTCCTCGTTTCCCTCGATAGCTATGAGCGGCTCGAGTTCCGCACTGGAGGTTATTCGGCTGCGAGAAGTAGCCAGTTGTCGGTATAGACAACTGGGGTGATCAAAGTAACGTTATACAAATCAGAATAAATCAGTCGAGCGGCAACTCGGGAGATTCGTACGGAAACCGAGTGTTGGTTTGAAAATTGCGCGTGTTGGGCCGAAAGTCGACACCGAGGAGAGGCAAGTTGAAAAAGTAGTCTAGTCGGAAATACAATAGATAATCGACTGGGCGTTGGAGGCGCGAAAGGAGCGAGCAACAAAGGAAAACTCGGCTCTCGCGCAATTTAGCGTGGCAAGAAAGGCGAAGCTGGTATCAATCTCTCTCTCGCGCGCGGCGCGTGTATACACTCAGAACGACATTAGGCTCGGGCTCGGGCCGCATAGCCGCGAGTGAATGCTCACCTCTGATGAATAGGGCCTTTCCAAGCATCTGCTTACGCTCGTTTGGTCGCCAGCGTCTGCCGTGGGAAGCGAAACATTATAACGAGCGACGGAGAGAAAGCCCTTTGTCTCTTGGCCGTCGACGATCCAGCGGAAAAATACACACGGCCCTTTGGCTCGGCTCATCTCCCGATATGCTGCTCATTCGGATTGGCCGTTCACGTGCGCGCGACCAGTACTGCCCACGCGAATTTCCCTCTTTTATTTAGCAGCAATCGCGCACTGCATCCGTTTGCGAAGCTCAACCGGCAACTCGAGTCTTTTTCCCATCAGCGAGAATAATTTCGTGTTCATCTCTAGCCTGTGTCGTAAAAGCTCCTGGTGAAATAACAGTCCCGACATCATTTTTTATACGATCAAATCGATGGGATGCCCCTGTTGTTTTGCCAATAACTCTAAGAAGTGACAGTTACACTTACATATGCTGGGAAAACCCTGATTTTCACGGGGTTTTCATGTTTGTATGTGAAACAAAATGAAACAACTTCGGCGACTCGAAAATGTTCAGGCGAAAGGTTTTTTAATTTTTTTGTAGTTTTCAAATTAAATATGTCAAAGGAAGCTAAGCTCGGCCCACTCTCGACGTATACTTTCTTAAGTCACTGACTGTACAAAAAAAAATTGAGTCAATTTCGAGACTGGCGATGCTTGTTTTCCACTGCACAAAGCTCAATTTTCTGGGTTAAAATGAGATCGGAAAATTTGGGAAAAAATCTAGGCTTCAAACGAGAGCGAAAGTAGCCGAGAAAAAGACGTTGAAGCGCAAATGGGAGGAGGTCGACTGGAAATACGCGCCGCGTATACATACGTATATCAGAGCAAACAAGCGCGCGCACGAGTCGCGGACGGGCGTGTTTGACTGTCGAGCGCGCGAACGAGGATGAAACAATCGTTGGATTATGCGCGACGGCCGCACTGCACGCGCTTCCTAATTTCGTACGGCGTGAGCGGAACAAATGCGCAGCTGTTCAAGTGGATCGGTGTCTGTTTGTCGATCTCGATCGGTGGCCCGGCCGCGGAGCGCGATGAACTCGGTTTGTTCATTCATTCACTCGTCGCGCTGTGGCGCAGCCGGGGCCGGCCCACATGTACAGCGGTTTTTATCACTTTGCACCGCGTGTTGCAGCAGTTACGCGAATCGATTATTTTGGGATCGCGTGCGCGCGCTCGGCTAATTATGGCTCCAGGCCTTTTCTTCTCTGTGTGTACGTGTATCTGTGTGTGTGCGCTTGTCGGAGGAGGATCGTTCTCAACGCGCATACGCCACTGTTTCACACAAGTCGTCCGTCTTTGGGATTGCATCGTTTAGTGCAGGAGGTATCATCGATCATTGGATAACTCAAATTGCCGACAAATAACTCGTCTCGTCGAGTCGAGTCGAGGCCCCATATCAAAAAACGGCACGAAATCAAGATGAGGATTTCGAAAAATATCGAGACAATACGAGACTTACGTCTCTTATCAAGAGTACGAGATTTTCGAGACTCTTGCTTTGACATCTCAGAAAAACAATAACGTTCCATTTTTGAGCCAATATGCTTCTCATGAATGAAAATTTGACTGAACCCACTAAGAAATCATACCCATATATATGATGTAAAGACTTATGGGTAAGAGGCGAAAAAAATTATAAAGTGTATATTTTACATGAACAAAAGACATGTCTATATTCATTCATCATAAGCGCTCGTTCAGTCTGGTCTTTTGGTATGAGGTAACTGTACCCAATATACCACCCATAAGAATTGTTCACGAATCCGACTATGATCAAATTGGATTATCGAAATTCTTCGAACGGCATCTTGGAAGCTAGCTCAATACCTATCAAAAATCAGCGCTATGCTCATCATTTCAACCCATTCAAAATATCAATTAAAAGTGAATTTTCACTTTGGTTCCATGGGTTTCGATAGAAAAAATTTTTACATAAAATTCGCAGTATACTTTAATAACTTAAATTTTCATTCGAGTTACTGTAATGCAGTGGTTTTTCACTGTGAAGATTTAAGAGAGTATGCTTTGAGAGAAATAAGACTTTGTCGCAGTTTTTTCACCAACATTCTCGCAAATTTCGTAAAGCCTCCTACAGTTTTCGTATATTATGATTGTCGACATTCATCCAGCAAAAACTTGAAGCCGGCGGCGAAATCGATTTGCGTAGGTTAATTGTTCATCATCTTTATTGTCAAAATAAAAAAAGGCAATGTACCGTGAAGGAATGCTACAGTAGAATCATAAAAGTATTTTACAGGAGAAAAAAAAAATAGAAAATTAAGTTTGTACCGATGTCCGAGTAGAGAAATATTTGTAGGCACAACGAGCCGCAACTAAGATGAATAAGAAACTTGAAGAGGTCAATAAAAACATACTAATTGTAAAGATAAATCGCGTGGAAACGTTGCCATGATCAATCCAGTCACGATACGCGGCAACTTCAGTGTAAAAACTATGAAAATCGAAACGTAAAATTGAAAAATAGCCAAACGAATTGATTCCCACTTGAGCCCAATCAGAAATAAGAGGACCTCCAGAGTCACCATGAAAAATACTGCCTCGTTGATTGAGTGTATCCGTACATATGTAACCAGTCATAAACAACGATACGTAACCAAACTTTTTACTGATTCTTTTTGAACAGTCCGACGTACCGAGGATTTGCAAACTTATACTTTTGAGTTGGAAAGGTAGCTCGGTTGCGTCTATGCTTGTTCCACCCCAACCGACTGCAGTGGCTTCGGTGCCGGCTGGTATTTCTTCGCCCTGATCAACCAGAGTGACATTGTCGATAGACCCTACAAAGTTAATGGGGCGTTCGAGTATGGCCAGAGCGACATCATTCGACGGCGCATCTGACCAATATTTGTTATATTCTTCGTGAATTTTGAAACGCTCGATTCGGTAGATCAACCCTCCCTGTGTTCTGTCGGTCGAGCCTAGTCGGGCCCACAATTGCTTCGAATCGAGTCTGCTATTTGTCAGCACACCGTAAGCACAGTGAGCCGCAGTCAATATGGTGGTAGAGTTGATTATCGTGCCACCGCAGAAATGACTATCTTCGATTTGTAGAGACGCCATGTATGGGTGATTCTCAATCAAGTCATCTTGTCCACCGATAATCCTACCAGGTGAAACGTACGATTGTGCCATCCGGAGGAGGTCTATAGAGGCCAGAGTGCCTGCAAAAGCGTGACCTGCACATTGTGCCAAATCACACGTCTGATCTTTCTGATCGTATCGTTAGTTACACATCATCATTTGACCATTTGACACTCACCACAGACATTTGAAAGTATAGCTATGGCCGTTAGCATCTGATGGGACTTGCTTCTGGTGTCAGACCATTTGGGGGCTCCTGTCGTCATGCTGCCCTGCGTCAGCAGCCGCGCACCTGCACCAATTGACAAATGAAGCCGTATAAATAACTTTTACCTCAAACTTCGGTAGAACCACGAGTGATTTTGTCCTCGGGTGAGGTGAGAAGTACAATTGTCGATAACCTAAAAAGTTAAACGCAGCCTCGCGCGCGCGATTCAACTTTTCCGAACGCGGAAACTCGACCACCTCGGCTCCCCCAAGCGTTTGCTCGAAATACCCTATACGTAGATATAATTTACTGTATACTAAAAACTACAATGAGCTATTAATCATTGTTCAATTCAGTTATTGGTTCATCTATACGCAATATATAAATCGTCATTGGAATATCAATACTGTGGTTGGAACAAACCGCGCGCAAGTGTCTAATTCGAGTTGGACGGTCCATAGCCGGCTCTCTCGAGTCTCGAGTCCGAGTTGGCCGCGCGTGCAGCCGAAAGGTCGGTGCGGCGTTGCAGAGTCGGGTCCGGTGCCAAATGGACGCGTCGCGGGGTCGCGCGCGGAACGAGCCGCGAAATACCCGCTTTCCCGGAAAGCCCGGAAAACAGGTGCACGCGTGATTTTTCACAGCCGCCCATTGCCCGCGTCCGCCCGTTAACGAGCCGAGATTGTTTTAGCACGTGTCCGCGTCCGTTCACTTTTATGCCATCCCACACTTATATACATGTACAGTCCCTCTCTTCCGGCTGCTGCTATTCTCAAAAAGGTTACGTTATTCAGTAGGATATGGATGGATCGTTTGAATTTGAAATATACGGCTGGTGTGGTGAGGTGAGTCCAGTCAATCTGGTGGCGCTCAGGTTATGTTTGTACAACCTCCTTTCTTCTTTATGCTTTTATTACTTCACTCTGCTAACTAAATAACAAAAAATTGAGTATAACCCCATACTTATTTCTTCACATGTCAAAACATATCATCTTTCGTATTTCTTTTTAATGAGAATCAATGTTATTCTTTTACAGTAACATTAATACAACAATGGGAAGTAAAAATAATATGAATCTTATGTTTCGATTAACCATGTCAGTTTTTCCCAAACTATTTTCTATTCTACTTAAAGTGTTGGCAAAATTATGAAATCGCGAATTTCATCATGTAGCGGAATTTGCGACAAACCATCAGGAGGTGGCACATTAGATGCACTTGGTGTGTGCCAGTGTCGTGCGAGAAATGTCGGTTGACAAGCCGTCATTTTGTACAAACTATCATCGTCAAGATTCAGAAATACTCGTTGTTCATTGGAATAAGTGTAAAACCCTCGTGAGTTAGTATCTCCGATGATTAGTTTGAGGTGATTCGCTACCTCTTGGATCCCACTCGAATTTTCACGTAACGCAGCAGCTGAAATCCCCTAAAGAGTCGCGTCACCACCATCGCGTATTTCCATTTTATAAGCCGTGCGTCGTGATGATTCGTGAACTCCTTCATGTATCTTTAATAATAGCTCATCCAAAGGTCCAAAACCGTACCGGCTGCTCGTTTCATCTGTGCCCGGAAATAACCAGTGGTACGCTTGAACGAACACGTGCGTCGCTTTTTACACTGTGTTGTTCGTTTGTGTTGCTCTCTACAACTAACCAAATGTGTAATGAAAAAAAATTTATCGATAAATTGACTGATTCGAGGAAGACGTGAGAGTTTAGTCATTGTTTTGCCTGTACTGCTATCGAATGCCGTTAGTAAGTTTTTCTTAAAATTTGATTTTATCGTTTAAATTGATTGCGCAAGGAAATATTTCTTGTGCAAATAATATTGACAATGAGAGTTCACAGGTCCCTGAACCAATTTTCTCTTCTCAAGTCTCCTGCCAAACATTTAACGCTTCTTTATCATCTTCGGAAGGGGAATTACAATGTCCACGTGAATAATGCGCGAACGCGGTTTCAAGTATCGTATATTTGTTTTTGTTAATCTCCCATACATACCCCTGCATACACGACAGATAATCATCAAATATACAATCAAGGAACAATATTTTTCCGAAGAATTTTCCTTTCGTTACTCTTTCATTTGATCGTCGGCTTGATCGTCGTCTCGTCCCGAGAGCTTGGGGTGATCGCAGGGGGCGAGGGCCAGCTGGAACACGGCTCAAAGAACTGGTTGCGGGGCCACAACGAGATAGCAGAGGTGTCGGGTGCTCTCGGACCCACCGCTGCGCCGATCGCGGCCTTACTCTCGTGTTTTCATTCGACTGTCAGCTGGCTCCAGGCAGTGCGGAGATGAGCGCGTGTTTTCCTTGTAAATACCAGGACGAAGGAGCTTTGTATGCGAAATTAGGAAGCCGCTCAATATGCACATTGAGCCAATTCACGTTGGAATATAGCACGTAGAGGTGTAATGGCTCGCAGCTTCGCCTCTGACTGGGCCTCTGACTGTGGCTCTCGCGGCTACAAGAATAAGCGCAACCCGTCTCTCCTTCTTCATTTCTATAGGTATATGTTAGCGCGCGTTGTAACAGCTCATTCGGTAAAACGCGACAAACTTTTATTATACGTATATGGCCGCGTTCGATTCACAATGTGTGCGGATTTGCAGCCCAATCCTACATTCATTTCAGTTTATGCGGTGAGTTTGAAATATAACGTAAAAATCTCGAACTTTGTCAACTTTTAATACACAACACAATCGTCGAGCTCGAGGTTCGAAATACTGGAATATCAGTCGACTTTCGCGTGGTGAAAAAGTTGGCATGGCAAACTGGTTAGTATACGTGAAATTCCACGAGATCATCAGTAACCTTATTCGTGGTCCAATATTGATATTGGCGACGGCACAGCCGTGTGACCATGAGGTCGTGTGGCTAATTCGATTCATAATCACCCCGTACATTTAAGTAAATATCAGCTCGCGGAGCTGCGCAATTTTTGCAATCGATCGGCTTGTCGTCCCCGGGAGCAGCAGCACTGTCCATCGGGTCGAGGGTACCGAAACAGGGGAAAAAGTCGGTCTTGGAGGATCGCACGCGTGACAAACAGGCTTTGATTCTCTCGCCGGGCGCTTGGGTGGATGTTTTCTTGGGCACGTTTTCGTTTTTTTCCTCCCAGCTGCGCGCGAGTCCCGAGAGAGAATTATAGCCCGGAGAGGTGGATGGGAGAAAAAAATTAATCGAATCGTTCGGACGGAAAAGTGAGTCGAGCGAGCCGAGCTGTACATATGATATTCTGTCTTATAGTTTCCTGCAAGTTTCCGAGCTGCGCGTTCTCTTGGCTCGAGCGCCTGATAGATTATTCACAACTTTGGCCAGCTCGAAAACTGCGAATGCAGGAGTTTGGTGGGATTCATCCTTTAAATAAGAATTTTCAACTTTGTACTATCGATAAAATGTTATATAGTCAGCTATTTTGTTGATCTGGATTTTATCATTACGAATCCAATGAAACTTGGATTACGACGATTGTCTGCTCTCGAAACGTACTCATTGAATCTAAAATACTTATTTGTAAAGTATTATTGAAAATATTGCTTAGCTGAACTGAAGAACGAGATAATCACTATTGTTTCTCTACTCTTGATATAGTAAAATACCACTGATAAATTAACCAAAATGACAATTTATCATTCAATCAAGTGAATATTGACTGATTATCAATTATGTGATTTTCTCTCACATTTTTCCAATAATAAAAATCATAAACTCTTCTATCAAACTCGAATTTGGGCATAAAGTCTACATCATCTTGGCTTGGAACAACTGTCGCGGAACCCAAAGCTATTCAATATAATGGCCGGCTATTATTCATCCTTGTAAGAAGGGACTTGTCGACTCGAGTAAACTTTATACGTGCACGCGTGCCCCTTCACTCCTTCTACGCGACGATGAGATTTTTCATCGATGGGCCACGCGCTCGAAGGCATTCGGCACCCCGAGAGCTCATTCACATAGTTTTCGTTATGATCCAACTGAGTTTGCAACTGCGACAATACATTGGTAGAATTTGGCATCACGAGAGCTGGGCGGTAACGATCATCCACATTCCATTGCGTTTTTTATGACACGTCACAGATGATTGTGGTGGGGACAATCGGGAAAATGTGAAAATGTCAAGAGCAAACGCAGCCAGATACATCTTGTATATGATCAGACGCGGCCGGCACGTGTTGAGTTAAGTACCTCCGTCCAAGTAAATTCAGCCGTTTTGAAGCGAAAAGAGTGAGATTACGTTGGACGCGGCAGGTCGCGTACGTGGCGTGGCACACCCAAGAAATGGAAAAAACCCACCCGAGTCTAGAGTGGCTGCTTGCCTCAGGCGACGCGGCGGGCGTCGAATTGTCAAACTCGATTTGTTGGCTAGTATAGGATCCGCTACTCCCTACGCCCCTGTACCGATCGGTACTCGCGAGACGTCATGATGCAAATCGAGGCAGATGCGTGGCTTATTAGATTAGCTCGTGGACGTCACGCGAAACGAGGCCTGAACGCCGCGATCCTTTTCAGTCTCGATTCGTTTCTCTTCGTTAAGCTGAAAAGTTCAAGTTGAAACTCGAGCGTTCGAGACGTTTTGACAATTTGACTGTATGGCTCTACGACAATTGTCCATTTTTGTTCTCTCTCTGTCTCTCTGTCAATTCGCCTATCCATACTGGATGACAATTGACAGCTGGCGTCGGGGCGTGAATTTTCCCAGCTCCGGCTTATTTGCCGTTGAGCCGTGGCGAATTTAAATTTCTCGCTTCTCCCAACTCGACTCATTTCGAGTCATAATTCCAAGAGATTACTAGGACGTCTCGCGAGGTATCACGAGACAGAAGTATAAGCTTCGGCTCGATGTCGCGTCGTCGTCGCGTCCACACGTAATCGATGAGACTTGGACTCGGTTATCCGACTTATTGTTGTCTGACACGAGAAAAAGGGAAAGGAAACTTGGGCGCTTTCTCGTGATATTTTTGTCGCTCGCGTCGCAACGAACTGCACCAAAACTCGCCTCGACTGATTTTCCACGAAGCCCGAATTGTCGGTACAACTCGGGCTCAGCCGAACGAGCCGGTCCACGTACTCCAGCCCCCGTTCAGGTACGCGCGCGTTCTACAGGTTGGCTGAGGGTCGCGCGCGCAATCAAGCTCGCGTCGATCCTCCCCCGTCACTGTGGAATCTATAAGTTATCCGAGCGCATTAGCCAACTGTACACAATGTGCTAAGGGTTTTTCGCCAATTTGACCGCGATCAAATTGGCATATAAAAATTGAACGAATAACATGTTGACGGCTAGTTCAATGACAACTATCTATACAGAGTAGTCATTGAGAGCTGAACGAGCGAGGAAGGAAGAGACGGAGAAAATGTTGTTTCAATACTGTACGGTCAACATAACTCGAGGGAGCGAGTGGTGTGAGAGAGCAGCGATGTGGGAAAAGTGTCAAATTGGGTCCGAGAGCGAGCATATGGCTGCGCACAGGTGAAACAATCCATGTATACATCTGTTGCGCCTGGCCACAGTTCAATTGGGCATGATTCGGGCATTTCAGTAAGTTTTGCAAGGCTGCAGCTGCCGGGGCTGATGCATCCCATGGGATCAACCGAGGGAGAACAACGCTTAGCGGTAGATCGTTACAACGACTCAACGACGTATGTGCACTGCACGTAGGTCGAGCCGCGACGGTGATGTTTGGGCCGCGAGTGCGAGCGAACCTCTGCACCCCTCTCGGTGCACACCCGAGTAGCCAAAGGCCGGGGCGTTGACGCCGTTGTCGATGCGGGCCCGGCTGCCCGCGGCCAACACTCGCGCAAACGAGGACTGCGCACCTCATTACCAGCTGCCCACGCGCGGGGCCCTTTTCCCCCCCGTTTTTTTACCGCCGATCTCTGATTCGCCAGGGCCGCCGCGGGATAGCCGCGAATCGTACCGTCTCGCTCGTTTCATATATTGACCAAGTGATTGACTTGACCTGCACGAGCTGCCGCGCGGCGGTCCTCTACGAGCCGACAATGGCGTTCGCCAAAAATGTGCCAAAATTTTTCACTCAGCCACTGCGTTACGTACGCCATATGATAAATCTTCCGTTCAAGCGAAATCGAGTTTTCCTCGTGATTTCGTTTGACAGAGAGAATCGTCGCGACGAGGAAGCGGCGCACACTTTTTAAACCTGCGCAAGCAAGCGCGTGGATAAATTTTTCCGACGTCGCACTTGGTCGGGCGCGAGCGCGCTGTTATACGGCCCGCCCACGCTCCTTTATATTGCATTTTTAATGGGGCTTTGCCGAGCCCGCGCCTGCATAATCCTATCAATCTGTTATTTTGTCCGTGGGTGCAAACTAAACCCGCGCGCTCGCGCGAGTACCTTCAATCCCCGAGACTCGACCCAAGTGTGCATTCACCTCCCGGCAGCTCAACCTTTATCATTATTTCCCTCGCTCGCCTCGTCTCTCCCACCGTTCGCTCGTATTATATATCTATACAGTGCAGCAAAAGGCAGAAGCTGTTGGCCACTCTATACTATAATGTATATCGTGCACGCGAGCTAATTACCTCCTTTGCGCCATTGTAAATACATTGTAATCGGGCGCACCAAAGAGCTCGCAGCGGGGTTGGTTGATGCGTGAGAGACATTTGAACAGGAGCAGGAGGACGAGCAGGTAGCTCGTTTGCGACACCATCGCTCGCGTGCGCAGTAAGTAGACGACGCCGGCGCGGGGGTTGACGATCAAGTCGACGTGTGGTTTGAAATTTCGATGCGGCCTTGGGCCTCGGGCGTAATCTGCTATGCGCAGCCCATCAGGCAAAATCGATCGGGTTAACGAGGTATATGCAAATGCGCGCAGCTGAGCTCTTGCGCCGCGCACAACCGCTAATTATTTGCCCCGCGGACAGGCTGGGCTTGGCAATCGATGCGCACGTACGGTATTCTCAGCCGACTTTTTCCTGCTCCGGCTCGACAAAGCTCCTATTGATTTTCCGATCAGCTCGCGCCTGTACTTGCACGTATTAATAACTTGAAGGGGGATGCAACGGAAGGAGACAGCTTCAAGGTCAGCCAGCCCATACCCATCCCGTTCACCTGTTAGAATAACACATTTTTGTTCGAATCCCTCGCACGGCCTATACATAGGCTCGAATGATCCGCGCGTTATTTCCGGCTCATCCGGAATCCGGATCCATTCTTCCTTCATCATTTGGCGAGCATTTCGCGTTTCATCCATCAAATCGATACGTCTTACGAACAAAGACAAATGTTGGAATTATTCTCCCGCGAATATTAACGAGGAAAGAGTTTAAACCGTAATCAAACTGTAGAAAATGCTGTTTTTTGTCAATGATAACCTACTCGAATTCTAATTGCTTTCATTCAATATATTTTTTTACTTCGGAAAATTGTGGGATATGCGCCATGGATCCTTTTTGCGCGGCCAGATTGCTATATTTGTCTTTCTTCGTATCGAAATATACATGCGGCCTGCAGCCCAAAAGTCGTTTTACAGGTGTTTGCTTCAACGCGAGATACCTTTGGAAAACGAAAAAAAATGGGGTGTCATGAGTGTACCCATCCAGACCCGTCCGGAAAGTGCGCAGCTGGAGCTTCACGTGTGCTGGATTTGAATCGGATTCGAATCATTGCCGGGAACACGTTTTACACTGAAAATTACGTGTCGAATTTGAGTGGAGGGGCAGATTATAGGTAGTGGTTATAGCTCGCGCGTATGAAATCCCCTTTGAAAATCGCCTCATTGTTGTCGCGCGCCCGGCTCTTGCTTTCTCTGCGAAAAGTCAAAACAATGTTTTCCTCGGCCGATGCCGCGCGCGGCAGACTATAACCGCGACAAGGCAGAGACTCGCGCGCGCCTATACGGCCAATACGTACACGAATTACCGCGGCGCATATGCGCGCATTGCGCGACACGAAAACGAATTAACATTTTTCTGCCGTTGTCGAGCTGCCGTTGTCCCTCTATAGATATGATGATCCCACGGGAGCGCCATAAATCCGAGAGCACTCGTGTATCGCTACGAATGTTCAGCCGCTTATATATCACGTAGATGTACACACATGTACGAAGCTTTTTCAGATTTGTGGATGTGTGCGTGACGCAACCGTCTTTTCCGGCTTGCAATGTCTTGTGCGGTCGCGGTCCTGTGTGTGAACTGCCTGTGACTATAATAGCACTCGCATTTACCACCTCTCACCGAATCGTATTTGTGCAAATGGAATCGGGAATACTTTCCTGTGCATTCGCGCGTATTCGTTTTCAATAATCTGCCCGGCTGTGAACTCTTTCAACAATTGAGTCGAGTCGAGTCACGTTGGGTGGATTGGAAAACGAATGAGATTTTCCGCGTTTCAGTTATCTCCAATCTTCCTTCAGTGTCTGTCTCGAGGGTTGCTTTGCAAAACCAATCCTCTTCAATTTGGGAATAATTTTTACACCGCCGAATATTCGTAGGCTTTACGGATGCATACGAAAATAGAGTATAGCATTGTCCGGCGAATCGTAATTTACTGCAGAAGCAGCAGTTGCAGAGAGAGAGAGAGAGAGAGAGAGAGAGAGAGAAGCGAGCGCGTTCCGAAATCGCGTTTGGGCCGAAGCTCGTGCTCGAACGACTCCTCGGCCGACACATTGTGAATATCGCGCGGGAGTAAGTCAAATTGGAGCCAATTGCATCAGCCAGCGAGGCTTTCGCGGATCATGGAGATTCTCGATGCCGATCTCCAATTCAAATTTCATATTGACGTTATCGTCCTCGGCTCTTTGCGCTATTCCATTTGCAAGCATTAATACAAGCGATCGTTACATCAAATACACTTTGATCCCCTCGTTAATTCGTTTAATTTTCAAACTCCACTACGTGTAGCGCTCGACTCGTTGGATATACTCCCAATCATTAATTATATATGTACGCGATGGACTCACTCACAGTTTGAGCAAACTTTTTGCTCGTAATTATCTTCCATCCGCGAGCGATCGCGTGAAATTGATCCCCTTCACCGCCTAGTCTCGGAAGGGAAAAAATATCTCTTTTTGCCTGGGTCGCCATCTTCTCCGCTCCATATTTTTATCACAATTTAATCAATATCCGTAAATGGCAAGGGCCTTCGTCGCTCTGATCACATAACGTTATTTTAATACGTAGTGATTTTTGTAATTGGATGTGTGCAGCTCGGATGGGGTCGCGGATGGGATCGGCTGTGTTAGGAGCGCGAGAAACTGTTATAGAAGAGAAGAAAACTACCGGAACGGTAAAAGATTCTCTTGTGCGAATAGTTTCGCATTGAGATAGCCGGCATAACGTAGGAAATTAGAGTGAAACCGTAACTTTTTACCGTCTTGGAATTACGTAGTTTTTAAGCTGTATTCAAGCTGTGTAAATAGAGTAAGAGCGCAAATAAACGTCACGCGCGCACGTACGAGCTTGAAGCTCGCTGGCCAACATCGTAAAGTTCAGTAATTGCTGCTAATTAATATTCTGCCGAGGGAGTTTCACTTGAAATTCCCCGTGATCCGCGAGGGATGGAGAAATTCGTTGTTCATCCTTCCTGCTTTTTCACTCGTGTAAATTTTGAACAAGTATAATTAACGATCCTTCATGAGTCGCGGCTGTTATTATAACATACATCGCTTTCCCCACCCCGTATTTTTCCTTTTCCCTCGTGGTATAATTTTTAGTTTGCCACCTCAGCTTACTACTGCACGACACCCAATTGTTACAAAATCTCCAAAATTGCCAGTGGAATTGCAGGCGAGACAAGTGGTCTCGTGGCTACAGCTGCTGTCTGGCAATGGAATAAACCAATGCAACGGTTGGAATATATAAGAATTGACTAAGGAGAACCGAGGGAATTTTCGGGCCAAGCAGGGGGGTATTTTGACTCCGGGGGGCGTTTGTGGCTCGTTTGCGCCTGTCGCGCAGCCTAGACAGGGCTTACGAGAGCTTGTACTAGCTCGGACACGCAGGCGAGCTGTAAGGGGGCGCGAGCAGGTACGAGCGTATTCGCGAGTACAAGCCCGGGCTGCAGCGGCCGCGCGCGGCGTCTCCCGCGAGCTGTAAATACTCGAGGAACAAGCTTTGCGCGGCGCCATTCCAAATACAGCTTTCCCCAAAACGAACAAGCACGTCGACATCCGCTGAAATGGTCGATCGTAAATGCGAGATTTTAATTTAGCTGCGCATCTCTCCGATTTTCCCGATGCCTTTGATGTTTCCTCACTTTCCCATTCCGGAATCAGCTACTGCAGCGTTTCATATTGTTCTCGGAGCTCGGTCGAGCTCAACTGGACTAACCTACCGCCAGTTTGGAACGTTTTAGCGGTCCAATAATTTCAAATTCTCCACCCGTTCCACGTCCGAGCGAGTTTGAATCCGTTTCAAATCTTATTCGAATCGCGAATAAGGCAATTCGTGCGACTGCAGCAGCTCACGCGACACTTTTAATTCCGGCAATATTTCTCGGTGGCCGTTGCGCGTAAATCAAGCGGTTAATTTAGGACGTGATAAAGCAATCGCGTGTGGGGTGATGGAGAATTTTCACCTCTCCACCGCCGCCGCCGCGACTACCGATAAATTATAAAAACTTTCTCTAGCGCTGGCTTTCCTCCCAGCGACACTCGCTACATCATAAGCTCTTGGATGTTTCTATTTGTCGCGCATTCGCGCCGATCCTTATTTGTCTTGCTTCTGCCTCTCTCTGCTTGAATTCTCTGCGTCGATTCACTCGCGTTATAATCGTAAATTTTAAAATAGTTGAAAATCGCTATTTGAAAGTGAAGCCCACTTACTGTGGGTACAATTTGCATAAACGACAAGCATTCAATGTCGAGGCATTTGTTTTTTTTGCCCACATTCGCTAAAGATGTCATTTTGACGAAGGCCGCGCGCCGATTATGGTTGACAGCCGCGAGTAGTCCCGCAGCCCGCGAAATTCGATAAGATAATCCGATGACTAATACGCTTGGTGCATAAAAGAGATCGGCTAGCGCAATTACGCAAGCGATAAGTCTTCGATCCTCCGAGTCGAGTTTTTCCGCTCGTTTTGTCCCAGCCGCATTGGTCCGTTCGCCAGGGCAGAACAGGTACGCGGAGGTTGTTGTTGGTTACGTCGAGAGAAAAATGAGCTACGCACAAATTACTTGGCGCTGTACGTCGAGAGATTCATTTTGCGATGCTGCATTTCATTTTAGAAATGTATTGCGTGCGTGCACTATTTCAATTTGTTCACGGGAATATGTATTTCGCGCGTCAAACGCTTTTGCCAACTTGTCAGCGCCCCCAGACAGACTTATTCTGCATAAATAATTACGACGAAGCATATTGTACGTTTTTCAGATAATTGTTTGATTTAATCATCGAAATCGTTCGTATATCTTACCACGTTTCACGCTGAATCTTGCATTTTTCATATTGTCTAACTATAATATTCATTCTGCATCACAGCTGTAAAATTGATTTTAGATAAGCGCAGAGTGCAGTCAATTTGGCACTGTTGGCACGTTTTACAACGTTTCCACTTACTGCTTTCTTCGTTATTTTCTTATTCAACTGTTCTCACTCAATCTAAATAGTATGTGTTCAGGAATTGAAAAGCTGATTGTTGAATGGATCAATATTCAAGAGATAAATGTTGAGTTTTTATAGACTTGTTGTCATCATTTAGATATATGTGTATATTAATAATTATTTATAAAAACATGATTTCGAGTTTATTTTAATACCAATTTGATTATTGGTTGAGTGACTTTTTTATTAGATTGAAAGAGTTGGACGATGAGCATATCGATGGTTTCGTCTTAAGACATCGTTCGGAGAATATTGAGATTTCAATTTTGTCATGGTCAATTTCGCGAAAAATTCTTACGGGGGTGGGTCACTATGGGAGCTGCACAAATCAAACTCTGGTTTTAAATCCGGAAATTGTGAGGGAAGTATCGTAGCAGGGGCAACAGCTGTGTAAGTGCTTGAACGCGCCAAGCAAATCGCACTCCAGGTATATTCAGGAAAGTAAATTTAGTCGTAGCATAAGGGGCTGCATTAGGTGCATTTAGAGTGTTTCGCAAGACAATTCAGAAGAAACTTGTTGCAGGGAAGGGAAAGTCAAACAGGTGCGCGACAAGTGCGAAATTCGCAGCTGAAAGATGGAGAAGGGGATTTTGTCGAGAGTCGAGAGACGAATTTGTTGACCCGCGACTATTCATATCACACGAGAGCGTTTTACTCTTCTAGCGTCTTTTTATTGATTCTCGAGTGGGGCTGCACATAACTGCGTACAATCGATTGGCTGGCTAATTATCAAAGAGCCCGCGCGAGTCGGCGAGTCTGATCGAGCTAAATTTTTCGAGAGCTCGAGCAAAACATTGTGATTCGGAGAATCGATCAGCCGACGCGCGTCGGCGAGAGATCAAGTCGAGTTGACGGGTGGCGACGATCGAGACGATCGATCAGCATTACGCGCATAACCAATACCACACCGACGATTCCTTCGTCTCATTTTTCTTCGTCTCTCGTGTGGAGCTATTGGGCCTCCAGGAAACAGTCAGATTGGGCTGCTTATGGCCGTTCGCCGGATTTTTAGATGAAGCCGCTCGTGCGTATATTGGGCTATTAAAAGTGCTCCCCGTCAGCCACTGATCAAGTTTAATCGCGGCATAATTTATCACGTTTCACGGCAGTATATTCCACGGGAGACGCGGCCAGATATTTTATTAGGTGTGAGAGAAACAGAGAGCAAATTGAAATTGAGACTGATCGTTAAAACTTCCAATCGTCAAATAAACTTGCCCCCGTCGTAATTCTCTCGCGTAGATCATCCCAAACTTTTAACTGGTTGGATGTAAATGTGTCGGGATACATCGCAGCTGCGCTACAAAGCAACGCGCCCCCAACAGCAGCGTTGCTCTGTCTCCGGATCGCTCGTTCGATCACCCGATTTTTAGGTCAAAGACAGTCAAAGTTCGAAGAAATGGCAGGATCCCGACTAATCCCGAATTTTTTCTTGTGCTTGCAGAGATCGAGGCTCAGGAGGCGTGCAAGTGGCTGCGGGCCGCCGGCTTCCCCCAGTACGCCCAGATGTACGAAGGTGAGTGTGCGAGTCTGTAATTAATTAATATTCGCAATTAGCTTGAATCAACTCTCGAAACGGGCTGCGCTTTTCCCCAAAGCGGCGCCGACCAACTCGGCCAACTCGGCCAGATACGGATCGAAAGGTTAACGCGAGCAGCTCGACGTGTTTACGCTTCTCCATCAATTTACGACCGAGCCCGTTTTTCATTGCTCCGTCCCCAGTTCTATTCCAATCTAAGCATCACATATTTCACGCTTTCTTCCTTTCTCGACGCGCGAGAATCAGTGTGAGTTTTATATTTTTTTATCAAAGGAAAAATTCGTTAGGCGTGTCCGAGGGACTCGCACGTGTACTTTTCAAGCTGTACATGCGCAGATTGTCCAACTCCCAAGACTCGCGTGGACGTCGCGATTTTCGAAAATATCACACTTTGTAGTATATATTACTGTGACTCATACTGTGAAAAATCACTGGATTGATGATCAAAAATATTCTTATAAACTTGAGTGGTGGGATAACCCGGGATATGGAGCTTCTGTTTTGAATTCGGGTTTTAATTATCATCCCGATCGATTACCGTCTTACAAAAAATTGTATCAGTCGAGCTGCTGGTGATGGGACAATTGATGGCTGGAAGAAGCAAAGGAGACGAATGTCCATCACGCGCTACTTTCTCACACTTTCAGTTTTATTCCCCCAAGATATTCCCGAGGAGAATTACGATATTTAGTAGATTTCGTGAGCTGGGACGATTTATTACGTGACATGTGTAAATCTCGCGGGTGTGTCTCGTTCGAAAATCCCGAGGATTAGGAATTGCCCGGTGGTCTGTTTTGTTCCTCTCTCGCATAAATCTTGCCGGACGCCGCGCGCGGCGCAGCGATAAAAATACGCGCGTTTTCGCCGGCCACTCGGCCACCGGGCGACTGCTCGATATTCCAGCTGCGCGAGATCGACCCCTAAACAAGCCGAGCAATTCGAGCACGGACAATTAACGAGTCGTTGAGCGATGGGCCTGCCCGCCTGCACCCACGCGGTACAAGACAAAGCGCGCCAGTGTCTCGCGCGAGCCTCGACCAAATTCGGCTTACTGCAGGGACCAGCACACAGCAATTCTCTTGTGCGTAGCGCCCGCGTGACTCGCTTCAACTGCGATTAAGCCTCCTGCGCGCAGACTCGCTCTGTTTATGATGGGCAAACCGAATTTGTCCGACTTGAGCATTCGGATATCACACCGGTCTGATCATCCCGAGCGTCCCGATTGCGTAACACCGCTCGTACAATCCTTTATATTACACGCGGGCACGATGACGTCTGGGCTTTCCCTCTTTTCCACGGCGCAGTGGCATAGAACCAACGTCGCGCTTGTTGAGTTGAGATATAGAGTCAGAGTTAAGCTGTGCGAGGAGCTATTGTCCGAGCAGCACGCGACAACCTAGGTTTTTTTCTCGATTCTCGTATTTTCGACCCTAAATACTCAATTGGAAAAAATGCGACGCTTAGAAAAGTGCGTTAGGTCGCTGGTGCTGCGCCGTGCGGCCCACTACCGCAATCTCCTCTTTATATAGATGTGTGCCAACGCGCGTTGTACTACTGCAGGACGAAGATGCGGCGAGATGGAGCTGCCACGCGCGAGCAGTCGTGAGGGTGTTGGAACGAAACCTCGAACGAAACAGCTCGAAGAGCTGGGGGGTAATTGTCGTGTTGGGCGCATCGAGAGTCGGGTTTTTTTTATGTAAGTTGCCCGCGATCGCGAGCTATATACAGCGTTAATTATTTTATATTTTATATGATGAGATTACGCAAACATGCGTGGCGCATAAGCTAAATGTGAGGGGCACTGCACCGGCAGCATCGGTTTCATCTGCTCGCGCGACTCGCTCATAATTGGACGGCACACTCGAGTTTGTGCAGTATGAGGAGCAACTTTCACGCCGAGCGCCACAAACAACTCGACGACTGCAGCTCGATATGTACCTGCCGTCCCGCCGCGATCACACCGAGCTTTAATAATCCCCCTATACGCGTATATGC
Source organism: Aphelinus atriplicis (assembly GCA_020882685.1). Lineage (NCBI taxonomy): Eukaryota > Metazoa > Arthropoda > Insecta > Hymenoptera > Aphelinidae > Aphelinus > Aphelinus atriplicis. Next base: position 85,947,350 of record CM037073.1, on the reverse strand, counting down.
CAGCCGTGTCTGACTCGGTGGCAGGTCGCGTCAACGTTTCCCCCCCCCCCCTGTCTCGTCCGACCCCACACACGTACACACACGTGCAAGCAGCGAAAGTCGATTGAACGCGAAAATTCGAGCGGGTGACATGGCCGCTTAATTAGCCGGCGCGGCCGCGCCGTTGAGTATTGGCCGTCAGTGCAGCCCCGCAGGGATCCAACGGGATCGAATCGGTTTTTGCCCGTTGCCCCGGCCGCGACTACGCTACCCGCGGACCGGGCTCGCCGCGACGCGCGCGATAATTTCGACCCCCCCTGCGCGCCAAATAAAACTCCACACGTACGTATGTCTCTTCGACTCGTTGTACATACAACTGCTATTAAGCTAACTCTGCCAGGCCTCAAGGATTTCCGCAAATTCGACCATGATCACATTGACATTCCTCGATTCTGCGAATGCCATTTTTGAATTCCATCAAAAAGTACCACTTGCCCATTTTAACCCATTCAAAGCCATTCTCTTGTCTTCTGTTTCCCTCTCCTCTCCCCTCTCTACTTTCCTTTGAACTGATTGGCCTTTAGGAAATAAATTACCATCAGAATTTGTTAAATGGTTTTGGCAATTCACTTGCGAGCCGCAGCTGCCATCACTTTTCATATCTGCAGGATGTGAACGATAAGGGAGGAAGATACTCAAGAGAGAATTTTATCTGCCGGGACTGTAGCAAAATATGCTTTAAACCAATTCCATTCAAAACGAAACGAGAAAAAACGGTTTGGGAAATGCAAAAAATTAAACTTGAGCTGGATTAGAAAATTCAGGTGAAGAATATCATTAACGTATCCGCAGACACAACGTGAATTCAAGAAAATGCGCCGCAATTTAGCACCGACGACGAAGCCGCGAGAAGTATACAAAAGTTGTTCATTCCAAAAATACGTGATTTGGATTTTTGAAATGTGACTGAAATATTCGTTGGAACAGAAAGAGAACAAGTTTCACGAGCCCAGCACATCGACCCGATCAGAGAAGCGCAGGTCGATCGCGCATGTAAAAGCAATTACGATAAAAAGTGTCTCGGCCATGCTGGTTGCTCGCGGGCTGTGTCCACGGGTCGAAAATCACGGGATTTGGGTAGCGAGGCAGAAAGCGAACGAGGTGAAGGGCGCGGCCCCGAGTCGCCCCGAGTGCCCGTTGATCGGTTGCGACGCAGATTATTTTTAAGCCGTACGCCGGTGCGCGCTCGGCTAATATCCGCATCGCCCGCCCCCATATACCAACCTTCGGCCCCGTCGCGCGCGCGCGATTCGGCCCGGGGCTAATTTCAACGCGTAATAATCCGTTACTCAACCGCCACTCGCACTTTCGCGCGAAAGCGACTCGCGCGACCGATGTTAAATATTGATAAGGGACACTCAGCATCGGCCGGGCTTTTTCCTTTTTCCTTTTTTCCCGCGGCGAGTTAATCGTGTTCGCCGCAGTTCGACACGTTCACTCACGGCTGTCGCCAGCCTCTTTTTTTCTCTCCTCCTTTTTTCCCCCATCCTGGCCGCCGATTATATATATCTATATACATATGGAAAACAAGCCGCGGCCACGTCGGGGAATGTATGTAGCCGCGGTGCAAAAATACACCGACGAGTCGCTCGTTTTGTCGCGCGCGATCGTCTCGAATTAATCCAGAGCAAATAATTTCTCCCGTGTATATAATGTAGATACAGTGTTTAGACGTATAAATATAGGGATAGCTGCGCGACATGTTGAGAGAGGTTTACGGCCGTCGCGCTGCGAGGAAGTCATTTGTTCGCACTCGACCTTATATTTATGCTGTTTTAATTCAGCGATCCAAATATATCGGAGCTTTCACCTAATTATCAATTTTATCAAAATTTCCTTTGCTCCTTTTTCCCCTCGCCAAATATCACCGCCAAATAACTGTGTTCACTCTCGCGGCATTACTTTTAGCCAACGCACAATTAGCCATCTCCTCGAGTTTCATTTCGATTTGAGGATAATTATCCGCCGCGAGGCAAACTTTAAATTCGCTCGCTGATCCGTCGGTCCGGCCGCTAATGTTTAGCTAAGGCAGCGTTTCAACGTATACGTACAACGTGTTTCGCGTGGATCTCGCAATCGTCTCAAGACGAACAATCACAACCAAATTGACTGGCAACTCAACTGGTCGAGCGATATGAATTGACAAATATGAAAAACAGATTCGAGAAGCTGGCGATCGATGGATAACTGAATAGCTGCGACCCGGGGTCACAATTTCCATCTCTCGGTCGAATTTTTATATTCAGCCGACGAGCTGCAATATACCAATAAGCCCTTGGTATGATTCGCGCATATTGGCCCGGAAAAGCCAAGGACACGTGATTTGACCCAGTCTGCACGTATACGTATACATGCGGTGCAGAGATCGCACTTTGTACTACAGCTTTGCGACTGCGACTCTATGCTTCCGGATGATTGTTACTCGCGAGCACGTCGCGCTCCCAATTTACTTTCACTTGATTTCCGAGGGCGAGTCGCATTTCGTCGTGCACACCGCTTTGAATGAATTTGAATAAACGCGTGAACAGACCCTTGCACCTGATTCCTCGCAGGTGAAGATGCGCGATTTGATGGACTCGAGTCGGAGCGAGCATTACTAAGGTAACTGTACCCAATTTGGCACTGTACCCAATTTGGCACAATCGTCAGATTTCGTATTTCCGGTGCTCTCTGAGCATCAGTCGCTCTTGGGTTATGTTGGGGGAATTAAAAGAAAATTTTCGGTATCTTCCCCGCCCATTTAGCCCTTAAAACCACTCTCCTACAACACTTTGAACTTTCACTTACTCATTTTTTCACCATTTTCTTATTTCACTTTTCACACTCAACCTCAAAAATCAGGTGTCAATAATTTTTATCTCTCAAAGTGTCATTACTCTTTTTTGTGTAAAAACATCTCAGCTTTCGATTGGTCTCATCAGTTTTCCTAAAATTATTTTTTATCCTACTCAAATTGCTGTTTTTCGCATCAAAAAAAAGTGAACCCAATGTGCCCCTCTACGCGTTTTTAAATGGGAAGACTGAGTGAAATCATTGAATATTTGTATAGACATATTACGATGATTTAGACGCGTATTTTTGAGTTGTATGTTAAAAATTTTGTATAAATATCACTGGGAACATAATTGAGAGTTTATTTCAATGCCAATTGGATCGTCCCTGTAGGCCTATATAGGCTGTAGCTAATGATTAAAAAATTGTGCCAAATTGAGTACACGTTTTGTGCATTTAGCCTTTTTGCGTTTTTTTTTAAATTGCGATTTTCGATAGGTTAAAGTAGTCGAATGATGATTATGAAGATGGTTTCTAATAGGTATTGAGCTAAGCTTTGAGATGCAGTTCACGGAATTTTAAAATTCGAAGTCTATCATAGTCAAATTCGCGAAAAACCCTTAGGGGGGGGCACATTGGGTACAGTTACCTTAGTTGGCTAAGGCAAATAACCCAAATCAGCTTGACTTCGGTGGATATTAAATACGTATTTGGAGCTCGATCCGAATTAAGCGACGCTCCTATAGCTCAAAGTTGACTATTCCCAAGGCGACTTGGACGCGCGCGAGCTTTTTCAATATAAGCAAACGATCGGGTGAAGATGTTAATCGATACGGGCCGGACGATTTGAATTGCAAAAACGCATCAAGATGCTGGGATCGCGAGTAGCTGACGGAAGGGAAATTTTGATTTGGCGCTCGCTCGCGCACGTACCTACAGGCCGATGGGATCCGATCTGCGCGTATAAACAGATCCCTGACCCACTTAGCGACGCGCGTCGCGTCATTTATTGGTTCAAGCGCGGGGCCGTTAACTAACTCGCGTTGCGCAACGCGGCCAACACACTCGCGCGCACGTCGTCCCGGTGTGTTTTGCCCGGCTCGCCTATGTACACAAACGCTGGCCCAGTTAATCCTATCCCTCGACTCGCTCTCTGATTTTTCTCGAAAACCAGAGGAAAAAATACGTGTCTCTGGCATTGGTTTCTCCGATCTCGGGGGGGCGGCGGCCGATGACGCAGGCAAGCAATCGCGCCGTGTTGTAAAAATAACATTTTCGCCCGCGCGCGCCTCTGTGAGTGTCTTCAGCTGGCCAAGCTCACGGGGATCTTGAGCTACATGGGAGTCGCGCTTCGCATCACAGCCCCGCTAACTCCGACAGACTCGCGTTTGCGGTGGCGACCCAACGAGTTCTTGTAAACTTGATATGTAAAGGGTAGATATGAGGTAATACCACGTGCTCAGCAAAATCTTATGCTATCGAAAAAATATAAATACTCACCAGTAGGAGCTGCGTTGGGTCAACTTCGGCTCGCGCACCGATAATGATGAAACTCTGCAAAATGCTTTTCTCGTAACCCCTGCAACAATTGCCGCATGTATACAGCTATACAGTCTAACGTGATATTCGATTTTTCTATGATATCCGATCAATAATATATCTGATTTATATCATGTACTGCACGAGGCAGAATAACTGCGGGAAATCGAATGACTATATGCGGCGCGGCGCAGTTATAATTGAGGTATCGAAAAAGCACTTGAGAGAGTTTCGCGTCAGAATTGGGTACCCCAAGATGACAAGCTCTTTTAGTTAATTACAGTTAATTACATATATTTGCTTTTGTGCGGCATCCATAAGTAGTCCATAGGATCCATTATAGGATCGGACGCAAATATGGGAAATGATTTAGACCGGGCAAACGAAGATTAGGTGTTTTACAATGAAATCTCTAGTAATTCAGCTGTCTCCGATCATTCGTTAATTGTTGCAGCGCGTGGGAGAAAAGTTAGCGAGAAAAGTTAACGTAGTGCAGTTTGAACAAAAGTGTCGAGGCGCTCTCTCGAGGCATTAGCACACAATGAAAAGGATCTCTGACAGCTCATGGCGGTATACTTGGTCGCTTTTTTTCCTCCGTTCTGCTCCAGCGAAATATACATATACAGCGCGTCGCGCATACTTTATTGCTGTCCGGAGGAAGAGTTCGCGAGTCATATCGAGTGACTCACGCGGCTCGAGCTGCGCGCGCGATAGCTCGTCGTATCTCGAATTCTCTCTCGCTCTCTCGATTAGCCAAAGCGCCGCGTCAAATTTTACTCCCGGTGAATTGGGACGCGCTGATGCAGCCAACTCTCGTTTTTCCCGAGCACATCGTGCATACTTATACTGCACCAATGGCTCCAAAGTTGTTCGCTATCAAATCTTGAGGTTTCTATCGAATCTTTGGTACAGAATCGCATTGTGTCCAACGGAGGTATTTACGGTGGGCGCGAGAGCAGCTCAGAGAGCAGCCCCCCGGCAGCTGAGCGGTGCAGTCGCGCGGCGTGTCTGATCTGACAAAGGAGGAGCGACGTGCAGGTGGGGCGCAGGTGGCGCTACCTATGCCTGATTAATGCTCCGCCCGCGACAACTCGTTTTGTTCCCTCGCGGCTGCCGCGAGTTGAAATTGTTCGCTAATGGGCGGCGGTGGCCCGCCTCTTCTTCGACCCCGACTGTCCCAAGCTGTCCGAAGCTGTCAATGCAGCTAGAACAACAGCTGTTGGAATGATTCTAGCGTCGGCCACGGAGAGAATCACCGTAATTATCCGTCTGCGCGCCTACCGTTCGGTCTACCTTGAGAGAAAAATTTAAAGAGAAGCGTCGTCGTTTCGAAATACACTTTGGTGCGCGAACGACCAAGAACAACAAGTGGCTGCTGATCGATAGTCCCGCAGACAAGTTGGCTCGAGAACGTTTTCTCGTGCTCACTGCACCGAAACGTCATGTTTGGTCGCAGGCCAATGAAAAACAGGCAGATGCGCAACAAGATCATTTTTCGCGGGATATTTTTTTCGTACCACCGAACGCGCCGCTTTGACACAACTCGACGAGTGTGCAAGGGCGACATTCCATATTGTTATAACTGTAATGCAGAAGACCTTACACCCAGGCAGCGGCCCCGCGATCGAACGCAAACTCAAGCCCGTCTCGCAATTCGGAGATTATGGAAATTGGGTAAGAAAAAGGAGCGGAGGGGGTGGCCGGAAGCGAGCACGTACGTGCGGACAGGACATGCGATGAGCGCTAAAAGCCTGCACCAACTTTGCGGCAAACACTTCCGCGTGAAAGCCTGTCTGCCCGTCGCGCGGACATTAGGATTTACGCGCGTCTTGCGCGCGCGCGACACGACTGCACTTTGCATTCCGACTCTTTGCCACTCGCTCGATAGCCGAGGCTATTAGCTCTCGCGAGAGCCCCGGGCTACAATCGAATAGTCGTTGCTGCAGCCTCCTCCCCCGCCAGTCTAACTCGCAGCTCAAATCGAATCGAACCGACGCCGCGCCGCATTGGAATGACGCTCGAGCGACCTCGCTGCGACTCGCATGTCTCTGTGTGTGCGTGTGTATACGCGCGAATCGACGGACGTCATTGCTATGTATATTCGCGAAGTGGAAAAGAGACGAAGGGCAATCCGGGAGCTGAGAGCTTCTGCCTGTGTGTGTATGTTGTATTGATAATTGAGTGTGCGGGCGCGCGCGCCCCGTTCCGTCGGTCCAATGCCAGCTGCCCGCGCGGCATACTTTGTCCCTCGTTCCACTTTTCCCCCTGCCCGTTTTTTCGCGATTCGCGGAACAACGTGACGCCCGAAGCGCGGCAAAATCCGCCCGTCTCGCGAGCGGCCGCGACAAAAGTACGGTAGCTTTGGCATTTTCCATACGACAACACGCGACCTCGCGCGTACGGGATTGTGCCAAGCACACAACGCAGATACGTACGCGAGTGCGATACCGCGAGAGCTGAGGAAGACGAGGAGATGGGCCAATATCTCCTCGTCAGGCTCGGCCGAGATCGAAACGAGAGATATAACGTGTGCGTGTTGCCCAAAACCGACGGGCCGACCCTGTTGTTCGGTATACTAAGTATATACAGCACAGCTGTTCCCGGGAAGATTTGGCCGACCCGTTGCATTCAATTCTCCATTCAAATCTAATAACTCTTATTATGTCGCGCGCGCGGGAAAGTCAGTGCGTGCGTCGAGTCATATAGTACCGAGCCCGGCGCGTATTTATCCCCGACTTAGAAAGTCCGGGGCAAAATAATTCGAGCGTTGGATCCGCGCGTGCATACAGCCAACGCAAATTTCCATGCCGGGCTCGGAGCGCGACAATTTATGTCGCCGCCGCGCATTCTAATGCTCGCGGGCTCCTATATAACGCGCTACTCCGAAATAAATGTGGAAGCGGCTTGAATGCCGCCAAACCCAACCCCCCATGCAGCATTATCGTTCGCCCCCGGCGCCGCTCCCGTACGACCAATGCAATCGAGAAGTTTTTACCCGCGCGTCCGAATAGAGCGAGTCCGAGCTCTTCGACCCCGTATACTATTATTCTCGCGATCCTCGCTGCAGCTATGTCACCAGAGATGCACGGCGAGTTCACGCAAAGTCCACCTCGATTCACACATGGTAAAATTTCACTAAAAAATACTAGTTTTTTTCAATGTCAATATATCCGTATTGTTAGACGGTAGTTTTTCGCCATCATGGATTTAGAGTGGATCCCATAGGACCTCCAGGTGATTACTCACTGCTCCATTGTGTGGGGAATTTCCCTCGGGAATTAGTAGGCTGCATTTTGACCGCGAAGATTGTCAACCTTCCCCTCCTCAACTTCATCTTTTTTTGAAGATGAAATTTTCGTCCCTCCTCGTGTGAAATGCGTTTTGTAATGATCCGCGAACAGGCTCATGGATGGACCGCGAGTGGCACACGAAAAAAACGTGTTCGACTTGCGCGCGCGTCGGGGCTTTTGTTGATCCGCGCGAGCGAGCCGTTTACGTAACTCACATCAAACTCGAGTTGTTGTCGAGGAAGGAGCTCGAGGAAGGGGCTACACGGAATACATAATACATCTCACGGAAATACAACAATCGAGCGATTCGCTGCAGCGTGGATTTGGCCGTGGATCGTGGAGCTTCCATCACACACACACACGACCCACACCAAGTGGTCAATTGCGTGTTTCTCGGGAAAGCAGGGCAGTTCGGAGGAAAGACGCATAAAGAGCCGGTGAGTCAGAGCTGCTGACTGCGAATCGGGGTGTCGGTGTTTTGGGGGGAAAAAAGAGCGCGGCTCTCGTTCGCGGAAGCGGAACGCGGGAAAATTGAATTGGCGTGCGGAGGTTGGATCGGCTCCAACAGATGCTCGCGAGGAGGTCTTTGACTCGCGGCCGCGTTAGCCGTTTGTCCGAGGGGCGCGTATCGCGCGGGATCCATCTAACGCCGCGCGCAGAGAGGCCCAATAGCACTGGCGTGCGTACGTACGCGTACGTGCGGCGGGAGGAATTCATTTTTATTTGGCGCGCGAGCTCTGGCGCTGTTTGCTTTGTGCGTCAGCTCGACACACAAAGAGCCCCTCCTCCCGTTACCGCATTTTTTCCTCTCTCTCTCTCTCTCTTCCTCTGTCTGACTGTGGGGCGCGTTACACATACGCGAACATCATAATTCGGCTCGCGCGCGGTATAAATATTCGCCGCTGCGGAGCTCCCAAAGCTGCAAAGTAAATAACGCGGGGGCCGTTGCGCAACGCGCGCACACAAACATGCTGCTGCGCTTCCTAATTAGCATGATAATCATAACATCGCGGGCAGCTGCGTCCCCACGCGGCTCCGAGCTGCGATTTGCGAAAAGCCGATCCTGCCGCGCAGCTCGTGCTCCCAATAAAATCCCACGTCCAACGATCCAATTCCGACGCACTGCAGTGGTTGTTACGGGCCACAAGTATTATATATAGTCGCGCGCCGCGGCGCAAACAAACCCAAGGGAGCTCGAGTGTGTCTACCCATATCGGCCGAAGGTGGAAGCCCAATTACACGCGTTTGTCAACTCAGAAAAGTACTCGAGCAGCCTGCGATCCTGCGCAAACTTTGACTTTGCCAACACAAAGATTATACTCACCCACCACCCACCTACACCGATACGCGGCATTTTTACTCCGTTTATACAAATCTATACTGCACGCGAAAATCGCCTCCTCCCTTTCATTCACTTGAAATCCAGCCACATGGAATTTACCTCGCACCTGCGCAACTTCATCTCTTCTACAATCTTCTCATACTTACAAGGAGAGTCCACTACTGGTCAAGATTGGTGACCCGGAGGCAGTGGACTCTCCTTGTTAGTATCAATATAATCTCAATTTTCAGCTTAAAGATCAAAATGACTAGGCTATGTGTACAATTTTTCTCCCTCATCATTGCATCCACTATCCGTTCCATTTGTTTACGGCCGCGCAAACCTGCTCGATCGTCACAATATAGTAGATTAGCCGCTTCCGCCAACCCCCCCCCCTTATACATAGACAACAATATCCAAAATTTCCATTATGATGATCAATAATAATTCCTACCGATAATGCTACTTTTATTCGATTATCCAATCCAAACAAGTGTCACGCTATATACATGTCAAGAATTTGAAAAAAAAAAAATATTGATAGTAGATGGAAAAAGACGAGACATTTGTAATACTTGCTACCTACTAAAATATTACTGAATACCAATCAACTATTATATGATGAGTGGAGCCATTTGGGGGCCCGTAACTTACCGCATTTATGAACGAACCACGTACAATTTGTCGGGCGATGGTCGGATAGGAATTTCTAGCTCATACCTACAGCCACGCAGTCCAACACGCTTCCTCAAGATATTTACGAATCATTGTTATTTGCAGACCGATATACTGTCTGTGTATAAGGAGTAGACAATAGTTTACGAAGATGTAAGCGCATCAGGAAAACAAAATATTGGACTCCTTGATTGCAAATGTAAGCCATTAGACTCGCATGAAGAATTGGACGTCTTCATATACCGCTATATATGTATTTGGTAATTGTCGGTGAAAGCTTCAGTAACCCCCCCGAAAATGGCTAAACCGTGTGTAGCGATCATGTCCCGATCCACATTTCGTCTTGATTCAATTCAAATTCGACCGTCACGCGCAGCTCCCGAAACACCTGTTGCTTTTTCTCTTTCGAGCCCGACACTCCAAGTGCAGCTTGACTCTTGCACGTGCGCGCATTTGAATAAATAGAGAAACGGCGCGGCGAACGAGGGCAAGCGGCTCAGCCGCGAACAATGACACATACCACGAGGACGCGCCTCGAGACCATCAAATTCGATCGTACATATACCCAATATGCGCCACCCCCCCCCCCCAAATAATCCCGGATTATTCGTTTTCCTCTTGATTTTACGCGTCTGTAATGACAGAAAAAAAAACATTTTCTCAAAATGCTATTGTTCAGCGTAGAAAAGTCGGAGCCAGATGCGACTTGGCTCATTATGGTGCGGTATTTATACGGTTATTGATCAGCAAACTCGGATTTTTCCCCCCCAAAGTTTCATATCTCAGCCCGTAGAAAAGTCTAAAATTTGACGCGCTGTGACGTGATGTTTCTCGCTTAGGCGCATATATCGGGTGCAGTACATGTCTCGCATCTATCGCTTATCCGAAACTAAACAAGCAAATGGTCGCGACGTGGATGATGTGGGGATGCGGTCTTGCAGATTCACCCGGGCTCTGGTGAAAAATCAAACGTGCCTTGATGAAAATACGGATCGTCTGCTTTTTGCCTACTCGAGTAAAGTGTACCTCGTCATCGAATACGGTCCATACAGATAGTTTCAAAATTACTTCGTTCCTGTTTGTTGGGGGCAGTTGACGTACAAACTCGGTCGTTGAACAACATTTTCATAGCTGTGAACAATATTGAAAGCAGCTCAATTCCGGGATATAGATTCGACCGGGAGACAAAGAGAGAGAGAGAGAGAGAGAGAGAACGAATTCAAACGGACGAACTGCGTATGAGAGTTGTTGCTTTTTTCAAGCCATAGCTTCACGGGAAGAAGGAATATGCGGTACGATTGTCGTGTCGATAGGGTCGCGAAGGCTTGCTTTTTCACGCTGTTCTCATATAATATGATGAACGCGCGCGCAGTCTGGCAATTCGCCTCGCTAGCGCGGATTCATGGCTAATTGCACTACTTTTCTTCAATCCTCGGCTGGCGTTTTATTTTACACGCGTCGCTTATTCCTGCCCACCTCCTCCCCCTATTCGCCTGCATGTTCTTCTTTCTCATTTTCTCCTCTGCTCAGATTAGGTCTGCCCGCGCGCGATCGTATTTTTTTGGATCCGCGCGCGCGTTGACACACAGTGATTCGAATGTCGAACTCGCGGCCTTTGGAATATGCGAGTAATTTGAAGAATGCAGTCAGATGCGTTGCGCCGCGCACAGGAAATGTTGCAAACTGCAATTACAACATGCGCAGGGAGGAGTGGCACAATAGAGGAGTCGAGCGAGCCGTGGCCGGCAAATAGAATGGAAAATGTGAGCAAATGTGAGGGACGAGTTTCGCTGCACTTCGTTACGCGTCGTATTCCGAATTATCCCCGAGTCGAGCGACTGATGGCCATTCCTCTAGGAGCACCTATGAAAAATTATCCAATTTGCACAAAAGAAAAGCGCGCGAGTATAATATTGAACAGTGAGAATCGAGTCGCGGCATCGTACGATCGTTTGATTTACCTGTAGAATACAATCGAGATTGAATTCCGCATTTATTTCACGGCAAGTAGTCAACGAGTGCGTGCGAGTTTATTGCCGCGAGCAGATTAAATGCTCGAATTTGGGTGTCGCGCGCGCACGCAGCCAGTTGTTACAACTGACACACGTAATTGTGACACTTTCGAACGGGTAAAAATGTAATTTTCACGTACGCTTAGAAGCCGAGGCTGAAATGAAAAAGTAACAAAAAGTACGAAAAAGTAAAAAAAAGAGTCGTTATGCAACAACACTCTTCCTTGTATTTCGCGCGATAAATTAAGTGAATTTTGTATTTTTGCTAATTCATTCGGGCAAATTTGTTTAAACTCAAGCTGGGCGATTTCGAGACAGGGGTATGAAGCAAATTGTGCGAGTGAATTGTTGGAGCGAATGCAGTTGGAAATGAAAAGCAGTTGGTATGGGCGCGCAGTGCAGAAAGCCGCGATGCGCTGGTAGAATTGCGGCGAGTAGGTTGCTGTTCCCTTCCGCACCGGTTTTTCAGTGCGCTGGCGCGGCTGTTCCCCCCATCGCGCGGCAGAGCGCGCGCGAGAGAGAGAGACGGAGCGACGGGATCGACGCCCCCACCGCCGCCGCTTTCGAGTTGAGGCCGCGAGCGAGGCTCGGCTGGCGGCTCGAGCGGGCCAGACCGCTAGTCGTGAGCCGACCGCTCCAGACACCGCTGCTCAGTAAGTGCGCGCGACTCCCATCCACAGCGACTCGTCGTCGGTTGGTTGGATCGGTTGGATCGGTTGGTTGGAATCGCGAGGTGTTCCTGGCGCGAGTGGAATGGATATTGGCGACCGGGGATGCGCGACGGGTGTGTGCGCGTACACAGCCGGTACAAAAGTGCTCCTCGAGACGGACTCGGCTGCCCCACTGAGATGCGACATGCAGCGGCCCTCGGCCGCCGCCGCCGCCCCCACCACCACCAATGTGCCGCCACTGCTGTCTGATTATGCGAGGTGAGCCAAAGTACCCGCTGGATTTGCTCGAGAGCGACCAGACGGCTTTTGCCTTAGCTCACCAACTCATCTGCACGTTCCGCACACTTTCCTCCAGCTCGACTCGAGCTGGCGTTATATGTTCGGCGGTCCGCCGCGACGAATTCACGCCGAAATCGATCCGAAGTGAAATTCGATCGTGTGCGATGGTACTTGAGGACAAGTCGCAAAGCGATAAGAGTTGCCGAGAGCGGTGGCCGCGACGCCAAAATCATCTTGCTCGTGGTCATTGGACGCGTCGAGTGGAATTTAGTGAGCATATCCCCTCAAATCAGTGAGAATAATTTGAAAATTGAATTAGAACAATTTGATTAGAAAGAATCGGTTGGAAGGAGGAGAAGAGCCGTCGAAGCGCGATTGACATAGCAAATACGTAATGTCGAGGAATCGATTGGCGCGCGCGCCAAATTAGATGAACCGAGTGACCGCGAGTACCTCTGTTGTAACAATCTCGAGCGACCGGTCAACGTGTTTTCCTTCCGCATCAAACCCAGCCACTGCTATTGCGCGTCGCGCGCATTAAATTCCGAAGCTCAGCTCGGACGTATTAATTTGAAATTTTGAAAAATCTCCCCGACCAATCGATGTTTCGCCCATCTAAATCATCTTTTATTTGTTTTGCCCGTCTTTTAAGCGCGACAAAAAGGAAAAAACGCCGCCGCAACGATCCTCGTCTCGGGAAACAATCCGCACACACACACACACACACACACACACACACACATATACTTGTCCAAATAGAGGCTCGATCGGCCGGGCTAGATATATATCGTTGGAGCGCGCGCGCCCGCGCCTAAACCAAAGATATTTCGATGAATGAAATCATCGTGAAACGCTTGTTGCGTCACGTTCGGCGCGCGCACTCACACACACTTGCACAGGTACGATTGGGAGGAAAAACCTGTGGCGGCGGGCGAGTTTGGAGTCGGATCGTCGAGTTTGTCGTTTGTCACGCGTACTTACGCGTTGCCCGTCCTCGAAGTCGATTCGTTTTTCAAAAAAAGTACACTCGGCTGGTGATATATCGGGTGGGCCGGGAATCACAATTGCAATGTACTCGAATCGAATCGCGGCGATCGCGGTATCCGCACATATACCAAAACCGCTCCCACTTGGGATCCGCCGCCGTAGATATATATCATAACAGTTGGTCCGCTTACTCGCGCGCGTAATAAAATTATCCAACGGATCGCGGCGATCGCTCGATCGCGCAACACAGCGACGTACCCACGCTCGCGACGCACAATTGATTGATTGATCCCGGTTAAGCCACTGCTCTGCAGTTACTGCAACTGATCAACAACCGATCGTGGCCCTGCTGCGCGCGCAGGCACACACATCAATTACCCGCTCGACTTTCTACGAGTCCACGTGGCCGCGCGCACAATGGCTTTCTAATGCCGGGCCGACAAAACATTGACGGCAGCTCCGTTCGAAGTTCTTTTGTGGTGTGATGGGTTTCCGCATTGCTGTATCAATCGGATCTCGGCCCAACGCCCACGATCGCCAACGCTACGCACGAAAATTTAACTTTTCCCAAGGAAAACGGCCCTAACCGTAGAGCCGGGACATTAGATTTCTCTTTCTACTCGAATTACGATACTAGCGGTGCAGTGCAGTAAGCCGGCAGATGCGGCAATGTTGGAATACATCGGATTGTTTGGATGAAATCGAAATTGTGCAACAAGTATCGTCGCGATCAGCCGGGGATTCGGAATTACGAAGAAAATACGTGGATGATATGTATCGCGCAGGAATTGCCACTGCGACAATTATTTTAGATCCGGCGCGACGATCGGGCAGTGCTGCCGCGAATTCGTAAATATATACTCTCGATCGTCATCAGCCGATCTCTCGGGGCAATTGACGTTGCAGTTGCGCATATGCGGAAGGGCCGTCCAAGTCACGACGCTACTTGGATTTGTCCGATCGCGCCATTTGGCAATTGCTGGCCAGACTCACAATAAACGCAGAGTGACCGACAGATATGGAGCCGCGGCTCCCGAACACTTTATGTAAATAAAAGGCCGTACGGTTACGCGTCCTAAAAAGCCTCAGATCAAATAGCTGCTGGCGCACAGCTGAAAAGGATCAATTAGTCTGGCCGCTGTATGGCTGGTCACACATGAGACATGGCAAACCGAAGGCGGCCTCGCGCGCGACACCGCGCGGAAGATGGATGGCCGGCCCGCGGCCTAATTGACCCAGATCGATACCCGCTCAATACGTACAAAGGCTCAATTAGCCCGGGCCGCATTTGCCCGTCTGTCCCAATCGCGACTCTATCGGCATATCACTCGGGGCTCGCGGGTGTGTCTCCGACGGGACGGGGCCCGTGGCCCACTTTGGGCTCGGGTCGTCGCGGCGCTAATGTGGAGGACGATTTATTCGATTCGAGGCCGCCGCGGAGAGACAGGCGCTCGCTGCGTAAACCTGTTTCGCAGCTCAGTTCATATGGATTATAAAGAGCTACGCGCATGGCCATCTGCAATAGCTACGTTCGTTTCTCACGAGCGGCCAACAATGGGACAAACAATTCGGCCCGATTATTGTAGGCTTTTTGCCGCAGTACGCGGGTCACGACTGCTCGAGACCGCGAGTAGCTTAACCGGTTATGTGCGTCTTGCGGTGATGCGCCCGGATTTTTCCCACCCGCTACGCGGCTCCGCGCGTGCCGTATACACCTCAGCTGCAGCTGCAGCCTGCTGCAGCTGCGGGCGATATTGGCGGATCGATGAATGGATCGGCGCGCGAGTTCCTAATGGGCCCCCGAGCCCTGATCTATGCCTCGATTCTGCGTGTAGTGTAACTCGAGCCGCTCGAGACCCATCGATGCGCAGTATTGTCGCATGTTTTTCCCAACCATCACAGCTCCGCGTCTGCTCTGCTGAATCTTCCCGGTCAAATTGCGTAATTAATTACTCGCTCAATATTCACTCTTGAGTTATATTACATTTCATACCATATTACAATTTACCTTTAGAATTTCCAAGTAAGTTTGCTCCGTGAAGATTTGTCGATCGGACGCAATGCCACAAAGTTACATATAAACAAAAGTCGCGCCACCGTCTTTCCTCCATTTTTACCATTAACAATATAGCGAGGTTTAGTCAAGTTTATACGTATACAAAATTGGACTCGAGTTCATAAGTACTGACATTTCTGTTGCAGATTTTCAATTCCCAATAGACGTTACTGGGGTCGCCAAGGATCATCCGTTTCTCGAGGCCGATTCGCTGCAGAGCCTCTTCCGAAGACTGCACGCGCTGAACCGTTGTGCTAACATGAAATTGGACACGCATCACCACCACACTCATCACAATACCAGCCACAGCAAAAGCGTGAGTATTGCTCCCTCAATCTTAAATAGTTACACTCACACTCGATCGTCCAATTCTACCAATGAAATCTCTGTTGGTGCTACTTGTACGGAGAGAAACATTTATTTTATAATCTTATCTTTAAAATCGACAAGTATGTGCGAAATTGCAATTATCTCGTATTTTTCTGCTCTTTATTCGACCCAATCAAAATTCGAGCTGATACGAGGGGACGACATACTAACGAGTAACAATATGTCGTGTTTTACATTTGAATTGTATATCTATTGAAAACGCTGAATTTTTCAACGGTCGCATATCTTTTAGAAAATGGAATTTGAACAAAGAATAAAAATAAGACGTAATTATTTTGTTATTGTTCATGTAATGTGCATCAGATGAAAAAGGTGGGGGTTTTATAAAAATGCTCGAGCATCGCGCACGATTTTCACTAGCCGGTGGTGAATAACAGTAATTTGGAACTAAAACTGAAACTGAATGAGCGCACAGCCAATCGAATTTTTATAGCTAATGCGATACGATCGAGTGAACGTGACTGGAAGTGACTGGAGGAAGAGACAAGCCGCGAGACAGATGAAAATCGCGAAACACACAAAGCTACGGGGAGTATTTGTGGGTTATAGGAAAGATTTTTGAAAAAAGCCATCTTCTCGGCCGATAGACTAGAGAAATAATAAAGGGCTGCTTACCCAGCACGACCGCGCGTTTCGCCCAGTGTTATTTCTTTCCCTTCTTCCCCGCCGCGAGCAGACGCGTTTCCTCATTTGCCAGTACTCTCCCGACCAATCGACTTTCCACGATTACCGGCCAACTTTGATTGTCTCGCGCGCCACGACACCCAGTTTTGCAGTTGCAACGCGTCCGATGTCGCGCGTTTGCCTCGAGACAAATTCGACTTGGATTGGATTGAGTCAATTTCACCATATACTTACCCGGCCCGCGCCATCGTATTAGCCCGGAAGTATTCCCTGGGAATTCCCCGGATTTCGTCGCCGCGCGCAGCGCACAACACAACGTGTCAAGCCCCCCCAACAAATTATCAGCTAGTAGTAAATTCGTTAGGAATAAGAATCGGATGATTGAGTCGCGGTTGAATCGGGCGCAGTTTAGGGTGATCAGTTTGGAGATTTCGAGTGAGCTACGCACGTCGCGAGAGACTGAGGCTGCTTGGCTCGAGCGGAGAAATGCGTTTCCGCACGTCAAAGCGTACCAAAAATGCGCAGATCGCGGAAAAGCGTATGTGTGTGGGTCCCGGTGCCGAAACAATAAGCCGCGTGGCACAGTGAAAGTGCTCGCGCGCCGGACGAACGCGAACGAAGGCGAATTAACGAGCTGGTCGCGCGGTAATTGGGATGGAAAGCGCAGGTGTCCCTTCCTCCTTGTATTGGCCCATGCGACCGTCCACGATTAGTCTCCATCTTTGTCGATCGGGCGAAAATCAATCGCGACACGGCTCGGCTGCTGAGGATCCTCGCAAATTCCACTCCTGCAGTCGTGAGCAATCACAACTCCACGTTGTTGCTGCTGCTGCTGCTGCTGGTATATGCACAATATTTTCGACTGTGATCAAATTGCCATCTCAAATGTGTTTCAACGGCATGTTGAACAAACCATCACTGTGATGGGATCACCTGATCATTTCAACACATTCAAAATTAGTCAATAAACTGAAGTAGCTGAAAAGGGCCAAATTGGCTCCAGTTACCTTACATTCGAATCAAATTTTCATACCAATTTTGACTTGCCGATCAACAAGAGGATCCGAGACACCCACATATACATTTTACATCCAGTCTTATTAAAATCTTGTGTGCGAAAAGCAAGGCTAACGGATAGAATTGAAGCTTCAAATATATAAGCAATAATAAATATGCAAATAGCTGGAAATATATCAATTGTACATATCAGTTGTCTACAAAGCTGCTCACATTTGCCTCTGTTCAAGTGGACGTGAGCTGGAGCAAGGAAACACGAGATGTTGCGATCGTTTCGGAAAACACCAGGTGTAATTGCTTTGGAAGCTTAACCGGTGTAAATTTGCAGCCGAGCGACACAGCCTCGGATCCACTTGCCGGATCAATCATTCAAGTTAGCAGCAACTCACTGCAATGTTGTTCCGTCAGGTTTTTATTTTTGCAGCAGCAGCGCAGCCGCCGCCAAATAGGAAAAAACTTGTCGCGCTTGAATTTCTCGGGACAGAACGACGAAGATCGATCGGACTGTTGGGGGACACACGTGTTGTTGAAAGTCGCGCTCTCGGTCGTCGGTGGATAGAAATTTGAAATCGGAGGTGGCCGCGTATCGCCCAGGCGCATCCGCAGCAAGTGCAAGTGAATTGCCTCGATAAATATAGGCTTTCCAAGTTTTGGGATAAAATAAAATAAAATCAATAACCGACAATCGTTCCGAACCGAGGTTGAATCGTTCAGTTTGGCTGGTGATGCCGGAGAAGCACCGGAGGAGCCCGGCGGTATCATAATATATATATCTGCAAGAAAAAGAGAAAGTGCTCGAGTGTCCGGGGGAGGAACTCGATGCTTTCGGCGACGAACGTAAGACTCGGTGACGAGCGGCATCGATTTTAATACGCGCGAGGCGACCACAAATTATCCCCTTCGTCGGCGCCTCGCTCGCACCCAAAACGTAACCCGAGCTTTATATTCCACTGTATATCCACTCTCCTTTCCGTACCCGTAACTTTTTCGACCAAATCAATGTGCTTGTTGGTTTGTCGAATTTCTCCAGCCACCCCCGACACCTCGAGCCACGCGTTTCAACCTTTAATCCGGCAGCTCCTAGCCAAAAGAACCGGCCTATCTCTCGGCGGCGGGAAAAATCGAGCGAAACAGTTTAGCTTGCGCGCGGTGCGGCGTTTATCTGTATATAGAGCCAGCGCAGGGCCAGCAGGGCCAGAAGCCTTTTAGTTGGGCCGAAGGATTTTAGGCTCGATTGACGTGTCGCGGTGTCGGTAGCTGCAGTGGTGATGCGCGACTCTGCGCGGCGATGGTCCCGCGCGATACCTCGCCGGTGTGACAACAGTGATTTGCATACCTGCTCGGGTATGAATAATCGGATTTTGTCGATCGATCGGCACAAGTGCGCTCGATCAATTAGAGAAAGTATATCAGGCGTGGCTGTTTGGCTAACGCTCGATTTATCCGCACGCGAGTCAAGTGGTACGTACGAATTGCGGCGATAAGCAAATGTTTACACGGGCGCGCTTTCCTCGCGGCCGCGGTCTAATGCATTTTCACCATGTCGTTTCATATCGTGGACGTGGTGGAGGATTCGTGTGGGCGCGCGAGGTGTTTTACCGGGGGATTAAGGCAATTGCCGAAACGAAAGTAAACTCGCACACGGAATCATTAGTCAGGGATACAATTTTTGCAAAAGCGCAACATGTCAATTCGAAAGGCGCGGCGAAAAAAATCGCGTCGCGCGTCGAGAGATCGCGTGTCGGCAAGCGACATTTTTCGCCCGATTCGCAGCTCCCCTCCACCCGACGCACGCAAGTTTCAACTGCGCCACCGCGACTCACCAGCACCTCGCTCAATTCCTCCCTTTTTCCCTTTTTCACTCGCGCTCACTGCAGCTCACTGCAATTCGTTCCCAAAATCAGTTTTCTCACCGTGCCCGGAATCTATAAGTCTTCTCTCGTTTCGTGTGTTGCGCTGCTGTCTGGCAGCTGCATCAGTGGCCTAATCCTGCGCATCAATGACTGCAGTCGCCCTCGCGGAAACAGGAGAAAGACGTGTCGTGTCAGCTGGGCGATTGGCAGATACTTTTGCCAGGTAGACTTGGCGATCGCTTCGCTGCAATGAGCCGTAGATTGCAAGCTGAACTGCGGGCAAAAAGTGATTGATCGACCATGACGCAACGGCGGCCCAATAGGTGCGTCTGTCGAGCCGCGCGCGGGCGAAACACAACGAAAACGGGGGAAAACGGGCATAAACAAGCTCAACGCGTACAAAACTCGTCGGAGCTCCTCCAATTTCGAATTGTGTGTTATATACATGTGTCCCTAGGGGCGAAATTGGGCATGAAGCGCGTTTTCTCGGGACAAACTCGTGGCCCCCGATCGTGGCGGTCAGGCTCGACTACTTACGCGCTCGGGCGAATTTCCGATCGGAACGAATACGAAAGCAAAGCCAATCTACATATACTGGTAAGCTGGTAATTAAGCAATCACGTTGGGCGCGACTCTCGCGTCGGCCGGTCCGTGCTTGTGTGCGCGCATACGTACACAATGCCGCGGGAAAGATTTCTCCCGGCGGAATTTGCTGGCGCGCGGAGGCGTAGAGGCTGCAGCGCGCACCGGTTGGCGCGCGCCGCCCATTTTTGGCCTTGCTTTCCGCATCGCGCGCCGATCGGATACTTTTGCGCTCGGGCCATTGACCCCCGACTGCACTTCCACTTTTCTTTTTACAAGTGGCCGCAAAATCGAATCTCACTTGACTGAAAGAAAATCCACCGGGCGAGTAGTTCAAGCCGATTTCCAAGTGAGCTCGCGAGATAGCTGATCTCATTCATCCACCCTAGACCGATCCGAGTTGTTTATTTTGCCTCTCGAGATTACGCGTTTTCGTAAGTGGTATTTCCGATGTGTCGGAGACATCAAGCTCGAGCGAGACAAGCGATCTCGATCACGATTCATCGGCGGGGGGGAGCGAGAGGATCGTTTTACTTTCAAACTACGTCGGAGCTACGACCTCGGCCACCGTCTCTTTGTCGCGCGAGCGGCGTCGCGAGTCACCTGAAATATCGCTCGAAATCAATATAGCTCGAGGCTCCCACGCGTGCAGTCGTCGCCGCCGCTTTTACACAAAAGGAGCGAGAGGTTAAACAGCTGCGAGGAGTGGGGCAGGGTTAATTGGCCGCGTTGCGCGAGCGCAACGTATGAAATGCGTCGTTTAGATCGCGGCTCGGCCGCGTAATTGCGCACCGCCGCCACTTCTTTGTCTACTATCCGCTTAGGCGTGTGGGAGCCATCCGCGACCGGAGCTCGATGTATGCTTTCCCTCGAACTCGCAACTCTCGGAAGGATATACTTAAACGAGTTCGGCTGCGAGAAAATACCATTATATGTTTGGTTTTTGTGAGAGCGGCCAGAACAAAAAAACAATCTTCGTTTGTTATGAACCGGCGATAAAATGTGAATCTGTACGAAACACGTGTGTCTGCTATGCGGCAAAGCCCCGATTCACCAGCCACGCACTAATTCTTCTCTGTAGTAATAATTCGTTTGTTTGTAATCCGTGCAAATCCGCTTTGTTTCATCCGCGCTGCACAATTTCTACTGAACAACGGTAGTTTTCAACTACAAGTATAGGAGCTGTTTAAAAGACCAGCTGCAAATCCTGTATTTTAAATTTTTGGAAAACTGGCCGCGAGCGGTGAACGATCGGTGCAGCGCCAAGGTGCAGAGGCCCGCGGCGACGTCATGTGCTCATGTGTCTCGCTGGCAAACAAAACGGCGATCGTGTGTCGAGAGCTGTTGCGCGCGCGTAGACTGCTTGGCGCTGCTGGCATCACCTCAGAATAGATATGCGCGATTCTTTCGCGGCGCTGCGCTACTTTTCGTTCGGCCCGATTTTTATCTGTCGCCGCGGCCGAGGGCGTGTGTATATATACGCACACACGCACGTATATACGAGTGGGTCACTCGGCTGCGAGCGAGGGATTTTCTCGTGGCGGTGGCCGCGCGCGGTGTTGGGTTTCCCGGGGGATCGATCGCCGCCAGCGGCAACTGTCCCGGCAGCGACCCAACCTATCGATGCAGCAACGCCCGTCTCAGCTCCTATGTTTATGAGGACGGAACACACGGCCGCGAATCATCGCGCTTGATTAATCCGAGCTCTCGCTATCCGCGCGCCTACCTGCGCCAATCGTCATTCGCTTTTTTTATGAAGAAGAATAAGAAGAAGGAGAATACACCATATGCGTAATTATTAACGCGCATTACCAAAGCCCCATTAAAAGCAACGCAAGAACATCACGTGTCGTTATTTTTCGATTGACGAGGAATCATACATATTTGTGGCTCAGCCTATTTGGTGATGTTAGCATCTACATCATTCGGTGGGTCTAACTGAATTTTGCTGCATTTTACATTCGAATGAAATCCTCGGGTCTGTATACAAATCGAGCTCGAATCAGCCAATTGTGCGCGCGTATTGGTAATTAAATAGTGAATTAAATTGAGGGTGATTTTTGTGTCGAGCGCGAAATAAGCCGAGGGATATTAAAATTTCACCGCTCGCGATTCGAAGAATCTGTTGTGCGGTGGTCTGGTTGGAAAGGCAAAGTATGTAGCCGTATACGCGTGGTGCGAAACGAACGGCCGCGGCACGGCGGAGCTATCGATAAAGCTCTGGTGTCGCTTGGCCTGGCTTGGGCCATTCAATTGAATCAGCGCGAGGCGGAGCTTTCTATCAAATCGCGGAGGCAATTTGCCTTGTGGCAGCTGCTACGATTTGCGATGTTTGTCCCATTGATTCGTCTCTCGGATCTCGAATTATGACACATATCGACTCTAGATATGCGGATATAATCGAAAGATGCTTGGAGAGTTCGGAAAGCGAATGCGTGCCGCGAAGATCTATTGAATTATCCGTGAAATTGAATTGTCTAACCGGAAGTATGTCGGTGCTGGCAGGGTCCTGCTGCAGCTTCCGCTCGCACGACATTGAGCCAGACTGCGGCCGGCTGGCCAAGTGCACTGCAGTCGCGCGCGCGGACCGAGTGGAAAGAGCTGCTGTCGCAATTTATATAGCTAGTTTGCTCGTTGCGTGTACAGCGCGCGATACCGTCGTACTGTTTATTATTTAAAGCATCCGCCCTTTCACGTACCCTACACGCAACAAACGTCGATGCGATCCATTGTACTTTGCCAGCCGCTCGCTCGCGTCAGATATGCTGCCAGCTTGCAGTCCATCATTGCATACACCGAATAACTCGCGACTGATTAATTCAAAAATACACGTACAACAGCTGTGCTAGTGCCGATCGCGATGAATCGTCAATGTGAAATTTGAAAATCAAACTCGACAGATGAATTCGGCTTTTTTCTCTTCACCCATAATTTCGAGAGATTGCCAAACTGCAGCCCATTGCCAATGTTGGTCAAAATTTGAGCCAATTGCCAGGGGGAAATGCTGCCCAGCGACGCGACGCTTGTGCCACTGCCTCTACCAAACAAATGTTCCCGTTCTCGAGCAAATAAGTTGAGCGCGCGCGCGTTAATGGTTCCTCGCTCTGCCAAACTCACGTGCGGCAGGTCAATACACAAACGAATCCCCGCTAAATAGACGAACGTACTTTTCCAGAGTGGCTGCGATTGAACTGTTTGCGCACGGATTATTGGTCGCGTGCGCGCGCGATAAACAGCCCTAGACAGAGCGGCAGATCGGAATGATCGAAGCCTGCAAACGCGTACGAGTACATGTATTTGTTCGAATTGGAAAAGAGAAGAAAAGTGGAGAGGGAAAAATGGGGGGCGGAACAGATCGAGATTACATATCGGCAGGCGGCCGGCCGTCGTTTCCGCAACCGCGGACGTGATTGACACTTTTTAGAAATTCGCGGTCGCACGTGCGCGCCAACGATTTTCCTCCCCCAGTGTGGCTAAGCCAATCTCGCGCGGATGTATCTCGTTTCCTCGCCAGCGGCAGCCCAACCGATTCTTAAACTCGCCGCGCTCGATCGATCGCGCACAGTCGTGGAAATTAACGCGCATTCCTCCAGCTCTTGCCTCGCTCCCACTGCCTCGATCTGTGCAGTGCGTCGATCAGCTGTTGCATTTGTATGACGATGCCCAAAGCGCGGATGATTGCTCATTGTTGCGAGGCACCACTCGCATGTGCTGCACTGCTCAACTGCAACACTTGAAACTCGTGCAGCCCGCTGGCGAATGAGGATCGCAATCGTTCATCGACTCTTTCTCATTTATACCGGCCTTACTTACTCCAACAATTATTGCGAAAAGCGACGTCATTTTGGGTGAGCCAAGCTCATTCAGCCGGCTTAACTCCTCTACGACTCTACTACCTGCCAGCTTGTTTCAACGATCCTTTTCTTATTACATTTTTCCAAATTGATTATAATTATTGAATTTAGTCGTATTAGATTGTTTTAGTATCTCATGTACAAAACATCTTGCCATTCAGCACATTATTTTCCTTCAAACTGTTTTCTTGCTTACAATACTCGCTCGTTTTCAGTTAGATGCGTCAACAGTTTTCGACAAACATCTATGAAAATACGATACCGAATTTATTTTAATGACAATTCGATCGTATCTGTAGGCGTCACAAGAGGCTGTAATAAGTTCAAAATTGACGAATTTTAGGCTTGAAGATGGCGTTGTAGGCAGAATGTTGAAATATAAATTTTATCACAGTAAAATTGCCCATTTTCAAATTCACTCTATAGCAACAGCCAAGATTGTAAGTGAATTTTACAGCGAAAAGTGTGTTGGCTGAATTGAGCTTGGAGGAATCGGGAGAGCAGCAGACTCGCGAGTACGTGTGCAGTTACTCCCGTGTCGATCGAAATCCGTCGATCCGTCGAGCCGTCAAACCGAGTCGGGTCGCGGGCAAAAAAATGCTCGCATGTTAATGCTCGGTCGGGCGTCCTCCTGCTACTCGAAACAGAGTAGCCGGAGGATCTCGAGTATGTGATATAACCGTTGGAGCGTCGCGGGCGCACTCCAATTATCCGTTTGCCCGAACCGTTACTCATCGAGTCGATATGCGGACACCCCGCGCCCCGGTAATTGGATTGTTTGCATTTGAACTTGGCGCTGATTTACAGAGGCGTACGATATATCCCGTTGCAGCAGCAGCAGCCGCTGTTTGTGCAGCGCCAAACGAGTTTCGGCAGCGGCCCCCCTCGCGCGCCGCCAATTTCGCGGCCCCGATCGCACACACACACACACACACACCATATAATAAGGCTATAATTTGACGTCCCTTCCCAACTACTCCCAAGTCAATCCATAATTACACACAATCTTCCGCCAATTGTTGCCCCTATCACGAACTGCAATTGAGAATAGTTCAGGACTACTGTTGATCCGGATCATCAGTAATCGCAAGCAGTAGTATCTTTTCTAAGTAATAAATAGTCAAACGTCGCGAAATAAACGTTGAATATACAGATCGAGCTACTGTGTAATGTGCACGAGCCAGCCGCGCGCGGCTTATATCCAGTCTGACTGAGTTTTCATCGGAAATCGAGAAAATCACGCGATCGGTAATCAGCCGTCCTCAGCTCTATTCTCGAATGAGGCTTGAATCGTCACACGCGAATGCGAATCGTCTAGTTGCGAGCCAAACCACAAAAGATAACGAGTCTACGAGTCGGAAGTAGCCGGCCCGAGCAAGAGAAAAATAAAGTGTGTCGAAAGTCGAGTAGAAAAACACAAAGCTACTTCTTATGCTGCTGTGCCGGTCCTCGAGCTTTTGTCATTTTTTTCCTTCGTCGCCGCTCAGTGATGCCGCGTGGCCGGCTCGATCCTTGCCTCTTTTTACTCGAGTGTGTGTGTGTGCTGAGAGCGCGACGGCTCTCGTGACGGTGCGCGCAATTATCCGCGCGGAGCTCGAGCTGCAGTCTGGGGCGCGTCAAGCTCCGCGGATATGGCACTCGGTACTGCATACATATGCGCGAGAGGCAGCGTTGTATCGGTATGCCGATCGAGGATGTGCTTGGCGGGGAAAAACCGAGACGAGAGCTGCTGCTTTGCATGGCCCCACCAATTCAGCTGCCTCGCTTTGACTTTCATCAACGTCACATTTCAGTTGACGCGTACTGTTTTGGACAGTGGCTTTGAGATATTATCACTCGGTGGAAGGAGAAATCGGTAAAATGTCGTGCACGCTGGGACAAATTGGACTTTAGCTTTTGATTAGTTGCGCGAAGAGCGGGTCGGGGAGCAAATGAATTGTGCAGGTTGAAAGGAAGGTCGAGCGGCGATTGTAGAGCGGCAGGCGTGCGAGCACGAACGAGGCTCTCGCGGATGGATAAAGTCTGGGTGGGGACTGGCCGTGCTATTTTGGCCGCGGCCCTTTGTTACCGCACGACCGGCACGACGCACACGTCGCACGCACCTATTTCGATTGCGCCCGGAATAATCGCGGAATTCCCCGCGCGGTTGCGCTATCGCCACACATCGCCAGCTCTCAACAGCTCTAGTATACCATGGTAACATTTTTTTCGTTCATTTTTTGCCTCGTGCGATTCAGTCACAATCCTTGGCGGCATCGAGAGATACTGTTTATACCTATACTACCCAATCTGCCACAGCCATATTTTTTCCGCAAATTCGACTGTGATCAAATAACCTGAATCGAGGGATTTTTTTGAAAACGGCAACGTTGGTTGCGAGCGCGGCAATTGTGTTGTGTTGCTCGCGACCACTGCAACAAAGCGACGTAAAACATATGTTTTGTCAGCGCAATAAAACCGTAGCTGCACGTATAAGCCAACGGCGGCCAGACGAGTCGGCCAGAGCTCGAGGGCCGGTTGAAAGTCGGTTGAATTGCCACCGGCGAAAACGAGGCCACAGGCAAATGAAATAAAAATCTGAGGAGAGCCCGACGATTGATATGAGACAAGCTCGCGAGGCGGGGGGCAGGAGAATAAAAGCATGAGATGCGTCGAAAGAAATACATCCGGAATGAGCAGCCGTCTCTATCCGTCCGCGTCGCGTGTGTTTGTCGAGCAAACAACGCTGCAAGTCACACGGCGAATCGGAGGATCCCCCGCTATATTAGCTCTCGAGTAAGCTCGAGAGCGGCTAGCTGTGTAGTTTGTAATGGACATGGGTAGGTCGGCCGTGAGGATATGGAAAAGCGGCGCAGGCAGTCGGGTCGCGAGAAAGAAAAACGTCGGGCCACTTTGGTCTCTAAACTTTGCCTACTAGTCGCCCAAAATAATACGAGTGCGCGGCTCGTTGGATCAGCGCCGCGATCAGGTCAAGCGAGCTGATGTTTACACGCTCGTCAGGCAAAACTCCGGGTTTACTTGGCGGGGCGAAGACTGATTCAGAAGCATATGGAGCCTGAGAAGAAAAAAAAGTAAATCGGTTTTAAATAATTTGATTTTGATTCCAAACAGCATAAACGTCGAACCGCTCGACTGTGCTGTGTGGAAGTATCGAGTACAAAACTTCCTGCTAAGCGAATAGCACAAAATCTGCACTGATATACGGCGCGACGTGAATGAATATCCGCGAGCTGTGAAGCTGTGAAGCCGTGAGAGAAGCGGATGGATGAAAAGCGCGCGACCATCTGCTTCACACTCAAAATTGGAGCTCGGCGACTGGTATTTGTCGAAAGCCATAAGACGTTTCATAAGAGTCTACCTGTACGGAGGGGGCATATCGCTAGACCCCCTATGACCATCAGGCCAAAAATCTCGTAGGATATGGGCCGCTGGCAGTTCCGGGCGGGATGAAAAATGCGCGCGCGGCGATAAGCCGATTAGCGCAGGCAATTATGTCAGCGCGTTTAATCTCGCGGCCACAATGTGCCTCATTTTATTTTTCCAAAGCGATGGATCGGACCCGCGATAACACACACACGCAGCGGCTTATCGCGAGTGAAAGTCGCCCGCGACCCCCGGGTCAGTCGCTCCCTCTATACAGCCTCAGCAACCAGAGACAACTTTGATCTGTTGAATATGATTGATTTTGGGGCCTTTCGCCCTCGACCGAAACAACTCTGTGCGTACAAAGCAGCGCCAGCCAGCACGACCTGGCGGACACATGGCTATTACCCGGTCGTTACAAGTCCCGCTTGTCTCTCGATGTACACGGGGCGATCGACTTTTCTTCCGTCGAGCTATATATACGCGTAAAGGACGGCATCTCAAACGAGTCGTGCGCGTTACCCAACACTAGAGGTGTGCGGGGGCCCGAAAACTCGGGGGCCGGGCTGTGTCGGGCTTTTCCACCGGGCTTTCATCGGGCAACCTGCAAGCTCGTATAGTCTGGACGCCGAACTTACTCGATTCATAGCAGATTGAGCTCCACGATTAGACCAAACCCCTTCCAAATTCATTTCCAAACTTTTTTTTTCTCCGGGCAGCCCGAAATTTCGGGGGCCTGCACACCTCTACCCAACACATGCACAAAACAATACGTTACCGATGACGCAAAAATTAAAACCAATAGGAGAAAAAATCATATATAATCGGTTAAACGAGATGGTACAGTTCCCCCTTGACTGTTTTTATTCTCTCATACAAGCATATCTAAGCATATCGGCGTTTCCTTTATTTTTCAATGTGGAATTCCTAGTTGTCCCCTTATAGATGCAATGTGCCTCCTGTGCCGCGTATCGATTCGACAGTGGTACGTAACACGAAGCAAACGTCTCGCAGCCGCGTGGCGCGATACAACTGGATCGAAAAAACAACGACTGGAGTGAAAAGGAAAAAGCAAAACCGGGTCACCGCCGCGTGGCTGACCGAAATTCGTTTTTCTACCGTATCAGCAGATCGCCGCGTCGCTCGAAACGGCTGGCGGCCGACAGTCGAGAACAAAGAAGCAATTGGAAGTGGGTTGTAATGGTCTTTTAATCGCGCGCGCAACCGCGGAATATCGTTAAAGTCGCGTATTAATTGTAGAGACGCGCGTGAGGAGGACGCCCGCGAGTCTAGCGAGGTATACTGCGTGTGTGGGAGTGATGTCGGGCTGACGTGGCCACGTGCGTTTGCCAATCGAGGCCTCGCGCCAGGTATATTCTAAGCCGCGCGTCGCGAGGGCCACGGTGACGAAATTCTTTATTTTTCCCAATTAAATGCCGCGCGGAGGAGTCGTCTTGACGTCACGCATAGTGTGAGTATGCTTATGCGCGGCAACAGCCGCCCTGCAACGCCCTCGTATCGACCCAATTTGCGCGTGGCGCGCTTTTCGAAACGCATCCCCTCCCCGTCTCGCTCGCGACCCGAATACAACGTACGCCCCTCCTTATTTACCGCGTGTTTTCCCCGGCGAGTCGGGTATTTTCGGCCGAGGACGATGATTGACGTGACGTGAATACACTTTCTCCCTCTTACATCTTACATTACCCCACGATTACCGCACCACCAGTATTCCCATCGTGCCACCGGAGCTCTTTTCCTGCAAATACGCGAATTCTTACCGTCTCCTTCATCCGACTTCCGCCAGCTGACACACCGCAGCTCTTTTCGGTGCCCCCGCAGTTCCACTCAAACTTGCCCAAATATACTGACTCGATCCAATTTGGCACTTTTTCTCTGCTCTTTAGTCTCTAGTCTCCGGCAGCTGCACCAGTCAACCCTCCAGTTATGTTGACAGTTTTGAAACAACATTTTTCCCCGTCTCCTCCCTCCTTCAGTCCTCAACAACTACTCAAGAATATTCAATTCAGAATATTTAAGAAATAAACGTCAAGTTTTCATAACACATGTTGGAATGATTTAGATCGTCTAATTTTTCGGTTAGATGCGTCAAAAGTTTTTGATAAACATCTATGAAAATACGATTTCGAATTTATTTCAATGACAATTTGATCGTCCCTGCAGGTGTTACAAGAGGCTGTAACAAGTTATTATGAAAAAGTGTCACATTGGATACTGCACGCGTAGCTGCATGTGGCTGGTTTGAGTGACTTTGGTTAATTGACTAATTTTAAATGGTCAGATAATGATCATAGCGATAGATTATGATGGTTGGCTACACTTATTTTAATTTTTCGATGCGTGAACGCAAATGTTACTGTATATATATTAATATAGCTAATTTGCATAGAAACACGATAATGTCCCGTTGACGTGGACACTGTAGATACCGGACTTATTTGCGCGCGCGCGCGGATAAGTCGAAAGTTTGATGCGAGATTAGGCAGGGAAATGTGAAGTGGCTTGCGGGTGAGCCGTAGATATGGGCGCATTCACGAGAATTACGAGAATTTACTCGGGTAGAAAGTCGATCGATGCCGCCGAACGTCGTCGATTTATGAAAATTCGTTGGATCGGGTCATTTACTTCCATCGCAAGAAACGCGTGGTGAAAACAAAGTGTTTCGCGCTGTTGATTATCGTTCGAACGATCGTCGCTGCAGTACAAAGCTTGTGGCTTGGAGGCTCGCGATCGTGGTCGTATTTGCAGTGGCACGGCGCAGCCGAAAAACACGCTAGAGCCGGTGGAAGAGCCGTTGGCAGCGCGGCGTTAACGCATACGTGAATAAGTACGTGTCACACGTGCAAAACTGCATGTGGTCTATTCCGGTGGTGCGTGGGCGGGGTGTAGGAGCGACGCTCGGTCCTCGACCCCCTCGACCGCCTCCACATACGCGTCTACGTATATAAATATTTTTAACGCACGCGCGCGACTGGCCTACTTGCAGTCGCGGGACGAGCGACGCGCGTCAAGTATACTAGGGCGGCCGCTAAGGTCGCGCCGAGATATATCCCAAATACACATGGGAGGCGGTTCCCAATTTTCCTCTTAGCAAAATTTTGATTTGTCGATCGGCCCTGCCTGCCTGCCGGAGAATCATCGTTTCATTCGGATTTCCGGGAAATTGAAATTGGGTCCGCGGAGAAGGCGCCGCTGGTTGTGCAACTGCTCAGCAGTGCCGCAGTGCTGCACGCTTTCACTTTTTTTATACTCGCGCATCGATCGAGCGCAGACGGAAGAGGACGCGGCGGATACTCAACTCGACGTGCGGCTCGCAGATCGATAGTAAACGCGCGCGGCCCAAACTCTCAGCTCGATTTCATCTTGAGATACCACCTCGCCCTCGTTATTTTTGTTAATGTTGCCCGTTACGCGCCGGGTGGGAGTAAAATTCGGGCACTTGAGGATCTGATCGAGCTCGGCTTACTCCCTATCGAACCTGCGGATCACTGCGCGCGCGCAGCGAGAAACCCCGTCAACTGGGCCCTTTGTGCGCAAACCGAGATATTATATATCGCGGCCAAGGTCGTCGCCACTCCGAAAATCATCTTTGTTATGTACACGCCAAAGCGTTGTTATTCTTGTCGCTTATGCCAATTCCTTCCTTCATCCATCCCAGGCTGCGGGGTAACGTTCAAATTCATTTCGCGCGACTTACTGCTCGCGCTCATTGATTGATTATTACGATGTACATGTATACACACCCATCTGACGTTCGGTTTGGCTTTCAATTCTCTTGAGCGTACTACGTAGACGCACTGCAAAGCTTTATTGGGAATTTTTTTTCTTCGCCAGCACGAAACAGTGAATTGAAAGAGAGTTTAAAGTTTTATTCCGTACGTATACTCAGGTGTACAAAATAGTTTTTATCCACAAGGTACAAAATGGACGTTGTGGTACTAGGTAAGATGGAGAAAAAACGTCACCTACTGCAAGTTTTACAGTACTAGCGATTCACTGCGCGCGCGAGCGCGCGCATTGAGTTTATTGGTTGGCTGAACACGTGGATGATAAATACTTTTTGTTCATCAACAATATTCCAAGAAAACACTTGGAATATTGTTGATTTCAAATGCTTTTGTAACCTTAGCACATCGAAATACTGACAGCACAGTAAACAT
This sequence comes from Aphelinus atriplicis, assembly GCA_020882685.1. Lineage (NCBI taxonomy): Eukaryota > Metazoa > Arthropoda > Insecta > Hymenoptera > Aphelinidae > Aphelinus > Aphelinus atriplicis. The sequence continues at coordinate 85,915,848 of CM037073.1, read as the reverse complement.
TAAGGATAACCCCTGCGGATGAAGAAAAAAAGAAAAAAATTTAAACTCCCAACTCACTTCACTCACTCGTGTTTCCATTCACTCCGGCTCCCGACCAATCCAAATTGAGCCCGTTAGGAATCGACCAATCCGAAAAAGTTCCTCAAGATGGCCGCCGCCATCGGAACTTCCTTCAATTTATGAATTGATTCCCGAATTAATTAACATTTTGGTTTATTTATCTCTTGAAATTCATTAACTTTAATGTATTCCTTCTTTTTCTCTTTTGGTACATTGCAATTGTAATTATTTAGTTTGGTCATTTTTCTCCTGGGAAAAAGCTATTGAGCCACGACGTCATATTTTACCTGAATCGTACATGAAAAATATTGTTCTCCACCTTACACACAGAATGAAGTATGGGACCATTACCCCGATTGAAAAAGCTATTGCCACGACGTCATATTTTACCTGAATCGTACATGAGAAATATTGTTGTCAACCTCACACACACAGAATGAAGTATTGGACCATTACCCCGATTCATCGCTCGCTGCAGCGATCGGGATACATTAGTATTTTTTATCACCTGCGATTAATGATAAAAGTGATGAAACTGTTCATTTGGCTACTAGAGTAAAAGACGAATTGTAGGCAGGTGTGAGGTTCGCCGAAGGGGCGAATCGCGAGGCTGGCAATATCACACGAGCGCTCATATAAAAGCTAAACGTGTCGGTTTTTCGTTGTTACAGGGAGGTGGTGGCGGAGGAGGAGGAGGAGGAGGCGGAGGAGGAGGCGGAGGACACGGCGACGACTCGGACGAGGACACGCAGTGCGCCCTCAGCGAGAATTGGACGTTCGAGAAGAAGACGCGCAGGTGGTCGCGGGTGTGCGACATAGGTCCGGCGGGCGTCGAGCGGCTCTCGGCCCTCCAGCAGCCCGAAGGAGCCTCGGGCCCAGGGGCGGGCCAGGACAGCGTGGACGAGGTGGGGCTGGTCGCGAGGCAGGCGGAGGCCGAGGAGGCCGAGGACACGATGCTGGAGACGCTGCGCTACCGCAGCCTGCCGCCGGGCGTCCTGCCCGAGGACGTCTCGCCCCGGTTCCGGCGCACCGGGTCCGAGCGGCTGCGCGACGGCGCCAAGGCGTTCCTGCGCCGCATGGAGTCGCTCAAGACGCGTCGGCGCAAGGGGGGCCACCGGGGCGACCGGCCCGAGCGGCCCGAGCCGGGCCTCCTCGTCATCAGCCCGCCCCAGGTCCTCGACGTGCTCTCGATGCAGCAGCGCATGCGCCAGCTCAACTGCGTCGACGTCTCGCCGACCGAGGGCGGCCCCCCGGCGCCGGCCAGCCCGTTCGGCGACGACTCGTCGAGCTACTGCTCGGACGGGTCGCAGGGCGGCGGGCCCGCGACGCCCCAGCCCCACAAGCCCAAGCTCAACAGGGCGCGGCGGCTGCTGCACCGGGCGGTGCGCGACGACCAGGGCGCCCTCTCCGACTCCGAGTGCCAGCCGTCCAGCTGGCGGCACCGCTACTTCAAGGACGCTAACTCCAACAACGCCAAGGTACACAGCAAACACGATTTCTTAATTTAAGTAAAAAATCTTTCTTTAAATGGGACGGAACGAATTTCAGTATTTAAGTACTTTTTGTACTGAATTTCGGTACGACGAAGTACTTGAATTGATAATTCTCATTTCTGTACTTGGATTATTCTTTTATTAGTGTCTCAATCTCAAAAATATGCGGGCGATAACCCTTGCACAAGATAAATAAAAATGTCATTTTCAAATCTGTTGTTTATTTTTTTTTTCGTTTGTTTATTTATTTTATTTTATTTTCTCTATTGTTTTAATCAGGTTCTCAGTATTCGGAACAACTCGTAAAGTTGTCTAGTTTTGATCCGAATGCTCACAAAAATACTAATCAAACACTGACCTTTATACAATAACCTGTCAATTTAGTTCAGAATCGATTTTAGGAATCACGAAACTTCATTTCAGTTAATTTATACTGAATTTAAAAAAAATATTAATATGAGTTATAATTACCGGAACTAAGAAAATTCGGAATTTTCGAACTTATTTTGAGTAAAATAAATTTTTAGTACTGCAACACTTTTAAGTAATCGTTCTTACAGTGTACCCATTGATATTTGTAGAGCACACTTGTAGAGCGAGCTGCTAACAAGGTCTTTTCCCCCGCAGGTGCTCGAGTACGTGACGTCGAGCCCAAAGGAGTCGCCGGCCAAGGCTAGCAGCAGCGGCGGCGGGGCGGCGATAAGCACTAGGGGCGGCAGCCTGAATCTGGGAAAGGAGTCGCAGGGCTACCGGGACAAGTTCTCGACGCGCAGCCACAAGGAGGACAAGGTGTCGGCTCTTAAGCGCGAGGACAAGCTGGCCCTGGGCTCGGCCTCGGCCTCGGTCACGGTGTACCGGTCCGAGCGGGGCCGGGCTCCCGGGCTCCAGCAAGAGCCGGCGGTGGGCCCCAGCCGGGGCGACAGCGAGCAGGAGGACGACTCGCCGAGGCACAAGTCGGGGGGCGTCGCTCGGTGGCACAGCTTCCAGCGGGGCTCGCTGTGCCCCGAGGCCCTGGACCCCCTCTGCCCCCGGGCCATGGCCTCCATGTCTTGCGGCCAGCTGCTGGTCCTGCGCAAGCTGGCCCTGCTCAAGCTCACCGCGTGCATGGAGCGCTACTGCCCGACCCACCGCACCGGCTGGAACTGGGAGCTGCCCAAGTTCATCAGGAAGATCAAGACGCCCGACTACAAGGACAAGACGGTGTTCGGGGTGCCGCTGGTGCTGTCGCTCCAGCGCACCGGCCAGGCGCTGCCCAAGTGCGTCCAGCTGGCCCTCAGGTGGCTAAGGGCCAACGCCCTCGACCAGGTCGGCATCTTCCGCAAGAGCGGCGTCAGGTCGCGGATCCACAAGCTCAAGGCCATGACCGAGACCCACGGCGACGGCATCAACTTTGACGGGCAGCAGGCGTTCGACGTGGCCGACCTCGTCAAGCAGTACTTCCGCGAGCTGCCCGAGGCCCTCCTCACCAACAAGCTCTCCGAGACCTTTATCGCCATCTTCCAGCGTGAGTAGCCCCCCACCTCCACTTATGCAGCTCGATCGAATTGGCAAATATACATTGCGCATCCACGCGCTGACTACTCGCGATCAAGGGTAGTTACATTACACGCCCATAAACACACACATTTTTGCTATTCCACATTTTTTCACCCGTTATGAAAATCAAGGCTACGAGGTCTGATTCGGTTGCTCGACTTTTCGCAAAATTCTTCGACGGAATAATTATAAAAATCATATTAAATAAAGTATATTTATTGTAATATCTACAATATTTAATTGTTGGTGGATGAAGAATAATCAAACAGTAATTTAAACATTGTTGAGACAATTGTATGGAACACGAGGGTTATTCTGCACATGAATTTAGTAGCATGTTTAGTATATAATAATGAGGGGGGAATTTTGGGGGGATGGGAAGGAAAAAAAGTAAATGGACATGACAATGTACAGACGTGCCGGTGGAGCTGAGACCGGACGCGGTGCAGTGCGTGCTGCTGCTGCTGCCGGACGAGCACCGCGAGGCCCTCGAGACGCTGCTGGACTTCCTGAGCCACGTGGCCAGCAACTCGCCGTACAACCAGATGACCGCGTCGAACCTTGCGGTGTGCCTGGCGCCCAGCCTCTTCCACTTCAACCACACGAGCAGCAGCGGCGGCGGCAGTGGCGGGGGCGGGGGCAGTGGCGGTGGGGGCGGCAGCCTCTCGAGCAACAGGTCGAACAGCGTGTCGCCGAGGCGCAGGAAGACGGTCGGCATCCCCGACCAGCGCGAGCTGGCCGAGAACAAGGCCGCCCACGACTGCCTCCTCTACCTCATCAAGTCGCATCGCGAGCTGTTTATGGTGAGTACTTGGTAGTCCGTCCAGTGGCACACAATCCAATGTAATGCACGAGGGTAAATGATTAAAATTCGGTTGCGTTTGGGGCGCGCAGGTATCGTCGGACATGCTGACGCAGTGCCACTTCAATTACATGGAGGAGAGCGTGCCGGTGCCGCTGGAGGAGCTCGGCTCCGAGCTGAAGCAGGACTGGAGGGGCTACTTGTACGCGTGCACCACGGCCCTGCTCAAGGAAGGTCGCGAAAAGTAAGTCGCGAGCAGCAGGAAGATTTGGCAATGCGATTTGGCAATGGTGGTAATTGTGGTAATTGTAAACAGGAGCCGGGGCTGGGTGAGCGTGAGCAACCCGGCGGACGCGAACGTGGAGATGGCGTACAAGAAGGTGGGCGACGGCCACCCGCTGCGGCTGTGGCGCGTGACGACGGAGGTGGAGGCCCCGCCGGAGGAGCTGCTGCACCGGGTGCTGCGCGAGCGCCACGTGTGGGACCCGCAGCTGCTCAAGTACCGGCAGGTCGCGAAGCTCGACGCGAACGCGGAGGTGTTCCAGTACGCGACGGGCAACATGAGCCCGCTGCCGGCCCGGGACTACTGCGTGCTCAGGTCGTGGCAGACCGAGCTGCCGAGGAAGGCGTGCGTCATAGTGGAGACGTCGGTCGAGCACCCGGACGCCCCGCTCATGCTCGGGGGCACGCGCGGCATCGTCCTCGCCTCGCGCTACCTCATCGAGCACTGCGGCAGCGGCAGGTCGCGCATCATGCACCTCTCGCGGGTCGACACCAAGTGCGTATTCGTGTTCGAAGTGCGACCAAGTGCGACCAAACAACTCGAACTAATTGGATGTTTTTGTTGACAGGGGCCGGACACCCGAGTGGTACAACAAGAGCTACGGCCACATAGCCGCGCTGCACCTCAGCAAGATCCGCGCGTCGTTCAAGCACACGAGCGACGGGCCCGAGAGCAAGGTCTGAGACAAGCCGCCCGCTGGGCCGAGCCAGCCGGACCAGCGGGACAAGCCGAGGGCGACGGTGATCGCCGCCGCGGTCGCCACCGCCATCGACACGATGTGCGACGTGCAGGACCCGAGGTTCCTCTGCGCGCCCCCTTGAATCGCCTCCGATTCCCCCAATATGTACATACGTCGCGTCGCGTTAAGTTACCCCCCCCCCACCCCTTTTGTACCGTGTCCACGTGTCCGTGCGACAGAGAGTGAGTGCGTTTTTTACCAGGTTTCCTTTCGGACCAATCCTCGAGTCTGTTTTTATGCTGCCCTGTGTGTGTCTGTGTGTCTGTGTGTGTCTCCGTCTCTGTACACACCTGTATTTTTCGATAAACAAACAACCATCCAAAGTATGTGTCTTTTTTTTTCAAAGAGATAATTGTGCTACGTCACAACTTATATATTTTTTAAACGGAGAAAGAGTCGATGTAAGAGCGAGCTTGTAAAGCTGTCGATGCGATACCTGAATTATTACCACGTAAGTTATACATATGCATATATCAAGATTTATCTATTGTTCCGAGAGAGAGAGAGAGAGAGAGAGAAAATGTTATTATCGAGAAGAATTTGTACCCTAAGCTTATAACAGCGGATGCAGACGCACCTTCTTTTTTTATTATACACACATATACATATATACATAAATACGTGTGCCGGAGGATGAGTAGGTACTCGGGGAGGAGTTAAGACATGCCAATTTCCTTCCCGGATGCTGATATGCGTAAACCAAAAAAAGGAGGAGAAATGTTAAGAACGGATATTCCCGAATGACAAGTGGAGTTACGTTAGTTTCGTGTTTAGTGGATGTTTCAAAACCGATGTTACTTATTGACCGAACCAACATTCGTCTATGTATTACCGATGTCCTTCATGTGTTCGAACTTGTTGTTCTTGGATTTTATTATCGCGAAAGATTGGGAAAAACAAATGACCCATACCAATTTGGGACCAGATCCAGTGGCCCACGACCCCATATGCATAATAATGAAAACGCGCGTATACACATAGATATATATTTGCATGTATATTCGACTCGTCGATGAGTAGGAGAAAAAGAAAAAAACAAGTTGTATTGGTTCATCGCAAATTGGCCCTGGAATTCGCTAAACGGAGCGTCGATGTATTTTAACATAATGCTAGTCAAGTTATTCTTTAGTTGATAAGGAGGTGCGCGCTCGTAAATAATAAAACACAATAACGATGAATTACAATACTGAGACAGACGTGTCACCGGCACAAAAATACATGTCTAGATTCATATTCCAAGATGTTTATTATGTAAAGAAAAAAAAGTATATTATATAAAGATACGAGATATATTCAAGTATATTGTCACGAGAGAATTTCAAAAGTGCGCGAACGGTCAAGTGGGAGAAAAGGTTTTATGCCAAGATACATATATATATATATATATATTTTTGTGTCTAAGAGCCAGTAGATGTGCTGAGTGCGATACACAAGTTACACTATGTATCACTGTTGAATTGTATATATGTACATTATATCATCATGAATCATGAATATATACTTATATATTCAGTAAACGGATATTTTTTATCATTTTTTTCTACCCCTAAATATACCTACTATTACGTTACTATTTGCAATTTCTTATACGATAAATTATATAATATACAGAGTTACAATTGATTTAATTTAGATTTGTACCAACAAATTGATTCAGCTTAAAGTTTCGGATAAAGTGGCTTTCATACAAGGTCTCTTGTTAATGTTGATTTAACTATATTACCACTAATATGACTTGTAAATTATACAAGGATTTAAATAAATGTTATATTTACAAATGGACTTTTCATTCACTGACATTTATACAAATTTCTATTTTTTTAGCCTCAAAATGTTTGGTTTTCGTGTATTTCTAAATTTATTAGATCAGATAATGATTTAGCCAAATGTATTGAGGCATTGGAAGGGAGAAGAACAGGTGCGTTAATAAAATTGTACTGAAATGAAATAATTAAACCCAAAGTTCTCAAACATTTATCATTCAAAATGATACTACAGTAATGAAAAAACAAATTATCTATCTAGTGAGTTATACACTATATTATTCTATAGTAATATCCTCTTTGAAATAAAGAGTTAGAACAAGTATGCTATCAGGATTTAGGTGGAAAAGTATTCAATAATTAGAACAATGAAGAAAAGGTATTATCAATCAATTGTTAAGCAACAATATTTAAGGTATTAAAATCTCTTTATTCATTTCATTAATAAATTATTTTCAAGATTATCACGTTTCATTTTTCTATAAAGATCTCTGCTATTAAGTACCGCGTTTGGATATAAATATTTCATGGAGTTTCTATTAAAAAAAGAACCCCACCATTAGAATATGCTTGAATACTATCAAACAATATGCGAGACGAAAAGTCATAAGCCGCAGAATGCGAGAATCGATCGGCGGTAAAAAATATGTCGGCAACATTTTTCACAACCTAAGATTCTTTAAACTTTTGTTACAGTTTGAAAACTTGATATTTACAATCCTTGGAGTAGTCCTTAGGACACAAAAAAAATCAATATCGAATCCAAATTGAAAAAAAAGTGAAACATGAAAAAAATAAAAACTTCTCCTACATTTCTTATTAAATTTCTTGAGGCAAGACTATTCAAGTGCCATGATTCAAAGTTAACAGTCGTAGTCAATATATGTTATAAAATACAGGAACTAGTCTTGAAGGAAATACTTCTCAATAGGAGTTGTCTCAAGACTCTAGTAAAAAGCACATTGACTTGACATCAATGAGTTAAATCGAATATAAAAAGAACACTTTAGTTATACATAAGATCTCACTCATCACAAGGTACCAAAAGCTAAGAGTCCAGTTAATCTCCAATTTTATAACTTCTACTGCAGCATTGTTTTTGGTTCTCGATTTTCTTTCCTGCATTTTGATGAATTCTTATTGTCTATTTTTTCTTCTTTTTTCCATCCTGCAACATTGGATGGATATTATACTCACATTTATTATATCAAGTTAAAATTGCGATTTTATATTTAATGATAAAATTATTTCCTGCAATCACAGGATATACATAAATAAGCTAAACCCACCTTGTTTTTCTTATTTGTAGTTAGATCAGGAATACTTGGGTACTTGGGTTTTGGTATTTCATTTTGATTTTCTTTTGTGGAATCAACCTCTATTTCAGTAATTATTGCTCCTTGTTGAATTACCAAATCACCATTATTCACCAGGGGTTCCAGTTCGTTCTCCTTAGAGACACAATCAATATTGATATTATTTTCTTTTGATGTAATCTGTTCAGATTCAACTGACTGTTCCACATTTGATGTGGTTTCAATCTTGATGGAGCCATTCTCTTGTGCAGGCACTGGTGAGGTCTCTTGTTCGATGCATTTTGAAGGGTTTGGACAAGTCAATTCAGTTTCTGTGAAAGTTTGATTTGCTTCATTATCTACAGTCCCAGAACAAGTTTCTCCCTCTAATTTTTTTGCATCAAGTTGTGAATCTTCAAATTGTTTTTTCAACAGTTCAGCATTTCTAAGTCTTTCCTCTCTCGGACAAATTGTGACGGGAGGTTCAGTCTTTGATTCTTTGGTTTTCTCTCCATTTATTGCATCTCTCAATGTTAACATATCTATTAATTGATTTTCGACACTCTTCTCTACAACTGCAAGAAGGTTCTTCTTGAAGTCTTGATTTTCTTCTTCATTTTCATGTTGACATTCTTTTCCTGATTTTTGCTTTAGTTCAAATATCAGTTTTTTCCTCTCGGTTTGCAGAGTTCTGCACAGATCTTGACATACTGTACACTTTCTCTTTAGCCGGGCAACTTCTCGATCGCTGCTCTGCTTATCCTCTGCCATTGCTATCAAAGTTGCATTAGCTTTTTCACAGCGTGACTTCCACATACTGCCTTCTTTTTCCAATTTTTTGATTGTCTTAGTCATCTGAAAAATATAATGATTTAGCAAGTTCTTCAATTGAATAACACTTGAAAGGATATAAATAGAAACAGTTAGAAAAGTAAGTAAAATCTTGATGAGAGGAAAAATCATTATCAAATTAAATCTTGAGAGTTATTTTAGAATTTCCCATACCTTCTCCATCTCTGTGTTGAATCCAGCAAAAACTTCATTGCTTTTGCTCAGAGCTTTTTGAAATTCCTCATATTTGTCTGTATACATATTGACTTGACTACGCAACTCGGCTTCAACTCCTTGGAGTTCACGAACTATGGTCTGATACTGAGCCAATTTCTAAAATGGAAATAGAATTGAGTGTGAGACATTGGCAAAAAGAAAAAGTTGAATAACACAGCATTGTCTTACTTGTAATAGAGTATTTTTATCCTTTTGAAATTGGTCTCTTTCTTGTGCGACTTCTATATCAACCTTAGCAAGCTTAGCCTCGGCCAACTGCAGTTCACTCTTCATAACCTGATGCATTCCTTCATACTGTTTCTCTCTCTTGTCCATTGCATGGAGTACTGTTTTGAGCTGTTTCTGGATGTTATCGTTGTCTTGGTTCAACTTGACATTCTTTTCGTTTGTATCGGACATCAATGTTGTGACCTCTGCAACTGTGCTTTGGAACTTGGCTGACAACTCTTTCCTCCTTTCTTCTTCCTCTCTTAATTTCAGGAGGCTGTCTTCTTTTACAAGCTTGTTTTGCCTCTGGAGCTCTCGACACAGGACTTCAAGTTTGTTCTTTGCCAAAAGTGCTTTGCTCTTTTCTGCTTGACATTGATCTTTCTCTCGCTCAATCATCTGTACTTTCTTCTCAACATGCTTGTAACCAGCTTGTAGTTTGCGATTCTCTTCCATTGCATCAAGATATTTCTCGCATACAGCAGATAACTTTTCCTCGGTGGTTTTGAAACTGCCCAAGCTCTTCAACACTTGTTCAATACTCCTATTATCTCTTTTTTTTGCCTTTTCTTCTTTGCCATTGTGCTTGTCCTTTATTGCAGCATTTGACTTTTGCTTAGATTGAAGAAAAAAAATTATACATCATAAGGATAAAATAGTTACTGTATTATTTATTAAATTCAACAAATTCACAGAATGGACCATTAGAAGAAATTTATATTCTTGAGCAGCACTACATGACTCTGTCAATTGGCTTTGGGAATACGATAGAACGCAAAGTTAGAATTTATCCAAGAGTGAAATCATGTAATTCCCATAGCTCATTGGATTTGATAATTTCATAATACAAAAGAGGGTTAAACTTCAAATAAAATGAGCTTGAAAAATAAGTTTCAACCCAGAGGTAGGGTGAAAATTAGAGTGAGGATGAGGAAGGGAAATATATGTTAAGCACTAGATTTGAAAGACGAGAAAGGCGAAAAATGATGCTTCAAATGGGAAAACATTGAAAAATGGGTAGTAGTAAGGTAGATATGTAATAAGGTTATGTGGGATAAGCATATATGGCTTACTTCGACTTGTTTGCCCGCCTGCACGATAACCGGCTCGATCCCAATGTTGTTTGATACCTCGCTATCCATGATTTTTGCATCTACAGTAGGAAAGATTTGTTTTATCATTCAGTATGATTAAAAAATGCTCCTTACGATGGGTCCATTTATGAGTTTTGTGGTGTAACGACTAACGACCATTGGTGTATATAATGATCAAACAATGCGTGCGGGATAGTTGGATTCCCTCTACAGGAATGTATACACTCAATGGTTATATATATACATATTACATGAAATCTTTGTTGGCTTCTGTTGGTAAGAATAGCTTTTTAGACAAAATCTCGTGGCTTTTGTGGTGCGCGCGAAACTCGAGCAGACTCGAGATCATCGGTTGGATTACTCATGTGCCCATTGGGCCTGACCCGCCTGGCCTGACAAACAAAACATGGTGTAAACGCGCCAAGAGGTTTGTTCCTTTTGTTCAACACGTAAGTGATTAAATGTTATTTTCTGAGAAAAAGCCTCTTGTAATCAGCTAGTCTAATCACACACAGCTAATTGTATATAGAGCAAGAGAGAGAGTGAGAGATTAATTGTCTTATGAGGTATCGAAGAAATCAGTGTATTGCAGGGCAAAAGAACAAACGTGCATGTGTTGCGCGAGTGGTGTGCGAACTGCGAGCGCGCAAATTTGAATTGATATTTTGAATTGAAATTTTCCATTCTGATTGAATTTTAAACACGAGATCAATTGTATCATGCTGCATTCACCATTAATACATCAGATATAATTTAATATTTTAATTTTTATTTTGCCGAGTTGTATAATTATTACGTAATGCTTTACGTTTAACGGTGATGATCGAGATTTCAAGAGTTCGAGCATTCAAGTATCTGAGCTTCAAAAAGTCAAATGAAAAAGTAAGTATGAACTAGCGCGGCAATGAGAAGTGTGCAGTCGTCTCGAAAGGCCAAGTTGTTTTTTTCTTCCGAGTCGAACCCGGCAAAATTCGCGGATTACAACGGGACGTAGCCATACTTATTGCAGCCGTCCCTTGAAAGCTAGCAATTAGAGTAAGATTACTCACTAGGATGTGGTGGATCGAGGGAACTTGGGGCCAGCTCCGAAGCAGCGGAATCTCCAGTCGCGGACATGGGATCAGGATATACTGAGCAAGAGTTGCTCTCGCTCGAGCCACCAATCCCAATACGATGTATATGTATAGATATGGTGGCGAAAGGCTCGAGAGTCGCGACTAGAGCCGCCGCCGCCGTGTGTGCAGTGGCTCACTGTGGCACGCGCGCGTTATTTTGGGAAGCTCGCGCGCATATCTAAAGTTAGAGGAGGGCCCGCCGCGAGCGATGTGTGTGGAAAAGCACGTGTGCTGCAGCCTGAGCAGCCCCCCATACTACACTTACATACGCATATCGACCAATTCACAACTATACAGCTCGAATCCAAGCGTACTTGTACTATTCGCCCCTCGATCAATTCTACAATGAGTATTTTATCCTCTCCCTCCCCCCCTCCGACCACCACATTCTCGTGCACTATTGCGGCAAACTAAGATAATCTGCCGTATCCCTTCCCTGCCCCCCCCAAGGCTTCTTCCTATCACTCGTTACTACTTGTTAATCCGGATCAACAATGAATATTTGCAGTTTCACATCAAATCGCGGACAACCTCTCAGTCGCGGAAAAAGCCCAGAGTGAAGAGTCGTAAACCGAGACACTCACATTTCATTTTTCATGGATTTTCCGTGTCGCTCACCAAGTTGTTACACACTTGGTAGATTTATCGCATATTGAACTAGTAAAGGTTCGGAAATTTTTTATGGGCTAATTCAAATTTCAAGTGCTGTTTTCTAGTTGTAATTTTCTTAATCGTTTCATATAAGCTATATGAGTTTACAATTGCAACTTTGTATGACTGTTTTTCGTGATTTTATTTTCTGGCGATAGAATGAACCGATTCTCGGATTTCTCGAGTTAGTTGATTTCTAGTTACAGGATTTGCGTGAATATAATTATCTCATCATCAGCTTATGATCATGTATTAAGTAGTGTGTTTCCCAATTAGTTGTATAAGGTACCTGCATGCGCCACCTAAGCGAGAAAGGTCTTTACACCGCGTCAAACAAAAATTCTCTAACGTGATTGATATCCAATGGAAGATCTACTCAATACCTTCAAAATGAGCTAAGCCTCATCTAATTTGAACAGTTTGACGCTGAGATACAGCGTTTTGAAAAAAAAAAAAATATTTCAAGAAAAAATTTTAAGTGTACCCAATATGGCGCCACTCTGGAAATACTTCTTTTCATCCAGTTTAAAGCATAAAGCATGTCTGAAATGAATAAAATACAAACAAAAGAGAACATTTCTGATATCATTTTATTGAAAAATACATTTTGTCTTTGATTAAACCATAATACATATAGACTATATAAACTTCTAACAACCTAATTCAAATCAAGTTTTCGCAGTTAAAATTCATTAAAAATGTTGTTTTTGAATTAAAAAAAATTAACTTATGCAACATTTAATTCCAATATTTCTCAAATCTCTCAAATTGATGAACATTCTTTTTAGTATAATTTTAAATATAATTGAGACGTTCTCACTGAAATAGAACAGTTCAATTTTCAAAATGTCCGAGCTCATTTGGGACTAGCTATTGTCTTGGTGGCAGAAAAATTCTGTCTGATGTTTTTTCCTAGACAGTACTTATAAACGCATAACCTCAAGATCTTTCTCGTTATAGGATAGCCAATATCTGCTAAGCGTTTCATTCGACTACACAATTCTTGGTTCTGGACTGTCGTTAACGCATATGGTCGACTCATTTTTTCTTGACCTGCTCCAGAGCTTGAACTAAATTTTCTTTCGACCATGTTTGGCGGATATTTACCATCAATGGGTTGATTGTACCAGCTGGAACAAGAAAATAGGGGTGGCGCATATTGGGTACATTTGATAAAAATAACGAAGAGCTATTGAAACGGTTGATAAGACGGGCGTAAAATGAAAAAAAAAATTGGATGATGTAGATGGGATGTCAAGGAATCGAATGATTTGTCGCTCGATTTTTTTGGCCCAGTTTAAGGGTATTAAAAAAATTCGCACTTACCTGAGCAAAATTAGATCGAGAATCGAAATTGGTGAGAAAATGGAGAAAACAAGCTCTAACAAGTTGGTGTAAGCGTTCGATGAAAATGTTTTCTTTCCTCATTATTTAATTTTGCCGACAAGATTCTGTGCCGCGGCGATGCTCTAGACGCGCGTATATATGAACCAAAAGTATTCCAATTCTATCGATTCAAACGAGACATAAACTACTAAGCGATTATTAATTATTTGACTGGTGCAAGACGATGGGGGCAAGTGTCATTTTTGCTCGTTAAATTTGTCAAATCGGTAGTGAAATAGACGATTTAGCAGGAGGTGGAAATCGATTGATGAATTATGATGTAACGTACAATCGACTGCTCGATAATTCGAGCTCAATTTTTCTGGCAAAGTTGAAGTCTGTTAAAAATTCACTCACTCGTCGGTGGAATAAATTGGATGGAGTCTATTGATCGGTTGAGGGTAAGCATTCCCAACCGCCCAAAACATTTTGTTCCGGTATTATTCTATGTTATCAGTATTGTTCTTGACGCGCCAGTGCTGTAATAGCGCGTATATTCAACAGCTAAGGGGTCGGCTTTATCGGCTATCCCTATCTATACACCGTACTATATTCAATTACAATATGGGTCTAGCGGCCTTCTACCAACCATTATCTCAATCAATTATTTTCTATCTACCTTCTTTCATATATAGGGTTGTAATTCATATCTTCTTCTTCTTTTTGCTATTGGCCGTGGCCTCCGTCAGGAGCCCGATTTGCCACAATTCATATGTAATGCTCACGACGGAGCGTATTTTTATATTTGTTTGTCCCTATATAGTTGCAATGCATATGCATCACAACTGGCCCTATAGTTTTAGTTGGGTTCCGAACCACCGAGCCGCGGTGTGAATTTCAATGCACTTGAAAAAGTCAGAGGTGTATGCCGAGATTCGAACCCAGACCCTCTGGGCGAGAGTCAAGGGTCTTATCCCCTGAACCACCGCAGCTCTGTAATTTATATCCGATGTATATCCAGTACGTAAATGTAAGACTATTGTTATATTTTATACTAATTCTCTATTATTGTCAAGTACTAAAAACATATTATTGTATATATACATCTCTAAATGTAAAATTGTAAAAGACTACTATTAAATAGTGCAAATAGTGCACAACTGCGCAAATTATTAGATATTCACAAAGAAAATAGTAAAATTTTACTAATATTTTATTAATTTAGTGAAAGTTTACTATTTTTTAGTTAAAATTCTACTATTTGAGCAGTTGTGCAATTTGTTTTTTTACTATTTTAGATATAAAGGGCAGTGGATCCCGATTCTCGCACCATTTACTCACCAGCATCAGCTGAAAATCTTCTTGATGTGGGCGAGAGGACGACTATGGTGGGGGAACAACAATAGAAGCCGATCGGAATACTCCCAACCTCATTGATTTTCCCAGCACTCGGGCTAATTAATTACAGAATCTCCGCAAGCTGTTCATTCATTTTCTCAGTTTCCCGTTCAACACTTTTCCTCAAGTACAATCTTTGTTCTATTTGGACGCGTTCGTTTCTCTTCCACTTTTGCCTTTCCATTTTCGTAATGCAATCCATCTCTCTTACTTTAATTATGTGAGGCTGAAAGAAAAAGCCAAGTGACTATGAGAATTACGCACAAATTCACCTTTCCCTGCAGTTCCCAGTGCACGCAAAATTCAATAATGTTGATTAAATTTTTAATTTTAATTTAATTGGCTATACGTCTATACAGGGGTGATCAAATTGGCATTGAAATAAACTCAAAACCATGTTTCCATTGATAAAACTTTTGACATTCAACTGAAAAATACATACCTAAACCATCGTAACATGTCTAAAAAAACTCAACGTTTATCTCTTGAATATTGATTCATTCAACTCAGTTTTTCATTCCATAATTACATATTGAGATTGATTAAATCACTCAAAATAGACGGCAATTCTATTATTATAGAAGTACTATATAGCAAAGGGCTAGTTCCTACTATTAGAAGAATTTTCATTCATAATAGGAGCAATAAATGATAATTTTAAATTCCTGTTCAGGGGAAGTATGTTGAGCTCACTTGAGTTTCATTAAAACAAATCGTTTTGACAGTGTGCAAAATGATAGTTGGAGGAAAACTAATGTGACGAAAGATGAAGTGTTTTGCATAAAACTGATTAGGCATATTTAAATAAAAAAAATGAATATACTAATTTGGTTAGTCGAATGCAACCGGGTTCCCGAGTGCATC
Organism: Aphelinus atriplicis; assembly: GCA_020882685.1. Classification (NCBI taxonomy): domain Eukaryota; kingdom Metazoa; phylum Arthropoda; class Insecta; order Hymenoptera; family Aphelinidae; genus Aphelinus; species Aphelinus atriplicis. The sequence goes on along the minus strand of CM037073.1, from coordinate 85,900,154 downwards.
CCCTACCGGCCCAAATCCTGTTGCGGTGCCTATAGGCGTATAAGGGGTAGGAGTAAGTAGGATTGGTACGAGTACTACGCGAAAATCTTGATGCGGACGGATGGCTGGCCGCTGGCGAAGCGCATCGCACGTGTGTAATGTAACAAGAGGCGCGAGAGACACTATAAGGGATGATAGTCGCGTGATAATTACGAGAAACACTGAAACCGCGGCATCGACTATACCGACTATATCGAGCTGAGAGCTTTTCAACACGCGATCGGAATATTAACAGCAGCAGTTTGGTCTCTCTGTCATAAGCTGTGTACGCGAGTACTTTTGATATATATAAGAGTGTGGTTAATGATCATTGTATTACAAACGACTTGACTGTTGGTGCGTAGATTTTCTCGACCAAGTGGCTTATTCTTTTCGTTGTTTTCCGTCGTTCCATTGTTCCTTCGAGCCGCTCGTGTGCTTTTTCCTCTCAATCAAATTACAACAAATGACTGAATTCGATAATTTTTCGGTTTTTTCTTCGATTTTCCAAATGCGTTTTTCCGATTGCATACACGCAATATATTTCCAACGCAGTGCTTCCAATACCGGGTGCAGTAATCAAAAGCAGCATAGAATAGCGAACGTGAGCGAATCCTATCGTGTTTTTTAATGTGGAGAGATGATTAGCAAAGCGACTAGCTAGTGTATACGCATCGAAACAATAAAAAAGCATGGAAAGGAAGCGATATTACGATGGAATGTAATAAGTCATTCAGCAAGAGGACATAATAATCATTATGCATTCACGTACGAAGTGTTATTTCCGGTGAATAATAATCAGTGATCTCGTGATGAAATTAAATAATATTCTTGGCTGTATGGCGTGTCTCGAGTATGCAGGAGAAATATTGTCGATCGAATTAGGGTAGGTTTTCAAGTCGTTTCGACACTACGCAAGTACGAGTCGAGTCTCCTACCTGAGAATATAATTCCAACTTGCCCCAAGTCGAGCGTGGGCTATACATATTGATGCGCAGTAATGTGGGCGATTTTCGAACGATGATTTGGATAAAGTCCCCCATGGTGTGTGGCCGAAGAGGGGCTCGTTCACTGCACTAATCCAAAATCGATTGAATGATGAATGCGAAAAGTAAGGCTTAACAGCTAGGAGGGGCAAATCGGTGGGGTTCAGCCCCGACTCCCCGCGTTATCGGCGCTGTCCATCTGCTTATCTGACCAAATGATAATGTATAGAGGACTTGAATCTTATGTCAGAACTCGAGGGACGTAGCCGCGTATGTATGCGGTGGGTCAAGTGCTGCATGCGGGCCGTGCGGCGCAGCGGTCGCGGCATCACGGCATTAGCATGCGCGAATTATAATTGGAATCGATTTCTATGCTGGATTGGCCCTGGCTGCGTGACTGAGTTGTCCAATCGGCAGTTCCTCGTTGCTTTCGGCATTGTCCATTGTATGTTTATAGGATATCCATGTCCAAAGATGCTCGAGCCCGCTCGCGACGCCCCTTGCTTCCCCGCCGCGGCGATTCGCATACCGATAAGTTCCGATCGCCTGAAAATATATTCCCGCTGCGGCCCAGCACGTGTTTGCGCTTCGGCCAGGTAGGATGAGAGGAAACGGAACACGCCGCCGCGGCCCCTCCAGCCGACTCTTGAGCTGCTCGGGATCAAATGCTCTTTCAAATCACCCATCTCGATCATTGCGTATTGTTGCAGATCCAAGCTCACAGATCGCGACCACCTGTCGATCGATTCGCGATTGTCCTGATTGTTGGGCTGAATTTTGCTTTGGCTCGATTGAAAATTGAGACAGAAGGCCATTTTTGTAAATTTGAGAATAACATATGAATCGATGCGTCGATTACAAGCAGGTCGCGACGAGGGGGCGTCATGTGCCTCTATATATTTCACCAATGTGCTCTGGTAATTTGTATTTCAACAGCGACGACGACAGCTTCGATAAGTCCGTCTCCGTCGACGCGAGCATTATACTCTGTTTGCATTGGCCAGTGGCTCTCTGTACATTTCCGAGAGAATCAACGACGTATTTATGAAGAGTTTTATAAGACAGATATAATGTGGGCCCCCAGAACAGTTTAGTTAGTCTTTCCGGTTGGAAACAACATGAAACTTGTGCAGTGACGAGCTACCCAAAATCAATCGATCGCCGTTTGAGGGGCTACTATCTGAGATTATCTACAAGTATCTTCTGGTATTCGTTATGCAGAATAATTCCGAGTCCCGGTGGAATAAGTCGAGCGACTTGGTTTCATTTCAAATTCCACATTTCAAATTCCAAATTCAAACAATTATTAGCAATATTGTGGAGAAATTTGTCACGTTGGAGTCTTGTATTGAAATGAAAAAAAGCTAGGTAACTAGACCCAATGTCGCACTTTTCTGACATTTCGCACAATTTTCGTTTGGTCTCCTCGGTCGTACTGCTACAGATCGCAATTATGGACCTAAAACCAAAAATCGAACGACGTTTTGAAATATTGCGTAAAACTCAGCGAACATCGTAGGAATTTTTGAAATTATATAATGTAATCCAGTCGGTTTAATAAAAATTATGAAGCAACTTTGATAAAATGTTGGCCGCGAGATAAAATAGGCAGGTCTCTTGAGACATGGAGATTATCGTGCGATACAGCTCAAATTGGAACAATTCAAAACCGCCAGCTAGCTCGCGCACCAGGGTAGATCGAGCGGGGCAGTGAAGGGGAGCGAGTCGATGGAATTGTGATCACCCACTAAACGTAGCGCGCAACGTGCCCAGCATCAGGACAGATTTTTCAAGTTGACGTGGGTGCGCGAATTATTTTGCAGTGGCCGGATCACGAAGAAATAAAGACGCGTACACGTGCGGGCGCAGTCCTGAACAGGGGTCGGTCACTCGACCCTAATAAATACGAGTCCTAATAAATAGCCACGACCCCGTGACTCTTTCGGACTCGGCAGGTCGCGGCTGCCGGCCCGGCCACTATTGTCCAGTTGCGTTGGAAAAAGTAGCCAGAAATCAAGGGGATAGGGTAGCTGCGCACTCTCTAGGTGATTTTTTGGATTGTCACGGCCGCGGCGCGGAAAAAAGTTGATACCCCAGCAGGGCTGCAGGTTTTCCATTTATGCAGATCGACTTATCACGTTGGCGTTGTACGGGTTAATTGTTACATCAAACGCGCAGTGTTTATCAGTGACAAGTTCAACAGACATGCCTGAATGCCGGCTGTTTGAAAAATCATTGATGACTCGCTGCAGATGATTGGACCAACTTCCAAGCCAAGTTCAATCGCTAAATATGTGCGTCAACAGCTAATTGTAATTGTAACGCATTGAAAGATAAAAGGGCATGCGATAAGATGTGATCTTTCGAAAAAATCGGCTATTATATTTTGATGAGGATTCATCGCGATTTATTGGTTTTGGGCAGCTCAACAGTTTGATCGCGACGAAGCTGATGCGGGTGGAATAATTGATGATTGTCATTTGCGCTAGGGAAAAAAATTTAGACAAAGTTTATCTGGGATAATGATCACAGAGAAAAATGCAATGCTGGGTACGTGCAGTTGAGATTTTCAGAAGCGAGTATTTTGTTGAGCTACCAAACAACGGATTGGTTGTAACTTGCATCCTTCCATCAAGATGGAAGATTTTGTTTTATTGGGCGAACAAACCGGCTGCCCCCGGCTGGGGAGCTTACAACGTATAGCAGTGCAGTGCTCGAGGGTGCATGGAAAGCGCGGCTGCGTGATCGAGCGGAGTCTAGCTGAGTAGAATTAGGCTCAAAATGACCATGGTGTGGATGTTGCGAGGTGGTAGCAAAATAACAATTGGAATTGCTTCAGAACAGTCTCAAGGAAGACATGTTCACCTCCGCACGCTGAAAACCATGTGCGTCTTGAGTTATCAACAATTTAGTGAAAAAATGTGCATTTTTTTTCATATTATCGCGAATAACTCAAAAACTATGAGGTTTAGGAAGATAATTTATAGGAAAAATTATGTTCCTGACAAAATTTTGCACAAGATAGCATTGGTTTCATATCAAAAAATTTATTTTTACAATGTGTTATAGCTTAAATAACATTAAAAAAGCAACAAAATGTTAACATATTTTTACAAGTAACTAAAGTCGATGGAAATGCTCGCCGTTCGAGATTTGGGTACTTCATTATGATATAAATACCCATGCAAAATTTCATTTGAATCGGATTATTAGTTTTTGTGCAATCCATTTGTTAACTTACATTTTTTCTTAAAATTGTCAACATTGTCACATCCAGAATCCGGCCTGAAATTGGTCGCCAATTTTTTTTAACATACTTTCTAAGCTGATCTTTCAATTGACATAGTTATTTCTACCATTTCACATATTTTTACAACTTTATGATTTTTTTTTTAAAACCGGACAAATTTCACCTTATAAATAAATTGAATATCTTCCTCATTTTTTGATCTTTTTGAAAACTAAAAAAAGATATGAAATCTACATAAATAGCCGCTCACTTTAAGTTTTTGTTTGTCGGAATCGGCCCAGTAGAACCGGAGTTATATTGTTATAAACATATTAGTTGTTTACGTCAAAATGGTAGCAACTACAGCGATAAAAAAAATACTGTTGGCTTTTCTAATATGTACCACATTCTGGTACTTTCGATGAAATGTGTTTCATGATGAGAATGTTTGCAAAAAAAATTCATGAAACAGTCCGATAATGCCCAAAACCGGCTCTCTCAGCCGACTCGCCGGCCGGGCGGGGAGAGGGGGGAGCGCGCGACAGACTCGCGAGTCGGTGAATATCGACTTCAAATTGGACTCGCTCGGAAAAATCCTTGATATCTCTGTACCTATTCATCGTAGAAGGATGATTTTTTTTTTAATTCGATATAGAAAATCACGAGAAATGCAATGGTCGAATCAGCACTTCAAAAAAATCATCATATCGATCTACATTTTTCATGTTCCTTCCTATTTATTTATAAATTGACATTTCAAATTTCTAAATTGCCTCCTACAGAATCCGCCGCTAAACAACATTCATTGCGCGTTTACTGCCAAATTCAGAAATGGCTCGATTTAAATGTGGAAATTGAAACACAATGGGGTTGGTTATTACAAAATAATCGATTGTATCCAAAAAAATTAGAAGTTGGCGAAAAATTAGTACCTGATGATATTTCCAAATATGTCAGCTGTAAATGCACCAAAGATTGTTTTAAAAATTGTAGTTGCGTGAAGCATGGTTTTAAATGCTCACAATATTGTTCTAATTGTTTGGGGAAAAATTGTAAAAATTGCAAAGTTCATTTGAATCTTGACGATCTTGATTTGAATAGTATAAATAAAGATAAGGATGATGATAAAGAAGATGAGAGAATGGGAACTTGTGAAGAAGATAACTTAGAATTGAGTGATATGAGCGATATCGAGGATGAAAGTGAAATAGAAGATTACGAGGTATTATATCCACCTAAAAAGATGCGAATAGAATGAATGAACATGTGTTTTGTATAATAAGATATGATATAGAAAACAATAAACTGTTATTTATTTACTCTTGATATACTTTGGAATTATATAATTATGTTGCATGAAAAAAAAGAGACAAATGTAGATGTAGAGAGAAAAATGTAGATCGATATGATGATTTTTTTGAAGTGCTGATTCGACCATTGCATTTCTCGTGATTTTCTATATCGAATTAAAAAAAAAATCATCCTTCTACGATGAATAGGTACAGAGATATCAAGGATTTTTCCGAGCGAGTCCAATTTGAAGTCGATATTCACCGACTCGCGAGTCTGTCGCGCGCTCCCCCCTCTCCACGCCCGGCCGGCGAGTCGGCTGAGAGAGCCGATTTCGGGCATTAGCGGACTGTTTCATGAATTTTTTTTGCAAACATTCTCATCATGAAACACATTTCATCGAAAGTACCAGAATGTGGTACATATTAGAAAAGCCAACAGTATTTTTTTTATCGCTGTAGTTGCTACCATTTTGACGTAAACAACTAATATGTTTATAACAATATAACTCCGGTTCTACTGGGCCGATTCCGACAAACAAAAACTTAAAGTGAGCGGCTATTTATGTAGATTTCATATCTTTTTTTAGTTTTCAAAAAGATCAAAAAATGAGGAAGATATTCAATTTATTTATAAGGTGAAATTTGTCCGGTTTTAAAAAAAAAATCATAAAGTTGTAAAAATATGTGAAATGGTAGAAATAACTATGTCAATTGAAAGATCAGCTTAGAAAGTATGTTAAAAAAAATTGGCGACCAATTTCAGGCCGGATTCTGGATGTGACAATGTTGACAATTTTAGAAAAAATGTAAGTTAACAAATGGATTGCACAAAAACTAATAATCCGATTCAAATGAAATTTTGCATGGGTATTTATATCATAATGAAGTACCCAAATCTCGAACGGCGAGCATTTCCATCGACTTTAGTTACTTGTAAAAATATGTTAACATTTTGTTGCTTTTTTAATGTTATTTAAGCTATAACACATTGTAAAAATAAATTTTTTGATATGAAACCAATGCTATCTTGTGCAAAATTTTGTCAGGAACATAATTTTTCCTATAAATTATCTTCCTAAACCTCATAGTTTTTGAGTTATTCGCGATAATATGAAAAAAAATGCACATTTTTTCACTAAATTGTTGATAACTCAAGACGCACATGGTTTTCAGCGTGCGGAGGTGAACATGTCTTCCTTGAGACTGTTCTGAAGCAATTCCAATTGTTATTTTGCTACCACCTCGCAACATCCATGCAACTTCCTAATACTACTCAGCTAAGTCGGGGTGGGGGGCGCGACGGTACCGGCTCGCGCAGCGCGCGATAAACGAAACTGCGGAGAAGCGCGTGGCTTCGGCCAGTCAGGCGGAAACTGCGCGACTGCAACAAGCGCGCGCCAATCGGCAATCGGCAATACGTATAAAGAGCTGCTCGAGCGGGCCAGCAGCGAGAGTTTAGTGAATTGTTGGATCGAGTGCGAGCTCCGATCGCGGATGGGGGGGCCGCGAGGCTCTGACCAGCCGCTGCGGTGAATTGCCAATAATTAGCAGCAGCGACCCACAGACACCGGCACAGAGACATGCAGTCGACGACGGGGATGGTGATGACGATGGTGGGCAACGCGACGGCCGCGGCCATGAGGGACGAGAGGACCAGGCTGGCGGCCCTCTTCAAGTTCACCCTGTTCAACGTCGTCTACGCCGTGGGCATACTCGGCAACATCGCCGCCCTCGTCATACTCTTCCACAAGGACAAGGTTCGTCCCCACTTCATCTCACCCGACAATTTCACCACATTCGATAACTTTTCATCTCGACTCTACTGCACACTCGAAATTAACTTGATCAACAGTGAGACTCAATTTCATAAACTAATCCGCCCGATTACACTCACCTTCTCTTTTTCCCCCTATATTCCAGCGAATCATCAGTGATTTTATGATGTATCAACAGTACATACTGTAAATGTATAGGATCGAAAATTATTCGCGACAATAGTTCTCCGGCAAATCGAAACTTTAGTATAAAATGGCTACGTGTATGTGGCTTATTCATGTACCCTAGAAGCATTTCCAACAGTTTTGTCACGATTAGTCATTAGAATTTGACAAGCTCTCCAAGTGAAACATTTGTAAAATTTCTACTATTTTATTGAATGTTTTTAAATTTTATTGAAAGTTTGACCAAGTTTTGATTCCGTATGTCAAATTATATTCACTAGTGATATTAAAAAAGAGAAATTAACTGTCAAATGAAAACTACTGAACAGTAATTTTTAAGTGGTTTAAATTCAGTGAGTACACATATTTAGTCGGTACATCATGTACGAAGCTGTTTTATTTACTGGCATTTATTATATATGCTGTATGTGAATTTAAAGTTAAATCCACGCTAATAATGTTGAGGAAAAATGTCACCAGCGTGTGAGTTTTATTTTTTTTTCTTTCATTAAAGTATGGATAAACTTTATTCAGATAATGAATCGAACCATGGTTAAAATAGCTGCGAGTTATACGGAAGTAACCGCCACTTGAAATATTGCTGGTAATCACTGAGATATCATTGTACAATGAGCGGAAGACGATAATATTTTCCTTGTGAGGGACATACCTCAAGCTTTTGAAATGCAAAACCCAATTGTCACCAGTATTGGAGCAATGACTTGGATGTCTTATGTGTAGCATTTTTCGTGTATGACAGAAAAAAAGGCAAGGATCGCAAATACAATAAGTAAATTTGTTTCAAACGGATTGGACTGTCAGGCAGGTTTTATGTTTTATTTCGCAAGTTTTTGTTAATGGAAAATAATTCTATGCAAATGTTCGCGTGGCTTTTGAGTTAAACAAATATCGTTAACGAAGTTGATGCGGTAACTTTTCAACGGCCCACGCGTAATAATGTGCGGGGAAGTTTAAGCCTAATGAGTTGTGTCCCTCCACTTGGACGGGGCGGTGCAATAATTCTCCTGCTTAACTTTTGCTCATATTCGTTTTGGATGTATCATCTTTGGTAACATTAGACGACGATGTGACGAGAATAAATATGAATCGTGGCTCTTGTATTTTCTCATCGCGCGTCAAGAGAATGATTAATTGTCCGGATCGATTGTACTTGGTGTGCAGTTAACGGAAATCGAGAAGACTCGAATCATTGAATTCGCCATTGAACGATTGCATTTACCCCAGTTGATATACGTTCATATTTGTTCCAAGGGAAAAAGACAATTGATTGTCCATCGAGTTTCCGATAGTATTTCCTATATTTTTTCTGCTCGACGTATTACATTGTGCAAAATGTTCCAAGAAATTCGTATTCGGCTCTCCGATCTACTGTCTAAATTTGAAAGATCAATTGATTTGTCGTGCGCGAACATGAAGTTTTCCATCCATGAGTCGTGGAGCCAAATGAGATTTGTAAATAGGATAAATGAGAGGAGAGAAAAAGCCGGCCGTGCAGCGAGCATGGGTCGAGGGAAACACAAGGAAAAGTATTGAACTCGAGCTGTGCCGCATCGTATCGCTCGAGCCGAGCAATAAGCCACCCCCGCCGCGCCGCGCAGCAATTATTGCCGGCATGCGCGTCTCCGCGGGAGGACGGGACGCGGCCGTCTAAATTGAGCTTTCGTGGGCTGTTGTGGGCTGTTGTGGGCTGTTGGAAAAGGGCCTGACGCGGTTTTGCTTGGGCTGCTGCAGAGGCGGAACCGGAAGCACCTGCTGATGCTGCGCTGCCTCACGATCAACGACCTGATAGCGATGGTGGGCACCCTGTCGCAGATCTACATCGGCAAGTACAGGAGCCGCGACTCGTTCTGCCACATGCACGTGATATGGAGGGCCTTCGGCCTGTTCAGCGGCTGCGTCGCCCTCGTCATGGCCGGCGAGAGGTACCTCGCCCTCACCCGGCCCTTCGCCTATCAGAAGGTAAGCTTCGTTTATTTCTGCCCCTTTCGCCTCAAAGTCCCTCTGCCCTCCAGTGAGCCGTCAAGTGTGCGTCATCGCAAGTGTGGCATTTTGAAAAAATCCTCTTTTTCAACGGGTGGCCGGCCGGGTTATTACGTCCCCTAGACCGCGACTAAATCAATAATCCATTGTGACATTCGATAGGGGCTACGTACGTTGACGTTGAATGATGAAAGATTGAATTGTGAGAGGCTGGTGGCCATCACATGATAACAATCGAACGGTACGTCGATCAATTTCTTTAAAACATCACTCACCCGCGCATCGGGGGGCAAATTGACAACGACTCCGACACACTACTGATCCATATAACACAGTAATCAATTTCACATCCAACGAATGTCAAATAAAGCGTACAATAGTATTTTTTTCTTTTTTTTTTGAGGAAATATTTGGGCAAATCAACATAACGACGATTCCGCATCTTGGCCCAGTCTGAGACAGCGAAATGTGCGACTCCTTAGGATACGCGCGCGCACGGTTGAATCTGCGGGTTTGCGTGAGTGAATCCCGAACCTCAGTGACCATCAGCAATTCGCTGCAGAAATTGTAAGGGTAATCACAGTTTTTACTCGAGGAGGCTTTTTTCTTTAGATTCTATAGTCGATTTGAGAAATGCGCCATATATAGAAAACCTGGCACAAACGTATCGGAAGCTGAGTTTCGAACCAATCACCAAAATTTCCCTTTTCATAACGTATTGCTCAAAATTACCGACTTTTTCCCTGTACTTTTTACCATAGCTTGGCTAGAGCTGTAATCTCGCGAGTAGATGGAAAACCATTAGAAAATGAGTGGTAGCCGAATTAGAGTCACTCTTTACAAGGAGCCTGATGAATACTATATCTTTGAGCTGTTCAAAAATGACGTAATGTATTCTCTAACGATTTTGGATCTACGGGAGGCTTGTCCTTTCCTTTATGCAACGTGCAGTATAACACTCTGTTCACTCGCTCTCCCCTTGTTACGTAACGTTCCTTAGCAACAATAATTGCAAAGAATTCCACATTTTATTTTTGATCCTTTCATTGATAATCTAAGTCACAAAATATCATAGAATAAAATGGGAATAAATAATTGCTGTTGACAGGTTCGATACCGTTACATACATGCAGGCCAATTCCACGGAACTTGAGATCTTTATACGACGAATAAATTCGGGCTTGGTGGACTATCCCAAGATGATATTGCGAGAAAAAAATTCCACGCTCCCCGGGCTGGATTTGAACCAGCGTCCTCCTGATCTCCGGTCAGTTGCGATATCCACTACGCCACCGGGAAGACGGCAGCTCTCCACATCCCTGGAGCATGAATTCATTTTCCCGCAATATCACCTATATACACGATCAAAATCGCGTAGCAGATCGCTTGAATCTGTACGATCAAGGTCCGATCGTATTGTTACAGATTCCCTAGGGAATCGATCGGACCTTGATCGTACAGATTCAAGCGATCGAATTAGATCGTGTATATAGGTGATATTGCGGGAAAATGAATTCATGCTCCAGGGATGTGGAGAGCTGCCGTCTTCCCGGTGGCGTAGTGGATATCGCAACTGACCGGAGATCAGGAGGACGCTTGTTCAAATCCAGCCCGGGGAGCGTGGAATTTTTTTCTCGCAATATCATCTTGGGATAGTCCACCAAGCCCGAATTTATTCGTCGTTTGAAACATGTGGACGTTAAAAAATAATTATTTGAGATCTTTATGTTATTGGCATTTAGAACATCAGGTAGAACATCGAACGTGAAACATCATAATATACAATATTTTCATGGATTTGCGTTGTTACCAACAGCATTGTTCCGATTTGATTTCCATGAAATTTGATCGACGGGAGGCTTGAGCAAGTGTGCACGGCATAATATGAATAGCGAGGCGCGCGGCGCGGCGGTTCGAATCAGAAAATTATTTTGGGCGCTCGTGCAGTTTCCCTCTCGCATCCGCGCGTCAATCGCCGATGCGCCAATTCGTCGAGTGCTCGTGTGCAGGTACCTTTACAAATCCGAGCTTTCCCGAAGCTTCGGATTCGCTTGTGGTCGTTTTGAATGACTCGTCTCGCGCCAATGTGTCGTTGTGTGCAATGGTTAGTTTGAAAAATATTGCGAGCTAAAGTGTGCAGTGCAGGCTCAACTATATGCCCGAATTCGACCGTCGAGTGTCGTACGTGTGTGACTTCAATCTAATTATTCCTCACGCTCGTACTGATTTTGTACGTACCAACGGCTGAATGGGATTGCAAGTGATCACGGCTCACGCGAATCACTCGTTTATTTTTTGTGCCAACTCGTACTTAGAATTTAGTCCCTGGCCCTAAGCTGTAATTAGATCCAAGTCGTCGTCCGGGAGTAATTGAGTTTCAAGGCTCGATATACATTGAAATCGTAATCTACGATCTAATCTGTTTTGAAAGCCATTGAGATTAGTCCATCTCATTACTACTGAATCCAACTGATAAAGCGACTCCATCCGCGCTTCATTTAGTATTTATTCATTGATTAATGCCCGTAAAAATAGTAACAGCTCATCACTATTTTATCAAAACTATATTCCTTTTTTCCATACGACTGTAGAAGCATACAAATGCCCCGCATATGTTGTCTGCAGAATAGTGAAGAGTCAGATATTGTTGTTGGCTCGTTCACCAAACTAAGAATCACCAAAAGATAAAAATGTCTTAAGAGTCACGAGATTGTCTCCCGTGTATTTACAAACACCAAGTAAAAATAAATATGCGAGTAAACATATGAAGAAGATATTGTATTCGTTCGCGTTGCGGATAATAGCCGAGAAATAAAAAGCAGATTAAAATATTTCGTATTGAGGGACTTTATCAGTTGTCAGAAGTGCAGTTTTTCTTGAATTCGATAAATATCAACTCCATAAGTTTCATCGAATTGCAATCGTCATTCACCCCATCTCAATGTGGTCTTCAAAAATCATTGGATCTTATCCGTGAGCAAGTGAATATTACGACAGACCATAATAATCGGATATGGACTCACGAGTTATGACTCGGGAGTACGAGCACAGGCGAAGAGTTGCAATTGAAGCAGCTATGTACGTCTACTAATAAATTATGTATCATGCTGGATTTTAATATTTGCGACTCCAAACTCACTTTCCATGCAGTCTTATATTATATTAGAGTGATAAGTAAGAGTAATAAGATTTTTCAGAAAACTCTTCAAGGTTCATGTAGGTACCCAGTATGCGCCACCTAAATGGAACGGATCACTGCACCTCGTCAAGTGTGAATTTCCCGAGGGGGTTGGTGGCGAATGGAAGCTTTACTGAATACTTTCGAAACGAGCCAAATTTTATTGAATTTGGATTTTTCTACGCTGACATATAGAACTTTGAAAAAAAATATTTGGCGTAAAATATGCGAGAATACATCCAACATGCGCGCCACCCACAGACTACTTTTTTCCATCCGGTCTTTTTTTGTGGCGCATATTGGGTATGTACATTTAGATTTTGTTCCCTGAAAATATTTTTTGTTTTTAAAGTTTTATACGTGAGCGACGATTCAGCGAATTGAATACGGCTCGGCTAATTTCGAAGGTATTGAATTCACACTTGACGAGGCAATTGTGTTAGGTGGCGCATATTGGGTACATGCAGCGTACCTTATATTCGGCCACTATTTTCGCTGTCGCATGGGATACTCAAGTTTTGCTGAAATAACGTTAGCGCATCAACTGTTGCCTCGGCATCCCGGGCGTCTCGGCTGCAACTCGATCAACCCCGGACGTGTCTCTGCTTCATTGCAGTCCTCGATTCTCCGCTACTTTGCTGAATAAAGATATGCGCGAAAGGTCGAGGGACGGCCCTCTGTCGGTCCCAAGTCGCGCGAGAGTGACTCTTGAAAATCGTTGTCGAGAGGGGATGTTGCCGCGGTGGGTATTTCGAGCTCAACGTATCGCTTTTCTTGATAAGATGCGCAATTTGCGACATAGGCCGATACGCGCAAGTATAGAAAGAAGTATTTTTTGGAAATATAGAAAAGTATTTACGTTGTGCAGCACGAAATTTAACGCAATTCCCACGATTCAACATTCAATGTGTTAGCCTTTCATCAGTGCCTACGACTACGCGCGTTGACGTATTTATTTCAAAATTTGCGCCTGTATAAACAAGCAAGGCATTTCGCATAGACATAAATATTCTGCACATTTTAATTTATTAATGACGATCAGAGAATCGAATGAAAGCCCATCGAATCATTTTTTTCATATATGCGTATAATATCGACCTCGTTTCAAGCATTCTTCTACACGTATGATCCTGAATTAGAATCGAAATCAATGGGGATTGATGATGATGGAGGCTACTCTAGATACGTATGACAAATAACTCAAGTTACCTGATATTACACGCAACTTGTCGGCCACCATTCAAACTCCCACCATCAGTTTGTATTAGTGTAGATTATATTTGATGCGCTTTCCCGGTGCAAACACAGCATGTCTGCGCAATCATGCGCACAATTTATCAATAATCATTATTCGAAAATGTTCATCTTTATTGAATCATTCTCAATTCACTTTCTGGCTGCAGTTATTTACATCGCGAATACTCTATCCAACATCAATACTGTTACCGTGGATCGAGTCATTTCAAACGAATAAAAACGGATCTTAAAAAATACTGTGGATGTGTGAGTTGATATTTTATCAATAACGGTCCACATCTCTCGTGCATTTGTACGATTTTATCACGAGACGTATTGAAGAGACTGCAGTATGAAAATAGTTTGCGAGCATATTTCCAAACGAACGCTGCATTTGAAAACTCGTACAAATATTTCTTTCGTATTAACTTCCATAGCCGGACAATTAAATAAAAATGTGTCATGTCGCTCTGTGGAGAAGGATCAAGTTTCGACACCAATAAAGTTTTTTGGTTCTTGTGCAGTACCGTCTGATTGAAGCATTTCGATTGTCGTAGTTAATTAGATCAAATTGGCGCGAGAGCTTGTGATCCTTCTCTATGGATTCCTTGTCTGGATGTACTTCGAACAACTGCACCCAATTGATTTCTCACTGCCTCGAGACGTAGATAACGTCTTGATCGTTGCGACGTTATACGAGTCGCGGGTGGTTTATAAGCCGATAAGTACTTTCTAGCTGAGAAATGCTGAAATTGATGTTTCATTATTTTTTGCTTTCTCAAAGAGAAAGCTTTGTAATGGGGCAAAAATCGACCCACCGAATTGGACCTCGGGACCTCGATTTTCGTAATCTACGGGTCGAAAAACATGGAAATCCAAAAGTGTCTGTATGTATGTGTGTGTGTGTGTGTATGTATGTATGTATGTATGTATGTAACGTTTTTTTTCGTCCACGATAACTCTCGAAGGAATGGTCCGATCTTTTTGAAATTTTGCACACAGGTTAGTCACGGCAAAATCTCGGCCGAGTTCAATTTTCAGCAAAATCCGTTGTTTATTTCTCTAGCAACCGTTGCTAAGGTGTAAAATTTTTCGTTTCTTTTGTCTAGGATAACTTTCGAAGGAATCGTCCGATCTTGCTGAAATTTCGCACACCGGTTAGTTATGGCAAGATCTATCACGATTTCAATTTTCAGCAAAATCCGTTGGTTATTTCCTTAGCAACCGTTTCTAACGTGTTTTCTCACAAATCCTTATGAGTGCTCATTGGGGCAAGCCGGAAAATCAGTTTTAAGTCACACTCGATGGCCAAGGACACTGAATTGTTCTATATTCTTCATAGCAACCGTTGTTTACTTCCCTAGCAACCGTTATGAAGGTTGGAAATTATTAATTTAAGATCTATTTCCATCATTTTCGACGGCAAAGGACACAAAATCTTCCCAATTAGCTCCTTAGCAACCGTTGTTCGCCGCCCTAGCAACCGTTGCTAAGGGGGAAAAAAATTGATGTAAGTTTCGTTTCCAGTATTTTCAACGTACTATAGAGAAAATTGGAAAAATTTGGTGTCTTTTGCCCTCGAAAATGATCAAAATAGAATTTGAATTGATCATTTCCAACCTCAGCCGTCGAAAATGATCAAAATGAGTCTTCAAGTTTGCTAAATACGGACTTAAGGAGAGCACGGATCGATTTTAACCACAGTTCCAAATGTCTCGCATCGTGTAGAACCTAGAACCGTTTGCTTTGTTGCATTTGATCAAATAATAAAAGAGCCCGAGCAGACATCAACACTCGCGACAAAGTTTGGTCAATTGAAAAAGAACGACACTTTACACAGTCACAAAGATACGAATTGAACTGATTAAATAATATTTTTGTAATCTTTGAAAAATAAATGATAGTATCTACGCTAGTGGAAAGGTGAAAATACAGGTTTGGGATGCGTTGGTGGGTGATGTTGAAGCTTCTTTGAGAAAGCATACTGCTAAGGCACTTGGCAGCGGTTTTTTTCTCTCTTCTGATTTATCGATAACCGAAGGATGAATCAACTTTTCATTTATAAATCTTACACTGAAACTTGTAGAAGAAATTTGGAACAATCGTACGTATTCTTCTTCAATCTCCTAATGTGGGAGAAAATGTAATTTTGAAATCAGCCGGTAAAAATGAAGTAAATGTCAAAATTGTGTACCATAATTTTGAAAATTTTCGCTGAACATGAAATGTGACAAGAAATATTTATATGTGATTCACTATTTTAATGCACGACGAAGCAATCATGGAAATTTGAAAATTCGTTAAGTTTGCATTTGAATATATTGTTTAGTCATGTGTTAGCCATTGAGTACGTATAGCTTAGAAATTAACATTATAATTTCAAATTATTCAACTGCAGAAGTTTATTAATAAATAAGAATCTCTAGAACTATAGTTGGGAGTGAACTTTCGAATATTCATCGTTGAGCTACAAAAGTATACACATACAAGTCTACCTGTATCGAAGACCGAGACATGTTTTTTTGTTGAATTCTATGAAGATATTTTGGGAAGTTTTGGAAGAATACACGTGGAGGTCAGTGCACTGCTGAACATCTCGAACGTTTCTTTGTGAGACAGGTCATAAAGTCAAACGTCTGCTCCAGTACATATGTAAAAAATATGTTGTGCGATTTATGTCAAGATTTTTGTGTTTAATATACGTAGGAAAAACAATTGAAAAACGTTTATTCGCATGGTCAAATGCAACAAGTTTAATACATGCCTATGTCCATCTTAAAATTGGCTCAATTCTACAGCACTGATCGCTCTGGTAGTGACTATTCGTTTGAGCTTGCAGCTGAATTTGGACGAGCGAGAAAGCAATGCGGCCCCGGAGTACCTCGCAATGCTGACAGTCGATGTGAATAATTCCGAGTCAAGGTCCTGTCAAGCAGAAGCACCTCGAACATTTCTATTTTGGAAAACTCGGTGAGGCAGGCGCAGGGTCGGTCGACTCGCCTCGCGAATCATTGCCTGCAGTCGATATGTAATCAAACTCGGGCTGATTATTTCTTGACCCCATTCACGTGTTTCCCAATGATTTTGCAAATCTATTAATCGCAGTCATCGCACGTGACTCGTGATCGACCCGTGGAAGAAAGTAATCAGTACTATAATGTCTTGTCCATTTGATGCGGCTGAATGGACAAGACTGACGAAAAGGTAAAATCAATAAAAAGGATCATCCACGGCAAAAACCACCCGAGCTCATATCGTTTGAATGAATGGCGATCGCTTGGGAATATACTTAAGTACGTCAACGTCAATACGTAAAAAAGCATCTGTAGATGCAATTACATTTTTGCCCGGAGCTTGAGTACACCCCGTGCATGTGCTGCGCAGGTGTCCATAAGATATACTTGGACTGGAATATGCGCGAGATAAGGGGTCGGTTTCGAATGATCTGTGACAAATACTAGTTAATGGCTTTAAAAATCTCCAGCAGGTGACTCATCCGATGATCGTGAGATGCATGATGTTGCTGTGGGTGGTGGCGCTCTCGCTGACGGTGCCGCCGCTGTTCGGGTTCGGTCTGTACGACAGGGTCTGGGTCCAGAATAAGATGACCCTCGATTGGCAGTGGCAGTGCGGCAGGTACAGGGACGCCGACCACCCGACCGACATCGCTTACGCCTACGTCTGGTTCTCATTCGGTGAGTTTCATACCCGTCATATATCCCGCATCAATATTTACTCGAATTCGAATTCCGTCGTGCGCCATTACCTACACACGAGCTCGGCTCTTTCTGTCCGTTGAAATATTTCATATGGACTTTTTCCAGAATCTATTACGTGAGAACGTGTACTTGATTATTAAATTGCGCGCCGGTTGAATATTATCAGCAGGATTGGATACATTCCGCGATAAAGCTGGACCAGCTGGACGAACATTGAACATAGTGACTGCACCTCTATTGTCAATTTTCAATAATATCTGACGTACCTTTAGTGACAGCTGTTACTCGGAAAAATCGAATCTTGAAGAAAATTTGGTTTATGTTAGAAGAACTGTTATTTTCTGTTATTGTCCCTGGAGGAGTATGTTTAGCAGAAGAAGAAATCTTCTTCTCGCATCTTGTTGGACCAACATTTTATTTTCGCTCGAGTGTAGTTACAGAGTGAGCTCTCTACCCGCATCTAAGCATTCATAATTAGTCTATAGGGATAAAATTGATCAACTGAAAGAAAAAATGACTTGAGAAAAAAATGTGGATACTGCTCGCTGTTGGAATAACTGTTTGTCGGTTTCTCGTCCGGAATTTTGCCTCGACTCAACGATATAAATGAGGTTGAATATCGAACTGCGCGATTCGACGTGAGACTCGAGCTGGGGCGAGTTAGGTGACTCGAGGGTCAGCTGTGACGTGGATGAATTGTGTCTTGTGTGTTATAGGTTCTCTGCTGTGCCTGTCGATCGTCTGGTGCAACCTGATGGTGGCGAGGGCGCTGCGGAGGCTGGGCAGGCGCAACTGCGCTCTCCGCAGGATCTCGCGGGCTTCGTCGCGTGCGAAGCCTCTGCTGACGGCGACGTGTCCGCCGCCCGAGGTCGGCATCACCGCCGAGGAGCGGGCCTTCTCCAAGCTCATGTTCCTCCTCTCCATCTCCTTCCTCATATGCTGGATGCCCCAGATGGTGAGCTCAAACTCTCAACGCAACACTCGCCCCATTACAATCCGAGACACGTCCGACTACATCGGCAACATTCATTCGCCGATGAATTTGACCCTTTGTAATCTTGTGCCCTTTCACAGTTGGCTCAACTCAACTGTACCGCCAACCCTCTCTTCTGGATAGGCTCGTTGGCCGCTGGCCGAGAATAATGATGCTTAAATTTTGTGCCGATTGATAATTATCGAGCGTCGCCGAAATTACACTAGCTCGTTTCATCAATTTAGATTGGACTAATGCGGAAGCTCTTTTGTAATGAAGGAACATAATCAAAAGCGTGAAGCAATGATGACAGTTGCATAAACAACTGTGCCTTCCCTGCGCACGAGGCAGAGGGATTTTTCATTTCCGATAATCAGAGTGAGACTAATTCAATTTGCAAAATTCAATTCAAATTATCGATATTAACGTATATGGAGTGTAATATATATCAGCTGACGGCTATTACACTCGATACTCGAATACCTCGAGGGACTTTGAAGAATTTCTAGTAGTGAGGGTAGGAGGTTGGTTCAGCGAGGGCCGATGTAGATCACGAAAACAATAGGGAGTTAAAATTCCCGGCATAAAAATGAGAATATCTGGTAAAAGGACAGAACGTAATTTGTCCGCCGTTTTCAATGCCATGAAATGTATTATTTTGTCTCTCTCTTTTGGATCAAAATAATTTACTTCATGTAATATTCCTTCTGCAGCGAGACGGAAGCTTTTCCGCTACAATTGGTTGTTATCCTTCGGGATCTGTTTTCCCAAACAACATACGCTCAACCCGGTCGTAATTGTTACTCGAGTATACTGGAGTATACAAGGATTAATGATCGGGATCCCTCGGGACGAGGTGCAGTTACGGCCGCTCCTGATACGTGCCCAGATCGGCCGCTGAGTATGTGCAGCTTGTGCCCAACAAATGCTGCGAATCGCGCACGAGTGCGCAGTGGTAATGGCCACAGCCGATGCGCACCCGGGACCATTTGTTTCAACATCAGCGTATGAATTGACGGCTGCAGGCAGATGATGTAATATGCGTCTGCCGCGATAACGTGGTCTGCATTTCACTGTCTGGTCAAACTACCCGGCATATGCGAGGATGGCCTAGTAAGATGGAACATGTCCATTAATCTGCCGCGGCCCCGCAAACATGTTGATTTCTGCAACGTGTGGAACGGAGAATTTTAAAATTTTGCAGATAATTAACTCTAATTAGTTAATGCGCGGTGAGCCGGTTTCAAATCGAATAGAATTCGAATGACTCTTCCCGCGCTTAAGAATCGCCAATCACGGATTCATCTAAACGCGTTATGAGTATATGAAAAATGACAAGCCGATCCGCCTGCCTGCAGCTGTATTACCCGCGGTAGGAACAGCTCATTTAGTCAAGTTAGCAGAGACATTTCACAAACTTTCCGCGGATGAGTTGCACGTAGCAAGCACTGCATTTTATACTTGGAAAAATTGTACTCGACGTGTAAAATAAAATTTAGCATATCGTTGTTGGCGCGCAAGCCCGAGCTGGAGACAATAATTCCGAGGATACGCGGCTAGTGAGTACATACATTGTTTGATAGCTGCCATAGTGTAAGGATCTCACGGGATCCAACCAGGGGCACACACACACACACACACACATTCATACATATCGACTATCGACAGACAACGGGTCGTGACTACGCCAGCAGTCACGTGTTTAATCACTTGAAATGCGCATAACGTTCCCGCGGCGAAGGGTATGAATGACGAATTGGAAAAAATCCAACTGTGTTTCAAGCGCGAGCTCCTCGAGTCGAAGCGTCGCTTGAACCGGCTGACACGAGAATTAATTGTTTGTTCAACAAGCTTGCAGTGACATAGCTGTTTTCCTCATATCAAAAGCCCTATTTTTAATACTGAAAAGCACAGACGCACCAGATGGCTCGGATTATTTTCTTCGTATAACCACGATGTCCGCAGATGAGCTTGTGCTTCCTAACTTTATTTCGATAAGGTCGAAATACTCAGGACTTTGTGCAAAGAGCCTGCGTATCCAGTGCTTGTTCTCTCGCATTTTGGAAGACTTACAAAACAACAACTTTTTCGAGTATTTTTTTCTTTCCAACTTTCCAAGAGCCATTAAAATGAAATTCCGAGAGTTTATCAAACATGTTGTAAGGCATGAAAAAATTTTTCCATTCCAATTTTATATTACAAAATGGTTTCATGGCACCTGGCCAATCGAGAGCATCTTTTTTGTTTGAGGAAATAAACAGTAATTTAACGCATAATTCTGTTCATTATTTATCCACGGTCAGCTTGAAATCTGCGAGTGCGAATGAGTTTTTAATCTGATGAAATACGTGAAAAACTTTTGGCTGAAGTCGCTTAAAATAATGATGCGCGTGCACCTGGTGACGCGCAGTGACAATGAATTTCCACTGCAAGGATTCAAGAGCTGGTTACTTGCTCATCAGATTAGCACTTTATTGCGAACATTCAAAGGATATTGGGAAAGGATATTGGGAAGAACAGCCGGGGTTATATGTCTCGAGCGACTTGGGCCACTTGGGATTCGATCAACGAGCGCGCAGAGGAGCTCGAGAGAGGAAGGGCACGTCGCCGCGCGCGCGCCAATACGGCGCAGTCCGGCCACGTACACGTGCGCTCGACTCTCCCCTACAGCTCGAGTCAACTCACCCGTTGCTTAGTTGAGCGATAAAAGCAGTTGGTGCGCAGCTCACTTCCGACGCAGGTGGTTCGATCCACAAACACCCACAATTCGTACCAATTTTTACCAATCGCTGCCAACTAGCTCAAACTCACTCGGCTCGCGAGCGCGTCTGACTGCAACCGGCTCCTTCTACTTTCGCCACTTACTCTTCGGCTCTGCAACTGAGTTGGGCCCTGTGTGTCCCTGGTAGTTCAGCTCTCGCGTGCGAGTAACACTCGAAAATACCTCACACTCAAAATTCACTGTGACATGATGCGGACGGATTGGGCTGCAGTGCATTCACTCTCGTATCTTTCAGCTTGGAACAATGTCGCAATTATATTTTCACCAGTTTCCCTCGAGTGGGGTGACCCACCCCAGCTCCTCCATATCACACTTTACTTTTGCTCAAGTTTAATTGTATTCTCCAGCCAAATTAGGCCTGCCCTGTCATGGTCTGCAGTGATACACTGATGGTTTGTAGTGAATTTTCAATGAGCAAAATGGCCCACCTCTGATTCACTAAAAAACAAGATTCACCCAGTGTAAAATCCAGATATAATCGTATAAATAGTTAGATTGCGATGACATACTTTTGAGATACGGCTTTCCTCATGATAATAGCTGCTTACATACATACACTTGCGGCTCACGTTATGCGCAGCTCTGCTATGGCAATGGCAATGAACCAGTATACTCTAATCTGCAATTAACGGTCAAGCGCAATCAGTATTGTGATTTATTCAGAAATGTAATACAAACGGTGTGCGGTTAATCATGCAAAGATACATTCAATACAATAACATTGCAATTCAGTTTCTCAATCGAGTCGCTTGGAGCGCGAACCCTCAATCCATTATCTCGCGGTTTTAAATAAGAATTGTGACGTCCCGGGCAGAAGAATATCAACTTCAATTAACATCAATGCTTCTTAAACGTTTTTCAAAACCTATTCCAAGCCCTTAAGCTAGTACTCACTAAAAGCGTTATGATGCGAGTTGATTCATTTGTTTATTCAACGTTCGAGCCCTAATAACATATTTATTTTTGCTGAAATACCCAAGTTCAAACTAAATTCGACTTGTCTTACACTCACAAAAAAGACTGTATTATCGATCCTAGATGATCGTCTGTTTAGCATCTGAGAATATAAATCTTCAGACAATCTAGCAAAAACTGACTTTTCTTTTTCAACCAAAATTCGATTTTTTCACTTGCATACATATGAAGAAAAACCTGAAAAAAATTCGACTGCGGTGGAGATAGAAACGCTTATTTGATTCATAATTATAATTTTACAGCTCGTGTGATATACCACGCGTACAATCAGTATTTCCCGTTGGAGTGTTTAGGAAGGATAAAAACATAAAATTCGAGCCAAATAACTTTTCCAATGCACCTACAAGCAATGGAGTTGTCATTCAGTCTGGAGAGTTGTAGTTGAGTTGCATATTGTGCAGGAGGTGTTTTCACATAAAAAGAACCGGCAATTGTGATTCCGCGCGTAGTGTTTCACTTCCGGAGCTAGATTCCCTCAGCGTTTCATTGATTCCAATACTTCTCACGTACACCACACTCGCAGTCCTTCTTGTGCAAGTCGCTTCTCGGACGGCATCCTTATTGATGTATTTTCATGTGTTTGGCACTTTACATTTGCTTGCGCGTAAAGAAACTTTTTTTTTCATATAACCGATGCGTAAAACGTCATTTCCCGCACTTTTTCCAGCTCTCATGAGATGAAACATTGTGTCCAACCGGTGCGCCTTCAATTTTTAAGCGAAGACTCAATAATTTCTCACACTGCTTGCGCAACCGACTGGCCGAAATTCATTTAATGTAACTCGATGTGCCATTTCACGCACCAGTGCTTTTGTTGAGAGGTCTATTTTACGATCTGTGCAATCGGCAACTGCAGTGCGCATTGAATTTATTTCAATCACCGCGAGTGTGAACGTGTTACACTCGTCGCCGCGGCGCGTCTTTGAATTTCACCATCAGCACCAGTTGGTATTGCTGATCATTATGCGTTTCAAAGCTGTTTATCCGCGAGTTGTGGTGGTGGTGGGGGGGGGGAGGTAAATAAGTTTGTCGAGCAAGAGAATAGAGGATGAATTGGAGTTGATCTTGGCGGAACGAGAACTTGGTGAAACGTTGTTGAAGTGGCTATTTATGCCTTTGTTTCCCAAGTAGACGTACGCATTGCCGTTGCCCGGGCATGTTGTTATTATTGGCCGTTAGGTACATTACTCAGCAAAGGTTGGGTGCGGTCAACGAGGGCTGGGATCGACTTGGCAAGAAAACCGAGCAAGAATTGTATGAGCCGCGGATCGGATGAAATTGATTAGGATAGCGAGTTGGGCAGCTGGAGTGAACTAGACAAAAGGAGCTGTTGTTTTGGTTTGCAGGTGTCGATTCCACTGGCCCAATGGTACCGAGTCCTGCCCGAGAAGCGGACGCTCGCGAGGAAGCTGATAACGCTGTTCCAAGTAGCGGCGGACGTGCTGCTGTGCGTCCACTTCACCCTCGACCCGTACATATACGTGCTGCTGAGGATGCCCAGGCCGAGGTTTCCCCTGCTCAAGCCGCTGTGCCGGTTCTGCTGGCCGAGCCGCGGCCACGGCGACTCGTTCACCGGTGAGCAGGCTTGAGCATCTTTCTCCCTCGCAACCGTACTCATATCCTCCCTGGACGCGAGCAATCAACCGAGGGATAATTTACATTTTTTACATCCGCACAAATTGCAAGCCCCCAGTGCTGTTTCGACGTTTGACTATTTGTTACTTGTTTATGTTCAATACTTTTCATCCTATACCGAAGGCGCGCTCGTACGTTGGAACAACGATTACAAAACTCACTTGGGTCGCGAATATACTTGAGATTTATTTTTCATTCGAGAACATATGAGCTTTTGTTTTTTTTTTTTGAATACAGCAATAATACCTCAACGAGACTCGCGGACAACTTTTCCTTTTATTTGTGTATGTGAAGTGTGTGTGTGTGTGTGTGTGTGTGTGTGTGTGTGTGCGTGTGTGTGTGTGTGTTGAGAAGCTGTTACTGATGGCTCTGATTGCAGGTGTAACGGAGCAACACGGGAGTAGCGGCGATCCGCCGACCCCCATAACCGAGGCTCCGTCGACCCCCGTGAGTGAGAAGTGGAACGAAGCTCAGCTCGTTTCGGTGGCCGTATGAGCCGTGATTGTACGTAGCCGACTGTCTCGAGGTGACAAATCACGCCCAAGCGACATTTGTCGTTTATACGTATTATACGTATGAGAATTTGAGATGAGCTCGCGGTGCGAATTGTCCGGGTTTGAATGGAACAATCATTGATTCGCAGTCATTTTTTCCTTCCAAAAATATTTTGCGAAAGACAAACATTGCAAAGGAAATCGCGGTTGCACCCAATCACCCGGTACATTCTTAACTTTCTGTAACTTATCCGCTGTTCCCAGTTGAGGCGATCAGTTGACTTGTCGCTAATTGATGCGGTTCATACTACGCGTGGGAGCAAATGTTTCCACGCACGATATGATGAAGTGAGCAATTTCCAATATTGCTGGGTAATCGATTCGCAACGATAATGTTTCTGTACTGGCCGTAGTTATTGGTTATATACTTGCGATTACGATAACGAAATTTTTGGCTGTCGAAATTTTGATATTATTTGCATTGCGGATTTCCCCGCGAGTGATTGAATGTTTTATATTTTTTGATGAAATTGCCCGAGGTCGGGGGCATTCACAGGTTTAGACGCAAGTCGATATGCACTCGTATTTTTAGAAAAACGTTTATAGCTTTATATATACGTGTAATATTTCGATCTAATGATTGTATATAAAAAGGGAAGAATTGTTGTTTTTCGCCAGATATTATTGGCAAAGGGAGATTTTTCAATTGGCTGAATATTTTCCAAAATTTATAATTTGTTTATATTATTAGAAAAATTAATATGTATACACATGAGACGACATTAGGCAATTCATTGTCTATTTTGTTTCATCTATAAAGCGTCAACCTCAGTAATATTGAGAAAAATGAGATATACATTCCAAAATTATCTTCTAAATGATGATTGGAAAAAATTGCTTTTGTTAGATGATTATAAATAATTTATGGAAAATCCGTCATTTTAAGCATACAGTCAAGTAAGGTTTATCTATTGACAATATGGATAAAGATCGCATTCGTGTATAGGTATGTATTTTGATTGACCACAACTGTCGTGTTAGATGTAGTTCTCGGTATAAACTCTAGCTCAAGATTAACATAGTATAATTTTAGATCAAATATACCGCATCAAGTATAGAGTAAGCTGCAGTATAAGCCTTGTATCTCATAATTCATGACAAAAGTTCAAGATATTTTTTATATTCTGTAACGCGCGTTTATTCTAACTATCGATGTTGAATTCAAGTTTGTTTTATTATTTTCCACACTGACTACAAACTGATAGTTGTGTTGTGGAGTTGAATAAACACGACGCGATAACTCTGAATCATACACATTTATCACGTTAACCAAAGTATTTTCATATACTAAGCATTTTACAACGTTACAATGAAAAATCGAATTACTCTGGGATCAATCTAGAATGATAGTTTATGAGAAGAGTTTCCATATGATGAAATCAGATACGATATATTTTTTATAAGAGCATACTTGGACTCGGTGCGAGTGTCGCAGAACTAATTGCAAGAGTAAATTTATGAAACATGTACGAAAACAATAAATTGTGAATGGAAAAGTGCAGTGAGATATATAATGGTCATAATGTTCATTTCTAGTCAGTACAAACGAAAGATGAAAATATATTTCGATCCCTTTTTCATCTATAAAAACATGTCATTCGCGCGCACATCTCAACTACCGTGAAACATTTTTTAGGGTGATTTTCTGTAAAATTCTAGAGTGGTTACGTTTGAAACTGTTCATTTTTCCTTGTTTCATGGTTTTCTTTCCTCGACCACCCAAGTAAAGGTGCGTACGTGGTTATGTGAATTTCAAAGTATTTTTCTAACTGAATGTGAGCGATCCAACTGACACTCACAATATTCCCAAAGCTATGACACTTATTCATACTCATTTGGTAATATATATAAGTATAAATACATACAATACTAATTATTTTTACAATGACGTAGAATGTTGGTGTAATAAGTTATTCCACTATGATTAATGTCTGTATTGCTCGAGACGATGATAACTAAGTATTAAAATATGTATTATACAAGTGATTGTCACGTTATCTTCGGATAAATATAACTGGAATGGAGGAGAAATAATAAAAAATATACAAAAATGCGTAATTTGTATTCATTTAATACAACCGTTAGAAATAATAATTGTATCGACGAGTCGGATATATTTGGATATCCATATTGTCACGTGAACAATTACTCGCACTATCGGAGGGTCATCGTGTTCGATTGCCGCAAACCACCACTTGGTCGTTCGTCACAAATATCCTACGCGTGTTTACAAAAATTTCACCAGCTAAACATCAATAAATTGTGCATTTTCAGGCGCATGTGGTTTTGTAGTTACATTGATGTTAAGAGTAGTTTTTGATACGGACCTATTCAATAAAAATACCTCGAAAGTTATTCGTATTTTTCATTTTTCTGTAATTTTGCTATTATTTTTGAAAGGGTGTAAAACTGAAGAGGTGCAACGATCGAGTTCACGACGATCATTCTGTCCCTGCACTCTCGTACTGGGCTGACAATTCCACTTAGTGAATTTCACTACATGGATCAGCCTTACCGAATTTGATATTGATGTAGAAACCAATAAATAACTAAAGTGGCAAATGAGGTAAGTGGCTCGTATGGTGTACATACCGCATGCATATATAATATATAGGCATTATCCAAAGGCATATATTATTTTGAACGCTATTATTCGACTCAAAAGAAGCTCTGGTTTGCAAAGAAAAAAATAGAAAGAGAACTGATTGTAACCGTTTGCCGTATTCGAGCTAATCACTATAACCTGGCCGATTCACTCGCGCGCATCAAAATAGTGGAAAATCCGCAGTGCAAATGTGGAACAGAAAATGAGAATATTGATCATGTACTCTGGAATTGCTCACTGTAC
This sequence comes from Aphelinus atriplicis, assembly GCA_020882685.1. Lineage (NCBI taxonomy): Eukaryota > Metazoa > Arthropoda > Insecta > Hymenoptera > Aphelinidae > Aphelinus > Aphelinus atriplicis. The sequence continues at coordinate 85,872,788 of CM037073.1, read as the reverse complement.
GACAATCACAGAACAAAATTTCTCATCGAACTACGAAGATTGGGTATAAAAAACCCCTCAAGCGTGGATCTCATAGTATCCGAACCGAACATTGAAGCGTGCAAAACTATGTTAAATTTCCTTCGAAAATGTAATTTACAAATTTAAGTCAATTTTGTACAAACTTTCTGTAGACGCTGAATAGTACAATATACTCTAAAGCGTCTTTAAATAACCAAATAAAAAAAAAAAAAAAAAAATATATAGGCATCTCGTTTATTGAATAAATTATCAATAAACGAGATGCCTGGTGTAGGTTATTTCGCATATGGAATTTAGTAGACAACGATTTATCTGTAATACTGATTTCATAGGAAAGTGGAAGGTAAACAAAATTGTACCGAAGATGATAATAGATAGTATTTTCATTTGTTGAGTAAACAGATTATAAACTGACTAATCAAATATTTGATATCACATATCAAATTAATTATTTACATGACAATCATACTCATCAAAATTTCCAATTTAATCATTCGCTGGTATAAAAGTGTTGGTTTATGAAAACTTCAATACGACGATATAAAGATTTTCGAATGTATATTAAGACATCTTGAAAAAAACTGAGTCAATAGTGGTGTCACGTGGGGTTGACGCCTCTCTCGGATCATTAATCATTTGTAATTGAAATTTTCTCTGAAGAAATTCTTCCAACGGTCGAGCTTGATCGATTGGAAAATGGACGTTGAAATCTCCTGTTCAAAATGATTGGTAAAGCGTGTAAGCAGCAGAACACGGGCGGGGGGGGGGGGCGCACAGCAAAAATTTTCTGTCTACAAAGCATATAATGATATCAATTGTGATTTTGCCTGGATATATAAATATAAGGTACATTGATGAGCGAGAAAGATCACTAAACCGCGTCAAATTTGAATCTTCCAATGTGGCTGGCGGTAAATAGAAGGTCTAGACTGAGAAAAATCTGGTTATGGAAATTTACTAATCCAACTCTGCAGAGGAAAACATAGTATAGTCGCTACACTACATTTTATAACACAGAGTACTCTAGTAACTTTTAGTAAATTTACGGACAGTAAAATTTGTGAATACTATTTACTTTGTAATTTCTAGTAAGTTATACTATACTAAAGTTGGAAACTTCACTAGTCACTTAACTTGACTATATCAGTAAAGTACTATACTAGTAGAATGACTTATAAATCGAATAATGAATGTTTTTTTCCTAGGAATGACGAATATATGTTTGAGTAGAGTTTACTAATATCACTTAGTTGTCCCCGTATTCCACTAGAAAACCTAGTAAAGATCCAGTTACCATTACCAAACTTTTCTCTCAGTGTACTCAATATCTTCAAAAAGAACCTAACCGGATTCATTTTGGACTTTTCTACGCTGAGATATAAAACTTTCGAGGAAAAAAATCCGAGATTGCGGATCAATATGCTCTCCACCCAGATCATACTTTTTTCCACTCGGTCTGTTTTTGTAGTTGTCTGGTAGGATACCGCACCGAAAATCGCATGTGGCTCCGACTTTTCTACGCTAAACAACATAATTTTGAGAAGATGTTTTTTTTTCTCTGTCATTACAGACGCGTAAAATCCAGAGGAAAATGAATAATCCGGGATTATTTGAGGGGGGGGGGTGGCGCATATTGGGTGCATTTTGCAAAAATAACGAAGGCCCTGCACTAATACAATAGATAGAATGATCGTATGATGAAAATAAAAATTGGATGATGTGCATTTTTAATAACAAAAATATCGCAATGATTCAAGACAGGCTTGTTTTGACGTGCGCAATCTTCATTATTGCATTACATAAATACATTCTTGTATTTAGTGTTGCAGTTCATATACCTGCGTGAGATCCGGCTCGTTAGGGTAACTGCTTCACTTGCAATGCATATATATAGTGGATTAGTACATTTCGACACTAGAGCAAAAGACGATCATTTATGCATCGGTATAGTATAAGTATCTAAACATACAAAAAGTTATTTTGCAAAGTTTGATCGTTATCGGTGCGAGCCACAGTTGACAACGTGTCTCCTAGTACATACGTAGTATCGTAACAGCATCGCAAAGTCTTGTGAATGTTTGCGCATTTGAAATGTTATACTTGAATCTGTTGTGATAAAAATTTTAAACACACACACACTGGTTTTCAAAATTGTTCGTAGTTTATGTTTGCATGTTTGAGTATATAAGTGTAGCGCCCGGCGTAGCAATTATTTTGTGAAAACCCGTAAAGACGATCGACTCAATCTCTCCATGTTGCACTTGAGTTGTGCTATATATATCGTGCACTAGAGGCGTTTGGCAGCTCGCGCGCGGCACACGCAGCATCTGTTTATATTTTGGCGTACAGCAATTCGATGCGACAAGAGAGAAAGTTTAAATGTGTGGGATTTTGGCGCCGAGCCGCGTTTTACCCAAAGAAAATGCAGCCCGCGGTATCCTTATTGAGTCTCACCCCGCATGTGCAGTGTATTGTATAGGCAAGCTTATTGCACGATTTGCGATCATTCGCGATTTGGCGGCAGCAGAGATGAGATACTTATATAGAAGATAGTGCGCGCGCACTTGTGCGTTGGCTTCAATCACTGAGAAAATTAGTTGGCGCTGGAGGTTGGCGCTGGTTGGTTGGCTGCAGTTGGCTGTGGTTGGCGCGCGCACAGCCGCACTGAGCAGTGCTGAGCAGCACTGAAGCTCCGCACACGAGCAGCACTGATCAGCACTGATCCTCCTGCAACATAGCTGCACACACAGCGCGCAAGTTGTTTACAAGTATACGTGGGGGTGTGTGCTATTGGGTTCAATTGTCCTGCAGTTGTTGACTTGTTGGCAGTTGTGCTGGACAGTTCTTCTCTTTTGGCTGTTTTTATATGTAAAGACATCAAGTCGAGCCAGCATCGTTCTTCACTTCAACTTCAGTCATTCCAACGCCAACGTTCATCCAAGTGTGCAGTGATAAACTTGAGCAACATAAGCACAGAGAGTATAAAGTCGAGCTGCGCGTCGCCCCGAGAGTGGCTGCGAGAGTGGCTGAGAGATGATGGGACTGATGCTGGGCAAAGCACCACTCGGAGCTTCCTAACCAAAGTCGCGTCGTATTGTTTTGGCTTTGCGAGCCTGGTTGAGACGAGGGGGACGGTGACGAGATGCTGCAGCGGATGTGCAGGACCTGCCTGGCCACCAGCGGTGAGCTGGTGCCCATATTCTCCAATGACTACTACGTGCACAACCTACCCGACAAGCTCATGACCACCATCAGGATTGAGGTTAGAATGCACAGCTTGTGTAACAAATTTTCACAGAACTTGCCCTGCCTTCATTACAATCTTTGTGCCATACTCCCAATCTTCTCCCAATCCGCTCGTGCAGTCCCCCTCAACCATTCAAATTGGCACAATATACTTCGCAAACTATTTCATACCCACCAGTACCTCTTCAACTAATTCTCCAACTTGTCACTACAGCATTCAAATGTTTTCTACAGCTCAATATATGTATTAGAATGTCGGAACAATTTATTGAAAAATATACTGTTTCCTGTTTGAACGTGCCTATATTGTCCAGTTGTTCTCATTCATTCATGGGTTTAACGGACAACTCTTTGACGAGTCGTCTAATGTTCAAGACATTATTCAGTAATATTATCCTTTCTCTTTCAGATTCAGAAAAATGATGGTCTTCCAAAGATGATGTGCAAAAAATGTATATTCCTTGTTGACTCGTTGTACTGCTTTAAGGATCAATGTAAAATGGCAGAGAGAAAATTGAAAAAATCACTAAAAGGTGAATCGGTCGATGACATTGAATCATTATTAAATTACAATCATACGATTCGGAATTTGGATCAAGGTAATCTTCATGTTTATATTTGAAGTTGATTTTCTCACAAATTCTCATACTTTTTGCAATTTTATACTTCATTACACATTTAATTTTCTTAACAAACGCAAATTCATATTATATAATTATTCTAGTTGAAAAATGCTCTGATGTGTCGAGTGAAGAAGATTATCACATAGAGTATGTCTCAGAAGAGGCTAGATTGGAAGTTGAAAGTGCAAGAAGGCGCACACGAAATGCAAAAAAAAAACATATGAAAAATTCTGGGATAAAAGTAAAATCTGTTGAAATCTTGCCTTCAGAATCAAGAGATAATCCTTATAGGAATATTAATGCAGCTACAAGCCATAAATATATTAGGTCTGAAATTGATGTGAGTATTGCAAAACATGTTTTCCATATGCTTGTTAAACTTGACTATCTTCAATTTAACTCAATCATCATTTTTGTAGGATATGAATCTATCAGATAGTGATACAAGATCGTCTATTAATGTATCAGAATTTCAGGATACAAACCAAACAGAGAAAAGCCAACATCACAAAAATCAAATTCACAGGAGTTTTCATGATAAGTTAAAGCCAGGATCCAAGAGAAAAACTGAAAGTAATGATGACTGCAATCAGTTATCAAAAGTACCTAAACAAGTACTTTATAAACACAATGATTTTGATGATAGTAATATGCAATACATTGAAGTCAGTGACAATCAAGTGACTAGAATCAGTAATTGTGAACCTATTGAAATTAATGATGATGCCAATACTATACAAATCAATATCATTGCAAATAATAAGGAGCAGGAAAAAAAAGATAAGCCTGTCAAAAAGTTACAATCTACATTACAAACAAATCCTAGAATTGCAAACTCATCTGAAATTGAAACTCAGAAAGTTTTGGATTTCCGAATGCTAACTTTGATCAAAAAAGTTGTACTAAACATTCCTGATGTCTGTGGATTGTGTTCAGAATCTTTTGAATCATACTCTGAAGTTCTTAAGCACAAAATAGCAGTGCACGTTAGTCTAAATCAAGAGCAGTATTTCTGCCCAGTTTGTCTGGAACAGTTTAACTCAAATTATGATTTACTCACTCATCTGGATAAACATCCAGACATTCGCTCCTATACGTGTATACTCTGCTCTAAAAATTTCTACACAGAAGAAGTTTTAAGGTGAGTTGAATAAAGATTAAAAATCAATCAAAATTATGTAAGAATATTTTTAAAAATCATAAATTACTTTATTTCCAGAGCTCATTTGACTTCTCATGCAGATTTGCGTGAATTAAGGTGTCAGATCTGTTCAAAAAAACATCACAAAGCATTCCTACTGTTCCACCACTTAGAAACAGATCATATATCTAAAAAAAATTTGACTTGCACGTTTTGCTCCGTGGTTAGCAATTCTAAAGATGATTTTCAGGATCACCTTCTTGAAGAGCATAAAAAACATCCGGAAAATATAAAACATCCAGAGAATAAGCAATCTCCAAATTCGAAATCTGTGAAAAGTCCCGAAAATCCTGAATCTCCCAGCATAAAATCAAAGAAAGAAGAGGATAAACAACATGATGACGATTCTGACGAAGTTCTGATCAGTTATCCGTGTCCTTACTGTGAACAAAATCTGGATTCGAAAGAATTGTTGAGGTATGTATCTTTCACAAAAATTACTTCCCAAATCATTTATACGTCATAATTTATATCCAAGTGATTGTTGATCAGTTGTTGATCGCCTGTCGTTTCTAAAAATATCATAATTTGCATTCGAGCTCATGGCAGTATTGAAATAATTCACAATCCGGTATTTGCATTTTATACACATAATTCATCAACTGTTATTAATAACCAAACACAAGGATATTTATACGTAGCTACATATTTATATAATTCATTATTCTGACTTCGAAAAATAGTATGTATGAAACATGATTGAGTTCTGATTGGAAATTATCATTTTTATGTAGAGAACACGTGAGTATCCACGCACAGTACACTTGCATGGTTTGCGAAAAGTCTTTCAATTCTCAAGAAGATAGGACGCAGCACATGCAGGAACACATGAAGCCACAGCCAAAGAATGACCGTAAGAAATTCCGGTGTAGAGTCTGTCACGATATACTCGTGTCAAGGGTTGCTTACGGCCAACATCTCAAAGATAAGCATTGGAACTCCAAGCAGACTAGTGAGATACTGCGAGAACTCTCTGAAAGCTCTGTCAATGAGCAGTTGAACAAGAGTGGTGCAGCTTCTACAGCGAGCGAGACCATCACATTGACACTGTGAAAATGTCTTCTCTTATCGCACAAGAATTGAATTGAAGACCATTCAATATAAACTGAATGAAAGTGAGCTTAAATTAAGGCGAAAGTAGGATTGAAATAATTTAATTCGGCGTTTGACTCTTGAAATAACGAATATGCAAAGATAGATTGTTGAATAACACTGTAGCACATGAGTTCAATAGTTTATGTATGATGTCAATGATAATACTGCGCGTGTGGCTTCGACTATTGATGAATACTGTTATCGTTTATTCAATTATTGAATTGCGAATTAACTGTACAAAATACGACTATTGACGATACTCGCGATATCAGATAAAACCACGACGTTATTCCATCTAAATAGTTCCATTAATATATCGATTTAACGGGATAAAACTCCGCGCTATCCATTAAACGTATAACTTGATTGCTCTTGATGCTCTGCCGGATCAACACATAGATTCCCGGGGCCGTGCCGTTCCGTTGCTCCGCTTATGATTCAATCTTTCGAGGCTCGACGGCGGTTCGAACTTGAGTTGGACGATCCTGGTATTGGGTATTCCGACTGGCATAGCTTTAGTTTTCTCGCTGGCGAGGCCGGTGTAAAGACGAGATCAATTAAGCTTAGTTGTTGAATGGCTGGTGGTTCCGGGGTGAGTAATATAATCCAGGAACTGAGTACGATTCTAGCGCAAATTCTGACTCTAAAACAAATTCATGATTCTCAGGTATTTTTCCAGTGGAGCCTGAATCACTTTTAGCAATAGCGTCGTAGGAGATTGATTTCGCTCATAATTAGCCCATCAGATGATTTAGCTAGAATAGGCATTTTATCAGATTCGGTCATATCGATCGGGTACCTTTACAACCTGAGAATCAGTTTTGTTGATTTACGAGAAACGTTTTTGGAAGATCATCATGTTCGAATAAAATTTCTCTACTTCAAATAAGTAAATTATCTTGAAAAACTGTTATTTGGATGATTAAATTCGATCCTTTGGGCATTTCTAAAACATTTACAATCATAAGTATATTCAGATTTTGCCTACCAGAAAAATTTGACTTGTAAATTATACTTTTCCCAAGATAAGTATCATAAAGTAGGCATTTTTCATATTCCGAACAATCATCTAATTGAAAAAAAATGTTCTCCAGTAGAAATAATACATTTAAATAATAGTTTTTCTGCATCTCTCTGAAGCATATATGTTCCAACATTATCAGAGAGGAAATCAGTTTGACAAGGGTCTAGATTACTTCATTTTTCGATAGTGCAAGTTATTCAACATGAATGCATGTATGTACATACGTGATCTCAGTATTTGTGCACCTAGATATCTTTTATTTTAATTTTATTCAATCACATCTTAGTTTTGAAAATTCTGAATTAGTCTAATCAAATAGAACAGATTGAATCTTGAACTAATTGAAATACATTATTAGTCTCTGTTTTTTCTCTCCGTTTTCTTATATCGTAGTTAAACATTCACAAAAATAATCGAATTTCGGTCCAGGAATAAAAATCAATTTGACGCTATACAAGAAGATTTATTCTTCTGCTAACAGACTTATCTAGGATCAATAATAGAGTATCAGTTCTAGAGGAAATCTTTTTGCTATTGCTTCAACCTGATTTTTCTCCTTCAACCAAAATTCCATTTTTGTGAGTGTAAATAATATAAATACTCAGAATAATGACACTCTAAATTATCAAAACTTATTATTTCACACTATTCAACATTAAAATAGCAAATAATTACAATTGCTCAATTAAAAGTCACTAAACTGTTGAGTATTGTCTTATTTTTTTCGAGATCAGGAAAAATGCGGGTCATATTATCTAAAGATATTTTTAAAATAAGAGTGTACTTATAAAGCAAGAGATCAGTAACGGTTTGTTTAAAATTCATATAAAAATGTAAAATATGTAAGTTGCTTAGACACCTGTTGATTCTCACATATCTTGTCTATTTGATGTATTCAAATAAAATCGTTACTGTAAGGCTAATACCAACAATTCTTTAAGATTTTTTAAAATGTATATACATCGAAAATCATTCTACTTATAATAGAATTGAAGTATCTGATAGTCATATAATGTAGAAATAAGTAAATATTGTAGACTCATTTACTTGTAGATGATCAGATGACAAAGTGAAGTATATTAAAAGTAATTGATTATGATGATGATTTTGTTATATGTATGGGTACTTTCTAATTCATCTTGGTATGTGAATGATGTGTGACAAATCAAATTGGATGAGGATTTTATTATTGTAATCGTAATTGTGATCATGATCATTGACTTTTTTTCTGTGAAAATTACTGTCTAAAGTCACTTGAGTATAATGAATAATCTGTTTGATGAGAAATGTAATGTATGCATCAAAAAATTCACATACATTTGAAAAATGTTATGTGTGAAAAAGAGCAAACTTTTTAGAAAACCATTTGTGTGACAATTATGTTACTTTTGGAGATAAATTGCAACAATTCTCCATTTTATAAATAAATGAACAAGATAGATGAAAATTTGGAGAAATATATAAATGTAGTGAATGTAGAGTGAAGACATATTTGTTTTTAAATTTAACAATACACATCGAGAATAAGGGGTTCTCCTAAACTTCCAAAAACATTGGATGAGATATTTTACCACTTTGAATGTTAGCAATTGCTGAACATATGAATGAGTTTACTGGAAACACTGAATTGGCTGACTCGCTATAATACAAAAAACACAATATGTGCTTATTGTTTTCAAATTTATTCCCATTGAAATAGATTATGCAGGGAAAAGAAGTTGCATGGGGGTTCAACACTCATACGATCAGCAATTCAGAAAAGATTGGTAGTGAGTGAAAAATTGAAACAAAAAGTATGAAAGTATGAGAATGTATCGCTTACATTTGTGCCTTAATTAAAATGTGATATGCTAAATATTGAACGTGAACTATGAATTGATGATGTTTCTTGAATTTCTTGAATGTCTACTAATTCAATGTGAAATGCTGATCGTTTGACCGAAAATTTTCCATTAAATATTTTCTATCTGTAAATCCAAGGCGATACAAAACGTACCTTCATTGCAAAATATGTATACTTACGAGCATATATGGACTTGCATTGCTCATGTAAATATATTAGAAATAAATTGCGTTACATCGAATTGCAGAGTGCAAATGAAATGGAGTTTTCCACTGCCTAACACATCTCTCAATACTCTCTCAAGTGTAACAAATATAACATTATTTTTTTTTTTCATCGAATTTTCTCAGTGGCGAGAATTGTCGAATTCCTCGAACTGCCACAGAATCGAGTTGGCCCTGGAGGGAAAGAGTTGGAGGGAAAACCGAGCCATCGCCAAATAAGCGCAAACACGGTTTTTCTCGTTTAATGAGACGAGCGGACTGCGCGCCGGATAGAATAAGGGGGAACGGTTCACCAACGGGGGTCAGTTCTCCCTCCAATGCACAAGGAGAAATAGGCGGAGAATCCGTGTGATTTTTTTTCAAATAAGAGTAATTACGCCTATTATGCCAATTGAATGCAATTGAATTGTCCGATTGAAACCATGCGAACGTATCATTTGCAAAACTGCTCTTTTCATATATGTTTAATCTTTCTTTCCGGCCTTCTTAATTTCTGTATCGTATATATGTATGATTTGATTTGATTCTGATCAAATATTCAAATATTCACTCGCGTCTTTTCTTTCATATTCCTCCTTGTTATATTCCCTCACCTTTTCTCGTTGAAATTCGATAGGAATCAAAGACTTTGTTATAAGGTAACTGCAGGCAATTTGGCACGATTGTCAGATTTCGTATTCTCGGTGGAGGTATTAAAAGAGAATTTTCGGTACCTTCCCCGCCCATTTAGCCCTCAAAACCACTCTCCTACAAAACTTTGAAGTTTTACTACTGATTTTTTTCACCCTTTTTCTATTTCACTATTCACACTCAGCCTAAAAAATCAGGTGTGAATAATTTTTATCTCTCAAAGTGTCATTACTCTTTTTATGTTGAAACATCTCATCTTTCGATTGCTCACATCAATTTTCCCAAAACTATTTTTTATCCTACTTGAATTGCTCTTTTTCACATAAAAAAAAGTGAAGCCAATGTGGCTCCTTATGCGTTTATAAATGGAAAAACTGAGTAAAATCGTTGAATATTTTTATAGACATTTTGCGATGTTTTAGATATGTATTTTTGAGTTGAATGTCAAAAGTTTTATATAAATATCACTGGGAACATGATTGAGAGTTTATTCCAATAGCAATTTGATCGTCGCTGTAGGTCTATATAGGCTGTAACAAATGATTAAGAAATCGTGCCAAATTGACTGCACGTGTAAAGCATTTTGTCCTTTTGCGTTTTTATAAAATTGCAATTTTTAATAGATTAAAGTGGTCGGATGATAACTATAAAGATGTTCTCTGAAAGGTCTTGAGAAAAGCTTTAAGATACTGTTTGCAGAATTTCAAAATTCCAAGTTAATTATAGTGAAATTTGAAAAAAAAACCTTAAGGGGTGGCGCATTGGCTGCAGTTACCTTATGTAAACATTGTAAAAAACGTGAAAGAATCGGGATCAGTCGATTTTCAGTCGATCAGTCGATCAGTCGATTTTTATTCCGAATTCATAATTTCCGTTCAGCGTTTCGATTTTATGATTCCAACAAGCTCTCGACAGTATTCTATATGAAAAAAAAAAAAACAAAAATTGATTTAGCTCTTCAAAATTTCATAAAAACCGCTCGAAACCTTTAAATGCGATTATCTCGCTAAATAATGGGTTTAGAGCAAAAATAAGCGAAATTCGTGATCAGTTGATTTTTTTTCGGAATTCTTAATTTCCGTTCAGCGTTCCGAATTCGTGATTCTTACAAGCTCTCGACAGTATTCTATATGAAAAAAATACCAAAAATTGATTTCGCTCTTCAAATTTCAATTTTTCATAAAAACAGCATAGAACCTAAAAATGCGATTATCCCGCTAATTTTAATATAATGTAGATTAGATGAACATGGAAAAATACAGGGAAATCTCCGTTCGCTTGAACTGTTGATAATGATCTGCCTATTAGACAAACTTTTCCTGGCAAGCCGCGATGCTATCAACCTCTTCAGTGCCACGTCGTAGTTCCAAAGAGAAATACCTGTGACCCCGGAATTGACTTTCAGAACCATCACACGGTCGATGAACTCTCAAATTATCATGTTTGCCTGTGCCAGAAGACATTCCTTTTATAAAATAACTGGACCCAATATGGCATTGTGCCCAATGAGGAACTTTTCTCCAATTTCGTATTTCTAGGTTCTCACTGAGCACCAGCCGCAGTTGGTCGTCATATCGGTAGCATTCAAACAATATCTTTGATCGCTTCCTCGCTCATTTAGCTCTTAAAACTTCTACAACATTTTGTAATTTTACTACCTGCTTTTCCCCTCTTTCTCTTATTTTACTCTACTAACTCAATTACAATAATCAATTGCAGTCATTTCTATTTCTTTGTATGTGACTGCTCTATTTTATTTCAAAACACCTCATCTTTCGATTCACCACCCCAGTTTTCTCCCAAGCTATTTCTATCTTACTGGAAATACTCCTTTTTGCACGGAATATAAATGTCTCCATTGTAGCCCTTTCAGGTGTTATGAATCAAAACACTGAGTAAAGTATATCAATATTTAAGAAATGCACGTCGAAATTTATACACATGTTGTAATGATTTAGATATGTATTCTTAGTTTGATGTCGAGAGTTTTCAATGAATACCAATGGAAACGTGATTTCGAGTTAATTTGAACCCCAATTTGATCATCCCTGTAGGCGTATAGAGGCTGTAACAAGTGATGATGAAACAGTGCCACATTGGGTATACGTTTGCCCAATGTGGCTTTTTTGAATTACTTTGGTTTATTGACTGATTTTGAATAGGCTAACGAACTCACAAACGTCATTGGATAAATCAATTTTTACAATTTCCGGACGAAAACATATTACCTATACCAACACTAATTATAACATGCTGAGCGTCATGTATTAACTTGGGGTTTACCCTCACACCGTAAGGGTAAAGGATTAGCTATAAAAAAAATGAACAACATTGACTAAATAGCATCAATAATCTATTGTTACTGCAGAAAAAAGAAAAGATTTCGCAGTAATTCCTCTTACATCATAATTGTCAACCAACGAATTAACTGAACCACAACAGCTGACGGGAATCCACGGAGTAGAATTGTTCGTGCGATTCCCATCCTGTCATTTCATTCTATTACCTCTATAATATAAAGCGATGTTTTGGTCGTCGCGTATGGTTTCCGATCAACTCTATAGAATATACCCAATTATGTATAGAAATATATTTTTTTTCACGTAATCTACATGTCGAAAATCGTTGAATCACAAAAATGTATGGTTCTGGCGTTGACTCTCGATTTATGGAATTATCTGATCTTCAAGGCTTTGGTATGGAAAGTTGTGAATCGGGTTCGATTTTTAGTAACAACCGTTGTTTATTTTCCTAGCGACTGTTGTTAAGGTTAAATACAAATTTACGCAAGTTCCATTTTCAGTATTTCTAATGGCAAAGCAGACTTGCGTGTTCCCATAGCAGAAGTTATTCACATCCCTGACGACCGTTGCTAAGGGGATGAATATCAAGTTGACGTTTATTTACAGTCTGATATTTGTTGCGTAGCAACCATTATTTCAATTCCACTTTAATCTTAATATTATTTGTGTAGCAACCGCTGTTCATCACCCTAATTTTCCAGTAATCATTGCTATGTGGACTAGGAATTTCCGGAAACAGGATCATGTACTCTAGAGCGTCTTTTTCACCGGTTTTTTCCTGTCTCCAAAAAACATTTCGTCCAAAGTCAAAACAGGAACTTCGAAAAGTATACTGAAGACAAATGCGAGAGTGGTACAAAGCACCAAATCACTTATAAAAGAATGAAGCTGAAATCCAAAGAGCACATTTGTGATTCTCCAAGTAAAAAAATCATACGGATTCAAGCATAAAATTGTGGGTATTTACAATAAGGTAATCCGAGAAGTACAACTGTACTTTTGATGTGATGTTCCAAGATATTATAGGAATGATGTGAGTGAGGTACATACTGTAAGATATCCTACTCAAAGGTAAGAAATATTTCCAAGATAGAAAACTTGATAACGGTCCTGTAATCATTCATATTGTTATGTCAAGTTTGTAACATATATATATATATATATATATATATATATATATATATATATACAATTCACTCGCCAAAGATAGCGCTAGAGCGCTACTACATATGTAATATCAAAGTTCTTAAAGCATCTACTGCGATCTTGAGAGACTATATGGATAAATGATATATACACATACATAAAGATCATCGTACCTGCGCAATTATGAATACTCGTGTAAATAATCCAACAGATGAAGACCGCCCAAGTTGGTCTTAAAAATATTGCGAGAAATACGTCACGGGAAAATATGAAATCCCGATGAGTCAGTGCGTGTTTAGCAGCGAAGCCAAATGCAGCAAGTATGAAAATCCACGACAACCAAACGCATCGAACAATTACCTGGAAGGAAAAAGTATTAATCATTAATAGCTCGAATCAATGTAGTTGAAACGAGCGAATCCCATAGAATTATTTTTTTTTCTAATGGAAAATTCCACGCTCATTTCAATCGAAGGAAAATATTGGTAATGAATACCTTGTTTGGTTTCACATTTTTATCGATTATGAAAGCCAAAAGTATTCCAAACAGCCAAGGTGATGCTCGCGTATAAGGGAATTCATAAGTTGATTTCACCGCTTCCAAAGCGAAAGTTAAACTGAAAAACGTAGAGCTGAACAGTTATTATTTCAAATCACACAAGTATATGGAGGAAAAAACCCAACAGGGAATAACTCACTTCATATCCTTATTGAGATAGAAAAATGGATATCCATTAATAGCGTATATCGATGCAGTGAGTATCTGACAAGCAGATATTAATATGGCCAGAATCGCGAGGCCTATTTTCGGTTTCGAGTACAACGGGTAGAGAATCAAGGGAGATATCCAAAACAATTGCATATCAACACACAACGACCAGAAGTGCAACATGCGCTATAGAAATATAACAACTTTGTGTAACAAGTAACACTTACGAGCGAGTACAAATACTGGGAACACGAGTTTCTATTATAATTATATTATTTCAATAAATAAAAATCCTCTTACAAAATCATCCAGGTCTATAAAATTTTGCACGTATGATAAACCATACTGCCATTTTGACAGAAATCCTGTAAAGAATACATCACTGAAAAACTCGGTATGTGGTCCTCTAGGTATGTACGCTAACGCGGACATACAAAAATAAACGGAAACTGCAGCAGGTGGAGTTAATCTGAATTGGAAAAAAACACATTTACCATCTTTGAAAACAAATTGAATATTTGATAATACATCCAATTGTGCGAGTTACTTGTATATTATAAACTAGATCGCAAAATGGAACGGCATAAGAACTCAAATAACCATTGCTTGCCATTTGAAAATGATAATTTTTATTTGTTCGAGAGAATGCATCAATTCAGCGTCGGTTATAATTGAGTCCTTATTTTTTAACCTTTAGAGGACGAGGTCGTCGATATATTGACCATCTGTAACTTGAGATTTCTAAATTAGTGATCCCATGTATTTAGACATAAATTTTGGTAAAAATAAAAAGTCATTTTGAACCAACAATTCCCCGTTCTAGAAAGGTTAATCTTCATAATACAAGTATAAGTATATTCGTATACAGGTTCTATATGGTTTACCTTATGTAACGATGTGAGTAAAATCCCAATAAATTGAAATTTCCTCTTTGAAACTTTTTAAAAGTCACAAATGTTAACAAAAAACCACTAAGAGTGAAGAATGTATCGACGGCGCAGGTGGTACTCAAAATAAAAGCTGTCGTCCAAGTTTCTAGTGACTTGAAAAATATTATGGAATCAGATCTTGGTCAATATTTATTTGAAATGTTACAACTAATGTGGTCTACTAAGCATCGAAATCTATTTCTGATCAGTCCTGCGTAAAATCAATCTCATTCATATTAGTATTGTTATTTTTAACAATGTTACCGATTTGATGTTAGACTATCAGAACGATACGGTACTGTAACGTTGTGCGCATATCTATATATTAAAAAAAATATCGTTTCACTCAATTAATAACTATTTCCGTAATTTCATGTGCTTGAGTCTATGGACATTCAAAAATATCAAACGAACAATGAATGCATTGCTGCCGCCGATTATAGTAGCAAGTGAGCTCGTTTGCCACGTGCGCGTCATATATTTGCACTTGTAAGTAAGATTAACTCCGTCTGTGCATCAGACAAATCGGTCCGCTCGTGCTTCCAAACACCATTATAGATAAGATGATGCCCACTCATAGAACAATAGTCCTTGTTATTCAAAACTTTTTTTCGAAATTGTGCGAATCTTTGATTTCAAACATTTGTTATATCGCGAATTCTATCAATGCGGATGACGCGCTTTGTACGTTCCAACTTTAAGAACTGGGTTAACCGAAATATAAGTTTAGATTATTTATTTAATACATAATTGGAAGATTTGAATCTGATTGGTCTGGAGGGGGAGTTTGTGGGTCTGTCCTCAAAACCCCATCCTAGGCCCCAAATGTATAAATACAAGACTTTTACAGAGAACTCTACTTTTTGTAGAGAACAAATTCAGCAGCTAGAGGAAAGGAACGTTACTCATGTAGAGCGTTTTCCTATTTTAGTTTTACGGGCTTAGTACTCAGATGATATAGAAGTCTATAGGCCTTGATTCTTTGAAACTATAACATTGTAATTTACAAGCTTGGCTTGTACTTGTGTCAAATTCAGAAGAAAGAAAATAAATCGAGAAAAGTAAGTACAAGTGACTTTATTCTAACAATTATCATTCATTACTTATCCTCCTCGGAAACTTTACTACTGTGCCAAAGCACGGCCTGGCAGAGCATAGCCTCACGCCTTTAATGACTGCTGCACCAGAGCAAAATAATGATATTAAGTGAGTAACATCACCTCAAAAAAAAATTGAGCGCATAGCCTCACGATTGAACCGAGATCCTTTCCAATCCAAAAATTAAACCTTGTGCGTATCTGAGTCTTTCGGGAACGGAGTTAACTTAGACAAGTAAACGCCTTGCGGAGAGTGGTCAAGACTAACAGTTAGGTCGCGAAAACATATCTTTTTTTTGTCATTTATCGAGTCCCCAAACGGAACGTGAATACCGAATCCCGAGCTATAAGCGAAAGCTGAGCTCCGATACGCGGTATGAGCACGCGCGCCGCGTCATTTAATTCCCGACGTCAGAGTACTATTCAGTATCAATATTGCTTTTCTTCTCGTAGAGAAAAAAAATATATTGACATGACAAATAACCAATGCCGCTTTTGCAATATATAGCTGAGTTTGATAACTCACATCTTAACATGACCAATTCGTAACAACGATTATTTCCCAACTTTTTGAGTTGAGAGTAATCAAGGAAATAATTTTTTTCATTTTATAAGCTTATTTGTGAGCAGTATGAACTTGAATTGAGTAGCATTCACGTAACAAATAATTAAAACAGTAGAGAAGTACTTTATCTTTTTTTTTTTAATTGGCTATCATCATTATCGCTTTTGCAATGCTGGTACCGTATCGTTCTATATCGTCGTAATTAAATCAAACAAAAGACAATTAACTGAAGTAAAATAAGCGTGAGAACTATAGTTCTCAGCGTAAACTTTTTCTCTCAGTGTACAATTATCCTCGAGTAGTTTGAAACTCGAAATCCAAAAAATAAGATCAATTTATTGTAATGAGTGAACTGAGCCTACCTTGATAAAGTTGAAATAATTTATATTCCCTGAGACAACCTGAATGAAGTAAGTATGGAAAAATACTATTGAAGCTGTGCTGAGGAAACGTATACCATTAACCTCCGGCAAATTAACTTTTTTTGAATCTAAGCTCAAAATAACTTCACTACATCTCATTATGGAAAATTGCGACAAAGCGTTTTGCATTCGAATATTCAATTTCTGCCCTTGCTCGCTCTTTATTACTGCTCTGACATCAATGTTCGATTGTTTATGAACTTTATCTTTCTCATCCACTGTGAGATTTGTGGTATTGATTGCTCGATTCCCTTCGATATTTTTCCTATTTTTTAGATCACAAACAGTGCAAAGACATAGAAATCCAATGTAGATCGCAATCATAATGCTGTAATTGAATTTTCAGGCTAAATAAAACATACCGTTAAATCTTAGGACTATACACAATTTAAAATTGCTATTGGAATGTACTCACTGAAAGATGGTTAATTTACTGGTGAGTATATTTGGATCAGTACTAGTGCAACGTACAGAATCAGTAGAGATGCCAATATTTTTCAATTTCACTGTTTCGTCTATAGCGAAATCAGCAAGTTCAAGTATATCATTAACTGTACAAGAAGCCGGTACGCAAATGGACATTGTAGGCTTTACTATTGTGAATGAAACTTCTTTGATTGGATTGATTTTGTACATGCAGTGTTTTCCTTTGATTTGGATATTATTTATTTCGGCTCGGATCCCTATGCATTGGTCAAATGCACCCAGATCAACAATATTTCCCTCAACGATGCCTGAGGGAATTTTGGATGACGCATCCAGCACTGTAATAGATTCTCACATTAGTTTTTCTGGAATGATAATCCATTTCTTTTATTGCATTATAATCATAAAATAAAATTATGACTTTTAAAATAAATCATGACTCTTGTTCATTTATCACCAGCTTTTATGAAAATCCCATGACTTATTTCATCATAATAACAATAAAACCCTGCGTAAGGTTCCGTATTTTGATGTCCGGCTTATGTGATAAAAAATGTAATTCACTCAATGACTTTATTTTCCTTTATTTCCTTTATTTTCCTCTTACAATCAAAACACTTATCAATATGACATTTCGATTTCAATATTTATTAGAAATTGGGAAGAATACGCTATTTTTTTTATCGTAGAAATCGAAAGAACGTGCAAAATTAATTAGGTCGTATTTTTTTGTTTTTCGATCAAATCAAAATTCGAGCTAATATGAGGAGATGAAATTCGTGTCGTTAGTAACGATATACGTCATTTGCATTTGAAGTATATCTATATCTACCGAAAACGCCGAAACTTTCAGCGGTCATATCTTTTAGAAAAATAACATTAAACAAAAATAAAAAAATACGACCTAATTATTTTCCGATTCTTTATACATTTCACATGAAAAAACTAGGTGTTGTGAAAAATTCGTCAACCCTATTCGGTAATCGGTGAGAAATCTGAAAAAGCGAAAACTTAAACGCCTAAGATGATTTAATGAAAGGAATTTCCTTACTTTTCAAAGCCCATAATTCTCGTTTGTTTAATGCTTCTTCCAAGAAAATCAAATCTCGAGCGCAATCTGAACTGTTGAGGACTTGGTGATTCTTCAGCAAGTTATTTGGCCCCAAATATCGAAAGATTTCCCCAATGTACTCGCTTGCTAAAGCCTCTTCAACTATTTCGATGGTAGACTCACTTTTGCCACACGAACAAATCGCTAAAAACAACAGAGATAGCATTCCTATGCCTAGTTGAGAGCACATCTTGGCTGAACGCTGGCCGATTACCCTACTAACTGGATGTTGTCATCTACGATGGTTCGCATCAATTATCGTACGAAAATCGTTTCAAAACCTGAGGCCGAGTTCGTAATCAACGATCCAAAAAACCCTTGAATACCAATTCACATATAGAACCATTAATGCAAAAAGTGTATGATGTAAAAAGCTGTTAACTTGCGGAGTTTTTTCTTCTCGACGTGGATCAGGTTGTTCTGTACGCAAATATCTGCGTATAAAGGTCGCCGTATGCCCAGGATCTTCGCTCCCTAGCAATACAAACATGCACAGGTCATTCAGTCATTACAATTCTATTGTTGCGCTCACGCAATGATCAATTCGAACATTAATTTTCGTCAAATTATTAATTAATTTCAAGGACCAGCAAGCCACGAGCCCATCAATTCAAATTCGTGTTTAATATATTTATTAAACACTCTCGAATAATTTCATTGATATATGTCAGTTTTTTTTTTCTATCTATGTGGGCAGCGATGCATGGTCTTCCCTTGCTTCACATAATGAAAAATTTCACCCCCACTCGAACTCTAGATCTTGCCCGGCGCTGCCATCGCTGTCCACGCAGTCAGTATTTCGATGACCCTTACGAAGAGAAATACATTTCAAATTTACGGCGAGTATGGGCTGTATGTAAAATAGAGAAAATTATCCCAGATCAGTTGGTTTCCTTGAGGGAGGACCTTCTACCAAAATAGAAGGTACTCCTTCTATCTTGTTTTCAGTTAAAGTATGTATGTAACTTCGCGCATTTTGGTTTGAAAAAAGAGTTCGCCGAGTGTGAATGTTTTTTTTTGTGTGAGAACGAAAAATGTGTTATTTTTTCCCACCTGGGAACACGAAGTGTATTCATCGCCGTCCGAGAAGCTGATATGTGCTATTCTTCGTAAGGGCCGCTGATACACTCTGATACATATCAGTCAGCTCCACAAATACCAACAAAACCACGAACTTTATTGAGGATTTTATTTAATGTTTTGTGTGTAGTTTGACAAATTTGACGCGTAGAGGATGACTACATGATAAGATGGAATCCATTTTAAGTATTACATCTTTAGTTTTATCAATAGGTTCCAATTGAAAATGGCATAGGATAGTAGCTATCAGAGCTTTCATCAGCACCATCGCGAATCTTTGCCCTGAAATTTATATAGGAACCATGTTAAGTTCATATCGAAGCTTCATTGACAAATCCTTTTTCTAGTTTTTTTTTATGAAAGCAATAATAATATTACCAATACAACTGCGGTAACCAGCGCTGAAAGGTAAATAAGCGAAACGATGACGAGTTTGCACTTGTTCCGGTAAGAACCGGTCCGGATTAAATTGCTCAGGGTTCGGCCAAAGATGAGCGTTTCTATGAATATTATAAATATTTATTATAGCGTTTGATCCAACTGGTAGAATGTAATCACCACCTGGAAATAATAGGTTATATGTTGGTCTGTGAAATTCGAATATCCCTTTGATACGTTGAGTCAAAATGCGGAAGTACGAAAATTTACTTGTATGCAAGTCTTTCTGCAAAGTTCGGGCGATAAATGGTACAGCGGGGAAAAGCCTCATTGATTCTTTGATACATCGTTCGAGGTAATCAAGTTTTTTCAATAGTTCTTCAGTCCATTCATTCCCATTCTCTCCTAATGTTTTCAATACTTCAGACCGAGCTAGATCCTAGACGTGAGTAGTAGGGGTCATATGTACGTGCGATATCATCGTTTATAACAAACTTACGAGAAGGACTTCTAATTATGCAGTGTTATAGTAAAATGTATGTATTTCATGAATGAATAGTAACTATCCAATCTTTCTGTAAAAAACCGCAACCAAGTACTTTAGCAATGCTTTCTCAAAGAGGCTTCAACGCCACCCACGAAACGAAACTTACGCGGATTTTTCTTCTCCTTTGCAACGGTTGCTAAAGAGCTAATTCGAAAGATTTTGTGTCCTTTGCCGTCGAAAATGATGGAAATGGCTAATGAATTGATCATTTCCAACCTTCGTAACGGTTGCTTAGAAGGTAAACAACAGTTGCTATGGAGCAAATATAACAATTCAGTGTCCTTGGCCATCGAGTGTGACTTAAAACTGATTGTCCAGATTCCGAAGCAACAGTTGCTAGGAATGTTAACTAACCGTTGCCAGGGATATCAACAATGATTGCTATGGGAAATATCTCATCGATTCTCATCGATTCTCATCGATTCTCATTGACTCTCACAGCCCCAGTGACCGACCTGTGTGCAAAATTTCAGGACGATCGGACCATCGGACAAGAAGAAGTCAGTCTGAAGCTGATTTTCGTTTTTTCATAGCAACCGTTGCTAGGAGAACGAACAATGGTTGTTCCAAAATAAATGTCTTATCAGTTCTCATCGATCATCGGAAGAATCGGAGACCTATCGTGCATAGATGATGATTTTTGGAGGTTTTTTCAAAAACACGTTAGCAATGGTTGCCATGAAAATAAACTACCGATGGTGCTAAACGCCGAACTCGGTTTACATCTTTCGGAGACCAACCTGTGTGACCCATCGAATCGGACTCCGGGACCTCGATTTTCGTAATCTACGGGTCGAAAAACATGGAAATCCAAAAATGTCTGTATGTATGTACGTACGTACGTGCACTTTTTTTGTCGTACGATAACTTTCAAAGGAATGATCCGATCGTCCTGAATTTTGCACACAGGTCGGTCTCCGGAAGATGTGAATTGAGTTCGGTGTTCAGCAACATCCGTTGTTCATTTCCATGGCAGCCGTTGCTAACGTGTTTTTGATCAAAGCTCTATAAATCATCATCAATGCACGTTGGGTCTCCAATTCTTTCGACTATCGATGAGAATCAATAAGACATTCATTTTGGAACAACCGTTGTTCATTCTCCTAGCAACCGTTGCTATGGAGATACGAAATTCAGCTTCAGACTGACTTTTTTTTGTCATACGATAACTTTCAGAGGAATGGTCCGATCGTCCTCAAATTTTGCACACAGGTTGATCTCCGGAAGATGTGAACCAAGTTCGGTGTTCAGCAACATCCGTTGTTTATTACTCTAGCAACCGTTGCTAGCGTGTTTTTGATAAGTTCTCATATAATTCATGATAAATAATTATTTGGGTTTGTATATTTATGGGATTCTATAAGAATCAAAAAGACATTTCTCGTAGAAACCATTGTTGATGCCTGTAGCAACCGCTGTTTATATCCCTTGCAACCGTAACTAGGGGATGGGAAAAGTCAGTTGGATGTCCATTTTCGGAACTGTTGATGACCAAGAAGTAAGAACATCGAAGCTTCGACATTTATCATAGCAACAGTTATTTCCGTCCTTAGCAACCGTTACTATAAAATGAGAAAAGTCAGTTGGAGGTCCATATTCGAAACTGTTGATGACTAAGAAGCAAGAACATCGAAGCTCGGACATTTACCATAATAACCGTTGTTTACGTCTTTAGCAACCGTTACTATGGAGTGGAGGAAATGAGTTAGAGGTTAATTTTTTTTTCTCAAAGAGTGGTGATTAATGCAAGTTAAGGTTCAATTGCAATACTTCGAGAAAGCATACTGCTGAGGCACTTGGCAGCGGTTAATATTCATGGAGATAGAATGATTATGATTATCATCGAATACGTAGTTTCAAGCAAGCGAGGATAATTGTTAATTGATTATGGATTATGGATTATGAAATCAAAAGCTCATAATGGTGATCACAAAACTATGAAAATAGGAAGGAAATGATTCCAATATTTAGTCACTTACTTGTGCTTCCTTATTTTCAGCCAGTAGCAGCAATAAGAATGACAAGGACGTGGCAGACGTGTCAAAGCCCTATGTGAGTTGTAAACGAAGAGAAGGTTAATACATTTCCTTAACGAATTTCCAGTAATGCGAGGTATCCGAATTCGAGTAATTCTCCAGATGTATTAAAAAATGTTGAGAAAATTAGTCCAAAATCAAGTTTTTTATTTCGGAAGACAAACATCGAATTTGATTTTGTTTGCCAGTTTCCAATCAATATAATTTACTATACTCCGTTCAACATTATTATTGAGTTTGTATAATTGATTTCAAACTTCCGTATCCAAATGAGGGAGAAAACGAGTTCGTTTTAGGGGGTTGTCGCCCTGTCGGGGATGCGAAATCGGTCAACATTTTTCAAAATAGAATTAAAATAAAAGTTACGTAAAAACAAATAGATTTTATAAAAATGCACTCGTCTCAGAACTCTGACTCGAATGCGGGCGTCTATTGTCGTAAACTTAATATCTGAGTAGAATATTTACCGCCATTACGATAGTCTGTATTTCTTCTATGATCCCTTTTTCGTCTATAAGACCATCTCTCTCGGCTGATAATAGAAGATCCATCAAACAGAAAAATCTTTGCCCCTCTGAAAAAAATCATTTTAACTCAGCTACAAAATGTTATTGATATAAGTTGAATAAATCTATTGACACGGCAGGTGGCTGATATATCGACCACCTGTCGTGTCGGCGACTCTACGCGAGCAGTTAACTATATTTTTATAATCATTTTTCGTTTTGAAAGAGATCGATTCGGACTGAAAAATTCCCGTCCTTAAAAATTTAAGTATTATAACTATCAAATCTTCACAATCTGGAAATAAGCAATTTAACAATGATGGTTTACCTTCCAGTTTACTAGTTCCCCATGAATCACTTGCATTTGTTCCACCAGTTGCTAGATATTTATTATTAGTCCTCTCATGATAAGTTCGTCGATCATTTATCGCCTGTTGGTATAAAATTACCATCAGCGAGAACTAATTTTGTAAAAAAATCAATGCAAAATCGCTAAAAACAACTGAAAACTGAAGTCCAGATCAAGTCACTGAATAAATTAATTAGAAGTAGTACAAATAAATATCAATGAATAGGGGAGACTGGGGCTAAACTGCAAACGAGGCTGAACTACACTTTGCCATTATTTTCTAATAGGTAATAACTTTTATCTAGCACCGGTATGGTAAATTCAATCTATCAGATAGAAGTGAACATTTGTCAACAATCGCTCGAAATATTCTTTCGTCATGACCGGTAACGGACAAGTTACTGTTTCTCGACAGATTTTCTATAAAAAAACGACCTCCGTGAAAGTTGTGTTAGCAGTGGTTCCGGAACAGACGGATTCCGCATATCATAACACATTTGTAGCGCTGATCAAGATACAATTTTTGACACCTGGTAAATCTTGTCACGTTGCGTATAACTTTTAAAATGTACTTTTCGAACGATTCAAGCCGTAGTGGAGCAATAGTGTCCGGGTAGATATGTCTATACATCCGTGTATATTAGTATATTATGCACCTAGGGAATAAAGTGGGCTGTGGACGCTCTGCGTGTTTGTCGCCCTCGCTTCGCTCGGGCGTCAATCACACGCAGAGCGTCCACAGCCCACTTTATTCCCGAGGGCAATATACGATTTTTTATCATGCCCGGCAGAAAGTTCGTGCATCTCTCCATCACAAATTTAGCTGTGCAAATCACATAACCTTGCTGTTCGCTTCTAAGTCAACATCGTCTGCAGCTTACTCCTACCCCGGCGGGTCTACCTCTCTCTCTCGTTGCCCCATATCAATAGATTTCATCAAATTTGACAGATGAAACATCAACTCTTTTTGTAGATCAATTAAATAACTAAAATTTAATTCTGATATAACTTTTACATCACAAACATATTGAAATATCTAACATAATTTTGTGTAAAAATATACAAGTAACATTTGTAATATTCAAGTATTGTAATACTTAGCAAACTAAGATATTCATTGGTTTTCTTGACTTTTGTAATAATAATTGTTATGAACAACCAATCCATGTATTACACAATTCTGGAACATCGGTGTTGATGATTGATCTGCATTGTCATCTATCATTAATCTTCTTTTTTTTGATTTTGGTGTACTGAAATTCTTGTTCTGATTATTATCAACATTCTCATGTATTGGTTGATGAATAACAATTGGCGAGGACTGTATTTCTAGATCATTTTCAAAAAAACCATCTCCTGCCCAATCTAATATTACATTTGGATTCTGTTTGCTAGTTCATGGTATCGCTAACAAATTCGAATCATTTTTAGTTGAACAGGGTGTTTCATCTGCTATTACATTTGATTGCACTTTGTTGTCTGATTTTATCATTCAACTTGAGTCATCTTTACTAGCTGATGATATCGCATCCAATTTTTTATCAGTTGAATTGATTTTCTCGGTTTGATTAGAATTAATGATGTTTTTGAATATTTCTCTCCTATTTGTTAATGAATTTTCTATGTAGCGTTGAGCAACAGCATCTGATCGCCAACCTCCAGGGTGTTTTACCATGGTCAAATTTACGCGTGAATTAGAGAGAGCAGTTGCTGCACTGCGTCGAAAACAATGTCCAGTATAGTTATTGGGATTATCTAGATTCAAATATGAGGCAATAGTCCTTGGAGTTTCACTAATTTTGGTTTTGCCAATGAACTGGTCGGTGCATTTCCCATTTTGATATTGGACAAAAAATCTATTACTGGGCATGTTGTCTGGTCTCAAACACGAGTACTTCTTAACTGTATTATAGAATTCAGCACCAATAACAAAACTGCGTGGGTAGTCATTTTTAGTATCTCTAATAGAGACAATATATTGGTTATCAGTATCTTCAATATCTGTTGTATTGATACCAACGAATTCTTGGCATCTTAAAGCACCAAAAATGCCAAAAATCAGGATAACCTAAAATGCAAATACGCATTTAAAATAGAAAGTAAATACATCTTTAACGATAAAATATCAAGAAAATTTTTTCCATAAATACCTTTGTACTCAGATAAATTGAATCTTCACTACTATTGAGAAACTGTTTTATTTGAGACCAACTAAGAATAAGAGATTGTTTTGGTTTGAATCCTTTGGATTCATTTCTCAACATAGTCTTCAAATTATGAAATTCATTGATGTTAATACTATGTCGTAGACTCAATGTGGTTCTCAATTTTGACCAAACACTCCATAGACTAGATGGTTTCCATTTTTTAGACAACTCTTTGAAATACACCACCAGAACACTTTCAGTAATTTTAGTTGTTTTATTATCATGAATCCACTTGAGGAAAGCTGCGTATGCTAGCTCATACTGAGCTCGTGACTTCTTTGGCAATAAGTCTCGCACAATCAGGTCCTTTTCAGCTTCAAAATCTCTCCCAACGATTCCCTCTGAATCAAAACTTTCATCTTCAGACGAATCTGTTGAATCCATTTCCATAAATATTTTCAAATTTTGCGAGCAAATTCAAGAGCTGTCTGCATGAAACTGTCCGAGATCCCGAGGTTAGGAGCTGCGGCTAGCGCTTTATATATATAGAGAGACTCACGCATGCGCTAGACACTGGGAATAAAGTACGGAACAGGGCGTCCATGTAGCACTTTATTTCCACCTTGCGGAGATATAATGACGAACTTTATGCCAGGGTATGATAAAAATATAATAGTATATGCACCTCGCTCATCTAGGCTATTTCGGCACGCGCAAACTTGCAATCCTCGCTGCGCTCGGATCGCAAACGTTTTTCGTGCCGAAATCGCCTAACCTCGCTCGGGTGCATAATATACTATTTTAATTGACTAGGGCATTTTATACGCGCATTGCGCGCCTTTACTTTGGTTCCGCATCATATGCTCCATGAAATTCGGAATGTATACATATATATATATACATTTAGATACCTGGCGTATACGAGCGTGTCATTTTTATCCAGCTTCTGATGTCTTTTCAAAAAGTAGATCCAAAACCTCGAATTTGCAGTTTAGCCTAGATGCAAAGAGCGAGCCTGCACGATGCACTTGATCCTTCTACAGTGCAATATCTCCTACCTTAACCTAACCATACCATAGAGACATCTCTGTAGTCTTTACTCTATACCTACAGTCCTCAATACTGACTCTATACTCTACATGTCTCATGGTTTGGTCTTAGCCAATCAAATCATCGGAAGCGAGGCTTCACATCACTTTTTTAAGGAAGGATTACTCTTTTCCATGTAAAATTATTTCATCTTTCGATTGGTCACATCAGTTTTCCCAAAACTATTTCCAGTCCAACTCAAAATGCCTATTTCCGCATCTAAAATAAGTTAAGCCGATTTGGCATGTTTTTTGATATTTCCTATTTCGAGCGTTTTAAACGCTCTAATGGCGCACAGAGGCGCTCGGGTCACCTTTTAGTATTGAAACAAGATGATTGGTCCCAGGTGTTAGAGTACCGGGCATTTGTCACTCCAACCAGCCACTTTTAAAACAGTTTGAAGTTGAAAACCGTTGAATTATCTATTTTATTCTTCAATTTTTATTGCCGCACTGTAAGTTTCCTTTACCAAAGTAGTATATTAAAAGTTTTTATCCAAATGTGACTACTCAATTTCATGGATAAAAAGCTCATCTTTCGATTGGCCACATTAGTTTTCCGCCAACTATTTTTTCACACTATCAAGACGTTTGGTTTTAATCAAACTCAAGCAAGCTCAAGTTGGTTCTTCTGAGCAGAAATTCGAAATTATCAATTATTGTTCCTAATATAAATGAAAATTTTCCAAGTAGTAAGAACTGGCCTTTGTCTATATAGTAATCGGATTACAATGCTAGGATTACCGTCTATTTCGAGTGATTTAATCGATCTCAATATGCGATTATGAATCGAATGACTGGGTAAAGTGGTTAAATATTTAAGAAATAAATGCCAAGTTTTCAGAGACATGTTACGATGATTCAAATATGTATTTTTGAGTTGAATATCAAAAGTTTTATTAAATATCAATTAGAACATGATTGAGAATTTATGTTAATGTCAATTTGATTGTCCCTGTAGGCGTATAGAGACTGTAGCAAGTGATTATGAAATCTTGCCAAATTGACTGCACGTGTAGACAACTTGATCCTTTTGCGTTTTTTTTGAACAGAAATTCTTGGATAGACTGAAGAGGTCGGGTGATAACTATAGAGATGATTTCTGATAGTTATTGAGCTCGCCTTCAAGAATTTAAAAATTCCTAATTTATCAAATTCGCGAAAAACCCTTGGGGGTGGCGCATTGACTGCAGCTACCTTATATATGTCCGAATGAAGTAGACGAGTACGGTTTCAGTTAGCTAACATCCTGAGGATAATTTAACCCCCGTATTTTGATGTGATTATTAGAAAATCAAGGAGATATCTGCTTCTAACAAAAAAATGGATAGTTTAGCCCCGGTCTCTCCATGTTCTTTTGATATAAGAATCTTTCTATCTTTATAATGCTATATTGACAGAAAAAATACTTGAGTGAACTCTTGGTTTGAAACTTGATGAAGTGACCAGAGTATGGGGCTTAAACACCGGTTTCATTATCGACGGTCGCCCACGCGCGAGACTCCCATTTTTGGCCCACCCGTCGGATGACGACCGTTTCCCGCCAAATTATCGAAATGCTTTCAAAATTTATTCTCGCATATCGGACGCATTATTTCCTGCAGTAGATCCTCTAAATCGCGTCGTAGTGGTATTTACAATTCATACTTTCTCATTTCACGAATAAAGGGACGAAATATTACCTTGTGTACGAAGAGTTTAGTTACTTTAACCGCGTGATCCATCCTTCGCCCAGCTTCCAGAAACTTCATCATCCAATCCAATAAATATGGTCGGAATGTTCTTGAAAATATATGAATTATTTTTAGAGAAAATCAATATTATATCAGATAGAACAGAAACTGGAATTGAAACTCTACCTGTACAGAACAACTTCAGTGAATGTATGTATAGCATGTTGATATTCTGCAGATTCTTTCTCGATGGTTCTGAGATCAATGTCCATAGACCATTCTACATGAAAATGACACGATTAACTGAATGTAATGCAAAAATAATTGTTATTGTTTAGTATATGTACCGCAGATGATATCTAAAGTAACCCTTGGTAAGATTAGTTTAGGATTCTGGATCGTTTCATCTCCTTCATCTTTTAGCTCTTGAACAAGTTTATTCACTCGTTTATTGGTGACTTCGATGAACTTTGTCATACCGTTCAGATTGAAAGCTGGATTGATAAGTTTTCTTCTTGTGTGATAATTTTCACCTATATGCATCGTTAGAAATTTATTGAGGTCTTAGATTTTACATGAACTAATAGAATAAAAAGGTATACCTGTATTGGTAACCAGTCCTTTACCCATAACGGGTTCCATATACTTGTACATCCAACCCTTGGTGATATTTTCTTTATCGGTGAGTAGAATCTGAGGTCATAGCCCAAATATATTCGAACGAATTTGCAATTCCCGCGACACTTTTGTTTCGTTCAGGGATAGTAATTAAGTGATCGACGAAAAAACTATGAATTTGATCTCAAGACATTGAGACATCAATTCATTGCTCTCTCCAATAAGCACAATTCGAAAATTGAAGTACTTAAAATTAGACGAGTTTCAGGAGGAATCTCGAGGAAAGTCGTTAAATCAAGAAAATACATATTTTTTAGAATATTTCTACTATAATATGTCTACTATAAAAACTTGTCTACTATAATGTCTTGTATACTATGCTTGTAAGTTACAAGTAGATAAAATTGTACCTTAGCATCATCTGACTGTAATAGTGTAAATACACGATACGTGAAAAACCAGATTTTCACAACTGGATAATAGGTCTTGGCATATACTTGTGTAAGTACCCACACTCCAACTGAAAAATGATTGAAGAATTTGAATGAATTAAGAATTCCAGAACTGATATTAATATTTTCGAGGATGTTAATGAGGATTCCTAAATTGGTACTCTGTCAAAAAATGTTAAGAATGAGATTCAGTATGCAAATAATGCAAGACGGATCTGACAATATTTACCAAAAGTAAATAGCATTTTCATGCGCATACGAGCAAATCAACGTACTAGGGCGATATCGTTTAGGCAAAAATTCTAAAATGAAAATGCAAGCACACTTACGAAACTAAGATAATTCATTCGAAAATTCCGCGCAGATCAAACATTTGATCTTGTGAATGATTTAATCAAACTGCTGGAAAGTGTATGATTAAAAAACCGAAAAATATATCTTCGATCAAAAAATATTAAGAAAAATACGTACGATTGTATTTTCAGAAGGGGAAAACGAACGTTTAATAATTTTTACGCATCACTGGTAACAGATTCGATACTTCGCTAAGTAAGTTATGAGTGAAGAACTGGAAAAAACACCTGTGATCAGAAGAAGATATCAGGTAAGTAACTGCAGAATATTTGGCACGCTAGCCAACGTCACATGTTTCTCAGACTTCTTATTTCTCGTGCTTTCTGGGCAACAGTCGGGATTTATTGGGAGTATTGAAACAAAATTTTCTGTTGTTCCCTCGCTCATCTAGCTATTAAAACCACTCTCTTATAATAGCTTTAACTTTTAATACCTGCTTCTTTTCTCCTTTTCTTATTTCAATGTACTCATTTGATTACAATGATCGAGCCTATAAAATTCATTGATATGCGATCTTTGAGGGCCACTCTTTGATATGGAGTTATAAATAAAACTCCATGTATATTTTTTTATTCAGCGACGTTTCGCCAGCTTGGTTCGCTGGCCTCATCAGGCTATTTACTGTCACAAAACAAAACAACAATAGACATTACAAACACCATTTTACATGTTTTATCAAGAGCAAACAATTTTCCTCACAAGTGTAAAAAATTAATTAATTCATTATTCAAAATTAGGGAGTGGAAGGAATTGACTTCCTCTGCCACCGTCAAATTCATATCTGCGAATCAAAGTTAACCAACGTGATCTTGTGGAAAAAGGTTATTGACCTTCCTTTACCTGTGGCTGGGTGACTGTGTGTCTTCTTTTCTATTGAGTGTATGTTTATACATGTGGATATGAAGCATCTCGGAAACAAGTCTCTTATTATAATTCTTTTCTCTATCTAAAATGTTAACATTATCCCAATCAAAACTATGGGTACTGTTCTCAAAAATATGGCGTGGTACAGGCAAAAAGGTCAATATTGCATTTTTGGTGTTCGGAGATTCTTTCTTTCAATTTTTGTTTTGTTTCGCCAGTGTAACATTCAGAACAATCTTTACAATCAAACTTATATAAGGTAACTGTACCCAATTTGGCACTGTACTCAATTTGGCACAATCGTCAGATTTCGTATTTCCGGTGCTCTCTGAGCATCAGTCGCTCTTGGGTTATGTTGGGGGAATTAAAAGAAAATTTTCGGTATCTTCCCCGCCCATTTAGCCCTTAAAACCACTCTCCTACAACACTTTGAAGTTTCACTTACTGATTTTTTCACCATTTTCTTATTTCACTTTTCACACTCAACCTCAAAAATCAGGTGTCAATAATTTTTATCTCTCAAAGTGTCATTACTCTTTTTTGTGTAAAAACATCTCAGCTTTCGATTGGTCTAATCAGTTTTCCTAAAATTATTTTTTATCCTACTCAAATTGCTGTTTTTCGCATCAAGAAAAAGTGAACCCAATGTGCCCCTCTACGCGTTTTTAAATGGGAAGACTGAGTGAAATCATTGAATATTTGTATAGACATATTACGATGATTTAGACGCGTATTTTTGAGTTGTATGTTAAAAATTTTGTATAAATATCACTGGGAACATGATTGAGAGTTTATTTCAATGCCAATTGGATCGTCCCTGTAGGCCTATATAGGCTGTAGCTAATGATTAAAAAATTGTGCCAAATTGAGTACACGTTTTGTGCATTTAGCCTTTTTGCGTTTTTTTTTAAATTGCGATTTTCGATAGGTTAAAGTAGTCGAATGATGATTATGAAGATGGTTTCTAATAGGTATTGAGCTAAGCTTCGAGATGCCGTTCACAGAATTTTAAAATTCGAAGTCTATCATAGTCAAATTAGCGAAAAACCCTTAGGGGGGGGGGCACATTGGGTACAGTTACCTTACTACGCCGGTCTCTTCCCATTTTTCGGTTTTTTCTTTGCCAAATCCAATTACACATGAGAGTTTGTTAATGATTAGGGGCACAGTACGAATACCAAATTTTTTCATCCAACCAGCAACTTTGTTGAAGAATCTTTTGTGGTAGGGAATTGATAATGTACACAACGGTTGTGTATTATCACTATTGCATTTTTTTGTTGAAAAATTTATTGAACGTAGTCTATCATTCATGTTGGATTCTATGAATTTTAAGGGGTAATCATTTTCTAGTAATATGTTTTTAATTTTCTGTATGTTTTGAGTGTGGAAACATTCATCGGAAAGTCGTACAGCTCTATCTACCAAGTTTGAAATAATGTTACGTCCTTGCTGGGTTGAGTGGTTTGAATCAAAATTCAAAATTCTGCCCGTTTCACTTTTTATAATCGATAAGTCTAAAAAATTGATTAAATTATTATTCTCAAGTTCGTGTGTAAAGTTCAAATTTTCGTTATATTCATCAAAAACCTTTGATACTGTTTCGACCTGATCTTCTTTAACACACAAGATGGTATCGTCTACATATCTTTTATAAAATAAAGGTTCACAATTATAATCAACTTTATATTTTTTGATGCATTCCAGTTCTAAGCCCTCCATAACTAGATTCGCAAAAAATGGTGAAACCGGTGATCCCATCCATCGTGTGCCAAAAATTTGTTTATATATTATTTTATTAAAATTGAAAAACGTATTTTCAAAGAGGAACTTTGTAATATTGACTATTTCATCAAAAGGAATTTTACTTTTTCTATGTCGAGCCTATAGTGCTCTTCATTTCTTTACTTGTGACTACTCAGCAGAAGTCTGAACAAAAACAGATGAGCTCTGGGCTATCTTGGTGGCTCGCTCAGTGCATTCTTTCTCATACATAAAATCTGCGTTGCGTTCTGGAGTTTTGAAAATATTGGAGCGGGGCAGGCCGAACCATAACACAACCATTTTCTCAAGAGTATTGAAAATTACCTTATAATATGATGAATGCAACCTATACGGTCAAAAATGGGCAGAATCCTCCCTCCTCCTCAAAAAATTAATAAATCATAAATTAATAAAAAATTATGAAATCTCACTTCATTAATAGTAAATGACGAGAATTTTTTCAGATTGTTTCCGATTCTCTAGAAGGCTACGGAATGTTGAATAAACCCAGATTAGGATTTTCTTTACCTAATTTTTGAGAGGTGCACGAGATGGCCTTAGTAAGTGAATTTGCCCATATATACGCGAATTAATTTCGAAACATAAATATTTTCACATATTCTTAATCTATGATTTACCTGGAGATAAGAAACAAAATTGCAGCAGATTTCCTACGAGTGGGAAGGATGGTGGTCCTGGTACTGCATGCATTAACCTGCCCGTCCTACTATACCTTAAATGAATATGTAACACTAACAGACACAAGAGAATAATTAACAGATAGATTGTCATTTTATTGGCCTCCTTCCACTGAATGCACTCGTAATTGAATTTTCACCAACGTATGGTGACAAGTATTCTTTTAATTTGCGTCTCAAATAACTTTTATATATTCTGTCGAAAATGAAGATTAGCTGATAGTAGCGGACAGTATCGAATAGAATCGTTGAATGCTGGAATAAAGTCACACTATTTATACCTCGGTCTGTATCCCTCTCCTGCGCGAGATCTATACGACTGCGACGCCACGCGTATATCGCTGTATCGCAGTTCACTCAAAGTCAACTCTGTGAATTGCTCCGCAGTGAATTGGTCAGCCTAAGCTGTCCCGTGGATTTAAAATGCCGAGCCAACCATCGTGACGATGGGCCTGTCGTTCGACTTGGACGATCGCGTCGCAGGAAAGAGTTATGCATCCACTGCAAGAGGTCTTTCTCTCGAGTACTCTAAGAGGGAGTATCACGGAGTTCGTATATATGCAGTACTTCGAGCTTATGGATGAACAATCGACTCTTCATTCTTGCCAGTATTAACCAAGAGCTACTCTTTAGATTAAGATGCTCTATCAAAGCACAATAAAAGTTTATTCTAACGAGTAAAAACGCCAAATCTCATTTCACTTGAGTACCATGGAATAGGGAAGGCACACCCAATATGCACGACCCTTCGTATTTCATACATTATACGCACGTCTAGAGCAACACCGCGGCTCAGAATCTTGTCGGAATACGAAATAGTTACGGAAGAAAGCATGTTGACAGATAGCGAACGTTTACAACAACTTGATTCAGCTCATTTTATCCATTTTTTTGCTGAGTGATTTTGCTCTAGTGAATAAGATTTTTTTTATACTCTTAGACTATGCTAAAAAATCGAGGGACATTACGCGTCTGTTTAATGACGGACAAAGAGCATTTTTTGAAAATACCATCATTCAGCGTAGAAAAGTCGGAACCAGAGGCTTGGCGCATTTTAAAGGTATTTAATAGACCTTTTTAGTTCATGCCATCTAATAGGATTCTTACCAGAGAACTAAAAAAAGAGACCAAATGAAAGAGAAGATTCTGCGGTTGGCGCAAATGGGTACACTCAGATTTTTTCCCCAAAAAATTTTTGTTTTTTGAAAGTTCTATACCTCAGCGCAGAAGATTACAAAATGAATACGGTTTGGCTCATTTTGAAGTTATTGAGTTGACCTTCAATTCGCCACCAACCACATTGGAAAATTCAAAGTTGAACCGGTGTAATGATCTTTCTCGCTTAGGTGGAACGTATTGGATACGTGTACCATACTAAAAGCCGATGGGAGTACTGGACCGTGAGAAGCCAAATCCACTGCATGCTCGGGAAATCTTGGATTTCTCCATGAAAACTTATCTCTTCTACTCGCTGTATCGAGTGGGTAAACGCCAACACTGCGCGTTTGGAAACAAGTTTCCGAAATATTAAATTATCCTTGTATTATTATCTATATTTATTACCACTGATGCCTAGAAAGCACCCAGAATACGTAATATCAGAGGGAGGGCATATTGAGTCCGGAGACTATTGGGTATCCTAACCTTATTTAATTACTGTATTTAAATACAATTTGTCCCAATACTTTAATCGACTACAAATACTTGGTGTTTTGTAATTAGTGAATTGAAACTTGAATTTGCATATCTCTGCTCTGTGCCTAGAATAATTTCTTATTCATCTCCTTAGCATCTTGCTAGAAGCTTCCAAAATCTAAATGTAGGTTTTAAAATTGCGGATAATTTAAATAAAATAAAAGTTGAATGTAGGGTTTAAAAATGCGAATATTGTGAATGAATTGATAAGTAAATGGAAAAGATTATCGTATGTGAATGATTGGAACATAATTTTGAAATTCATGAATGTAGATCGCGCGTAGCGCGTCTAAATGTAGCTAGTTTATATATACTTTGTATGCTGCAACTACGAAGGTCAAAAAGACTACACACGTGTAATTTTTTCTCCAATATTCAACTAAACCTAGCCACGTTTTTGTCTACAAACAAGTTATCACTTCAATAGCATGTACGAAGTATCTACTCATTTGCTCGCAAGCGATACATATGAATACTTGCATATAATAGTCTTATACCGGATAAGCGAGTCTCGATGAGATGACTGAGTGCAGCCGAGCTGCCTCCGACCGAGGCGAGAGTAAAAAACCGTTGGCTTAGTGTGGAATCGGGTTCATATAGAAATGAGAATTCTGTGTTTTTTGCTACCGACAAATGGACCTGGAACTGATTACCAAACGACGCGACCTAGCAACGGTTGCAAGGGATATCAACCACAATTGCCATGAAAAATGCGACGACTTCGTGTGACCCAAGAAGTTCATATAAATAAACTTCAACTCGATATTTCATTCCCTTAGCAAAGATTGCTATGGACCCTTAAGCACCATAAGTTGGACAAATTTAGTTTTCAATTCATTAAGAATTATGCCTAGATAGTATATTATACCGAAGAATTGAAACATTTCAAAAGTTTGGTGAAAGCTATAAACGACCGTAATAAAGGGATGCTCGACCCTTCGTTCAGGCTGTGGAATAGAGCTTCTAGGTGCATCTTAATCAGTCTTACAACTTGTAGTATGACGAACGCAGATTCGTATCCTATTCTACAGGCAAGAAAAGAACAGAAGCCTATTTGAATATCTAATCGTTGAAATCTAGAAGCGAAGACAGCCGAATTTAAGATTTCTGCGGACATAAGTATCCAAAGGGCCAGCTTGGTGAGCGAGCCCGAATACGAGGCTCGACCCTTCTCGATCTCCACCTGCTCGTCAACGTGTTTATGCAAAAAAAATTGAATATTTTGGTTATTCTAACTGTATATCCCCCCTTTAAAGCTCATGAACCGTAACTGCAGCGCTCCCCCCTCCAGCGTAACGACGACTCGACCTCAGCCACGCTCCGAGGTTTAGGGGTGTGACCCTGAATCAAAAAATAACATCGAACTCGGGAGGGAGATCACCTCCTAGAAAAATAGTCAGTCTTACACGCGCGTTTGAACTGGAAAGTTCAACTTTTACCTTTTTTGGAAAAATACATTTGTGAAAACAGGATCTACACTGTTTTCTTTTACACGTAAATCAAAATCATCGTTTTTCTTAAATTTTCCAATATCTCACATAAAATACCCATTTTTCCTTTGTGCCACGCTGTCATGAAAAAATATAGAACCAGTTTGAAAATCGCGCCACTACACAAGTCAAATTTATTCAAATTTCATCCGTACACACCGACAAAATAGCTGTTGCGTTCTCTCTTACTCCGTGGTTGCGTGGTATGCACAATATGTCGCACGTTTACCATGCCAATGAGTAGCATTGCAGGTCATCCCCGGCAGAATTTAGCGTATTGAAGGAGTTCGCGATTTACGGTATATTCGGATTCATATATAGCTGATCCAAGGGTCGAAAAAAGCCGAATCCAAAAGAAGTGTCTGTATATGCGTACGTACGTTTATCGTCTTTTTTACTTGCAAGATAACTTACGGAGAAATTGACCGATCTTCCTGAAATTCAGCAAAAGTTAGCCGTGATAAAATCTGAGCCGGGTTGTTTATTTGCCTGGAAACCGTTTCTACCGGGTTTTCTATAGTCCCTCCTAACAAAATGTTTCTCATACCAACCATTGCTTACATCCTTTGCAACAGTTGTTTACATTTCTAGCAACCGTTGCTACGGGAAGTGAAAAATCAGTTCAAGTTCTATTTGCGGGTGGAAAAAGACGCGGAAACTTCATTTCTCCATAGCAACCGTTGTTTACGTTTCTAGAAACCGTTGCTAGAGGAATAAAATATCGAGATAAAGTTAATTTATGGGACTTTATGAGTTCACAAGTCATAGTATCTCTGTATTTTCCATAGCAACCATTCTTTATAAGGTAACTGTACCCAATTTGGCACTGTACCCAATTTGGCACAATCGTCAGATTTCGTATTTCCGGTGCTCTCTGAGCATCAGTCGCTCTTGGGTTATGTTGGGGGAATTAAAAGAAAATTTTCGGTATCTTCCCCGCCCATTTAGCCCTTAAAACCACTCTCCTACATCACTTTGAAGTTTCACTTACTCATTTTTTCACCATTTTCTTATTTCACTTTTCACACTCAACCTCAAAAATCAGGTGTCAATAATTTTTATCTCTCAAAGTGTCATTACTCTTTTTTGTGTAAAAACATCTCAGCTTTCGATTGGTCTCATCAGTTTTCCTAAAATTATTTTTTATCCTACTCAAATTGCTGTTTTTCGCATCAAAAAAAAGTGTACCCAATGTGCCCCTCTACGCGTTTTTAAATGGGAAGATTGAGTGAAATCATTGAATATTTGTATAGACATATTACGATGATTTAGACGCGTATTTTTGAGTTGTATGTTAAAAATTTTGTATAAATATCACTGGGAACATAATTGAGAGTTTATTTCAATGCCAATTGGATCGTCCCTGTAGGCCTATATAGGCTGTAGCTAATGATTAAAAAATTGTGCCAAATTGGGTACACGTTTTGTGCATTTAGCCTTTTTGCGTTTTTTTTTAAATTGCGATTTTCGATAGGTTAAAGTAGTCGAATGATGATTATGAAGATGGTTTCTAATAGGTATTGAGCTAAGCTTTGAGATGCCATTCACAGAATTTTAAAATTCGAAGTCTATCATAGTCAAATTCGCGAAAAACCCTTAGGGGGGGGCACATTGGGTACAGTTACCTTATATCTATCAACCATTGCTGCGGAGCAATAGTCAATTAGTTTAATGTTCAATACCGATGGCGGGAAACATATCTCATAGGCATTATTTTTTCTCACGCAAAGCCTCTTTGAGAAAGTATACTGATAATCCAGATAGCAGTGGTTTTTTATCGGATATGAATCTCGTAAGGGAGTTTTCATTAAAGATAGAATTCACAAAAATTGAAGGATGTACATACAATCTCTTTTGCTGTAAATGGCCAGAGCCTAGATGTTGTTACTACAGCAAACATGGGAAGATAGAGTAGAAAGTGTTGAATTTGTCAGTTGATCGATGTGGTAATGAGAAAATAAATAGTCACTGATTTGAGGAAACTGAATGTTTAATAATATAACAAGAAAATTCTGATGAACAAAAGTAGAAATACGTTATATACCTAAATTCTATTTCTATTACATTGCTATTATAACTCTTTCCCATCCTATCTATATCTAACTATGTAATATCCCCATGGTCACTTAGGACCCAAGCCAAACCTGTGACTCATTCTTTTCCTTTACAAATATCGCAACTACAAAGTGTAAGTTATTGTGTGTGCTCACAGTGAGATTGAAAGTGCCGCATTAATGACGAGCCCAAAGTACGTTAGAAGAAAGTCGTTCGACAGATCCAAACGCCGACAATGTATTTCGAAACTGAAAAGAACATACAGAACAATTGGAATAATGTTTACGTATGTATATTATTATATTTGGGATTTGTCCGGGACTCAATGCTGCGGAGTATTCGAGTCTACAAGTCCCGCTGCAGGCCACTGTCGTCGCTGCTCAAAGTTATAGTGAGATCATCGTGGGCAGGTTCAAACTTGTGTACTGTAATGAAGTCTAACGTTTCGATTCCAAGGAGATGTTCTACAGGACAATATATCCATACATATGGCTTTTTGCATAACAGGAATATTGCTCATTCTTGAAATTTGTCAAGATATCTCTGAGAAAACAAAAAGTTAGACTGTATGCCTCAAAATAAAAGATATTAGCTGGACCGTCCAACAAGTTGTGTCCGCCCATAGTAAGAAGATAGATTAATCACAAAAGATTATGAAAAACAAGTGGGAAATAACTAAAATAATAAGCGATTTCAACTTACTTGCGCTACCTTATGTTCAGCCAGTATCATCAATGTGTATAACAAGACCGTGGAAGTTGTATCGAAGCCCTACATGGATTGTAAATAAGAGGATCAATAAATTCTCGTAACATAACTTTCAGTGAAGTGACACTCCATTAGAAAAGGTATGTTTTTGAGCATTTAATTATTGAGTTTGGGAATTTTCGAACACCGAACATCTAATTTTTAAACATTTATTGATAAAATTTACAGGAAAACTAGCAATAATCTCTTGTTCGCTATCGCTCGCTCGAGTCTTTCGTGTATATTTTAATTGAAAATTCTACAAGATATTCTATAATCTTCAATATTCAATTCAATTTTAGTAAGTTGTTTAAGTCTTCGTAGTACTCTCGATCTTCCCTTTCGATCCATCACACCACATGTTCTCCAAATCATCATTTTTTAGTTGTTTATCAAATAGAAAATTGGAGAAAAATGGTTTTCGGCAACGCCTGACTTTCTATGACGTAGATTACGCCCCCGCGTCAAATTTTTTTGATTTTTTCGAAAATCATAGTTTTCGTTCAGCCTTTCAAATTTGTGTTTCCTACAAGCTCTCGATAGTATCGTATTTGAAAAAAATACCGGAAACTGATTTCACTCTTCAAATTTTCATGGGTTTAGAGCAAAAATAAGCTTAACTCGGGATCATTAAAACAGCATAGAACCTTAAAATGCGACTAGCAA
The DNA here is from genome assembly GCA_020882685.1 of Aphelinus atriplicis. NCBI lineage: Eukaryota > Metazoa > Arthropoda > Insecta > Hymenoptera > Aphelinidae > Aphelinus > Aphelinus atriplicis. The sequence continues at coordinate 85,832,966 of CM037073.1, read as the reverse complement.
TAATCTATCGCTCGCTGTCGCTCGCTCGAGTCTTTTGTGTGAAAATTCTACAAAATATTCTATAATCTTCAATATTCAATTCAAATTCAGTAAGTCGTTTATAGTATTTATAGTATTTAATGAACGTTTTTCACTTGAACTGTTGATAATGATCTGCCGATTAGACAAATTTTTCCTGGCAAGCCGCGAAGCTGTCAACTTCTTCGGTGCCGTGTTGTAATTCCACAAAGAAATACCTGTGACCCCGGAATTGACTTTCAGAACCATCACACGGTCGATGAACTCTCAAATATATCATGTTTGCGTGTGCCAGAAGACATTCTTTCTAGGTTCTATCTGAGCACCAGTCGTAGTTGGTCGTTATGTTGGCAGCATTCAAAAAATATTTGTGATCGCTTCCTCGCTCATTTAGCTCTTCAAACTCACGTCTGAATATCATTGGATAAATCAATATTTACAATTTCCGGACAAGAACATATTAGGCATATTATTCTACCTATACCAACACTAATTATAACATGTTGAGCGTCATGTATTAACTTGGGGTCACACCGTAAGGGTAAAACATTAGCTATAAAAAAATAAACAACATTGACTAAATAGCATTGATAATCTATTGTTACTGCAGAAAAAAGAAGAGAATTTGCGATAATTCCACTGAGCGTACTTTGATAAAGTTCAAATAATTTATATTCCCTGAGACAACCCGAATGAAGTAAGTATGGAAAAATACTATTGAAGCTGTGCTGAGGAAACGTATACCATTAACCTCCGGCAAATTAACTTTTTTTGAATCTAAGCTCAAAATAACTTTACTACATCTCATCCTTCCTTAAAAAAGTGATGTGAAGCCTCGCTTCCGATGATTTGATTGGCTAAGACCAAACCATGAGACATGTAGTGTATAATAGAGTCAACATAGAGACTATAGGTAGAGTACAGACTACAGAGATGTCTCTATGGTATGGTTAGGTTAAGGTAGGAAACATTGGAGAAGGATCAAGTGCATCGTGCAGGCTCACTCATTTGCATCCACGCTAAACTGCAAATTCGAGATTTTGGATCTACTTTTTGAAAGGACATTAGAAGCTGGATAAAAATGACACGCTCGTATACGCCAGATATCTAAATGTGTGTATATATATATGAGTTAGTACCCATCACTGTGAATAACGTGTTTTCCAATACTTGTGTTTCATACTGGATATTGATTCAAATTATTTGTGACGATAATATACGAATGTAGATATTTTAGAAACAAACGGAACAGCAATTTCCTTTTTTAATCTTAATTTATCAATGCTTTGAGATGAAAATCAGCTACAATCAATATAACTAGTTCATATACCATTTCGGGATCTTGAGTTTGGATATGTAATTAAATATTATTTCTTAAAACGAATCTTGAAGTATGAAAAAAATTGACCATATATGTAACATCATATTTTCACTTAATATTTTCTACTCGAGAGATTCTAGTCGGGGTTTTGAATTTTTTAATCACACCATTCTAAAAAAGTGGTAAATAATTTCCTTGAAAATATGTAACATTTTATACATTGCAAGGTAATTAGAAGTTTTGATATAGAACTTCCAAACGGATCTTAGAACCTGTGAACTTATTAGGGGTAATTGCAGGAAGCAAATGAAAACATTTATTGGAAGTGAATTTTCCAGAGTCAATGTGAACTTGCCAGAAAATAAATTGATCTCGATACTTTCATAGGTTGGATTCTGAGGTTTTCAATTCTGAAATACATTTGCAATATTATATTATGATTTATTTTATTAACCGATGTTTTTAAAATAAAATTAGCTCTAAACAATAACTATCATCTAAATTATCATATCTGGTATAGTATTTCTAAATGAAATATAATATCTTGAAACGAGTATTGAAGTTTCAATAATTTACCGAAGTAAATTTTGAAAAGATATATTGTAAAAAAATGAATGTAAATAAAAGTAAAAGTATATATATGCCTTCATAGAACCACTCTTTACTCGTCAGAGAGTTGTACCTTTCTTTAGAGAGGTTTAATATTCTTAAATCTGGAATGCATCCACCAGAATACCTTCTTATTTTAATTGCAGTAGTAATTCAATATCGAATTTCAAAACGGCTTTTAGAATTTGTGAAATAATCAGGATCATTGTAGAAAGAATATATTGAAAGTGAATATGCCGGAGTCAATGTAAACTTGCCAGAAAATAAATTGATCTCGGTACTTTCATAGCTTGGATTCTGAAGTTTTCAATTCGAAATACATTTGCAAAATTATATGATGATTTATTTCATTGACCGATGCTTTGAAAATAAAATTATCTGTAAACAATAACTGTTATCTAAATTCTCATATCTGGTATAGTATTTCTAAATGAAATATAATATCTTGAAACGAGTATTGAAGTTTCAAAAATTTACCGAAGTAAATTTTGAACAGATATATTGTAAAAAAAATTAATGTAAATAAAAGTGAAAGTATATATATGCCTTCATAGAACCACTCTTTACTCGTCAGAGAGTTGTACCTTTCTTTAGAAAGGTTTAATATTCTTAAATCTGGAATGCATCCACCAGAATACCTTCTTATTTTAATTGCAGTAGTAATTCAATATCGAATTTCAAAACGGCTTTTAGAATTTGTGAAATAATCAGGATCATTGTAGAAAGAATATATTGAAAGTGAATATGCCGGAGTCAATGTAAACTTGCCAGAAAATAAATTGATCTCGGTACTTTCATAGCTTGGATTCTGAAGTTTTCAATTCTGAAATACATTTGCAAAATTATATGATGATTTATTCCATTGACCGATGCTTTGAAAATAAAATTATCTGTAAACAATAACTGTTATCTAAATTCTCATATCTGGTATAGTATTTCTAAATGAAATATAATATCTTGAAACGAGTATTGAAGTTTCAAAAATTTACCGAAGTAAATTTTGAACAGATATATTGTAAAAAAATGAATGTAAATAAAAGTAAAAGTATATATATGCCTTCATAGAACCACTCTTTACTCGTAAGAGAGTTGTACCTTTCTTTAGAGAGGTTTAATATTCTTAAATCTGGAATGCATCCACCAGAATACCTTCTTATTTTAATTGCAGTAGTAATTCAATATCGAATTTCAAAACGGCTTTTAGAATTTGTGAAATAATCAGGATCATTGTAGAAAGAATATATTGAAAGTGAATATGCCGGAGTCAATGTAAACTTGCCAGAAAATAAATTGATCTCGGTACTTTCATAGCTTGGATTCTGAAGTTTTCAATTCCGAAATACATTTGCAAAATTATATGATGATTTATTTCATTGACCGATGCTTTGAAAATAAAATTATCTGTAAACAATAACTGTTATCTAAATTCTCATATCTGGTATAGTATTTCTAAATGAAATATAATATCTTGAAACGAGTATTGAAGTTTCAAAAATTTACCGAAGTAAATTTTGAACAGATATATTGTAAAAAAAATGAATGTAAATAAAAGTGAAAGTATATATATGCCTTCATAGAACCACTCTTTACTCGTCAGAGAGTTGTACCTTTCTTTAGAAAGGTTTAATATTCTTAAATCTGGAATGCATCCACCAGAATACCTTCTTATTTTAATTGCAGTAGTAATTCAATATCGAATTTCAAAACGGCTTTTAGAATTTGTGAAATAATCAGGATCATTGTAGAAAGAATATATTGAAAGTGAATATGCCGGAGTCAATGTAAACTTGCCAGAAAATAAATTGATCTCGGTACTTTCATAGCTTGGATTCTGAAGTTTTCAATTCTGAAATACATTTGCAAAATTATATGATGATTTATTTCATTGACCGATGCTTTGAAAATAAAATTATCTGTAAACAATAACTGTTATCTAAATTCTCATATCTGGTATAGTATTTCTAAATGAAATATAATATCTTGAAACGAGTATTGAAGTTTCAAAAATTTACCGAAGTAAATTTTGAAACAGATATATTGTAAAAAAAATTAATGTAAATAAAAGTGAAAGTATATATATGCCTTCATAGAACCACTCTTTACTCGTCAGAGAGTTGTACCTTTCTTTAGAAAGGTTTAATATTCTTAAATCTGGAATGCATCCACCAGAATACCTTCTTATTTTAATTGCAGTAGTAATTCAATATCGAATTTCAAAACGGCTTTTAGAATTTGTGAAATAATCAGGATCATTGTAGAAAGAATATATTGAAAGTGAATATGCCGGAGTCAATGTAAACTTGCCAGAAAATAAATTGATCTCGGTACTTTCATAGCTTGGATTCTGAAGTTTTCAATTCCTGAAATACATTTGCAAAAAAATTATATATGATTTATTTCATTGACCGATGCTTTGAAAATAAAATTATCTGTAAACAATAACTGTTATCTAAATTCTCATATCTGGTATAGTATTTCTAAATGAAATATAATATCTTGAAACGAGTATTGAAGTTTCAAAAATTTACCGAAGTAAATTTTGAACAGATATATTGTAAAAAAAATTAATGTAAATAAAAGTGAAAGTATATATATGCCTTCATAGAACCACTCTTTACTCGTCAGAGAGTTGTACCTTTCTTTAGAAAGGTTTAATATTCTTAAATCTGGAATGCATCCACCAGAATACCTTCTTATTTTAATTGCAGTAGTAATTCAATATCGAATTTCAAAACGGCTTTTAGAATCTGTGAAATAATCAGGATCATTGTAGAAAGAATATATTAAAAGTGAATTTGCCGGAGTCAATGTAAACTTGCCAGAAAATAAATTGATCTCGATACTTTCATAGCTTGGATTCTGAAGTTTTCAATTCTGAAATACATTTGCAAAATTATATTATGATTTATTTCATTAACCGATGTTTTGAAAATAAAATTAGCTCTAAACAATAACTATCATCTAAATTCTCATATCTGGTATAGTATTTCTAAATGAAATATAATATCTTGAAACGAGTATTGAAGTTTCAAAAATTTACCGAAGTAAATTTTGAACAGATATATTGTAAAAAAATGAATGTAAATAAAAGTAAAAGTATATATATGCCTTCATAGAACCACTCTTTACTCGTAAGAGAGTTGTACCTTTCTTTAGAGAGGTTTAATATTCTTAAATCTGGAATGCATCCACCAGAATACCTTCTTATTTTAATTGCAGTAGTAATTCAATATCGAATTTCAAAACGGCTTTTAGAATTTGTGAAATAATCAGGATCATTGTAGAAAGAATATATTGAAAGTGAATATGCCGGAGTCAATGTAAACTTGCCAGAAAATAAATTGATCTCGGTACTTTCATAGCTTGGATTCTGAAGTTTTCAATTCCGAAATACATTTGCAAAATTATATGATGATTTATTTCATTGACCGATGCTTTGAAAATAAAATTATCTGTAAACAATAACTGTTATCTAAATTCTCATATCTGGTATAGTATTTCTAAATGAAATATAATATCTTGAAACGAGTATTGAAGTTTCAAAAATTTACCGAAGTAAATTTTGAACAGATATATTGTAAAAAAAATTAATGTAAATAAAAGTGAAAGTATATATATGCCTTCATAGAACCACTCTTTACTCGTCAGAGAGTTGTACCTTTCTTTAGAAAGGTTTAATATTCTTAAATCTGGAATGCATCCACCAGAATACCTTCTTATTTTAATTGCAGTAGTAATTCAATATCGAATTTCAAAACGGCTTTTAGAATTTGTGAAATAATCAGGATCATTGTAGAAAGAATATATTGAAAGTGAATATGCCGGAGTCAATGTAAACTTGCCAGAAAATAAATTGATCTCGGTACTTTCATAGCTTGGATTCTGAAGTTTTCAATTCTGAAATACATTTGCAAAATTATATGATGCATTTCATTGACCGATGCTTTGAAAATAAAATTATCTGTAAACAATAACTGTTATCTAAATTCTCATATCTGGTATAGTATTTCTAAATGAAATATAATATCTTGAAACGAGTATTGAAGTTTCAAAAATTTACCGAAGTAAATTTTGAACAGATATATTGTAAAAAAATGAATGTAAATAAAAGTAAAAGTATATATATGCCTTCATAGAACCACTCTTTACTCGTAAGAGAGTTGTACCTTTCTTTAGAAAGGTTTAATATTCTTAAATCTGGAATGCATCCACCAGAATACCTTCTTATTTTAATTGCAGTAGTAATTCAATATCGAATTTCAAAACGGCTTTTAGAATTTGTGAAATAATCAGGATCATTGTAGAAAGAATATATTGAAAGTGAATATGCCGGAGTCAATGTAAACTTGCCAGAAAATAAATTGATCTCGGTACTTTCATAGCTTGGATTCTGAAGTTTTCAATTCCGAAATACATTTGCAAAATTATATGATGATTTATTTCATTGACCGATGCTTTGAAAATAAAATTATCTGTAAACAATAACTGTTATCTAAATTCTCATATCTGGTATAGTATTTCTAAATGAAATATAATATCTTGAAACGAGTATTGAAGTTTCAAAAATTTACCGAAGTAAATTTTGAACAGATATATTGTAAAAAAAATTAATGTAAATAAAAGTGAAAGTATATATATGCCTTCATAGAACCACTCTTTACTCGTCAGAGAGTTGTACCTTTCTTTAGAAAGGTTTAATATTCTTAAATCTGGAATGCATCCACCAGAATACCTTCTTATTTTAATTGCAGTAGTAATTCAATATCGAATTTCAAAACGGCTTTTAGAATTTGTGAAATAATCAGGATCATTGTAGAAAGAATATATTGAAAGTGAATATGCCGGAGTCAATGTAAACTTGCCAGAAAATAAATTGATCTCGGTACTTTCATAGCTTGGATTCTGAAGTTTTCAATTCTGAAATACATTTGCAAAATTATATATGATTCATTTCATTGACCGATGCTTTGAAAATAAAATTATCTGTAAACAATAACTGTTATCTAAATTCTCATATCTGGTATAGTATTTCTAAATGAAATATAATATCTTGAAACGAGTATTGAAGTTTCAAAAATTTACCGAAGTAAATTTTGAACAGATATATTGTAAAAAAAATTAATGTAAATAAAAGTGAAAGTATATATATGCCTTCATAGAACCACTCTTTACTCGTCAGAGAGTTGTACCTTTCTTTAGAAAGGTTTAATATTCTTAAATCTGGAATGCATCCACCAGAATACCTTCTTATTTTAATTGCAGTAGTAATTACATATCGAATTTCAAAACGGCTTTTAGAATCTGTGAAATAATCAGGATCATTGTAGAAAGAATATATTAAAAGTGAATTTGCCGGAGTCAATGTAAACTTGCCAGAAAATAAATTGATCTCGATACTTTCATAGCTTGGATTCTGAAGTTTTCAATTCTGAAATATATTTGCAAAATTATATCATGATTTATTTTATTAACCGATGTTTTGAAAATAAAATTAGCTCTAGACAATAACTATCATCTAAATTCTCATATCTGGTATAGTATTTCTAAATGAAATATAATATCTTGAAACGAGTATTGAAGTTTCAAAAATTAACCGAAGTAAATTTTGAACAGATGTATTGTAAAAAAAATGAATGTAAATTAAAGTAAAAGTATATATATGCCTTCATAGAACCACTCTTTACTCGTCAGAGAGTTGTACCTTTCTTTAGAAATGTTTAATATTCTTAAATCTGGAATGCATCCACCAGAATACCTTCATATTTTAATTGCAGTAGTAATTACATATCGAATTTCAAAACGGCTTTTAGAATCTGTGAAATAATCAGGATCATCGTAGAAAGAATATGAAAGCATATATTAAAAGTGAATTTGCCGGAGTCAATGTAAACTTGCCAGAAAATAAATTGATCTCGATACTGTCATAGCTTGGATTCTGAAGTTTCCAATTCTGAAATACATTTGCAAAATTATATGGGTACTACTTGTAATTGTCTTCACTGAAGTATCATGATAACCGTATGCCAACCTATGATATGAAACTATTTTCATTTGATACATTGACAATTTATTATTTGTAGGTATGTACATATGCGATAGTATTTTGAATGCATTTGTTTCCTTGGCATTGGTCCAAAGACTCAAAATCACCTGATCCAAATTTTCGTATCCATGGCGCAATGAGATACATAAAAATGTGAATGATTGGTTCACAGATGATAAAATGATGTCTCACTCATTGTAGGTGCACACGAGAAAAATTAAAACAAGTACACACCAAGTGAAAAATCCGAAAGCTACTCTGATAGCTTATAAAATTCTTCGAGTCGATTATTTGCTTTTTACACATATGTACTCAATTTGGTATTCCCTCACAGTCAGTATAAACTTCCCAGTTGTTTCTTTACCCTCAATAAAGAAAATGATGCACTTCGCCGCCCACAGCAATGCGATTGTTCAGTTCATCATCGGTTGTACATTGATACACATCATTTTCATTCGATGAAACGATAAAACTCGGTCGGGAATCTGTTCAATTTACTGCTTTGTCTTAATTTTATCTTAGTATCATCCAACACGTCGTCAATCAACATTTCCATATTTTTATACATACTTTCATCTATTTGTAGACTAAATCTTGACAATACTCTCAAGTGATATCATAACATTGTAATAAGCACGCACTTCATATCAAGTCAGTGAAACTATATTAACCATTTCGAAACAATAAATATACCATGAAATGACATGGAGAAAGCTCTTTTGAATATGTAATAAGATCTTGATAACTTTGCACACATAAATGCTTATTCTTCACTCCATCAATTTCTACACAAGTTCATGTTCCAATCAATAATTTAATCAAACGAAGCACCCATTACACACATTTACATATCACCACGAAACAAATTATTTATTTACATTTGAAGAATGTACAATTTGACGAGCAAGCGTAACAAAATTCTTACACTAGTCATATAAGCTCAATATTTCATCGATATCAAATCAAAATAGAAGATTGAATATCAGAAAAAAAAACAGCAGGATATTGAAGTAGAAAGATTTATCCCTAAGCTACGATTTACCTCTGCATTATCAGAGTTATTAATCGAAAGTCGTACAAAGTTATTGAAAAAAAAAATAATCGGAAAAGTTTAAAGCAGAATACGTTGATAAAAACTGCTTTTTGAGAATTTTCAAGCTCACTATCAAACTCGTAAGGTAAGAAATGGGCGAGCAGCACTGCTTGTCCTCAAACTCGTTGTGTTCACCGAAAGTACCACCATTCGCGAACATCTGTGCCGGAGGCTGAACCGAGAACTGATGGTTCACGTGACTGTTCGACAGCTGCGTCTGTTGATTCCTGCTAAGGGACTCAGTCTTAAAGAGCGGCGTCGATAGTTGCGTTGAGTTCGTTTTGTTCGTACTCTAATTGTGACTGTTGGTCGAGTAGCTGGTCACGGAATCGTTACCGAAGTCCTTCAAGTACGTCTGGTTGACCATAATATGGCTGAAAAAATATTAATCAGTTAGTTCTCATGTTTCTTTTCACAAACCAACTCATTTATTTCTATTTCACACAATGAAAAAAAAAATTTAAATACCTTTAAGCCATAACTGTAAATTTCCCATAAAACTACTACAAAACTCCACACGTCAGACTCTGTTGTGAATTTTCCATAAAATATTGATTCAGGTGGCATCCATCTGATAAGTAGTAAGCTCTTTGATTGTACTCTATAGTAATCACTACTATAAATATCTCTTGAAAGGCCAAAATCAGATATTTTCACTGTCAGATTGTCACCAACCAGACAATTTCTAGCAGCCAAATCTCTATGAACGTAATGATGACCAGCCAGATATTCCATACCTAGAAAATATAAGTAATATGTGATATTATATCAGACCCTAATATACTGTAGTACACATTGAATGTTAAAAAGATTTTTTCAAAGAGCAACGCACAAAGTGAATACATAAGATATTTTAAGAAATAAACGGATAACATTTTGCGCATGCATACCAGAAGCAATTTGAAGAGCAATGTGCAAAAATTCAGGTGCTGCAAGACTTTTCCTTTGGAGTTGTTTAATGACACGTCCGTCCTCGGTGAATGGCAAATAAGAAATTCGTGTAAATCTCCTTGAGTCATGTATTCAAAGAGCATACACAACGGTTCCCCATTTAGTATTACACCGAGTAAGCAAATGATATTTGGATGCCTGAGATCTGACATGAGATCAACTTCTCGTTTGAAGTCACTCTGAGTCTTTGGACTTGCATTCTCTTTGAGAGTTTTAACAGATACGTAATGTACTTCATTAGTCTTATTCCCCAGATGCAATTCTCCCTTATAAACTTTTCCTGTAAAGAGATAAATTTTAAAATGAATATTCATAATTGCTTGTGACATGTAACAGATAAATAAATTGTAATTGTCTTCACTGATGTATCATGATAGCCGTATGCCAACCTATGATATGAAACTATTTTCATTTGATACATTGACAATTTATTATATGTAGGTATGAACATATGCGATAGTATTTTGAATGCATTTGTTTCCTTGGCATTGGTCCAAAGACTCAAAATCACCTGATTCAAATCTTCATATCCATGGCGCAATGAGATACATAAAAATGTGAATGATTGGTTCACAGATGATAAAATGATGTCTCACACTGTGAGTTGTGGCGAGCATATCATAATAATATTCAAAAGCTGGTTCATCACATGGTTAATTCCTGTAACACATCGAATACAAAACTCTTAGCATGTCACAAAAATTATTCAAAGAATACTCAATAGTGTAAGTTATATTTCAGTCTGCCAAGGTTTTCTCCACGAATACATTTCTGACTGTGACATATATTTGCAAAACCTTCACGTTGATCATCATGGTTATTATTTGCTACAGGAATAATATGCCTGAGTATTGAAAGAGGAAACTCACCATAATAGCATTGACGATATCATTCTGATTATTTTTGAGTGCTTTGATTGCATTCCCTCGAGATACGCTAGCTTGACTCATGACCAGATCAATGTCTTTATCTTCTACACCTGTTTCATCGACTTCATCTTCTGATTCTTCTTGTATTGGAGCAACCACCTAAAATAAAAAAGAGTTGGTATGAAATAGTTTCATATTCAGCAATAATGAGCGCCTACTAACAAGTAAAACTTACTGTTGTGCTGCCACCAGTTTCAGCAGTTGAAATAACTGGAGGTTCTTTAAACTTCTCTGCTGCTGCTACTTGTGCTTGTTGACTGAGATCCTCAATCTGCATTCACAGAATATATAAATAATAATTAAAATCAATTTGTTTTCAAGAGTGGAAAAAAAATTAAATAAAAGTCGAATTGGATGAGAGCAGTTTCAAGCAAAAATACAAATTAAATCATACAACATGATGAAGAAGCTCACCTTTGCTTCACCAAAAACAATATAAGTATCCGAAGCTGGATTTTCAGTACATCTGGCTTGTTGATGACGAACAAGATATTTTTTGACTTTCTGATCGTCACTCTGTTAACTCCTAGGATCAGCAATGGAAACAATAACAATTGACCAATGCTTTCAAGAAAGATATGCAGTAATATTCATATCTAAAAATGACTCACAGGCTTCAGACCAAGCTTGCTCATGAGTTTTCTGGCTTTCTTCTCTCCTCAACTCTGTTTAGCCTTAGATACCATATCAATGCCAGGTACATTTGCTCCTAAGAATCCACTGCCTGTCGCTGCATCTTCTAATTCTGGAATTGTATCGTCGGAATCTCAATCTATTCCAGAGCCAGCTGCTGCTGCCTCATCCTTGGTTGGCTCTGATGTTGCAGCTTTGTCGAGTTCAGTTAGTTCTGGAATTTTGCTTGATCTACATGATAAAATATGCAACTATCAAACGGTTGTTCATTTTATACGAGAAAGCTTTGAATACAGAGAGGATCATATATAGCTGTATCACGGCATGTATCTCTCTAATAATTTTCTAAATAGTTCAGAAGCAAGTTAGGCTATTACAACTTTGTTCTATTCTATACTTGGAATGTTTTCAAGGTTATGTGTGTAGGTAGGATAATAATATAGAAAAATATAAAAAGAGACCATAGAAATCGAGTGATTGATGAGGAAGAAAGATACCAAAAATATTTAACAGATGAGTTAGAGAAATCGAAGGTTCCAAACACACGTGTTCAAACACAAAAGCAGTCAAGTAGGTAATTTTTTTTATATTTCTAAGTGCAATTATTTCACGAATGACGAACCGAACAAAAGTCATGTGTTAAGAAAGTAAAAATGGGATCGACAATACTTCTTGACATGATAATTTTATTATTTTGAGATAAAACTTGTGGTTTCCAAAATCCACACCAATCGTGTTCCCTTTTGTGGTAATTGATTGATTGATGATACTTACGCAGTCATATTTAGGTTGGAGTTCAGGTAGCTTATTTATGATGATCACTGCTTGCTTTATGTTTTTCTTCGACTTTCTGTTCACTTTAACTTTCTTTTTTTTCTCCATTCTTGAATTCCTTTTCAAACAAATATTAAAACAAATAATATCGTTTGCAAATGCGAGATCATCTAATAATTGAGCTTGACGACTTCCAGCTCTCGCGTTACTACTGTAGACTGTAGCAGACGCCAGTCCACAACATATATACTAATACTATATATATATATCGATACAACAGCCGCAGCGCCCGCAGCTCAGTTGCAATATATATATATATATATATATATATATATACACTTATGTGTGTAGCGAGTTCGATGCGAGATATCTCGCAATCGATCATCGTCATTTCGAGATATCTTATGAATAGAAGAAAAATTTTTTCGGCAATCTAACCTACCAAACGGACACTATACGTGAAATCCGTATGGTACGTGATAAAAAATCCAGCTGTACATCAAGGAAAAATGGAAAATCATCGGATTCTACCAGATAACATCCATAATTGATGCTTATCTGTGTTTCTTCGTGAAATTCAAGAATCGGTGAACCGAACTTGATGTATAAGGGTAGCGCTTGCCCCCAGCTGCCTTTACTCGCCAGGAGGGGGCGCTATCGCGCCCCTGGATATATATATATATATATTTCGAATTTCATGAAGCATATGATGCGGCACCAAGTTGAAGGCGCGCGAAGCGCGTTGAAAATGCACTAGTTATAGAAAATTGCGACAAAGCTTTTTGCATTCGAATATTCAATTTCTGCCCTTGCTCGCTCTTTATTACTGCTCTGACATCAATGTTCGATTGTTTATGAATTTTATCTTTCTCATCCACTCTGTGAGATTTGTGGTATTAATTTCTCGTTTCCCTTCGATATTCTTCCTATTTTTCCTCTCTTAAGGAGAAAGCTTTGTAATGGGGTAAAAGTCGACCCATCGAATCGGACTTCGGGACCTCGATTTTCGTAATCTACGGGTCGAGAAACATGGAAATACATAAGTGTCTGTTTAATTTTGTTATCTTAGTTTCTTTAGTAACAAAAAGTATATTATCATTCCTTAATGATAATACCATAATAATAACCTAATAGAAACACTTGGAAATAACAATTAAAATATTGTAACTTAGATCCACCTGAAAACCTTACTGATGAGTCCGATCAGGTGGATCTTGGACGAAACATATTTAGTAAGTTACCAATAATATTGCTTCAAAATTTACTAAAACTTCGTTGATAACAATTCTTTCACAAATTATCACACAATAAAACTTACATTCATACAACACATTACTCCAAAATCTACACATTCACAAATTTTGAATATACCTGTAGTATGATACACATGTAAAAATAATAAACATTTGTATAATACAGTTGTTTTTATGCTCAAATTGATTAACATAATCAATGGGCAACCACAGTCTCCTTAATTGCTGTTAGATGCAATTACATGAATATTTTCATAAGGGAGAATAAAATCAATTACTGATGAATAATATTATTTATGATTGTTGTATCATTGTTATTGTGAAAGAATAACAATCATTTTACACATTTATAAGATTACTCATCACATAAATATATCCATGTTTCTATTATTTTTATAAATAAAATTACGTGTATTTATTGTTAATCTAATCAGAGCACATTAAAATCAATTAGACGAAGGACATGCAATACTCAACAGACGATACGGACTAGACATGCGAATGAGCTCTCTGAAAGCTGCGACTCGGAAACACCCGGGGTCGCGATTCCTCTCGATGTTCGAAGAAGTTGAACATCGAGAGGAACGGGGTGAGATAAGAAAATCGCGGACGGTGGGCTTCACAGAGCTTCACACGACTTGGACGGTTTCTATAGTAACAACAATTGAGAAGTGCTCTGATTAGATGCTGCGTGCGATTTATTCACATCTCTGAGCTTGTTAGATTCAGATGTATCAAAGTTTTTAAGTTTTTCTTAATATATATTTGAATTGGAAACTAGTTGATATTAATTGATTTCCCTATATTTTTGGTGCATCGGCCAAGAAACTGAGATAATCGAATACGAAGGAAATCTTGAGACGGACCGGGCGAGCGAAGAGAGGCGTGACGAGAGACGAGCGATGAATAGGTGGGTCCGAGCATCGACTTCTTCAACGGAAACGCGTGCATTGGGAACCGTGACAACAGGCAGACGACCTCAAACTTCAGCTTCAACGCCGGCGCTTCCTGCAACATTATCTGTGTCAGTGATCAGACGGCCTCAAATACAAGCTACTATGACTACGATAACGGTGAAACAATCTCGAGCATCAACTTCTTCAGCGGCGTTACGTGAAGGAGTACTCATGCCGACGGCTAGGCGGCCACGGGTGCCAATTTCCGGGGTTGTCACTTCTACGACGACAACCAGACGAACTCGAGCACTGGCCACGACGAGAACACAGTGGTTACGAACCGCGGTCGCTAAAGTAACACCTCCTTCTATGACACCTCTACCAACGTTTAGACGGCCTTCGAGACCCGAGTCTACTGAAGCGGTTTTGGCGAGGGGATCTACGAGGTCGACTCGGTCGTCCACAGCAGATACGACACTTCCGGCGAAGGTACCCGTACAGACAAGTAGACGATCTCGAGCAGCTACGCTTACAAGAAAGCCCGCGGTGAAATCCCACGGATGAATCCATGCCGACGACTGACCAGCCTTCAGTGCCGATAAAAACTACGGTGATAACTCAGCAACCCCGAACGTCAGTCACAAATGGTTCAACTTCGCGTAAGGGCCGAAATATATCAGATTCAGTATCAAATTCTATTGAGGTAAAACGAGTTAGAATATAAGCAGGGAGTGAAAATGATGAAATTGTAAATTTAGAACCTGGTGGGGGAAACATATTTGAGAATGAAGATTTTTCAACTGATTTTGAGCGAGATAATTTGGAAAATGATACAGATGATGTTGAATACGAGTCTAGTGAAAATGTTCTTGTGAGAATTGCTCGTGCTTTCGAACAATCTTTACATGAAAAAAATTCAAATTTGCTTCTTGAAAATGCTAGGTTAGTAAACCGTATGACATCGGCCAAAACATTGCCTTCTTCTCATGGTGACCCGCTAGATTGGGTTAGATTCAAACATTTCAAACAGTCAACACAGTCAGGAGGTTATAGTGATCAGGAAAATGTTTGGCGGTTATTTGATGCATTGAAAGGGAATGCTCGAGATGCGGTGAAACCTCTGTTTGCGTCGGTAAACAGGGCCGAAGAGATTATGAAAAATTTAGAGATGCGATTCGGGAATAAAAATATAATTTTAAAAAATATAATAGATGACATCAGGAATTCACCAAGTATTGATTCGCAGAGAATAACATTAATTAAATTTGCTTCTCGTATAAAAAGTGCAGTGTAATGGGTACATCTCCTTGTGAGGATAACCCCTGGAAGGAAAAAAAAACCGCTGCCAAGTGCCTCAGCAGTATGCTTTCTCAAAGTATTGCAATTGAACCTCAATTTGCATTAATCACCACTCTTTGAGAAAGCAAAATGAACCTCTAACTTATTTCCTCCACTCCATAGGTTGCTATGGTAAATATCCGAGCTTCGGTGTTCTTACTTCTTAGTCGTCAACAGTTCCGAAAATGGACCTCTAACTGACTTTTCCCACTCCATAGTAACGGTTGCTAAGGACGTAAACAACGGTTGCTATGGTAAATATCGGAGCTTCGACGTTATTACTTCTTAGTCATCAACAGTTCCGAAAATGGACCTCCAACTGACTTTTCCCACTCCATAGTAACGGTTGCTAAGGACGTAAACAATGGTTGCTATGGTAAATGTCGGAGCTTCGATGTTCTTACTTCTTAGTCATCAACAGTTCCGAAAATGGACCTCCAACTGACTTTTCCCACTCCATAGTAACGGTTGCTAAGGACGTAAACAATGGTTGCTATGGTAAATGTCGGAGCTTTGATGTTCTTACTTCTTAGTCATCAACAGTTCCAAAAATGAACCTCCAACTGACTTTTCCCATTCCCTAGTTACGGTTGCAAGGGATATAAACAACGGTTGCTAAAGACATCAACAATGGTTTCTACGGGAAATCTCTCTTTGATTCTTATAGAATCCCATAAATATACGAACCCAAATGATCATTTATCATGAATTATATGGGAACTTATCAAAAACACGATAGCAACGGTTGCCATGGAAATAAACAACGGATGCTGCTAAACACGTTTACATCTTTCGGAGACCGACCTGTGTGCAAAATTTCAGGACGATCGGACTATTCCTTCCAAAGTCATCGTACGACAAAAAAAACCGCTGCCAAGTGCCTCAGCAGTATGCTTTCTCAAAGTATTGCAATTGAACCTCAATTTGCATTAATCACCACTCTTTGAGAAAGCAAAATGAACCTTTAACTTATTTCCTCCACTCCATAGTAACGGTTGCTATGGTAAATATCCGAGCTTCGGTGTTCTTACTTCTTAGTCGTCAACAGTTCCGAAAATGGACCTCTAACTGACTTTTCCCACTCCATAGTAACGGTTGCTAAGGACGTAAACAACGGTTGTTATGGTAAATGTCGGAGCTTCGACGTTATTACTTCTTAGTCATCAACAGTTCCGAAAATGGACCTCCAACTGACTTTTCCCACTCCATAGTAACGGTTGCTAAGGACGTAAACAACGGTTGCTATGGTAAATGTCGGAGCTTCGATGTTCTTACTTCTTAGTCACCAACAGTTTCAAAAATGGACTTCAAACTGACTTTTCCCACTCCATAGTAACGGTTGCTAAGGACGTAAACAACGGTTGCTATGGTAAATGTCGGAGCTTCGACGTTATTACTTCTTAGTCATCAACAGTTCCGAAAATGGACCTCCAACTGATTTTTCACACTCCATAGTTACGGTTGCAAGCGATATAAACACCGGTTGCTAGAGACATCAACAATGGTTTATACGGGAAAGGTCTCTTTGATTGTTATAGAATCCCATAAATATACAAACCCAAATGATCATTTATCATGAATTATATGGGAACTTATCGAAAACACGCTAGCAACGGTTGCCATGGAATCAAACAACGGATGTTGCTGAACACCGAACTCGGTTCACATCTGCCGGAGACCGACCTGTGTGCAAAATTTCAGGACGATCGGACCATTCCTTCGAAAATTAACGTACGACAAAAAAAAAGTCAGTCTGAAGCTGAATTTTGTATCTCCATAGCAACGGTTGCTAGGAGAATAAACAATGGTTGTTCCAAAATGAATGTCTTATCGATTCTCATCGATCGTCGTCGAAAGAATTGGAGACCCATCGTGCATTGATGATGATTTTCGGAGCTTTTATCAAAAACACGTTAGCAACGGTTGCTAGAGAAATAAACAACGGAATTGGCTGAAAATTGAACTCGACCGAGATTTTGCGGCGACTAACCTGTGTGCAAAATTTCAGGACGATCGGACAATTCCTTCGAGAGTTATCGTACGACAAAAAAAAGTGCACGTACGTACGTACGTACGTACGTACGTACGTACGTACGTACATACATACAGACATTTTCGGATTTCCATGTTTTTCGACCCGTAGATTACGAAAATCGAGGTCCCGAAGTCCGATTCGGTGGGTCGATTTTTACCCCGTTACAAAGCTTTCTCTTTGAGAAAGCAAAAGTCAGTCTGAAGCTGAATTTTGTATCTCCATAGCAACGGTTGCTAGGAGAATAAACAATGGTTGTTCCAAAATGAATGTCTTATCGATTCTCATCGATTGTCGAAAAAATTGGAGACCCATCGTGCATTGATGATGATTTTTGGAGCTTTTATCAAAAACACGTTAGCAACGGTTGCTAGAGAAATAAACAATGGAATTGGCTGAAAATTGAACTCGACCGAGATTTTGCGGCGACTAACCTGTGTGCAAAATTTCAGGACGATCGGACAATTCCTTCGAGAGTTATCGTACGACAAAAAAGTGCACGTACGTACGTACATACATACAGACATTTTCGGATTTCCATGTTTTTCGACCCGTAGATTACGAAAGTCGAGGTCCCGAAGTCCGATTCGGTGGGTCGATTTTTACCCCGTTACAAAGCTTTCTCTTTGAGAAAGCAAAAAGTGCAGTGTAAAAAAGTAAATTCACGAAGAGTGAGTTCATCGAGAGATTTTTTTTACAAAATGTATTGGTAGTTGATAACCTCGCACTTCCCATGCAATACTTAAGCTTGGCGATAACAAATGAATGTATAAAAAAGACGGGAGTATTTATAGAATCATACGATGCGTTACCCAAGTTACTTATTAGACAGGATCATATTTCTCTTAGAATGTCGTTAGAATCTAAAGAAATAAGACAAAATTCTCTTTTTGTTTGTGAATTAGGCTGGAGTATTCATGGCCATTATACAGGTGAATCTGTTGCTCAGATAAATGTAGTCGAGAGTAGAGAAAGTGATAGAAACGATGATAATAAACATAATTTAATGCAGCAATATTTTGATCTTGAAACTGTACGTATATTGAATGATGATCATAACACAGAGAAACAAAATGATGATTTCCGAGCTCTTGATATATTAGAAAAAACGACTCGTTATATAAATGGTTCATGGGAAGTTGGATTACTTTGGAAATCAGATCAAAATGTAATTCCAAACGGGCGAAATACCGCACTTCGTAGATTTCGATTGTCAAAGAAAAAATTGAATCGCGACGTAAACTACGCGAAACTTTATGAAATTGAAGTAAATAGATTCATAGAAAAAAGTTGCTCAAAAGTATGATGAAATTTGTTCAGGAGAAAGAATTTGGTATCTTCCTCATTTTGGAGTTACTGATATAAATAAACCGGGACGCGTAAGACTCGTGTTTGATGCGGCAGCTAAATCTGTAGGGTTAAGTTTGAATGATCAGCTGTTGAAGGGCCCGGATTTTCTCAAATCTTTACCTGGAGTATTGTTTAGATTTCGACAATTTCGTTATGCAATAAAATCAGATATTCGTGAAATGTTTTTGAAGATAAAAATCAGAAAAGAAGACCAAAGTGCTCAACTTTTTTTCTGAGATGATAATTATCATAATAATAACGATTTTTTAAACCAACCAGATACGAATGTAATGACTTCAATGTTATTTAGGGCAAAAGATTCTCCATGCAAGGCTCTTTTTGTGAAAAATAAAAATGCATCGTTGTTTTCGAATAAATATCCTAATACTGACAAGAGTTTGATTGAAATTTGTTACATGGATAATTATCTTGACTCATGTGAGAATATCGAAGAAGCTTCTGAACGCATGTATCAAGTAACTGAAATTAATGCTCATGCTAATTGTCAGATGCATGGGTGGGCTAGTAATCGCACTTCGTTAATGGAGAATCTAAATGTCGAGAGAAATTCAAAGCATTTACTAAAAATAGATACAACTGAGTCAGTAAAAGAAAAAGTTTTGGGATTACAATGGTTGAATGATACCGATGAATTCAATGTTAATGTGAGTAGAATACCATGTGATATTTATAATGGAATCAAAAGGCCAACTAAGAGAGAATTTTCAAGTATCACTTTATCAGTATTTGATCCATTAGGTCATTTGATTCCTTTTACTACACAAGCTCGAATAATAATGCAAAATATATCGGCATCTAAAATCGATTGGGACGAAGAAATTGGGGAGAATAAGTATATAAGATAGAAAGATTGGATACATGGTTTAGAAAAAGTCAAAGAATGTCGTATTAGTCGTTGTTATCAATTTTTGAATAATCAAATCAAAGAGGCTGAATTACACGAATTTGGGGACGCGAGTTCGAAGGCCTATGCAGCAGTAGCATACTGGCGATTTCATTTGGGAAACAATTTTCATCACATATCTATCATCATGGCTAAAAGTCGCGTTGCTCTTACAAAAAGAAAATTATCAATACCAAGATTAGAACTAAATGCTGCGGTATTAGCGACGAGATTAGCTAAAATAATTTGTGTGGAACATCATTTCAATATTTCACGAAAAATATTTTGGTCGGATTCGAAAGTAATATTATATTATATTAAAAGAGAACCACGCGAGTTTAAAACATTTATCAAGAATAGAGTAAGAGAGATAAAAGAAAGTTCTGAGATATCTGAATGGCGGTGGGTAGGTACGAAAGAGAATCCTGCCGATGATGGAACAAGACCTATCCCGAACGCGTTAGATAAAGGAAGTAGATGGTTTGTAGGTCCATCTCTTCTATATAAAACCGAACTATTTTGGCCTAAATCGAGTCTTGGTGAAAATTTGAATACTGATAATTTAGAACTACGAGTGAGTAACGGTGATCGAAATATTATAGTAGATTCGGAAATTGAAAAGGTTGATATTATTGCTCATATATCATTAGAACAAGATTCAATAGAGAAAGAATCTGTGATTGAATTTTCAAATTTTTCTGATTGGGACAAATTATTGATTTCATTGGCTCGAGTATTTCAAGCAATAGATTCTTTTAAGAACACTAAAAGTAGATTTCTGAAATATTATTTAAAAGCAGAAGAGTACCTTTAGAAATTTAGTCAAATTCATTCTACATGGAGTAGGAAGCAGTATTTAATAGCACAAAGTTATGCGGATTTATTTTGAAATAAATGGCTTCGTGAATATCTCCCTACATTGTTAACTAGGAAAAAATGGAACGATCGTAAAAATCCACTAAAAGAGGGAGATATTGTATTAATTATAGATGATAATGCGGAAAGAAATGATTGGAAGAAGGGAGTAATTATACAAGTTTTTCCCAATAAAGATGGACCAGTTTGTGTAGTAAAATTATGCACTTCAAACGGTACATTCATTAGACCCTGCAGAAAATTGATTAGATTTACAGAAGCATGAATCGTATATTTGTTTTGGGGAAGATTGTTCTCGAGAAAATATCCATATTTCTATTATTATTATAAATAAAATTATGTGTATTTATTGTTAATCTAAACAGAGCACATTAAAATCAATTAGACGAAGGACATGCAATACTCGACAGACGATACGGACTAGACATGCGAATGAGCTCTCTGAAAGCTGCGACTCGGAAACACCCGGGGTCGCAATTCCTCTCGATGTTCGAAGAAGTTGAACATCGAGAGGAACGAGGTGAGATAAGAAAATCGCGGACGGTGGGCTTTAGAGAGCTTCACGCGACTTGGACGATTTCTATAGTAACAACAATTGAGAAGTGCTCTAATTAGATGCTGCGTGCGAACGTCAAAGCTCAGACATTTACCATAGCACCCATTGTTCACGTCCTTAGCAACCGTTACTATGGAGTGGGAAAAGTCTGTTGGAGGTCCATTTTCAGAACTGTTGATGACTCAGAAGTAAGAACACCGAAGCTCGGATGTTTACCATAGCAACCGTTGTTTACGTCTTTAGCAACCGTTACTATGGAGTGGAGGAAATGAGTTAGAGGTTCATTTTTTTTCTCTTGAGTGGTGATTAACTGAAAAATTCATTGATAACACACGATTAGTTATTCATTTTTCATTATCATACAATCAATTTTCTCGTCTGCATACTCTTTTCACAATTACAATGATTGATGCAGATCGGACTGCATTTTATTATAGCAATAGTTGTCTATTGAAAAAATTGTCTATTACAATTTCCCAGCATTTATTTTCCAAGTATTTCCAGCATGCTTTCGTTTATTTACTATTATTGCATTAATATTCTAAAGAGTTTTCCAAGGTTCGGTGGTCGGATTTAACACAATTTTACTCGATAATGTTTTCCTACATAAGATTTTCACATAGAGTGGCTATTTTTAGTATTTTCCGGAATTTCTGAAACTTTCAATTTTCTAATTTTCCTTAGAAAAATTGAATTTTACAGAATTTAAATATATGGGAATATATTATCGAGTGAAATCGTGTCGCATCCGACCGTCGTCCTAATATTGAAAAACCCTTATCATTTATCATGATTAAGAGTGATCGAAGCACCCTGGAGGTACTCGGAAAATGAATGCTGGGAAATTGGAATAGACTATTTTTCCGGCTTTAAAGCTGTCAATATCTTCAGTGTTCGTGTTCAGCAGCTCAAACCACATAGGAAAAATCTTGGTGGAGCTTGGGCCTTCCATCGGCTACGGAAACCGACCCTTCGTCCCTATCGATTTTGTAATCTGCGGGTCAAAAAAACTCGTGTGATTACCCTCGCTTTGCTCGGGCGATAAACCTCTCACGTGCCTCGAATTCGTCTTTTGGTCTAGTATCGAAATATTCTATTCTAGATATAGACAATAAATTAATAAGTTTCGAGTGATTGTAAGTAACACATTAATAATAATAATCATTTTCAGAGTGATTTAGTTCAATCATGTTATTTATTGTTAATAATTTCTCAGAGTATTTTCATAGTAATTATTATGAAAAATATTTTTCATTTTTATAATAATTATGATAAATGTGTAACTTACAATCACTTTAACCCAGTAGCGCCCAAACGGACGCTCGACGGATGCTTTTTTGAGCAACAGATTTCATCTGGTTATAAGGGTTCAAAAAATTTGGAAAGAAGATTTTCTCGTGCAAAATTTTGCCAGGTTTCCGATCCCGTTAATTTTTTTTTGATTAAATGAATGCCTTAATTACTATAAACAATTAATTGCAAGAAAACATGTAATTTCAAGTCAACATTTTTTTTGTGTCAACTGTAAAATATAGAAACCGGTCGCAACGAACCTCGGAAAGAGAATTTCTAGCGTCCATGAAGCTTAAACTAAAAGTTGACATTGTTAACTAAGAGTTGGCCAATGTGGATAAGAAACTGCGCAGCCACAGCTTGGAAGTAAAGTTTTTAAAAGTCAAAGATCTAGTAAAATTTCCTGCGAATTTTATTTACAAATTAATGCTATTAAAATTCATGGAATAAACACGATGAAAATTTTCTTATGTTACACATTATTTAAATAATTTGACAAAGGAAACTACATTTGGAGATTTATTTGTGAGCGATATTTCTTATATTCGAAGTGACAAAATGTACATCAGTTCGACACGACATCCAACTTCAGCCAATCATCAACCTGAACCTCTCGTCACAACCGTTGCTAAGCATCTTCTCTTGTTTTTCTACCTGTGCCAGAATTCTAGCTCAGCACTTTAGGCGTCGTAAACCATACCACTTCACGCGACTGGGTGTCAATCTCTGGTAATTTTTAAAATATACCACCTATTCTTTGATCACCCACATCGTTCTACCTCTGGCTGCAGAATTTCAAGGCTGCGTTATTTACGTTCTATACACATTAAATTCAATGCGATCCAGTCAACAATTCATCCACAATCATACAGTGATTTTCCACTTTAATACTTCCATAATCTTCCATAATACTTCCATAATCGTCTTCCACGTGAGTAGGGAGCAAATAAACCATAGGAAGAACTTATGTCCATAGGGACTATGCCTCGATTATACACATATGTATAATCAGTGAGTTTATTTGTAAGCATAAATTTCGGTTAACGTTCGTCGACCCACCGTCCACTGAATAATCAACAGAAGCAAGCCGAGTAGTTATGAAGAAGCGCATGGGGCACCACGGCCAGCCCTGCACTGAATCGCGCGACTGGATATTGTCATCTGCGATTGTTCGTATCACTGATCGTACGAAAATCGTTTCAAAATCTGAGGCCGTGTTCGTAATCAGCGATTCAAAAAACCCTTGTATACCAATATAAAACCATTAATGCAAAAAGGTGTATGATGTAAAAAGCTGTTGACTTGCGGATTTTTTTCTTGTCGACGTGGATCACGTTGTTCTGTACGCAAATCTCTGCGTATAAAGTCGCTGTACGCCCAGGATCTTCGCTCCGTAGCTATACAAACACGCATATTGCACAGGTCATACAGTCATTGCAATTCTCTTGTACTCACGCAA
Source organism: Aphelinus atriplicis (assembly GCA_020882685.1). Classification (NCBI taxonomy): domain Eukaryota; kingdom Metazoa; phylum Arthropoda; class Insecta; order Hymenoptera; family Aphelinidae; genus Aphelinus; species Aphelinus atriplicis. The sequence goes on along the minus strand of CM037073.1, from coordinate 85,808,638 downwards.
TGATTAATTCGAACAATCATTTTCGTGTAATTATTAAGTAAGGGGTAACACCACTCTAGGATTTTCAAAAATTTTTTTTTTTTTTTACTTAAAGAGTTAGTAAATTTCCCGTAGGATACGCTCCTGAAACCCTTTTTTCGAAATTCGAACTCCAAGTGTTTTTTTCCAAGGGATTGCTGATTGAAGTGTAAGTACGATTTAACGATAATTTAAAACTTTAAACGCGTTTTTCTCGAAACTGCTTTTTTCAAATCGGGCGTACTCGTAGCTTCAAAACTATTGCATGGATCGACTTCAAATTTTGACAGTAGCTTCATATATATATTCTCCTCCGAGTACGTAGCCGTTTTTTGATATTTTGAAAATTTCCTGTTTTATCAACAATTTTCTGCTCTTTTTTAGTCGAAAATTTTTACGTTTTTTTTAAATATGCACAGTTTCTATAAAAATTGAATAAAAAGTCCTACGTACTTCGATAGCTATTAGTATGTAGTTTCAAAAGAATTTTGTATCGGAGATCCGCTGTGGTGCCACCATTTTGTACGGAATCGTTAATAAAAAAAGTTTTTTTTATACTTCAATAGATGTTGAATGAACCCTGTGAATTTCAATACAATCCCTTTTCCCATAATCCCATGAAAAATTCGCAAAATTACACCTTTTTTCGGCCTCTAGAGTGGTGTTACCCCTTAATTTCAAGGTCCAGCGAGCCACGAGCCCATCAGTTCGAATTTGTGTTTAATATATTTATTAAACACTCTCGAATAATTTCATTGATACATGTCAATTTTTTTTCTATCTACGAAGGCAGCGATGAGGCAGCGATGATGCAGCATGATCTTTCCCTTGCTTCACATTATGAAAAATTTTCCCACCCACTTGAACTCTAGATCTTGCCCAGCGCTGCCATCGCTGTCCTCGCACAGTCAGTATTTCGATGACCCTTATGAAGATAAATACATTTCAAATTTACGGCGAGTATGAGGCATATGTAAAATAAAGAAAATTATCCCAGATCAGTTGGTTTCCTTGAGTGAGGACCTTCTACCAAAATAGAAGGTACTCCTTCTATCTTGTTTTCAGTTAAAGTATGTATAAACTTCGTACATTTTGGTTTGAAAAAGAGTTCGCCGTGTGTGAATGTTTTTTTTTTGTGTGAGAACGAAAAATGTATTATTTTTTCTCACCCGGGAACACGAAGTGTATTTATCGTCGTCCGAGAAGCTGATATATGCTATTCTTCGTAAGGGCCGCCGATACACTCCGATACGTATCAGTCAGCTGACACATGAATCCACAAATACCAACAAAACCACGAACTTCATTGGGGACTTTATCTAATATTTTGTGTGTAGTTTGACGAATTTGACGCGTAGAGGATGACTACATGATAAGATGAAATCCATTTTATGTATTACATCTTTAGTTTTATCAATGGGTTCCAATTGAAAATAGCATAGGATAGTAGCTATCAGAGCTTTCATCTGCACCATCGCGAATCTTTGCCCTGAAATTTATATTGGAACCATGTTAAGTTCATATCGAAGCTTCATTGACAAATCTTTTTTCTAGTTTTTTTTTACTGGAACATTGGTGATATTACCAATACAACTGCGGAAACCAGCACTGAAAGGTATATAAGCGAAAGGATGACGAGTTTTCACATGTTCCGGTAAAAAACGATCGGGATCAAATTGCTCAGGATTCGGCCAAAAATCAGGATTCCTGTGAATATTATATATGGATATTCCACTGCCTGATCCAGCTGGTATAATATAATTCCCTAGAAATGATAAAATTTTGGTCAATAGAATTCGAATGTCCCTTTTATACGTTGAGTGAAAATGCGAAGGTATGAAAATTTACTTATATGCAAGTCTTTCTGCAGAGTTCGGACGACAAATGGTACAGCGGGGAAAAGCCTCATAGATTCCTTGATACATCGATCAATGTAATCAAGTTTTTTCAATAGCTCTATAGTCCATTCATTTCCATTCTCTCCTAATGTTTTCAATACTTCAGACCGAGCTAGATCCTAGACGTAAGTAGTAGGGGTCATATATATAAGTGCGATATTAATGTTTATAACGAACTTCCGAGAAGGACCTCTAATTATGTAGTGTTATAGTAAAATGTATGTATTTCATGGATGAATAGTAATTATTTTTGTAAAAAGCGAATATATACAAATCAGTACACCTAGGGTAACCGATTAGGACTAGCACAAGCTGTGATTTTCTTGATTCACGAAAATCTGAAGTAATCCAGTTGGAATCAATCAATTAAAATGTGCTGATTTCGTCAGAGAATGGCGATATTATTACAGATAGGATGCGAAGCTTTCTAATTACATAATTCCATTTGTTGAAAAAAAATGGTAATAATCCGAACTTCAAATCTGTCAAGATACGAAAGCTTTAAATGAACGAATGAAAAAAAATCCCTAACTTTCGAGAGAATAGAGTCGTTTAGATTTGAGAGTTGTTTTTGTTGTCGAACGGCGAGGAGACTCGGAAAACCACTCACTAGGAGACCGCTTGGGATTCGGGTCACCAATCTTGACCAAATTTTTTTTCTTGTTTCCTGGTGGCAATAGTAGAGAGAATCCAGAATTTTAGGGTCCAACGCTCCCAAACCTCAACAACAATATTGGTTATAGCTTGATATTGGTCGACACATGTTCAGAATTGAAGTTTTCATGAGTGAAAATCAATTCGTGAAAAGTCGATATGTTTTACTCTATGTGAGTGAGACATGAAAGTAAGATTTGTAAGATTTGTTGAGTATACGTGTAATTTACTCCTTTTGTATGTTTTTTAGGATGAAATGTGATGTGGTATATATACTTGAATATATTCAAGTGAGAGCCGTTGGACCCTAAAATTCTGGATTCTCTCTACTATTGCCACCAGGAAACAGGAAAAAAATTTTGGTCAAGATTGTTTACCCGAATCCCAAGACGTCTCCTAGTCAGTCGCAATAAGCTTCCGTCGATATCGTTTCGTTGCTTGGCAGCGTGCATCAGGGGTGGCCGATCATGGGTTGCAGAATTTCAAATTGATGCAAGTCGATATGTAGCTACTAGCACTGATTAGTATTTATTCACGGAGACAGAATGATTATGATTATCATCGAATACGTAGTTTCAAGCAAGCGAGGATAATTTTTAATTGATCATGGATTATGGATTATGGAATCAAAAGCTCATGATGGTCATCACAAAACTATGAAAATAGGAAGGAAATAATTTAAATATTTAGTCACTTACTTGTGCTTCCTTATTTTCAGCCAGTAGTAGCAATAAGAATGACAATGACGTGGCAGACGTGTCAAAGCCCTATGTGAGTTGTAAATGAAGAGAAGGTTAATACATTTCCGTAACGTAATTTCTAGTAATGCGAGGTATCTGAATTCGAGTGATTCTCCAGATGCATTAAAAAATGTTGAGAAAATTAGTCTAAAATCAAGTTGTTGATTTCGGAAGACAAACATCAAGTTTCCAATCAATATGCAATCGACTGCACTCCGTTCAACATTATTATTGAGTTTGTATAATTGATTTTGAATTTCTGTATCTAAGTGAGGGAGAAAACGACTTCGTTTTAGGGGGTTGTCGCCCTGTATGGGATGCAAAATCAGTCAGCATTTTTCAAAATAAAATTAAAATAAGAGTTACGTAAAAACAAATAGATTTTATAAAAATGCACTCGTCTCAGAACTCTGACTCGAATGCGGGCGTCTACTGTCGTAAACTTAATATCTAAATAGAATATTTACCGCCATTACGATAGTCTGTATTTCTTCTATGATCCCTTTTTCGTCTATAAGACCATCTCTCTCAGCTGATAATAAAAGATCCATCAAACAAAAAGATCTTTGACCTTCTGAAAAAAATCATTATAACACAGCTACAAAATATTATTGATATAAGCTGAATAAATCTATTGTAGGTAAATTTGACTTTTTCAGGACGAGACTGGCCGATATATCGACCACCTGTTGTGTCGGCAACAGTGTATACTTAAAAGGTTAAGTATACACTGTCAAGTCTTCACAATTAGGAGATAAGCAATTTAATAATGATGGTTTACCTTCCAGTTTACTTGTTCCCAAGGAATCACTTGCATCTGTTCCACCAGTAGCTAGATATTTATTGTTAGTCCCCTCATGATAAGTTCGTCGATCATTTATCATCTGTTGGTATAAAATTCCCATCAGCGAGAATTAATGTAGTCAAAAATATCAATGCAAACTCTGTGTTTGAAACTTGATGAAGTGTCCAGAGTGTGGGGCTTAACCACCAGTTTGGTTATTGACGGTCATTAGTGGGCCGTGATGCCCGTGATTACAAGACGTGAGACGAAATTGACGGTTCGGTAGAAAGTGAGGGTGGTCATTTCGCACGGAATTAATGAAAGATTAAATAGAAATTAAAAATTGTTTATTCGAGTCGATAATGAACCCGAAAAAAGATTTTTTGTTAACATTCGTTCTTTAATCGCTTCTTCAAATGCTTTCAAAATTTATTTTCGCATATCGCACGCATGTTTTCCTGCAGTGTATCGTCTAAATCGCGTCGTAGTGGTTTTCACATTTCATAATTTCTCATTTCACGAATAAAGAGACGAAATATTACCTTGTGTACGAAGAGTTTGGTTACTTTAACCGCGTGATCCATCCTTCGCCCAGCTTCCAGAAACTTCATCATCCAATCGGATAAATATGGTCGGAATGTTCTTAAAAATGTATGAATTATTTTTAGAGAAAATCAATATTATATCAGATAGAACAGAAACTGGAATTGAAACTCTACCTGTACAGAACAAGTTCAGTGAATGTATCTATAGCATGTTGATATTCTACAGATTCTTTCTCGATGGTTCTAAGATCAATGTCCATAGACCATTCTATATGAAAATGACACGATTAACTGAATGTAATGCAAAAATAATTGTTATTGTTTAGTATATGTACCGCAGATGATATTTAAAGTAACCCTTGGTAAGATTAGTTTAGGATTCTGGATCGTTTCATCTCCTTCATCTTTTAGCTCTTGAACAAATTTATTTACTCGTTTATTGGTGACTTCGATGAACTTTGTCAAACCGTTCAGATTGAAAGCTGGATTGATAAGTTTTCTTCTTGAGTGATAATGTTCACCTACATGCATAGATAGAAATTTATTGAGGCCTTAGATTTTACATGGACTAATAGAATAAAAAGGTATACCTGTATTGGTAACCAGTCCTTTACCAAAAACGGGTTCCATATACTTGTACATAAAACCCTTGGTGATATTTTCTTTATCGGTGAGTAGAATCTAAGATCATAGCCCAAATATATTCGAACGAATTTGCAATTCCCGCGACACTTTTTTTTTGTTCAGGGATAGTAATTAAGTGATCGACGAAAAAACTGTGACTTTAATCTCAAGACATTAAGACAATTGCTCTCCAATAAGCACAATTCAAAAATTAAAGTACTTGAAATGAGACGAGTTTCAGGAGAAATCTCGAGGAAAGTTGTTAAATTAAGAAAATAAATATTTTTCAGAATATTTCTTCTATAATATGTTTATTCAAGTTACAAGTAGAAAAAATTGTACCTTAACATCATCTGGCTGAAGTAGTCCATATACTCGAATCGTCAAAAACCAGACTCTCATAACTGAATGATATGTCTTGGTATATGCTTGTATAAGTGCCCATATTCCAACTGAGAAATGATTAAAGAATTTGAATGAATTCTGGAATTCTTAAATTTCAGAACTGATATTAATATTTTTGAGGATGTTAATGAGGATTCTTGAACTATTGTTTGTACTCTATCAGAAAGGGTCAAGAATGAGATTCAGTATGCAAATAATGCAAGATGAATCTGACAATATTTACCTTTACATTATTCTGACATTATTTCAGTAAATAGCACTCTTATACATATGAGCAAATCAATGTACTGGGGCGATATCGTTTAGGAAAAAATTATAATTGAAAATGCAAGCACAATTACGGAACTGAGTTAATTCGTTTGAGAATTCCGCGCAGATCAAACATTTGAACGTGTGAATGATTTAATTAAACTGCTGGAAAGTGTATGGTTAAAAACCCGAAAAATATATCTTCAATCAGGAAACAGTCCGGAAAAATGCGTACGATTTTATTTTTAGAAGAGAAAAACAAAAGTTTAATCATTTTTACGCATCACTGGTGACGATTTCGATACTTCGCTAAGTAAATTATGAGTGAAGACCTGAAAAAAACACCCGTGATCAGGAGATATAGGGTAACTGCAGCCAATTTGGTACGCTAGCCAATGTCACACGTTTCTCAGACTTCATATTTCCCGTGCTTTCTGCAACAGTCATAGTTGGGTTTTATTGAGAGTATTAAAACAAAATTTTCTGTTGCTCCTTGGCTCATCTAGCTATTAAAACCACTCTCTTACAACAGTTTTAACTCTTAATAGCTGCTTCTTTTCTCCTTTTATTATTTCATTGGGCTAATTTGATTAATATGATCAAGTCTAGTCCTCTTCATTTCTTTACATGTGACTACTTTATCTTATATAAAAATATCTCATCTTTCATCTGGTCACATCAGTTTTACCCAAACTATATTTTTATCCTATGCAAAATACTGTTTTTCGCATGAAATTAAAGTGAAGCCAATATTTTTAATATTCCACATTTGAAGGGCTTTATACGCTCTGTACTGGCACTCCGGTTACGTATTATTATTGAAACAAGATGGTAGCGCCTACCATGGCGCCATGGCTACCATGCCGCCAGCGCCAGGTGTAAGAGTCTTTTTTAGGACAAAAATTTACTCCAAGCAGCCTTTTTTCATCGATAACAACAACTAGCCGTAAATCTATTTCTCGTATGTTTTATATTATTTCTAGTCACATTCCGGAGACAACCCAATAGGTTTCAGAGAGGTATATAAAAAGTCTTATAGCAAAAACAGCTGAGCTCTGGGCTACTCCGGTGGCTCGCTCAGCGCATTCTTTCTCATGCATAGGGACGGCAGGTTGGGCCATAACAGTACCATTTTCTTAAGGGTGTTAAAAATTGCCTGATCATATGATGAATGCAACCTATAGGGTAGAATCCTCCCTCCTCGAGAAATTAATAAATCAGAAATAAATGAAAAATTATGAAATTTCACTTTATTAATAGTAGATTTTTCCAGATTTTTTTCGATTTCTGTAGCCTATGGAAGGCTACAGAATATTGAGAAAACCCAGATTATTTTTACCCAATTTTTGAGAGGTGCACGAGATGGCCCGAGTAATTGAATTTTCCCATATACGCGAATTAATTTCAAAGAACAAATATTTTCACATATTCTTACTCTATGATTTACCTGGGGATACAAAACAATATTGCAGCGCATTTCCTATGATTGGCAAGGATGGTGGTCCTGGTACTGCATGCATTAACCTGCCCGCCCTACTATACCGTAAATGAATATGTAACACCAACAGACTCAAAAAAATAACAAACAGATAGATTGCCATTTTATTGGCCTCCTTCCACTGAATGCACTATGTATAGAAATTTCACCAACGTATGGTGACAAGTATTCTTTTAATTTGCTTCCCGAATAACTTTTATATATTCTGTCGAAAACGAAGATTGACTGACAGTGGCGGACAGTATTTAGCAGAATCGTTGAATGCTAGAATAAAGACACACTATTTATACCTCGGTCTGTACCCCTCTCCTGCGCGAGATCTATACGCCTGTGACGCCACGCGTATATTGCTGTATTAGTTCACTCAGAGTCAACTCTGCGAATTGCTCCGCAGTGAATTGGTCAGCCTAAGCTGTCCCGTGGATTTAAAATGCCGAGCCGACCATCGTGACAATGGGCCTCTCGTTTGACTTAAACGATCGCGTCGCAGGAAAGAGTTAGGCATCCACTGCGAGAGGTTTCTCTCTCGAGTACTCTAAGAGGGAGAATCACGGAGTTCTTATATGCAGTACTGCGGGCTTATGGATGAACACTCGACTCTTCATTCTTGCCAATATTGACCAAGAGCTACTCTTTCGATTCAGATGCTCTATCAATGCACAATAAAAGTTTATGCTAACTAGTAAAAATGCCAAATCCCATTCACTTTAGTACCATAGAGTAAGGAAGGAACACCCAATATGCGCCACCCTTTGGATTTCATATAATATACGGAAATCTAGAGCAGCACCGCGGCTCAGAATCTTGTCGGCAATGCGAAATAGTGACGAAAGAAAGCATTTTGACAGATAGCGAACGTTTACAACAACTTGTTTCAGCTCATTTTATCCATTTTTTTGCTGAGTGATTTTGCTCTAGTGAATGAGATTTTTTTTATACTCTTAGACTATGCTGAAAAAATCGAGCGAAATTACGCGTCTGTTTAATGACGGACAAAGAGAATTTTTTGAAAATACCATCATTCAGAAAACTCGGAACCAGAGGCTTGGCGCATCTTGAAGGTATTTAATAGACCTTTTTAGTTCATGCCATCTGATAGAATTCCTACCAGAGAACTACAAAAAGAGACCAGATGAAAAAGAAGATTCTGCAGCGCAGAAGAGTACAAAATGAATACGGTTTGCTTATTTTGAAGTTATTGAGTAGAGCTTCAACTAGCCACCAACCACATTGGGGAATTCAAAGTTGAACCGGTGTAGTGTCTTTCTCGCTTAGGTGGAACGTATTGGATACATGTACTATACTAAAAGACGATGGGAGTACTGGACCGTGAGAAGCCAAATCCACTGCACGCTCGGGAAATCTTGGATTCCTCCATTATCTCTTCTACTCGTTGTATCGAGTGTGTAAACGCCAACACTGCGTGTTTGGAAACGCGTTTCCGAAATATTAAATTATCCTTGTATTATCATCTGTATTTATTACCACTGATGCCTAGAAAGCACCCAGAATACGTAATATTAGAGGAAGGGCACATTGGGTCCGGAAACTAGTGGATACCCTAATCTTTTTTAATTACTGTTTTTAAATGCGATTGTCACAATTTCCACTCTACTACAAATATTTGGTGTTTTGTAATTAATGAATTAAAACCTGAAATTGCACATTCCTGCTCTGTATCTAGAATAATCTCATGTTCAGTTCTATACGTCCTTCGTATGCTGCAATGATGGAGGTCGAGAAGACGACGCACGTGTGGTTTTTTCTTTCAATATTCAACTGAACCTAGCCACGTTTTTGTCCACAACAAAGTTATGATTTCAATAGCATGCACGAAATATCTACCCACCGTTTGCCTGCACGCGATACATATTAATACTTGCATATAATAGTCTTATATCGGATATGCGAGACTCGATGAGATGACCGAGTGTAGCCGAGCTGCCTCCGACTGAGGCGAGAGTAAAAAACCGCTGGCTTAGTGTGGAAACGGTTTCCATACAGAAATGAATATTCTGTGTCTTTTGCTACCGACAAATGGATCTGGAACTGATTACCAAACGACGCGACCTAGCCACGGTTGCTAGGGACATCATCTACAATTGCTATGAAAAATGCGACGACTTAGTGTGACCCAAGAAGTACATATAAATGAACTTTAACTCGATATTTCATTCCCTTAGCAAAGATTGCTATTGACACTTATACACCATGAGTCGGACAAATTCAGTTTTTAATTCATTAATTATAATTATGCCTAGGGAATTATGCCTACGTATGTATTCTTTGTTTATCATAAAAAGCTAATTAGTAGATTATTTATACACAATCAACTGAAAAATTCATTGATAACACACGATTAGTTGTTCATATTTTAATATCATACAATCAATTTTCTCGTCTGCATACTCATTTGACAATTACTTGATGCAAATCGAACTGCATTTTATCATAGCAATAGTTGTCTATTGCAAAAATTGTCTGTTACAATTTCCCAGCATTTAATTTCCGAGTACATCCAGCATTCATTCATTCATTTACTATTATTGCATTAATATTCTAAAGAGTTTTCCAAGGCTCGGTGGTCGGATTTGACACAATTTCACTCGATGATGTTTTCCTACATAAGATTCTCACATAGAGAGGCTATTTCTAATATTTTCTGGATTTTCTTGAATTTTCGATAAATTTTCTAATTTTCTTTAAAAAATTTGATTTTTAGAGAATTTAAATAAATGGGAATATATTATTGAGTGAAATTGTGTCTCAACCGTCCATCGACACAATATCGGAAAACCCTTTATCATGATTAAGCGATAATCGAAGCGCGCTGGAGGTACTCGGAAAATAAATGCTGGGACATTGGAATAGACTATTTTTCCGGCATCTTCAGTGTTCATGTTCAGCAGCTCAAACCACATAGGAAAATCCTTAGTGGAGCTTGGGCCCTCCATCGGCTACGGAAACTGACCCTGCACCCCTATCGATTTTGTAATCTGCGGGTCAAAAAAACATGGCATTTCAGAAATGTCTGTTTGTACGTGAGTATGTAAGTATGTATGCATGCACGGTATTTTTTTCGAAGTTCTCTGTAATTCCTCGTAAATGCTCGTTGAGATCCGAATACGCACGAGGTTCGACGAGAATTAGGCTATTTCATCATGTGACTAACAGACGACGTGACTCCAACCTTGGGGTACAACACTCCATAAGAGAGCATAGGTAAATTTATGTAAGGGAGGGGGTACCTCTCCCCCTGATCGCTTCGCTCGCCAACTTTCCAGTTCTTGTTTAAAGTTTAAAATATGCAATTAAAAAAAGTTTACTGTAGCTGACATTTTTTGAGTTTCTTTTAATATGCGTACAAATTAAGAGTACTAGGGGGGTACCCCCCTGCTCGCTTCGCTCGCCAACCCCCCGTGTGTCATGTTAAACGTTTGTTTTTGCTTTCTCAAAGAGAAAGCTTTGTAATGGGGCAAAAATCGACCCACCGAATCAAACCTCGGGACCTCGATTTTCGTAATCTACGGGTCGAAAAACAAGGAAATCCAAAAGTGTCTGTATGTATGTATGTATGTATGTATGTAACGTTTGTTTTCGTCCACGATAACTCTCGAAGAAATGGTCCGATCTTCTTGAAATTTTGCACACAAGTTAGTCGCGGCAGAATCTCGGCCGAGTTCAATTTTCAGCAAAATCCGTTGTTTATTTCTCTAGCAACCGTTGCTAAGGTGTAAAATTTTTCGTTTCTTTTGTCTAGGATAACTTTCGAAGGAATCGTCCGATCTGGCTGAAACCGTTTCTAACGTGTTTTCTCACAAATCCTTATGAGTGCTCATTGGAGCAAGCCGGAAAATCAGTTTTAAGTCACACTCGATGGCCAAGGACACTGAATTGTTCTATTTTCTTCATAGCAACCGTTGTTTACTTCCCTAGCAACCGTTATGAAGGTTGGAAATTAATAATTTAAGACCTATTTCCATCATTTTCGACGGCAAAGAACAAAATCTTCTCAATTAGCTCCTTAGCAACCGTTGTTCACCGCCCTAGCAACCGTTGCTAATGATGAAAAAAATTGATGTAAGTTTCGTTTCCAGTATTTTCAACGTACTATAGAGAAGATTGGGAAAATTTGATGTCTTTCCCGTCGAAAATGATCAAAATGAGTCTTCAAGTGTGCTAAATACGGACTTAAGGGCAGTGCGGATCGATTTTGACCGCCATTTAACCGTATAACAGTCACAAGATGAACTGATCGAAAAATTATGCAGGTCCAAATGTCTCGCATCGTGTAGAACCTAGAACAGTTTGCTTTGTTGCATTTGATCAAATAATAAGAGAGCCCGGTCAGATATCAACACTCGCAACATAGTTTGGTCAATTGAAAAAGAACGACACTTTACACAGTCACAAAGATACGAATTGAATTGATTAAATAATTTTTTTGTAATTTTTGAAAATTAGATGATAGTATCTACGCTAGTGGAAAGGTGAAAATACAGGTTTGGGACGCGTTTGTGGGTGATGTTGAAGCCTCTTTGAGAAAGCATACTGCTAAGGCACTTGGCAGCGGATTTCAGATTAATAGTGGGTTTAACTTTAGGTTAATAGTGACATGTGCTAGATCATATTTTTTGGTTTGGGTATTCCGCGTGTTCCATTTCAGATTTTCAGCAGCAGATTTTGAGTAAGATTGCAATGGTTGCTAGACACGTAAACAATAGTTGCTATGGGTAAAATGGAGATTTTGTATCCTGTGCAGTTGAAAATACTGGAAACGAAACTTACGTGAATTTTTCTTTCCCTTAGCATCGGTTGCTAGGGCGGTAAACAACGGTTACTGAAAAGCTAATTGGGAAGATTTTGTGTCCTTTGCCGTAGAGAATGATGGAAATAGGTCATGAATTGATAATTTCCAACCTTCGTAATGGTTGCTAGGGAGGTAAAAAACGATTGCTATGGAACAAATATAACAATTTAGTGCCTCTGGCCATCGAGTGTGACTTAAAACTGTTTTTCCAGCTTCCAAAACAACGGTTGCTAGGGATGTAAATAAACGGTAATTTCGACGAATAAGTGGATTTATATTGAAAAAAACTTGTCCAAAATAATATTTAGTCCTTTCCTTCTACTGCAGCAACGGTTTTTAGACACGTAAACAATGGTTGCTATGGGTAAAACGGAGATTTTGTATCCTGTGCAGTTGAAAATACTGGAAACGAAACTTACTTTTTCTTTCCCTTGGCAACGGTTGCTAGGGCGTTTAACAACGGTTACTGAGGAGCTAAGTGGGAAAATTTTGTGTCCTTTGCAATCGAAAATTATGGACATGGGTCATAGATTGATCATTTCCAACCTTCGCAATGGTTGCTAGGGAGGTAAACAACGGTTGCTATGAAGCAAATATAACAATTCAGTTTTCTTGGTCATCGAGTGTAACTTAAAATTGAGTTTCCAACTTTCGAAGCAACGGTTGCTAAGGATATCAACAGTGGTTGCTATGGGAAATATCTCATCGATTCTCTTCGATTCTCATTGAAGGGTGAATAAAGAGGTGAAAAAAGGGGTGAAAAAAGAGGTGGAAAAAAAGGTGGAGAAAAGGTGGAGAAAAGGGGGAAAAAAGAGGTGAAAAAAGGGGTGAATAAAAAGATGGAAAAAAAGGTGGAAAAAGGGTGGAAAAAAGGGTTGGAAAGAGGGATAAAAAATGGGTGAAAAAAGGGGGGTGAAAAAAAAGGAGGGGAAAAGGAGGTGAAAAAAGGTGACAAAAAGGGTGAAAAAAAGGTGGAAAAATGGGTGGAAAAAGATGGTGAAAAATAGGGTGTAAAAAAGGTGAAAAAATGGGTGAAAAAAAGGTGGAAAAATGAGTGGAAAAAGAGGGTGAAAAATGGGATGAAAAAATGGGTGGAAAAAGAGGGTGAAAAATGGGGTGAAAAAAGGGTGGAAAAATAGGGTGAAAAATGGGGGGCAACTAAGGGGGGCAACTTGGGGGGTCAACTAAGGGGGGCAATCAAGGGGGGCAACTTGGGGGGGCAACTTGGGGGTCAAAATTTCCCACGGCGGCGGCGGCGGCGGTCTGGCTTTTAATATAGAGAGATATTACTATTAAATCTGGAACACACACTCTTTCGGCTAACGTACGAATCGTTTCAATATACGCCTATACATTTGAACTATATATCCATCCTGACATTATTTATTTCACGTTCACCTACCCTTCACGAGTAATCTGTGTTCAGCTCGGCTGCACAACCGAAATATCGAATCCACGAAAATTAATCTACGGATCTCAATATTCAAGCCACGTAACATCAGGTAAATCAGTTATATTAACTCATTTCTGTAATTTGGAATCTTCCACCACATAAGCGTGAAAATGCGAATCAAAATATAGTTCTTGAAAGATATGGAAATGAAAAAACACATCTTCTTGAACAGAAATTATCTGTAAGATCTCACCAAATTCAGCTTCACAGTGGTCTAAGGACCCTAGTACCAGAAACATTCCAACTTTAAAGAAAACATTATCGAATTTCAGCTGTTTATAACATATATACGAACTATTTTTTATTGGATCAGAAAAATATGGTTTTCGCTCACAACTTGTATCAATAGGACCAAACACTACAGATTGAGAAAAATCCATTGAGTTTGCCGTATATAACATTTTTAAAGACATCTTAGTTGAAATAGTTTTCAATAAATTCATCGAATTTTGCTTTCTCAAAGAGAAAGCTTTGTAACGGGGTAAAAATCGACCCACCGAATCGGACTTCGGGACCTCGATTTTCGTAATCTACGGGTCGAAAAACATGGAAATCCGAAAATGTCTGTATGTATGTACGTACGTACGTACGTACGTGCACTTTTTTTTGTCGTACGATAACTCTCGAAGGAATTGTCCGATCGTCCTGAAATTTTGCACACAGGTTAGTCGCCGCAAAATCTCGGTCGAGTTCAATTTTCAGCCAATTCCGTTGTTTATTTCTTTAGCAACCGTTGCTAACGTGTTTTTGATAAAAGCTTCAAAAATCATCATCAATGCACGATGGGTCTCCAATTTTTTCGACGATCGATGAGAATCGATAAGACATTCATTTTGGAACAACCATTGTTTATTCTCCTAGCAACCGTTGCTATGGAGATACAAAATTCAGCTTCAGACTGACTTTTTTTTTGTCGTACGTTAATTTTCAAAGGAATGGTCCGATCGTCCTGAAATTTTGCACACAGGTCGGTCACCGGCAGATGTGAACCGAGTTCGGTCTTCAGCAACATCCGTTGTTTGATTCCATGGCAACCGTTGCTAGCGTGTTTTCGATAAGTTCCCATATAATTCATGATAAATGATCATTTGGGTTTGTATATTTATGGGATTCTATAACAATCAAAGAGACCTTTCCCGTATAAACCATTGTTGATGTCTCTAGCAACCGGTGTTTATATCGGTTGCAACCGTAACTAGGGAATGGGAAAAGTCAGTTGGAGGTTCATTTTTGGAACTGTTGATGACTAAGAAGTAAGAACATCGAAGCTCCGACATTTACCATAGCAACCGTTGTTTACGTCCTTAGCAACCGTTACTATGGAGTGTGAAAAGTCAGTTGGAGGTCCATTTTCGGAACTATTGATGACTAAGTAGTAATAACGTCGAAGCTCCGACATTTACCATAGCAGCCGTTGTTTACGTCCTTAGCAACCGTTACTATGGAGTGGGAAAAGTCAGTTTGAAGTCCATTTTTGGAACTATTGGTGACTAAGAAGTAAGAACATCGAAGCTCCGACATTTACCATAGCAACCATTGTTTACGTCCTTAGCAACCGTTACTATGGAGTGGGAAAAGTCAGTTAGAGGTCTATTTTCGGAACTGTTGACGACTAAGAAGTAAGAACACCGAAGCTCGGATATTTACCATAGCAACCGTTACTATAGAGTGGAGGAAATGAGTTAGAGGTTCATTTTGCTTTCTCAAAGAGTGGTGATTAATGCAAGTTGAGGTTCAATTGCAATACTTTGAGAAAGCATACTGCTGAGGCACTTGGCAGCGGTCTTTTTAGTTGATTCTGCTACCGATTTAATGGGTTGATGATTTGATTCGAATCGCATGGTCCAAAAATTGATCACGGGTCCATTATTAAGTGAAATTGAAGGATAGTGTGTTAAGAAATGCATTTTAGGCTTGAGTGGGGCATACTTTTTTATATACAAGGTATTCAGTTTTTCAATTAAGTTAGTTAAAGTTGTAACATCAGATTTAATAAATCGCGGAGAAAGCAATATATCTAAAATTCTTCTCAAATAAGAATATAGTTTATAGTAATCATCATCGTCGGGAATGAGATCGGCAATGATTAGACCGAAATAACGAGTAAAACATAACGTTTCAGAAGCTGACATTTTCAAATCTGTATGGTTCAATATACGATCAGGAGTGATTTTCGGAGGTTTGTTCAATATTTCGGTAAAACCATAATCAAAAGCTGCTACTCTTGCATTCAGTAACTGTAATGTAAAGTATTGTTTTTTAAAAATGAATGTATTTATCAACCGATTCATAACAAACATGCCAACTCCCTCCAAAAAATCATGCATTAGGTCAACTGTAACATTTTCAGTAATATGAAAATCATCTACACGGTTGAAAACACACTCTTCTTTGATTCCTGTTTTAGAAGCGTCACCGGCTTGCAAGTCTTCTGCATAATTTGTTCGCGTTCGTAATTTACATTTATCTTCAACGCACAACAGAGAAGCTTCTTGTTTTGAACATTTACAAATTCTGCAATAATAATGGCTCACAAATGATTCATTAAACCCAAACATTGAATTTAATCCTAAATTATCTCCCAGACAGAGAATTAATTTGAATTTCACAGTTTTCATCACTCCTCCTACATTAATTATTATTCCAATACGACTCAGAAAATTCAACTCATTTATCAAAGTTTTGAATGCTTCTTTGTTACTAGTTTTTTTCTTATCAGACGAGCGGAAAATATTATACAATCCAACAATACTGACATATGCAATGGTAAACAAGCTATCATGGCGTAAATAGCTGTGAATTTATTAACTCCAGCATGGGTTCCTAAAGGGTTCCCACATTCCAAATCATCGCTAAAAATGTAAAGAGGTAAAACTGTCTCTTCTGTAGAAGAAGTACTATATTTGGATTGCCAGAGATTTGCTTGGAGAATATTTGAGATGATATGTGTTTCTGAACGCAATTTTTGTACGTGACTGATTATTTTATTATAAATACCCGGAATCTGTAAAAATAACTTCAAACTATTTTTTAGAGGTATACATCTCCCAACAAGATTCTGAGGTACAAATACAGATTTATTGTCCACAATTTTCGATGTGAAAGTTGTACCTATTTCAAACTCTTCTGATTGTAAAAGACCTTCTTTTTTAAAAATTGTAAAACGTTTACTCTCGCTATCTATTTCATCGACAATAGAACTATGTTGAGCAAAGCAATTTTCCAATTTTTCGAGTGTAGCTTGAGAAATGTTTTCTTCTTTTAGAATATTTAAAATGTCTCTCTTTAGTGAAGGCACGAAGATTTTACATAGAAAATTGTTAATAAAAGAAACTAGTGAATCTACAATATTCCTGGGTAAGCCAGGATCAGCGTACAATTTTAGTAGGAATGTTAATACATAATTAATAATGACTAAGTAATCCATATTCAAACTTTTTAATCAAAATAAATACAGTGTAATCAGTCTCAAGTAAGCAGTTCAGTGTCTCTTCGAGAAGTTCCTGATCAACAGGACAATCACTCTACAATAGAATACAACAATATACAAATAACACAAGTTCAAACCTCGTTTCAATATTCAATATTAAAGCCATTTACAACAGAATAAATTCAAATTGAAATTTAATCTTAATCTATTCTACTAGCCTCTGCACCACTAGCACCCAAAGAAACACTCTTTACTTGTTGAACAAAGTTGTTAATATGTGCATTAACAGTCTTATACGGCTTTAATTTATAAACAACTGTATCAATTGTCGACCATGCAAATTCTGTAACAATAGGAAAACTCCGTAATGCTGTTAAGCATTTGTAACAAGCTTCTACAGCACTTAGCGGGTCGTTATAAGTATATTGATTTGAGTTGAAATGTAAACTAGCTTCGACGTTTGGTAACTGTCCGCAAAAAACCAGATATGGGTGGACTGTCAGGCCAAGGGTCTTAAGCCACAATTCATGCGCAGACTGTTTTTGTTTCTTTTCTCTAGAGTTCTGAAATAGTAATGATTTTTTTTTTCAAATAAAATATAGAACTATTAACTTTCATCAACAAATAAAGAAAAATTTCAAGTATCAAAGTCTATTACCTCAACGTGAAGAATAAAACATTTAGAAATCTCCTGTTTAGTGAAAATCTTCGACTTATTGTCAATTTTTATTTTCTTTGGAACCTTGGGACTGAATGATATCAGAAATAAGGCTAGTATGCTATCATGGTCACCTAATAAAAATGGATTCTATTAATCATCTCAAAAATTAATGAACATGGTATCTATCAAGTAGTAAAGGAGAACTAACCAGATTTCACCAATTCTTCATTATCAGATAAAAATAATTTGATCTCGTCACATCTGTTACTTTTCAGATGTTTCACAATTTTTTAAGCAAATTCTGGCCAAACAGTAACGAACAATGAATTGTAATCTAATGTCCTATCCAAAGTTATTGTTGTATTTTCAATAACTTGTAGAATATAGTTTTTGAAATCCTCTTCGAGCTAATTAAAAATAAATTGTTATATTATATTATATATAATATAGTTATAGAAATGTGAATTCTTTATGGAAACTTACCAAGACTATTGCCAAAGGTCCAGTCAAACAAGGAAAACTATTAAAGTACTGCTCTTGTAAAATAGGTTTCTTCTTCTCTTTATTCAGTAAAAGATCCATACGCTGAGAAAAACTGTTGCTCCACTGTTTGATAATATCTACATCATTGTATAATAGTCTATTTGTATCAGTCAAACAGTTGAACTGAGATAAGTCTGAAATTTCCATTTTGGAATCATTATTTCCAATGATTTTTACTAAAGAATATTGATTTTGAAATTATATTATATAATATCTGATTCTACGTTTTCTAACTGAGAAAGCTCATTGGAGTCCAATTCGACATCATTCCCAACTATGAAACCTGCTAAGCGACAATTTTTTCTAACTACTCTGTAGTGATTGTACAAATATCCTCGAGGCCCTACGTGTTCCTTGGAAATTGTGTACGGTGCTTCAAATACAACAGAATCCTTTTCACTCTCAAATAATTCAAGAATTTGCGCCTTTATCCTTAGAAATTCTGCTGTTGTTATTCTGAAAAAAGTAATTTGTTGTTTGCCTTTAGATTTCACCATAATATTAATATGCAACAACTGTTAGAATTTCAATGACAGAACTATAAGTTTATACACACAATTATACCATGCAAAAAATTTCACAGCACATAATCAACTTATCTGATAGAATTTTAAAAAAGAACTATTTGATGCAATGAAAAAGAAATCATACTAGCAAAATGACTTACGTTATCGTTTCACTATCTATGTAAGAATGAAAAATGATATCTTTCAACGATTTCACATCAAGAATCTTGTCTTTTTTGTACCATCTAAGAAGCACTCTCCCTTTCATAGTATTGTACAACAATTCGAAGAGTTCATTATTAACATACTCTGAAAATTAATAGATATAGAAACCAGAGAAGAATATGTATCAATAAGTAAAGGAAATTGGAATTAAACCTTTTTTCAAATATTCACAGTTGTTATCTTTTCTAAAACTTATGCAGTTACTCTGAATTCTATCAGAAGAGCTAGTCGATATGGAAGTAGCATTCAGACATACAGTCTGTCTGTCATTATGTACAGCATTTGATGAGTTCAATACTTTAATTACATGTGTCGTTAAATCCATGTTTCCCATGTTTTCATCAACTTCCATTCCATGCACTAATAATTCAAGAAAAAATTGTTAATTGAAGATGAAGGACAAACACTTCCACAATGATAAATATTTGAAGAGAAAATGAAAAATATTATACATATATGTGTGTGTGTGAGCACATTAACCCTGTTCAATAAATAGGCAAAGTTGCTGATTTTGCTGTTTTTGCATTTTCAGAGGCATTTTCAACCTTAATTTACACCCTGAAAATGACCTCTGAGGCAAAAAACGAATGGAACACTTTTGTCTGCAAATTGGCTGAATTTTATAGAAAAATTATCTCCAAGGTCATTGGAGCACATTAAGTACTCCACATTACCAATTGGAGCCTCTATTTTTGAACCCTGGGAGTTCGCTCGTCAAGCCCCACACTACATGGGTACTAAAAGTTGTCCCAACTCATACCACATACAGCCTATATAGTGAAAAAATAGGCCTGGGCTCTGAAAGCTCCCAAAAAAATAATATATTAACTAAAATAGGGGTAAAAATTGGCTAGAATGACTATTCAAGGGGAGCCTTGTACCGCCAACACTTCCAAATTTTGCAAACACTTGTCTGTGGTATTATTACAATTATCCACTGTAAAAACTCACATTCTATCATGCTATTACATATCCTGTCTTATCAATATCATATTTATATAGATCAAGCATTACTAATACTTGGCGCCACCTAACTTTCAGTAGTTACATGTATTGATGGTCAATATATTGTCTCTATTGTGCTAAAATTTACAAGAAACTATCAATAAAGTACATGTGTCATGGATTGCATTCACTCGATAAGAAAGATGAACCCAAAAAGTAAATTATAAGCTGTGCATTACATGTACACCTTATAACACACTAGGCAATGCATAGATGTCATATGATTTTTTAATATCAACTAGAAAATGTTGAAGTTCACTAAACATGGGTAATATTCATGAATATTAGACTCATGAAATCTACTCATATTGTATGAACTGTATAGCTAAGGTCCAAGCAGCTATTGACGGGTGTGTTCAAACTACAACCTCAAGTTATTTACTCATGGAATTAGCTAATGTGAATCAATCCACTTGAAAGTATGATCACTAGATGCGCAATTTGATGAGGAATTCAAATATATATAGTTTGCCCGTCCGGAAATGAGTTTGAAGCTACCAAAGTGGCTTTGAATGCCTAAAAGTCTATGGTCGGTATCCTAACCTTTGCCATACATGGGTCATATAAGTCTCCAGTATAGGCAAGAAATTGGGTCGAATCTAACCATCGACCCAACCTCGGAAAACCCTTTAGCACATGAATAAGCATAATCGAAGGGCGCTGGAGGTGCTTGGAAAACTAATGCCGGGAAATTGGAAAATACCATTTTTCCGGCTTCAAAACTATCAAAATCTCCAGTTGAGACCCAAAACAGCAGTTTGAGACCGGGTTGACTGGAAAATATTGTGGCGTGACTGAGCAGCAGCACCTTGAAAATCGGAAAAATCGAATTTTCTCAAAGTTTGGGAATTTTTTACTCCGGAACGGCGCATTTTCGTGAAAAATGTATACAGACCTTTCTTGTGCAGAATGCTAAGGAGAATATAAAAATATTTTTCTTTTCTCAAAAAAACTGATTTTTCTATCGCTCTCGGAAAATTCTTGATAAAAATTTTCCTGCCCATTTTCCGGCTGTCCACCCTCGAAATTTGTGTTCAGCAGCTCAAACCACATAGGAAAAACCTGAGTGGAGCTTGGGCCATCCATCGGCTACGGAATCCGGCCCTGCGCCCGTACTAACACAGAAGAAGCACTGTTCAGCAAGTAGTACGCATAATATTTGATACTGCGAATGACTTCAATCAAAATGAATAAACAGCAGCAATCCTGCTAGATATAGTGAAGGCGTTCGATACAGTCAGTCACGACAGACTCCTGACAAAATTAGAAGAAATAGGTGTCAAACCATACACAATCAAAATTATCGCGAGCTTCTTAACGGGCCGGAACTTTTGAGTAAAAGTAAACAACCAGTACTCAACTAAGAAATCAATAGCCACAGGTGTCCCCAAGGATCCATCCTGGGCCCGGTTTTATACATTATTTATAACAACGATATCCTAAAAAACAACAAAACAAAACTGGCTATCTTTGCCGATGATACAGCAACTCATTCCCACTCGTGGAGAGAGATAACTGCGCTAAAAAATATCGAGAATCATGCAGATGAATTGAAAGAGTATTTCGACAATGATAAAACAAAAATCAACAAAACAAAACCCGAACTTATCTTCTTCAGGAGGAAAGTAAGAAATCCAGACCCCCAAACCGCTAAAGTGTTTGATGTAACACTAAAACCAACCGATAAAGTACCTGACAGTCGTACTCGAAAAAAACTGAACTTCAAGGAACATATCACTCACACCATAAACAAAGTAAACAAAGCCATCGGAGCACTAATTCCCATACTAGGTTACAAAGGTCCCATGGCACCTAAAAATAACTTATTAGTCTACAAAATGATTATCAGACCAGTTCTTCTGTGAGCAGTGCCAGTCTGGGGGGTATGACATCTAAAACCCAAACAGAAAAACTTAAAAAAATACAGAATAAATGTTTCAGAATGGCATTAGGAGCAACAAAGGATACGAAATTAACATATCCTCATGAAGAATTAAAAACACAATTTATAAGCGACTTAATTGACGATCATATGCGCAGATTCTACGAAAACATAGATATAAAATCCATTTATCACCTCAAAAACCACAAAGCAATATCCCTTACAAGCTCAAATACAAATTACCCGAACTCAGCTTTATCAAATAAACCCTACAAAATAAACCAAATCAGCGTGGCACGGCAAAAACAAGCTACTAGCTATAAAACACATAACAAAACTAAAACAGGCACACAAACACACTAAAATTAGAACACATTGGTAAAAGCTACGGCTAGGCACAAAAGTGATCAAAAATACGATTATGCGCCCATTTCTTCATTCATTCGTGTAACTTACAATCACTTAAAATTTTTTTTTTCACTGTACAGTTCAGCTGACTGTTAGTGTATTTTCCATAACAACAGTCGCTGGTATTCTTAGTAACCATCATTTACATCCTTATGAACCATTGGTACGGAGCAACGGTCAACTTATAGTCCTGGATGTATCTGCTGATGTCGGGAAATTTATCTCATTGGCATTTTTTTTCTCTATTAAGTCTCTTTGAAAAAACATAATGTTAATGCAGTTAACATTGGTTTTCACTCGGGTGTACGTGCAATTTTAGTAAGAGAATCAACAAATTTGATATTACAGTTGATAATCCCATAATGATCCGTATGCTAGTATTTGCGAAGTACCATGCATAGTAGCTGAGTTGGCCAGTGTGGATATGAAACTGCACAGCCACAGATTGGAAGTAAAGTTTTTAAAAGTCGAAGATCCAGGGAAAATTTCCTGCAAATTTTATTTACAAATTTCCGCTATCAAAACTCATGGAATAAACATTATGAATATTCTCTTATGTTACATGGAAAATTCACTGCAATCCAGTCAATAATTCATCCGTATTCATACAGTGATTTTTCCCTTTAATACAGTGGCTTTTCACTGTACGCTTTCAAGTGAGTAGGCAGCATATAAAGCATAGGAAGAACTCATGTCCATAGGGACTATGCCTCGATTATACACATATGTATAATCAGTGAGTTCATTTGTTGTAGGCATAAATTTCGGTTAACGTTCGTCGACCCACCGTTCACTGAATAATCAACAGGTTCAGGCAACCCGAGTAGTTATGGAGAAGCGCATCAGGTGCCACAGCCAGTCCTGCACTGAATCGCACGACCTTGACTATAATAACGAGGCGAGCCGACCGCGAAACCCCCCCCCCCCGCGATTCCGCAACGTCATCGTCGTCGTCGTCATCCTCGTCGTCGCCACGTGAATCGCGTGGCCGGGAGAACGGCTGCTCCGATGCAGCAGAGACTGAGATTGGAAAGAAAGAGAAAGCGTTGGGTGGCAGAGAGAAAGAGAGCAGGGGGCCATTGGCGTGTCGTAAGCGTGAACGCTTGGGCCAGTAGCGGACCCCTGCACAGTCGCGCTTGGACCGGTTCGCTTTGACAGTTCGGCCCCGACGCGCATCAGCTCGACACCACGCGCGGCTTGCTCCTTATTCATGCACACACAAACACACACTTTAAGGTGACATAGTGAGTGTACGAGTTTCCTGCCAAGAGCTGACAAGGTAATTTTTCAGATTTGCCGTCTGATCGGTATGTGCTTTCCGTGAATATGTATATACATCGAGCCCTCAAAGGAAGTTCAGTCGCAATTAAGGTTCCCAGTTATTTCGGGGAAATCCTTTAGGACTCATTGGGTTCTACGATAATACAAATTTCCAATGAAGCTTCATAAAATTCTTGCAATTGATGTGAGTGCTAGAACACTACACTAACAAGGGGACCACAGCCATCTCACATGATTGGGTCTCCAATATTTCGATGAAATTTTTCAAGACAGCTTTTCAATACTTAAACAGGGGATATTGGCAGTCGTTTGTCAGATAACGTTGTGATATGTCTGACATCGAATGATTATTGCTGATTTTATGATATGTATATATTTGCATTGAAAAAAATACACGATGATTCCTACGCTAAATCAACTATAAATATAGCTACTACATTCAGACGCGCTGCACTTCAAAAAGATGTTCCAATTATTCACAAGATAATCTTTTCCATTTACATATCAGATCATTCCAATACTTACATTTTCAATACTTGATTGCATATTTCATTCAATTTTCATCTTCATTTCATTATGCGGTTTTTTAAACCCTATATTCAGATTATATTCAGCATTTGGCAAGAAGATTTGATCGTTTCAAGTCGAAATGTTGGCTGATGAAAGAATTCAAATATTATCTATTTTAGTATCTTTTCTTTTGTCAAAAATGAGATTTCAGATAGAGTATTTCCAACGGGATACCTCGATTGATTGACATCAAAAAGATCATCCCATCGTTAGCCAATACATTGAACGCATATATATATATATATATATATATATATATATATATATATATATATATGCGGATCATGAAAAGCTCGAAGAGCAACCACCGCGAATAACAAGCAATAACGACGCAACAAATGGACATGTGCCTGATTAGTATAGCGCAACGTTCGGGTTGTTTATTGCATATCAATAAAGTCGCTGATTTCTTTTTACGCAATATCAAACTCGGACTGACTTCAAAGTCTAAGCAATTTTGGATATGAAAGTGAATAATTTTTATTTTGTGCCGAGTTCAACGAAAGCACTCACATTTCAAACAAGAATAATATACCCGTGAACCGTATAGTAATCGGTATTTATCGGTCTCTGGTACAGTTAAAAAATCACAATGCATACTGTCTTGAAATTTTACAGTGGAAAATCGCTGTATAGTGAAAAATCACTTTATGAAGGTGCATGAATTTTATTGCATGGAACTGCAGTGACTTTTTATGTGATATTTTTCGAATCCTAAGTAAAAATTGTTGCTATCAAAACTTATGGAGATAAAGTAGAAATTTTAGTACATGAAAAATTCACTACCGTTCCAGTAAATAATTCATCTACCTTAATATAGTGATTTTTCACTTTGATACACCGGTTTTTCACTGTAACGAGAGTTTCAAGAGATTACAGGTTCCAAATTTCAAAATAGAGATCTTTTTATGCATTTGTATGTAGCAACTATTCGTGTTTATTTAGGCACAAACTAAATTGAAAAATTTGGAGAATCGAAGTCGGGAGAAAGGATTTTATCGAAGGCGGTTTATAGAGTAAGCGCCTCCTAAAAGTTCCAACGCGTTTTTCTCAGAACATCGTTTTTCGACTTTATTTCACGACATTTTACAAACGACTCGACATATTTTTTTGTTTGTCCGCTTCAATTAAAGCTTATTAGATTCGCTCCCCAGTACATGTTTTCTAAATTTGAAAATTCAATTTTTTAAACTCTGATCATTAGCTTTGTTAAATAGACAACTCAAATTTTTTTACATTTTTGTAGTTATTGTGTTGTTAGAATCAGTTGTTTGGTTTTGTCCGAGAGACGATTAACGAAAAATTCTATGCAGTTTACAATAGTACATTTCGATACTAGACCAAAAGACGAATTCTAGGCACGTGGGAAGTTTGCCGCCCGAGCAAAGCGAGGCTGGTAATCACACGTGCCTAGAAATCGTCTTTTGATCTAGTATTGAACAGTATTTTTCACCACGAGTGTAGAAAACTAAGGTTTAATTTTCAACTTTTCGATACAAGTGATGAAATAGTATATTATGCGACTAGTGCTCGTTTAAAGAGCATTTTAAAAAAGCATTAGCACTAACACTAGCACTAACATGAAAGTGATTTGTATTCATTTGGCCAAAGACAAACTATTTTCTCATTTTAAAACCTTTACAATCCCCTCAAGGGGTGAAGGGGGAGGGGCTTCATACACAAAGGTGTAACTATGTAAGCTGTAACAAATCAACAATGTGGCCCGAATAAAATAACTAATCAATTTTATCTGCAAAATATTATGTGTCAAATTAACTTGAATCGGATTGACGATTCAACGTTCAACGACTGAGACGTAACAGTAGAGGGGTAATTGTTGATTCACGTTAGCCGTTTGGTGTATGAGTCCCCGGGGATGAAGATAATGAAAATGGACTCGCTTCACAGGTGTGCGCGTTATTCAAGCCGGTGGAGAGCCGCTCGAAAGTCAAGACTCTTTGCGGTGTGGCAAGAGTCGCGAGAGAGGCTATATACATATATATACATATCAAGGTTTGCTCGGCTCGGATCGCGCGGCAGTGACCGGCCGACGAGCGAGCCATGAGCATGGGATCGCTGCTGGTGGTGGTGGCGGTGATGGTGGTGATGGTGGTCGGGACGGCTGAGTCCAGGCCGTCGCTCGACCACGACCCGCTCAAGTTCAGCCTGGACAAGCAGGACCACGAGCTCGACACGACGAGCCCACCCCTCAGGGACCAGCTCAACTCGAGGATCCAAAACGGCATGGTAACAACTAATTTTTTCCTTTTCATTTTTCCACACAGGCTCAACAGCGCCTGAGTTGTTTGGTGAAAGTAGCCATTCTCACGCCCGGCTCTCACGCGTTATGTGTATTCCAGCGGCCGTGCGCACGTCGCGCGACACGACCTTTTTCTTCTTCTTCTCTACATTTCGCGCTTGGTGATTTTTCGTTTCTTTTCTTTTTGTTCCTTGGCACCGATCGTTTCACGCGGGGGACTCGTTGTTTTCACCAAACACCAAGGAATCACTGAGCACACGCCGAGTCTATCTTGTTTCATCATCCAACGTCGTATATAGTTTGTCGTGGCGTTTCACAACAAAGTATACTCCATTGATAACGTGTCATGAATCGCCAAGCACGAATGACAATTTGTCGATCCGTGTCGGAATTTCGAAGGATACGCCTGTCATGATTGTAACGAATTTATCGCAATCGCATTATTTTATATGCGTGTATTGTCAATAATATTGGAATAGAGAAAAATTACTATTTGATTGTTGATATTTACTATTCATTAGAGAAAATTACATGGCTGATGAATAGTAAATACTCGCGCGATCCGACGGTAAACTCTTTTTTCTTCTCCATAAAAGTCGCGAATAATTTGATACAAGAAATGGTAGTTTGGGTCAGTTCATCAGTACTATATTCTACTATTTATGAGTAGACAAAAATATACTGCTCTGTAATAGTGAATATTTTATACTAATTTTTAATCGAGCCTCCAATGTTATTCATCAGCTATGTCGTTTTTACTAATAAACAGTTATTTCTAACTATAATACGAATTTAAAGAGTAAAGACTCATTTATAGAAGGATCTCAACCATTTTGGATTCGAGATGATTATTCAAGATAGATGAATCGGCTTTTTTTTGAATCATTAAAAAAATGATGTTGGTCAAACAAAATGTGGGTAAGTTTTCATCGTATTTGGTGGTAAAAAATTTTATTGAAAAATTCACTTGAAAATATATTCAATGAAACAGTCACTAGGTAAGTTTTTTCGAATGGCGCATCGAATCTACCGGTAAAAACAGATTCCTTCTGAAAAATCGAATGTTCTCCCGGAAGAAATATCGACATGCCAAATTCGTTAAAACTCACCTGTGCCAAAAACTCTCGATCTCGATTTATTGCATACGATTGTAAATCATCAATTATGTCGAAGCAGCACTGAGGCGTCGTCGAACCGTAGGTGAATCGAGTGCAATCTCCACACGACCAAAGCCTTAGCAAAACCTAAAAATCAACCAATTGGCCTTCGATCCCTCCCGCCTCCTTCTCCGAGATCTGATTGCATGCCTGCACTCTAAATTGAAAATAGTTAAAAGTAACTATTTAATAGTGAATATTTACTTTTGTAAATAGTAAAATTTTTTCCGCAATATCAATAGTGGAAAATTCGATACATACAAATAAGAAATTTTTGGTTGAATTTTCAGCAAGATTCTCTATTTATCAGTATAAAAAATGTACTGTCCACAATAATGAAAAGATAATGAACGGATTTTCGATTAAATACTCTCATTGCTCTTTTCCAGCAATGCAATTCTTGCCATAGAATAGAAATTTTCAACTATTTTCAATTTGGAGAGTACATGGTAAAAAATGCCGTTTTCAGGCTCGAGACGGAGGGGCGAGGGTTGGAACATATCAAAATTCTGTTTGGCGTTTTGTAGGAGTGGTTAGGCCGGATGGCGGACGCAATAAGACTCGGCCGAGGGCGATTAGTGAATTCGGTCGCGATAGCCCGGAACATCATTGCCGAGCGAGTTGAGGTAATTAATTGACCTTGTGCACGCGTGAAAACTCACCCAGAGTGTATTCTCATCTCGTTACATGTCTGTCTCATGTCTGTCGACTCATCGCTCATTGTCTCGGGGGAGGAAAAGGACTGGGTTTAACTCTTGTGATTATTACGCATTCTCTCGCAACGTTGTGATCACACGATTGTGACAAATTCACGGGAGTTCGATTAATTCGGGATTGAATTGAATAAAGATATATTTTATCGTGAGGAAAATGAAAAAGTAATTTTTGTACTACGTGTGATTTTCCGAAATTGAGCAATCGATGCAGTTCCATGGAGAAGAATTATTGAATCGCGATAAAGTCGAGTGAAAAGTGGCTAAACATCGGCAAGCACACAAGAAGATATTTGGAAACATTGTGAAATCGTGTGTTCCCCTCTTCTGGCTCTTGAAACAACTTACGTAAAAGAATTTTTACCAGATTCTTCGAAATATCATTAATCCACACCTTTCCGACCATCTCAGTCCTATTCTCTTCGAAATTATTATGTCTATGTTACTACTGACGTTGAATGTTTGATTTCTTCTTGCATACATCCGTGTGGGATTCCCAATCGCAGCCATCAAGTTCGACTTCATCCGTCATCACTGTATCATTTTTCTCTTATTGTAAATAGACGATCATAATCGTGTGGTGTATACAATCAAAACGACAAATCTATTGTACTCATAAACAAAATACAAAAAAGCCCAATGGCTGCCAGTTTTACTACTTTTCCTACTCAAGTTTATTGAAAATTAATTGAAGTAATAAATTTACCTATTTTTAGCTGAGATTTAGTAAAAATTCACGCCCACTCAATTCTTCTATTGTTTTTATAATTATAATTCAATAAATTCGTTTAACATATCTTTTGCCCCGTCACTGTCAAACTGCATTGACACATTAGTAGCTATATGTATACATATGTACAGTACGTAGCATAGCGCCGAGAATGAAAGTAATGCGTGCGCTCGTGATTGCTATATATGCATAATGAAACCGCTTCTTGGACTTTCGCGTCTTGCGAAATCCTTAGCACAACCAGATCTCACGAGCAGCGGAAACCGTGCCCAATCCAGTAGCGAGTCAATTTTCCATGTATGATTTGTATATATAGCTCAAGGGTAGAGGCTTACGTAGAAAAATTGTACGAGTGTAGCATATAATATATATAGTCATTACTTACGTATACTGGAAATCGTGACGTGTTCGTCAAGTCGCGTATCCTCATTGCTTTGAAAATAATCTCCCGAGTCTATTTCGACGATTCAATCTGTCAAATTACTAACAGTTTATTCGTTTGATAAGTTCATAAGTTTTGTACATATCTTCTATTTTTCAAAACTAACAATCAGTTGTTCGTACATTGGATGAGAATTTTAGAAAATAATGATGTGTATTTATGGTTACTAACATTAGAAGGAAATTTATTCTAAAGTTCACTCTTTCTCTATTTATTGCACTGGAGTGTTTCACTCACGACTTATTGCTCTTTAGAGTATTGAAATTAACCACTAGTAGTAGATAAACATTAGAATTAGAAAATAACTGATTTGAATGTAGTGTAGTTTTTGATTCATATATTCGGCCGTTAAATTCACTTTATCCTTGGAAAGAGAAAGACTGGGATGCAGAGACGATTTTCGGCTCGGATATATGAAAACTAAAAATTTCAACGGTAATATAAAGATTTCGAAAGATACAATCAAGTTCTGCATGCGGAGCAGTCTGAAAAAAACTCCGGAATAGCTCTTATAAAACGGTTTATTAATTTGGTGAGCAGTAAGCGAATAAGAAACGAAATATCTCGGCTCACGAATATTTCAAAATCCGGGCCTAAAGTAATAAATTGTCTAATCTGAACGTTAGAAAAGTTTGAGCGTCGCTCGATTGGTACGAAATGTATTTGCCAAGGACAGCAAGTCGTCGGCTGGGAGGAAAAGGTTCCATTTCAAATTTACCTGAAAAGGGTCAATCGACAAGCACAAAATGTTTGCTCAGGCGCGTGGTAATTCATCTGTCATAATTTTATTGTCGACTGATAAATTACTTTTGACGCGCGTTAACGACAAAACAGCTGACGGGAATCAATGGGTTCAATTAATAATAATAGCTAATGTTCCTCCTTCTCAAAAACATGTTTTAACAAAATTAACTTTATAAAAGGGACCATTTTGTTAATCCCGAATGATTCTTATTCTACAAAGTAAAATTTGAAATTGTACTTTCTATAAAGTGAAATCTGAAATGGTACCTCCTGTAAAATCAATTTTGAAATGGCACCTTCTGTAGAGTTAATTTTTAAATGGGACCTACTTTAGATTTTACTCTGAAATAGCACTCTGTATAAAGTTAATTCGGAAGTGGCACCCACTGTTGAGTTAAATCTGGAATGGCACCTTCTGTAGATGTAGTTCTTGAATGGCACCTTGTATAAAGTTAATTTAGAAATGGAACCTTGGTCCTATCAGCCGACGAAGTTCGTGTCACCGCGGATCGACTGGAACATTGGTCAAGGCAAATGGAAAAAATGTGTGTGTGTACTGGATTTCAGGAGTTGAGGAGCGAGACACGCAACAACGTGGCAGGTGCTATCGGGGCGGCGAGCGACATAATCGAGCGGGGCCGAGGGTCGTACGAGCAGGGCCGTAAGCAGCAGGTATCGAAGGGCCGAGAGACCGCAAAACTGGAGAACGAGTCGGAGCAGGGGCTGCTCGAGCGCAGGAACACCAACCCGTTGAGCTCGCTGATCGAGAGCATCGTCAAGCCGACCCCAATCGTCGACGGGCTCGACGAGAAGGACAAGTACGGCAACAACGGCGACAGGTTCATCGGGGTTGGTCGGGCCCTGGTCAGCGGCTTCGAGGGCATCGGAAACATTCTGAACGCCATTGCCGAGGTGAGTCAAGCACCACTCGATCCCGCTGAAACTTTCAGGTTACTCAAATACGCCAAAAACTCGACCACCAATTCATTATAAGGTGACTAGACCCAATTCGGCACTCTATCCAATGTGGCACTTTGCTCAGATTCCGTATTTTCGGTAATCTCTGCAGGGTTCCAGTCGCAGTTGGGCGTTATGTTGGTAGTATTTAAACTTTCGGTTAAAAACTATACTCTTTTACAGCAGTTTCAACTTTAAAGACCTGCTTTCCCTGTCTTTCCTTATTTCACTCTGCTAATTCAATTACAATAATCAAGTACAGTCATTCTCATTTCTTTACATGTGACTATATTTTATCACATGTAAAAATATCTCATATTTTGATTGGTCACATCAGTTTATGTGATTATGAATCGAAACACTGAGTGAAGTGTATGAATATTTAAGAGATATAGTTTTTATAGACATGTTGTAATGATTTAGGTAAGTATTTTCCGGTTAGATGTCAAAAGTTCTTGATAAATATTTATGGAAACATTATTACGAGTTTGTTTCAATGCCAATTTGATCGTCTCTGTGAGCGTGTGGAAGCTGTAACAAGCGATTATGAAAAAGTATCACACTGTGTACACGTGCACCCAATGTGGCCATTTTGAGTTATTTTGGTTTATTGACATTTTGAATGGGTTAAAATGATAATGATAATGACAGTGATGGTTTATGATTGGTATTAAGCTATAGCCTTTAAAATGCCGTTCGCGGAGTTTCGAAATTTTAATTTGACCATAGATAGAATTCGCGGAAAAGCCTTAGTAACGTCACATTGGCTGCACTTAGCAGACGAACGTATGCGAATATCACAGCTGTTTGGTATCCAAAAATTAATTCGGAAAATTTTCCTACATCCTTTTCTCACTTTACTGTTGACTACACCGGGAATATGACATTTATAGTTATTATAATTATAAACGAACTATAAATATAGATGTAGAGCTTCAACTAAATACGCTTATATAGTAAATAGAAGAATAATTTTGTTGTTTCAACGCTACAATATAATAGTGTATTATTTACTACAAAAACTTTACGAAACTCATACAATTTTTAATATCAGTCTAACTGGAAATGCTTTTTTTAGTACCCCAATACAGCCATTCAATCAAACGTGATTCAATTTCTCGGAAATATTCGAATAGCGAATTAAATAATGAAGTATCAGAACTGAAAATCAATATAAAACGGCATTACTCATCAGTTTTGAGTTCTTCCATTTTAGATTCTGACTTTTTAATGTCCATACCATTCATTTCCAATTAATTGAGATTCTAAATTTTAACTATCACGTACTCGCAGAGTAAAACATTTTTACGATTGACACCCCTTCAGTGACGGTTTTCAACAGATTAACCAAGAGCGTCAGTAAAAAATGAGCCTGATGAGATTCGTATAGAGAAAAAAGTTGTTCGACCGCACGATCATCGGCCAACGTGGGTCATTAAATGCTGCAGCAAACTTTGTTTTCGTTTTTTTTTCTATGCTTTTTTGTGACGCCGTTTTGAAATGCACCTGTTTTGTAATTCAGATTCGACGTAACGAACGAATAAGTCTCGACGCTTGCAATGACGATAAAATTACTCGTTCCTGCGTCGAACTTCGCATGAATCAATTGATCGTTGACCAATACTTGGGGTATTGTACTCAAACATAAAAGGAACTGTTTAATATCAGCAGGTTGACATTGATAGAATAACCCAATGGATTATGGACGGAAAAAAAAATAAAATCGAACAGAAATGAAATAACATTCTCAGTGAGTTGTATCAATTGGGAAATGCGAAAGTTTCATATTGAATATTCGCCAATGATTCTCGAATTCAAATTTAAATTTGACAAGCAGTCGATAAACCTCGTATTGCTTACTCGTGAGTAATATATTGGTCTTCGTGATTTTTCAGTTTCCAGTCAAAGCTGCTAAACAGACGTCCCGGAATCTTACCGAAGCACTCAATCAGATCGGAGCTAGAATAGTTGGTTTGCAGTAACTGAACTTGGTGTGTATGTGTCAAGTCCAACGAATTTCTGTGATTCATTGTTGACGAGGACACGATGAGCCCATATGTAAATATAATGACTAGATTAATCAACATTGTTGCATGGATTGTGTAAAAAGTGTATTTATAAAAGTTCTTTATAATTTGAACATTAATTTTCTTACACGTCTTTCATAATAATCGCATATACATCCCTATATGCAAGAATAATCCTCTTTTAATCTGACAGTGTTAGTAGTAGTATCCTAATTTTTATCCAGCGCTCTATGATAATAAAGCGAAACGCAATCGAGGATAAAAATTGTCGATCTTCTCTCGACATTGGATCGCATCACGTTTCTATAAGCATTTGAATGATTTGTATATGTATACGAATCGAATAGATATAATATCTATAAAAATCAACATTACCTAGAGATATTTTGTTTTATATATACGTATGTATAAATATATTATCTATAATACTCATTTCTCTAACTATATGTATAATGATACGCTGAAAAGTCATCGTGAATGAACACTTGTTTGGAAAAAAAGGAAACACTCAAACGTTGTTGCGTTTCAGCAATTGACAAAGTAGGAATTATTGAGATTGACAGGAATATCATATTGGTATCTCTCTGTTTTTACTTTCTAAATAACTGGGTCGCATTTGCCCATCTCTGTCGGTTATGAACAGATCAACTCACCGGAGTATTTAAAGCTAGATACAGTTTACACGCGATACAAATATTGAAAACTAATCTCTACTAATTGCCGGTTCGGCTCATTACATTATAGTAAAAACTTGGAAAATCTGTCTGTCATTTTTCAATACATTTTCAACATGCGACGATACTTTATGAAATCATTTCCAATACCTCTCATCAGGCGGAATTTCCGCTCTCATTTTTCGACAGACAAATATTCCAAAGCATACATTCATCCAACATGTTCTGTTCTCTGAGATTTCATTCTAACAAAATATATTATATATTTCTATGACAACGATTAACAACATTATTCACATTCGTGGCGTATGTCGGGTCGTTGTGGAATTCAACTATCGCAATTGACCCCTCGTCGAATCGTAATTTCCTGGTGGAAAATAATGCTGCATCTGAGAAATCCTTTGGAATCGAATCTTCTCAATCAAATGGACAGATAAAGTTTGGGAGATTCGCGAAAAACAAGCTCGCGCGTCGCAACTTTTTTGCCTCTTTCTGAGAGTTAATTTTTATGGCACACTTTGTTTAAAAAAGCTAGACGGGCATGGTAAAAGAGCGCATAATCAAATTTCTCTTCCGCCGGCATCGAGCCACGTTGATGACTTTATATTCCCGTCGTAAATCCAAATTTACTGTTTCAAAGATTCCGCGTACATCTCGGGACGAAGCGATTCGAAATATAATTCTTCCAAACTTTGGCTCACATTGTAATATCTTTATTTGCGAACAAACGCGTTTCCCAACGTGCCCCACCAGAGGCTAACCACCTGTGAGCCAGGGACATTCAATCCGGGCGATTGCATCTCACTGTACTTGTGCGCGCGCGCGAATACGGGGCGGTGCATCAAGGTTCGAACGCGATACATTGGCCGCAATATGCATCTATATACATATATGCGTCACGTGACTAAGGCTCGACCCGACACATCACCATAACCGGGGGGGGGGGTGGAGGAGGAGGGGAGGAGTCTGTGAAGCAGAAAAAATTGTCTCGTACTTCGTACGTTACCTAACTCATGCGTGTACATTATTTTATCGTCAGCCCTGACAAGAACTAACAAATTTCAAAAATCCTCAACTCCAATTTGCGGTATAAAATAGCAATTCTTGACTTTCACTGATTTGAAGTAAATAATTTTGTAGGATACTATAAGAGATGCCGACATTCATATGAAAATATCAAATTTCACTTCCTGAGACATAAACTAATTTAACGTTTTAGTCAACCATTTATTATTAACTGGGTGATCATCAAAAGCTTCTGTATGATTATAGCTAGGCTTACAAGGAGTGAATAATATCTATATTGTAGGTTAGCTGAATCACTATTACGCTTACTCCGTATATAAATATTTACCTAATTTCATGATTTTTATACTAAAATAAATTATCCTTGAAACAAATAATTCTATCAATGCAATTAATAAAAATAAACAATTAATCTTTTTCTGGAAATTATTTGCATCTCAGTGTTGGGAATTTTTAGAGAGCGCGAAATTTGTTAGTTTTCGTCTGAGAGGGCGAAATTATTGGTTCGAGTGTCTCATGATGAAAATTGTTTGTTGTTAGGAGGGCGAGGAGGCGACTACGTATCACATTGGATAAATCTTGTCGTACATGCGATTCGGGGTGTAATAGACATTCACGCACTCGATCTTCGTTGCCGTTATCGTTTGACATTTTTCATTTGCCATTCTGTCATTTCGAAAACAAGTGCTTACATTGATGCGCTGCGTCAAAAACATTACAAAAATTTCCCCTACCAACGTTTGTCGTGTATTGCGTATATTTTCATCCTGTACACATTTACCTAATTTATATATTTTGGCACATGCTGATTCATCGTTACAAAATGACACCTGCATATATTGCGCAGTACCATTATGATTAGATATATAGCATTATTGAAAAAGCATTTAGTCATTCGGTCGATAACCATCCGTGTGAATGCGGTTGTCGTTCAATGGAATCATCCCGTTGAATTCCAAACGCAACTCGTCGACGATTGGCTCAACTGATATGTACCGATATTACTTGCGGGAATCAAACATATACCGAGGTATACACTCACGTAGCGTTAAACAATTTCACGCTGTGTTAGTAGAATCCGATGGGTCCAATACATGCGAACTAAACATTATCATATTCGAATCTTAGGCTAACTTATAAATGAAACCACGTCTCTCGAGAGCATTGAGAAGCAAAGTTTTTTTCTTTCGTACTGCTAAACTAGGAAGGTAATACTTTTATCCCTCTGCGAAGGTTTCCAGATCGAAACAAAGAGACGAAAAGAACAATAAAGCTGAGACTGGAGCGATCTGTTTTACCGGCGCGCTCCGATGGCGTGAGAGCGTCGGTAAAGAAGCATGGCAGTTACATCGAAATGATTGTGATTGGGGAAGATCGCACGATGAATCGCACAACGCAAAACACGAAAAAAGGCACACGTGCCATCGAATTCGACGCAAGGCACAAGGTTATCAAAGGAACGCGAGGTCGTCGTTACCGACGACGCGCCACCCGAATACAAATATAAATTCGTCGGAAAATTTTCCCGCACGATTCATCGCGCGTACAGGAGTTGGTTTTGGTCGCTCGTACATTTATATATAATTCCTCACAGTAGATTGATTCACTGCGTAACACAGTGACCGGACTGATTTCGCTGATACTTTTCAGAGTGATTACATTCGCAGTTAGCTGGCGAGCGCGCGGACCATGAGTCTTATGTCGGTTATTGTACAGTACGTCAGGGATGTAGAATAAGCTGTTCATATAAACACACGAACAATCACACCGGTGTGAGTTTCGCAGTGGACGACCACTCGGTAAAGCACGAGTGGGCTGTGAGTCGGTCGATGTATCACAGTGAATTAGTCCACTGTATATAGGAAATTGAATTTAAAACAGAAGAAGCAGCAGCAGCAGCATCAGCAGCAGCGGCGGCGGCAGCGTCGTCGGCGGTGTTGCGGCGGTTCAGCCCATTGCAGCGAGAGCGATCCAGAGTGCGGGCGACAGGGATAGATCGAGAGAGACCGAGAGAGATTGATATAGAAGGTACAGGCAGAGAGCGAGCGAGAGATGCGTAGGTAGGAGGGCTGTCGTGAGTGGATTGCAGTGGT
The DNA here is from genome assembly GCA_020882685.1 of Aphelinus atriplicis. Lineage (NCBI taxonomy): Eukaryota > Metazoa > Arthropoda > Insecta > Hymenoptera > Aphelinidae > Aphelinus > Aphelinus atriplicis. The sequence goes on along the minus strand of CM037073.1, from coordinate 85,771,626 downwards.
CAGTCGTCGTCGCGGCTGACGGAGCGGAACCGGCAGAGCGCGACCTCCCCCCGCTTGCCCAGCCTGTCGAGGAGCTGCGGAGACACATACACACACACACATTAGGTTTGTAACGTGGCCGGGGAGGGTAGCGAGGGGGACGCCTGCGCGACCTAAGACTAGCAAGACGTACACTTCTTAGGTCGTGGTGGTGTCGTAACTTTTGTACGTGTGGGTGGATCGCTTGTGCCTGACCGTGCAGAACAGTATCATGCTGGCGACGAGGCCGAACAGCTGGAACGCCCCGAGGAGGAGGCAGGCGCTGCCGATGAAGTGGAGCCGCTGCACGAGCCACATGTGCAGCGCGTACACGCAGCCGTCCTGCTGCCAGTTCATCTGGCGCTCGTCGTTGTTGTACTGCTTGCCGCAGTAGCGCTCGCGCACCCGGCAGCACGAGTCCGGCACCCGCTCCTCGTTCGGCCACGAGTTTATCCGGTACCAGTCGTAGTACTTGTCCACCCCGCAGCATTGCAGCTGCGAAAATACAAATTCAAAATTAGCCAACGTATTCCGATCCAACTCGATATTATCCTGCACGTGTCACACCTCCGTTTCACACAACTGAAACCACGTGAACACAACGAATTTCTCACGGGATCACTGGATGACATAGTACCAAACAAGGTGAAATACATCATTTTCTTGATGAAATTATGAATATTATGTAGATTTTAGACAAATCAAGGCAGATATGTATATCTATATATAGCTGCCTCAGTCTAAAGTCATAAAAAGTTCTATAACAAGGCAGCGCTGGAACTCCAAACTCTACCGGTAGCTTGATCCAGTGTCAGGGAACATATCTGTAGAGTTTGGCTGAGATTGATGACCCGAAGGCATGATATCCTCACTGTGAGCTTCATCGTGGACCTGATATGTTGAAACTAACAAGAAGGCGATTGTGATATTGCAGATTTAAACAATTAATTGCAGGAGATGTTGGAATTTCTCCAAAAAATGTATGAGACCATTTTCAAGCTATCGAACAAAGGTTTGTACGTATAACTTGAAAGGTCAAAAATAAGTGGGCGAACATAGCCAAACTGGTTGAAACATGTTTAATTAATAGAGTAGCCTATCCGGATGGAGGATTCTGGTGTCAAACAATTTTTTTTTATAATCTTTGTAGTATTCAGCATAATTTTTGTTCTCAACTTTTTTTCATTTTCCCACATATACAAGATTATTTGGGCTCTCAAAATTGAGAAAAAAGTTAAATTTTGAATAATTCAGGTTTTGAGTGCACAGACTAACTTCCACATACATGCACCTAAAAATCTGAAAAAATTTTTGAGTATTCTGGGGATGGATACCAATCAATTTGCCAATGCAGAATCTCGAACAAAATTTTGACCATGCTCACTTGACGTGGAACGTCCCATATACACATTATATATATATAGATTTACGCGAGTCTTTTATATGTCGGGTGAAAGCAGCGTGTACCCGAGACTTTTACGAGCGTGTCTAACGCGTGTGTTGGTGTGTTGCAAGCGTCAGCGGTAAGGAAGTAGTTCCCGAAGTCTCGGAGAAAAGAAAATCCGGTGTGCCGATCGACGGCCAACTCGGAGCCACAGTGGAACAGACCGAGCCAAGATTTTTGGAGGCAAACCTTTAGGCACGCGGTGAAAGGGCCGGCTTTCCATTTTTACGCATATCTAGAATTCCTACCGCGCACAAGTCCTCGACGGCACTCGGGTGAAAAATTGGCAGTGGGTTCCGAATCGACGTCTGGCGAAGTAATGACCGTCGCAATTAATTGAAATCCACAGCGCAGGCCTCGGCCGAGCAGTTTATAGGCCTCGGTAAATCGAGTTGGGGAGAAATTGAATTTCATTAGTATACTCACGTTGGTTTGGATCGTATCCCAGACATTGGCAAATGTGCCGGGCTCGTGCACGTCCCTATCGTTGTAATGGGTTCGGATTCCTTCCTGCAATTGCGCCTTCACATTCGGTCCAATTTGATCCTTGAAAACGAACGCGAGCGAGCCGACCATGAACTCGGCCATGAACAGAAGTATCATCAGGCTGAAGTACTGCGTGAGAAGAGAAAGTGAATTAATCATCGGGGTCTCATCCTTTTTTGCTTGATCCGCCATTCAATTTTCATTGGAAAATCGATCATTAATTAATTAAGAGTTTGAGACGATGGAAAATACATTTCTCTCTCTTTTTCGAGAGAGAGAGAAGATCGTGCTTGATAGATAATTGAATTTTTCAGCTATTATGTCTGTAGATATTCAATTGAACACAGACTCTCTGACGAGTAGGATATCGGTCATGGATAGATTTATAGGAATCGAAAACTTGATGGGTTACTCACGAAAGTATCCTTTCGATGGAATACCGAATGATTCTGTGAAGTATACTGAATAATATAAAAAGTTTATTCCAAATGATTTTATTTCCCGATAAAGACAAAGCACAATAAAAAATGATTTTATCGACCAGCTCGAGCTAATTAATAGATAATCAAGTGCAAGCTGAGCGATTTTAACGCCAGAAATTTTTTCTGCCAGAGATATACTCGTAAAAAACGTTATTTCAAAGAAAATTTGAATCCGCGATTGTGGGCGTTCAAATTATGCGTTATGAAAAAAATACCATGAAATACCAAATCATCTCAAGAATCACCATGGAATATTGAAGAATACTGAGAATATCAGAGAATAATGGGAACACTAAGGAATCCTGTGTAATACCAGAATAATATCATGGATCACTCTGAAATACATTGAAATACCATCGTATACCAATGGGAATACGATGGAGGGAATAAAAGAATCGAGTGATGGTTTTGGTAGTCGGGTAGGATACGAACCGTGATTAGGAGACAGCGTGATTGGAACCAGGCGCCGCAGCATCCGAAGAAGGCGACGACGAAGGTGACGCCCCCGATGCCGAGTACCAGGATGTCGAGCGAGGCGTAGCTGTGCTGAGGCACGACCGTGCCGTACTCGTACGGGTAATTCAACCGCATCCACAGACCGGCCCCCAGCATTCCGCACGCGCACAACTGCAACCGAGCCACCAAGATAACATTTCATATATACATCTATAGGTATACGTATATGTATATGTATTTCAACAGATTCATCTGCTCCACTGTGCCGTATCGGATTGAACCGCTATGGGATTATTTGCCTCTGCTCGTGATCGCCGGCTCTTAGCGGCCTCGGCTAGATCGCTTATATAAACGCTTCTCCCAACGGGCTTCCGGCCAATAGCATTTGCGGCATAAACAGCTCCGTCAAACGTAGATAACAGTTGCCGCTGCCGCGTATATCGAGCTGCAGGACAATCCTTACTCGCATGCATTTTTCTTTTGAATTCATAATCCCGTTAATCCAGTTTTATTATTTAGCAATTCGTAGGCCCATCCCGTTCGAAATATATTCTAACGTAATCGACGAGAGAAACATCGAGATCACATTTTCACGAATCTATATTACTCGAATGGTCTGGATATAATACACTCTCGGAATCGAAAACTTTATTTAAGTTTATCGGACGAATCGGTGATTGTTCACTGGCAATTTCAGTGAAACCTAGATGTACTCTGGTAAAAATGTATATAATCAGTCGCGGTTGATCAATAATTCGTAACAAAAGTTTTTTCCAACTACGTTGTTGATCGAATTATCATAGATATTATTGGCCATTCAATTTCAATATCGAATTTATACTCCACTTGTCGTTCGAGTATTCAATAATGTTGTTGGAAACACGTTGAAAATAACTGTAACTGGTACCCGTGACTATATTCATGGAAAACTCTCATTAATGAATTTCAAGACATTGGAAATCACAATAATCGACCGATCTTGCACTTGTAGAAAAATAATTTCTTGATCCTCGAGAATATAGAGCCCCGAATTAGAATCACATTGCGCAGAGAGAAACCTCCTTGCAAAATTCACAAGAAAAGATTACAGTCCATAATTATTAGTACCGTATTATTATCTCCTACTATAATATCTGGAATTCTATTTATAAACTGTAAATATGCTCAATTGAAATAAGAGTTACAATTCTCTATACGCGACATTGTTGACCGGCGGACAAAATTTAATTTTCTCGGTATACTTTGTAACAGAATATACCGTTGACCGAAGAAGAAAAGCCTTGCTTCAAGAAGATCCTATTTGTTCGCGGGCGTATTCATTGTTATCCGGTTACTCTGCTGAGGAACCATCGATCGAAAGTGTCGCACAGTCGATCGAGTCTCTCCCGCACCGTTGCGTTTCCCCGCGTGAGTTACGCAAACCGGGCCTCGCGGACTCGCGCGTGCGCGCGCCACTAAACAAATTTCCCCGAGGCTCGCGGTGTAAAAGTCACAAGTGGAAAATTGCCCGTTACACAAACACTTTGCCGCGCGGCGGTTTTCTTCCACGGCTTATTAAGCACGAAAGAAAGTGACGTGTCGTATACTCTCGCAACGGCGCGGCTCATCCAGAGCAGCTCGCGCACAAAGGCTCGTCCGTATATAGCCTGCGATCGGCGGCGGCTGCGGGAATCGACACATTTCGCAAATACGGCCGGGGCGAGGCAACAATCCGTAACGAAACTCGGTTCATTGTCAACGAGCGTGACTTGCCGCGCGCGCGCACTTTCCGACACGCCGCGCCGCCCAAACAACACACAGAGCTTTCGCTCTCGGCGCGCGTTACCAAAGCACTTCTCAATTAGCCGTGGAAATTGAAGAGCCGTGTAAGCGACCCATCGCTCGTGCCAAACACGCCATTCGACATCGACGTACACCTGCAATCCTCCCCCTTTTGCGTCGTTTCTCTCACGGTTAATTAATTGTTCATATACGACACGAGGATGCTCGATTTTCGTTGCGAACCCGCGAGCGAAACGAGAAATTCGCGTAACAATTGAATGCTTGGCAAATTGCCCCTACGAATCAACTGGCTCATTGATTATTTACGTGTGATCAATGCGTGGTTAGATATGAATTGTTCTATGTGTACCAAAACCTCGTGCATCTTGAATCTGTGATACCTACAAGGATAACGTTTTCTAGACGCAAGCCATTGAAAAGGCATAGAATTGGAATTGAAATTGATCAAAAATGTATCCATGATTCATTATGTTTTGCTTCTTTACGAGAACGAACTTTACAACATTTCCACTTGTAATTGGGCGCTAAAATACCGTAAAACGACTAGAATTATTCCAAGAAATAATTTACTTTATTAGTAGTTTTCTCGTTGTTATTACTGCGAGTTAATGTATATGGCTCAAATATGACCCGAATACTATATCTGGATCTACCGAGAAGAATTTCCATCCATATTTAAATTTCAAATTTTAAATCGAACACAGTTTCAACCAGATCTCAATTGCAAGTGATTCCATGTACGTCCGTCTTTTGTGCAGATAAATGATTCCAACGAGTTCGTTGAAATGAACTGATTTCGTATAATGATATACCGCGAGGTTCTTACCGCCTTCTTTGGTTGGTCGAAAGCTACTTCTTTTTTGAAGAAAAAAAAAAATTTTCTCGAGAAAAAGCATCTGGAGTGGCCGGTGAAACATCCATATTATGCATGTTTTGAAATGTTTCCTCGTTTCGTTTTACAGTCACGTCCTCTCCGAGTTATAGGATTAAGCGCAGCCTCCAGCACGGAAAGTATATACCCAAGCGCGTAACTACATAATAGCTGCACGTGAGGATGCTGTGCGAGTGAGAATTTGTGACGTTTGTTTTGAAACACAGAGGCGCAGACATGTAATTTAGAAGCATAACTGGGGGAAATGTATGCTCCCCTCTGACGCCTATAACAATTCACCGTTAGTCAGTCTATCAAATATTAATAGAAATGATAATAATCTAACATAATAATTAAAATCTATAATTCAAATGTAAATATTAATGCCGGCCGGGTGAATTCTATCGAGCGCAGCTCAAATTTCTTGTGCGCCGAGAGACAATCGTTATGCAACGAGATGTATGCACACACGAGCACCGATATAATCACCGAGTAAACATTCATTTTCACGCTTTTCCCACGATAATATATCCTAAGTCGTTCGAGCCATAAATGCACGACTTACGATGAGAGATTCGAGAAAGATATCTCCATCTTTTCCAAACGTTATGGAATTGGTTCGCGACCACAGTGGGACGCTATATCGGAAAAAATACAAAAAAAAAAGTATCACGGTGTGAATTTTTATTGATATTTGAATAGATATTTTGTCTTTGGGACCACCATAGTGAAATTCGTGACATCTGACCTCAGATTCGTGATCAACGATCTCACGAAGCCTCTCCGATACCAAATTTAAATTTACTATCTTGAATTACTCTTTTCAAATTGAATTTACTCAGAAAAATGAATTTTTTCATGTTCTTATGGGTTATATATACGGTAGGTATACGTCATGGTAGTACAGAATAACGAGGACCTCAGCTTTTGACTGCCGGTCAAAAGCTGATGTTCACATCAAGTGTTGTTAGTACTCAATTTTCTCTTCTCATTTTTTCACTAATTTCGACTCACTGCATCTAATTTCCCTCAGTTAATTGAGTATTTGTTCAATACACTGTACAATTTATTCTGTCACAATATGGATAAGTCACTGTATAAGAGAAATATAAGACATTCTGAAATGATTTGTCGTAATGTAAGTGATGAATAAGGCGATGTCTACCTCGCTTTTCCTTCTATATATTATGAATATTTTGCAAAAGACAATAATGTCCGTATATTGAAATAACTAAATAAAATACACTAACACTTGGCCGCAAAATGAAGCGAGTAATATGCCATTGATTCATAGTCCATTCCATTAACATCATCTAGTTCCTTGTTCTTCATCACACGTGCTTGACAGGTATTTGATTCTTATGTCAAGTGCGCGCGGGCAACACTCTCCTGAGTCATTTCATGTATCATTTTTACGAGTCTAATATGAGCAAAAACTCTTGGAAGAGTTGATTTGAAGGTAGAAAAGTCGAAGCAAGATGGGCAGCTTGGCTAATTCTCAATACTTTATCATTTTCCACCAACGACATTGGTAAATTCAAATTAAACGCGGTGTATGGTGACTATTCGCGCTTATACTCTGCGTATAAAAGTCTAAGGCAGCTTTCGCGCTTTTGATCGTGGAAGATCATCTCGTATAATAACAAAAAACAAAAAAGAAAAATCTGCAGAATCAAAACGAGTGTACGAGCCGTTCACCTGCAGTGCATTCGGCTGGTGAACCATCTGCTGCATTTCCGCTCGGTATCCGCGCGCTGCCGATGCTCAACACGCGATAGAGTGTGATAAATCAGGCCTCGCGGGTAAAATGTTGGATCGTCAATGTCGTGGGTGCGCGATGCGCGGCGCTTTCCCTTTGTATATATATACACGACGCGAGCGCGCGCTTGGCAATTTCTACCACTTCAATTTCCCGCCCGGGGGGTTATATATACATACATATAAATTGTATAACGCTCGCGAGCGATACAATCCCGCAAAAAAGAAAAGCCGCGCTCAGAGTGAAACTGCGCACCGGCTGCATGTATATAAACAGCCCGGCGGGATAATGGGATGCTCGAGTTATATTAAAAACGCGCGCAGGTATATAAACATACAGGTGCAGCACTCCGCTATCCAGAGGTGTTATATATGCGCCTATGCAAAGCTGCACCGTTGCGGTGGCTCTCGGGCTGCAGTTTACCGTTGCGCAGCCCAAGCCGATGCTTTTGTTTTAATGGCTCCGAGAGTATTGTTCGCGCCCGAGCGCAACAAAAAAAACCCTTTTGTTATCATTTGCCGCAAGTGTACGGAGCGCCAGCACCAATTCTCGCTCGAGATTGCGTACTTTACGTTTTTTTTTTGCCCACGCAAACAGATATTGGAATAGCAATGAACAATCGAATTTTCGGTCTTTGTGCGAACCAAACGAAATTTGAATGGAAAATGAAAATTTTTTGGCTCGTGGAAAGCGGGTATTTGATTATTCATTGGAATCGGACGAGTGAACAACGATTCGAATAAGATTTTAAATGGGAAAAGAAATCACAAGAAACGATCAATCCTCAACGCACTGTAATATCGATAGGAAGGGAGACACGAGATCTTCCAGGTACTACGACCACCTGCGGAGTTTTCTTTCTTTCTTTTTTCTACTTCCACTTAAAATACCTTTTCTGGACTTTTTTCCTACAAGTAACCAATTTTATTATCCGACCAATTCAATTTTATTTTTTTTTTATGCAAGTAAAGTCTTGAAAACATTGATTTTCCAAGCTTATCCAGGTAAAACGGCCACTTTGAGGAATCGTCCGATAAACATGTGGTGGAACAAGCATTAAATTGAAGTGTTCAAAGCGCTCCTCGTTGATCCCGGGGTAATTTTCATCCCAACATAATTGTGCATACTTTAGAATTACGACATCATTTTGCCCGGATTAATTGTTGGGTAAAAGGACCCGTTTGAGCCGAATTGCATGGAATTAGGAAATGGTCGTTTACCTGAATATAACCTCAGAAAAATATTGACATTTTAACGAATGAAAAATCTTTTTCCACCTCGACCCATTTTTTCCCCATAAACATAAACTGTCGTTTCCACTGTCTAATACAATAATTTAAATATTTCGATTATTCCGACGGAGGGAAATAATTGTTCAGTTTTGTCCTTATATCGTCGTCAGTCATTAACTGTATCAACGTTGCAACTTCGGAATATATGTATATACGTTTGATAAGCACTGCATAAGGATTTTGACTCCCCAACGTTGTTTATCAAATCCATTCACATTCGAAATCTTTGCGCGAACAGGTGAAAGGTATACATTCGAACGGCTGCACGACGAGTCGAGGGGCAAAACGAAGTCGAAACAAAATCACGGTTTCCACGCGAGACGAACGTGCAAATATACAAATGTGAGACGTGTGCACGAAGCGTCCGAGTGGACTGAAGAACAAGAACAATCATTCGTCCGGGTGAATTATTTCAAATTCTCCCCGAGTGCGCGAGACTCGCACTGTACATTGGCCCTAAGTGGTGTACAATTCGAGTGGGCCTTGAACCCCAATGCGCCCGAAAATTGCGACTCGCAATAATACACGGAGTAAATTCGATGTATAAATCCATCCGAGCGAGCAAATCACAACGAGCCGTGTCGGGTGATTTTACACGTGCATTATTTGGAGCGCGAGCGAGCGCGCGATTACGCTAATTTCGCGCGCTGTGTCGCTGGTTAGGATCAATTCAATATCCAACTACTGCTCGCGGGTACACTTATGCCCAACTGGGCGATGGTCGAGTTTGAAAGGTGTTTTTCAACGTTTCACGGCCTCCGAGGCGACGATTGTCCGGCACGTTGTACAAAAACAAGAAAATCCGGCTTCAATTTGGCGGCAGGTGACCGGGGCGATTCGCTCAATCGCCGCTGAAAAGAAGCAGTTCGTTTTGCGGAGCTTGGATCGAAGTTCGACATGGCGCGCGGTGTAACCGGGCCGAAACGATTATTTCTCGTATTGTTAAATCTGGACGTGATCGTCTTATTGGCGCGGAGGCTCGGCTAATCGACGCGACACGACGGCCGCGCTTAACAAATCCTCCTGGTCTAGTACGATTTGGCAACTTTGCTCACGCGCGCTGCACATTGGGCTGATGTTGTTGCGAGATACCTGTTTAAGCTATCGATCGCTAACGGCTCGTTGTTTTGAAAATAAAAGAAACTTCTTGGTTTCGGAATAACTAATGTTTCCTTGTCGATAGTTTTTATTTTCGAGAGAAAGAAACGAGATTGGAACTGAACATTTTCGACGATATACCATGTCTGGTGGATACGAGCGAGGGGAATTTGAAGACAGAGTCGAGCCGCGTTACATATAATTCAAACAGCCGAGTTTGATCGAATTTATCATGGATTGAGCATTTCGATGCGTAGCACAAGCGCAGAGAAGGCACGTAAGACACATTATACGGTTCGTGATTGGAGAGAGGTCTCGCGGGGCACCTGAAGATAGTACGCGAAAGTAGCTAACGAGCCATACGCTCGCGAGCATCTCCAAACTCGTTACGTACGCTCGGCTGATGTTGCGCGTCTCGCTCGATTCATTTGCAGCTTGAACTTTCAAACGAAAGCGTGGAAAACCGTCCGCTTGCGGCTCCACGGGCATATGCAGTCTCGAGGACGATCTCTCGCGCGAGTGCCCCCGAGCGTACCGCAAATCTAATCAGGACGCGTCTTCAATTTTTTCTACCCCACGCATCCCATCCATCGCCAATTCACTTTCATTTCCGAATTTCCCCCTCGCAGTTCGCTTTCGCTCGTTTTGAATTTCAAACCTTTTCCAACTTTTCCGACGCACTCGCGAATTCAAATGTTTAGCCGAGGTTCCGACAATACGACTACTGGGGCCTGAAGAACCCGGGATAGTGGATAGGCTTTTGGCGAATATCACCTGACGAAAGTGGCACCGTTGTTGCCGAATAAATTTCGTTTATCTAGCGAATTTCATAGAAGTATAGTCGGTATGACCAATCAAGTCATTTCAGTCAAGTATTTCGCATTTTACAGGCTGATATTTTCATGATATTCGATAAAATTCGATAAAATTACCGATCTGCGCGCTGGCTATTTGACATATTCCATTATTTCACTCTACCTACTCAGTATATTCGAATCAGCAAGTCACTCTTTTTCTCGGTACATTGATCGAAAGTGGTTGAAATCTTACTAAAACCTTACGTCGCACCGAACGCCCGCAGATTCCATTCTACGATTTATCATTTTTCCCTAACTGGGAGAAAGGCACGTACTATTTTGAAAATGTAATAAGCCCGAGCAATGGCAATCGCCAACGAGCATCGACACGTGTCGCCGTGATCGTCGTCGTCGTCACGAACTTGCAAGTATATTATAGGCCGACTGAACCGGCATCGGGTAAAGCGCCCAATGGCGAGATCAAACAAACTTTCGAGCTCAGGTCTGTGCTCGCAATTACGGCTGGTGATCGAACACGTTCGGCGTCGGTGCAGCTGTTGCTACTTTCCCCTCGCGATCCTCGTTAGCAATTTACACATCGGCGGGCCCTGTATATATATGCGCAAGTTTTCCCCTCGATTAGCAGGGGTGCAAACGTGCGACGCCGCGTTTATTGTAATTTTTTCGTGTTCTTCTCGTTTTTCCCACACACACACACACACTCTTTTCTTCGTCGTCGTGTGTCGGCGTGTGTGACGAAGCGTTCCGCTTCTGCCGGGCCGTTACATTTTCCGCGATTAACCGGGTTTCCCCAGGAAGGGGGACGACCTTGGGCGGCTCTATCTCTCTCGGGAAGCTCTAATGGAGATGAATTCGTTTTATCAATTACCCGTGGCATTACGGGTATTGTTACTTACTCTTCGTTTTTTTTGCCCCGCTTCTTCTCCTCTTGGGACCATTATGTCGGCACAAATTACGCGCGTTCCTTTCCCCCGGATGCTTCTTATTTCGTTTTGTTGCATACGTACGCGTACCGAGGAATGCCGCAAGTCGATCGTGCGCTTCCTATCCACGGATGAGCGTAATTGCAGTAGGAAATATTCAAGGATCGATGCCGCTGTGGATCTATCGGTAATTTGGTGGATTTCCGACGAGCGAATTGGATATGCTTATCCGCGCCAAATCGCCTCGAAGGTTTTGCAATCAAATCGTGGCATGATCCAGCCCTATAATGCAAACTATTTACCCTCGTCAGATGCGAAGATTGTATTGCAGAATCTTGCAATTCAGGATTGTTCGACATGTGGAATGCTTATCGGTATAAAATTTTCTCCTGATTCACGGCAGGACATATTTTCCTTGGTGCCGGTATTTATTCATATGGTATCGGAATACTGCACCAAATATCGATTAGACGAGTCCACGTCGGCAGAGTGAAAATAAAACTTATTTTTTAGATTTAAAATATAAGTTGAAAAATCAATATTCAATAGTGGATATTTAATTGACTGAATAGTGACATTTTTTATTCTTATTATAAAATAGTCAATAATCTGAGTTACGTGACAATAATTCTGGTATATTTATCGGTAAAATTTCACTATTCGTCAATAGGAGAAAATGCATTGCAACGTAACACTAAATTTTTAAATTGATTTAGAGTGAAAATCGCTATTACTAAAAATAAAAAAAAATTGTCAAATGTTTACTGAAAGAAAAATAGTTTCCAATTATTTAAAATTTGATTAATAATAAAAAGTATGAGCTGACACGTAATGAAAACCACATCATTTTTTGTGATTCGCAGCTTAAAATAAATTAAATATGAATGATAATATCGTTGAATATTATTATTATTAGTTAGAAATTTCTATTTAACAGTAAATATTTACTATTCTTTGGTAAAAATTGCATATTTCATGAGCATTGAATGATGAGCACTCGTTTGGATGATACATTTTAATCTCAACACTAACAGCGAATAATTAAATGTGCAAGAAATTAAGTTATTAGATTTTTCAGTGAACTTTTCTATGAATTAGTATTTTAAAATGTTCACCTCCTGTAAATTCAGAGAGTAGCGAAAACAGTTTTATGCACAAGTTGGCGGCGAATAGGTTGAAAAGTTTCGCTCGTGTGTTGTATACACGTCGTGCGCTCGGCTGTTCTCAATCATTTTTCACCTATTTCGCCGCATCGTATCGCAAAGCGAGAACATAGGTTTTTTAGTACTATAATTTAATAAATTTGTTCGAGGCATGCTGCAATATTTTGAGTAAAAAATGGAAAATGCAATTTTTCCATGTATTCTGTGCACGCATAAAATACATATATAAATTACTATATTCATTAGTTATCAATATCGATTAGTTGAAAAATGCCAAAATTTTCGGCTATGCTCCCTTAGTAATAAGCTTATCGGGTCGCATCAAGTCTCGCGTTTCGTTTGTATTTTGACTCACTACAATTCTACCCTGTGCAGCAAGTATTAGTTTTTATTCTAATGAGCGAAATAAAAAATCGTTTTATGGAAAGAAAACGTGAATAATAGATAAATAAATAAATGACAATTGTGGATCATAAGTATGGACTGTGTCTCGTGTGATGGCAGAGTGGTACTCATCAGGTATTTTTGTCACATTCTCGTCCTGTATTGTTCGAAGAATATACATATGTATACATGTATGTTGATATAGGCGACACGTGCGGGCAAAGCGATCAACGGCACCGCGGGCTACAGATGTGAAAGATAGAGTGAGAGAGAGAGAGAAAGAGAGAGCCTACTGACCCAAATGAGGACGTTGAGCGAGCAGAAGACGTGCCTGATGCACGTATAGCCGGTCCGACCCATGTTGGCGTGGCTTGGCTTGTTCAGCTTCTCGCCGGGAAATAGCTCGGTGTTCTCTGCAAACAGAAAAAAAGCCAAAAATTAAGAAGGAGCGTCGAGTGTTAATATGCTTAGTGCACTCGGCACCGACCGGAATTCATGTCTTCGGGAGACTCGCGCAAACGTAACCGCGATGAAACGTCGACAGGAGGTGCGCGAATTTCTTTTATTTTTATTTATCCCGCTTGAAAAATCCAGGGGTCGCGCGCGTATGATGGGAAAAATGTTACTATATGGGTAGTGAAGATTGCATAACTAATGAAACATAAATAATTCACCTGATTAAATAGTTAATTAAGGGTTTCGCAATACAATTTTATATAGTGAATCAGATATACGGAATAGGGATTTTGGTTGATTTTCTAGTTAGATTTGACGATTCATTAGGATAAAAAAACTGCCTTGTCCCTTACTGACCTATTTTTTGGGATCCAATCTTTACAATTGTATGAAAGATACAACGATTCTATCATACACGAATTGTCTCAAAACAAAACGAACCACATCACGTCTGATCTTTGAATCTTTTGGTATATTCTATACAGGGATCTCGGAAGCGTGAAAATTTCTTGATTTCCCTTCGTTTCAGGTGAATCTAAAATTCGAAGCACGCGAGCTAAAATCCATGAATAAACTTTTCACTGTTTCACATTGAGAAGAGGGTCATGACATTAACATGAATCTTCACACGGGGTATATATCTACGTATCGGATCATTGCGTTCAGCAGTTTCACTTGCATAGTTGCAGGTGGATATACGTTCGACCCGAGTAAAAGCCTATACAATCTGGACTGTGGGCGCAATTATTCACACACCCACACATTCATACACAGAGAAATAATATATATACATAACACGTGAGAGTAATAGCTTTCATCGGCGGGGCTCTAATATCCTTACGTAAAGATACGCGTCGAGTCACAAAAATCGCGTGTTAGCTAATTAGAATGAATTTCCCGCGGAAGCTTATACGACTGCATTTTTTTTTCTTTTAATCTCATAGAAAGTAGCCTTAGAGCGTGGCAGTTCCGAGTGTGAAATCTAAAACAGTCCGCACCTTGGTCGCGGCCGCGAGAAAGTTCATTATCGAGTTTCAAATTTCCTCAGCTCGCGGAATCCCTCACTGAATCTAGAATCAACCGACTGAACATACAGTGGACGCCGTTTATGAGACTCACTTTGGGGCTAGCATGAAGGTGGGTCCTATAACCAAATGAACCTTAGCCTAAGTCGTGTCATATATACTCTAAAAATTTGGAATAGTTCCAAATCAATATCCAAATTAATATAGAATAAGTATTTTCTATTCGTTGCACTGGAAATTCATTTACTATTTATAGCCATCGGTATTGCAATTTTCACTGATGAATAGTAGTCTTCGATTATTTCAAATTCATACAGCAGATAAAGCGTGTGTTTCAACGCTCAAGTTGAATGTTATTGTTAAAAAAAATCCGCGCGTACTATTATTGTTCGTTTCTTCTTACTTTCAAAAATTTCGAATATCTCGCAAACAACAAGAATATACCGCGCATCCTCGTACTCTCGAAAACCAGCGCCTTATCGCCTCGAGCAAAATTCAGCGTGTTACAAAGAAAAAGAGTGAAACTTACAACCGACTTTCTTTTTCTTCCTCCCCCCCCCCCCCCCCCTAGTGTATTTGCGGCTACGTCCGGATGGTTCCAGGCGATATTTTGAGTGTTACAAGCTCGAGCGAATCTCCGTTACATCCGCGAGTGTCCGTGTGTGTGTACACAAGCGGCGTCCTGTGCACGCACCATACCACAACTCGACGCTTGCCGCGAGCAATTTGTGAAAAGAATTGGTCAAGCCCACGCCCTTCGCCTCGTTTCGTTCTGGCTTTCCGCCCGTGGTAGGGGGAATCGGCGAGTCGGGGGACGCGCGGGGGGGACAGGAAACGCTTAATCAACGAATCCTCTCAATTCGGTGGACGCGCGCGCACGAATAATCAAGTGGCGAATTAGCGTTTTTAATTAGGATGAAAAACAACTGTCCAATTTAGAGCCGCGACAGTAGTCTGCGCGCGCTCCAGCAGGGAATTTTGACGAGCCCATATAGCCGAGACGAAGAAAGTCATCCGCCGTATGTGTACAAGTGTATATACGTGTATATATATACACACTTGATCATAAATTGACCTCATTACGCCCGTAGCTACGTGGATAAATGTGCAGCAGTGCTCGAGTGTTTGTTATGAGCCAGTTATTTCCAGAAAACGCTCCATATCAGCGTCGTACGATTATCGCCGGGTACGACGCCAAACGACGCTGCTGCACTGAGACGAGCATATATAGTTATTGCTAATCTGTACGCATATCCAGATCTATTTTCCCAGTACAAGGGAATAACATTCTATCGTTGTAGTTGGATACATAAAATGTACCGTGGTTCAACTGACTCGCGCCAAATGTCGATTAAGTAATAGTTAATATGCGCGCGAATGTTGATTCAACTTGCGAATTTGGCCTATGCACCAACAATTAGAGTCTATTAATCAACTGTCGATATATCAGGATTTATTTAGACAGGATTACTTTTCGGAGGGTTTGATCAACGCATATGGAAGTTAAAAAACCATTGTGATGCAAAGTAACTGGAAAATATAGCCAATCTTATAAATCGACTTTTCATACAATTCTTTCGTAGAAGGGTGGATTCTTTGTGAATTTTATATGACTTTTTAACATATCAGAATTGATTTTTGGCCAAAAATGAAGCAGTAACAGGAAGGATCCCACATAAGATCAAAAAATTCTACGTGTTTCTATAGGGAATGTAATCATGAAGCTAATGTCAAAAATTTCAAATCGATTTCTGCAAAGACGTTGAAAAAAAAAAAAAGTTCGGATAAAAACGCATTCAATGCCGTTTTCAGCGTGCCCACACCGGGCCCTCCCAGGTGCTGCGTCAACATCGACAATTGAACTATTTACAAAATGCTCTCCACTGCAAGAACAACTCGAAGCATAGTTATAGTAAAATAAATATTGAATTTTTCAAAATCCTACAGTGTATCGCGTTATAAGCCGAATGATCCTGCGAAAGGGTCGACCAGAGCTTCGACAAAAGCAAAGAAACAATTTTCCATTCGAGTAGCTGTCGACCGCGAAACGGGACGAACAAACTCGTAGCTTCGAATGTATTTTCTGGTAAAATTATTCTAGTTTCAGTGGCTCTCTCGAACGATCGTCGAAACAACTGCGCGGCGAGCGCACACAGAAAACAGCTCGCACGCGCGCCTTCGACACTGTATTGATACAGGTGTGTTGGCATATCCTCGCAATACCGATTTCCTCGAACATCGCGCCCATACCCACACACGTGCAGCCACACACACACAGATGGACATATCCAGTATCTTATTGATGTATCCTCACAAATGGTATTTGGAAGTGTAGTATAAGGAACACGTGTATTTGATAACGCTTAATTGAAAAATACCCGTATATTTGAGAACGCTGCGAAAACGTTTTTTCGATTCGCGCACATATCGCTTCTTGAATCGAGCAAATTTAATCAAGTCTTATTAAGGTCAAGGTTCAACATCTAATAGAATCGAAGAATCGTTATTGCAGCGTTCTCAAATAATCATAATTATCAATACGCATATGAAATATAATATCCGAATATTCAAATACCGCATATCTGAAAAGTGTGTATTCAGTAGCTTTACTCGTGTTAGATTACTGCGCCCCCGTCATTAGCCCCGCATACGTATACACCTGTCAATAATTCTCTTACGTGTAGAATACGGACGGCGATGTCGGCGGCTGGCTGCAGTCGCCCCTGCACTTGAACACTCGGAAATGCAAAAGCACGTCTGCGCACACACATACACACTTACGCGGACGCGCACTCGAGGAAGTGAGGAAGGACAATGAGCGCAGCGTGAAACAAAAAGTGAAAAACAGAAAAGCGCAGTTGGTATACCGAGCGCGCGCGATCGCGCGTCCGCCTCTCGTCGGAGCTGTGTGCACACGAGTGCGCGCGAGCCGCTTCCCGTCGATCGCGGTCTATACCTCGACGCTTCTCTGCCGCTCTCCCCCCCCACCTCCTTCTCGTACTCCCTTTTTACTCTCCTACGCCTTAGTTTATTACGTGTATGCACCAACACACACACACACGAACGCGTCGTGTCTCGCTCCTCTCTCTCTCTGTCTATTTTCTCTTGCCCCATTCGAGCGCGCGTTTTGTATCTCTGCTGCCCGGCTATATAGCTCGGACCGTTACACACGTGTGTGCGCGTGTGCGCGTATGTGGCTTTTCAACCTGTTTCGCGAGTTTTCCGTATGTATACGTGCGCGCGAGGAGACTCGCGTGCGCGGCTGGCACGAGAGGGCGAGGGACGATTTTCATTGAGTAATGGGGAGCTGCTCCGGCGCGCAACAAGTCGCGCTTTGACCATTGATGAATCTTGCGCGTCTATATGCGCGCGGAATCATATCATTTATTAAATCCGAGCTCGAGATGTGCATGCTCGGTTAGTTAATTTCGATTTTGTGAAATAATCATCATGTCTTATTTGCTATCGTTATAAGGCATCTCGAGCGCGCCCGCGGCCCTTTGGTTTTATTCTCGATTACGAACTGTGCGCTCCCATTTGACAAAGAATTTAAATTCACGAGATAAATTTTCGATTCCAGCGAAACATGTATCCCAATATCCGCTGATATAATCCTCAGTAGAATATCAGTGAAAGCATTTGGTATATACTCATTTCTCAAATATTTCAATTGCAAGTACATAAATGAATCGGTCGAAATACTTTGATCGCATACACAAATACTTTGTGTTTAAAGCGAATCAAACATTGAATTTGCCCATCTCTGGCGTCAAGTTCAAAGACTCCAACTCCAAGCTGGCTTTGTTATCACAAGAATGTTTTTCTAAGAGTACTGCAGGCTCCTCTATAAATATAGAACAACCTCTTCACAGCATCATTTGGTTTTCCTCTAGAATTGAAAAGTCCCGAGAGCCGTGCACGATTGTATGTAAACTCAATCTTGAAAACCAAATGATTCGTACGCACTAAGCTTCCTACGATTAGAATATATCTATTTTTGTACCGTGAGGGTGTAAACTGCACCCTATACGACCGAGACGTGAACATATTTATTTATCATACTGATTGCAAGCGTAGAGTACATGCTTCTTGTCTTGTTTTCGACAGTATAAAAGTGTTCACTTCAGAATAAGGGAGACATTCATTATTTTCGACGGATAATATTACTTTTCTCTATGCTTATCAATTAGAAATTCAATGATAAATTAACTAAAATCATTTACCATGATTTTTAAATAAATGTAGGCATAAGGAAGTCATTAATAATTGATGTTTTCCTTGTATCAATTATTTAGATAACCAATTTCGATGAAATTTTTCAAGCGAATTGTCGGATACCCAAATAAGTGATATTTGCAATCGTTCATCCGAAAGTGATCTGATTGGCCTTATTTGCCTTATTTGCCTCATTTGTATGCAGAATCAGTCAAACATTTATCTTTATATGAAAACATGATAGTATCTCTGGAATGGTATCTCTGGAAATGGAATAAGTTAGCTTCTGAACGAATTTTTATATTTCGCGCATCTATTTGGGTAACTACGAAGTGCACCTCTAAAAATTTCATGTAGATATAAGACACAAATCTAAAGTGATTTCCTATAGGGGCTTTATACTTGATTTCCTCGGTCTTTCTCGCGTGTTTTATCCTAATTATGTAGCTTTTGTAAAGAGGTTTTCATTATTACAACCTTGAAACTCACTATCCTCAGTTTGTGCTGGCTAAGCTAATTTTTCTTTCTTCAACTTGTATAGCACTTGTCCAACTCTGAAGTAATCAATAAATCAACTTGTCGTATTTTGTTGCGCGCGTATTAAATTCAGAGTTCATCGTGTACTGAATTTTCGGAAGACTCGAGTACTTGACTTGTGAATTGCCATTCCCTTAATGGGTTGTTTCTATTTTATTTATTTTATTCTGAGAAATATACGGGCGACAACCTTTTTACATTAAGATAAATAAAAAGAGTAACTTTAAACGTATCAATCTTCATCCAATATTCGGTTAGGTCTAGTCGATTTATAGTATAGCAAGATTAGGTGAATTGATTACTTAGAGATATTCGTTTTTGGTCATACTTCAACCAAAGTACAATAGATTTTAGATACATCAATGTTGATTTGTAAGATATCGATTTTACTGTGTGTATCACAGGTGAAAAGGTTCTACTCAATAATTCATACGCGCGTACCACCATACAGTTATGTTTTTTCACTTTCAAACAGTGAATTTTGACACAGTGACGAATTGAAGAATGTGTAAATAGCGGGCCACCGCGAGGCAACTCGACCTTCCGCGACTCGCTTTCAGCTGACGTTACCCAGCAGCAGCAGCAGCAGCAGCCCTCGCGGTACCGCGGCTTCAGCCGCTTGTAGGTCCTGTAACGGGATCGACGAGAGCCTATACCGCGTTGCGCGCGGAGCCAACGCGGCTGAAGGCCGGCCGCGCGCGGTAACTCCCACGCGCCTCCACCTCACACCACACAACTTCGGCTGCTGTGCAATCGGCTCGTTGATTTTTCTTTCATTTTCACCTCTTCATCGGTTTTTCCAAAGATTTTCAGAACACATACAAATGGACAATGTACGAGCAGTTTCGGATATGAGGTGTACCGTGTGTACGCGGGTATACTTTTAAATAAGAGTTGAAAACTATTATTCAATTGTGAATATCGGTAGTGAAAATTGCATCATTGATAAGCAGTGACTATTAACTTTATTCGAATGGTAAATCTTCACTATTCTGAACAGGAAGGCTCTTTTACCTCTATACCAAGAGTATAGTGAATAATTTTGGTGAAAGAGTATAGTGAGTTTTGGTTGGTTCTTGATTGAATATTCACTATTCATCCGTAGTTTTCTTTTCTATTTTTAATTTGGAGAGTAACGTATGATAAGCTTTCACAACGATGGTAAAGAAGCTATGAATTATGATTCCAACCTCATTAGTCATGTTTTATGAAAATGACGTATAATATTCTGACAAGAGTACATTCTACGGAGGAAATTTTTCAACTAAATGCATAATCATAGAGTGCATTTAGAAAAGAATGTACTTTGATAAACTTTGAACATTCCTTGATTCGATTTTTCCAGGTGGGCATCAGCATTTTAATTTTACATTATGTGTATACATCTTGGGTCAGCTGAAGAGAAAATAAATGATGGAACATCTCGGTATTTGAGAGATTCCGTCTCCCACTTCATTTTTATAACTGTGGATACTGCAGTGTACGTAATTAAATTTATCGAGTCTAGGGATAAACGAACGAGACTTTAGAAAAGTACTGGAACAATGGACGGTTACAACTGATGAGTGTATATATACTCACGGAAAAATGTACAATATGAATACGAGTAGACTTTCGTTCTGTATATAAATATACTCAACTATGCTATACTATCTATCTGGAGAAGAGAAAGTATACAAGAGCACGAGACGTCTGTGTAGCTTTTCATCGAGATATTTTGATTGATTGAGTGATACGAGTTAATTGAATGTTCGTTCCGAACCATTAAATACAGTAAATCGACCTATGTCGTAAAATATGCTTATTATTTTACCACCACGGAACCAGACTATCTATTACTTTTGAATTGTTCAACATCATTGGTTTTCCAACATTGTATAGCGTACCCCAAGTCTACTGACCAACACGGATTTCCTTCTTCAAAAAAGTTTATTCGAAAGCTCACTCGACCTCTGGGTCATTAAAATCTACTCGGCCTGAAACATATGGTTTTTAATACCGATTTATGAAACACGTCATGTTTTCGAGTTTCGTCGAGTTGGTCTTTCTTGGCTTTTCTGATGCCGCCAATCCAGTCAGTATTTCATCCGCCTTCTTTCAGTGATTTTTAACACTCCAACACGTCGGTTTTTCACTGTGAGCTTTTAAGAGAGTATGATTTTACGGTACGATGAGTAATATATATATATATATACATATATTTGAGTAGGTTTAGCCCAAAGGTCGTGATAGTAAAACCAAAGCTCTCTCGAACGAAAAGAGGTATCGCGGGGTAACAGATGCGCAAACTCAACGAGGAAACGCGACTCGATAAAAAGGATGAAGAAAAATGAGCCTCCGCGTAGGCGCGCGACTTTCTTAATACAGGTGTACCGAAAACCCGACGGACGCGGCCCTCCAGACTGCGGGTGCCGAGAATCACGTGGGCAGAACAAAAAAAATACGAAGCTGGTGAAAAACAAGTGGACAAAGGAATCGGCGAGCGGAACCGAGTCGCTCAGCACCGGTCAAAATCGATCCCGCGACGCTTCTCGGGTTGCGTCCGAGCTGAGCTCGGATGTCAAGCGGCGGCGGCAGCAGCAGCAGCAGCAGCGCGAAAATACAGCGCGATTCGCGAGCTGCGAATTTTTTTCCTTTATCGAGGCCGTTGCGCAACGCACGCGTCTTATCACGCGGATTATTTATGCAGCAGCGGCGCGCAGGCGTAATTGTGGGAGAGAGGGACGATCGCCGCGGGCGATTAAACTTGAGCGCGCGTGTGTGTGTGAATCGTGCGGGGTACGAGAGATACATTTACGATTTAATGGGGATGTCCGCGCCGTTACGCAATCGAATCTCTGTAACGTTTGGCAGCTGGCCCAGATCGAATCGGAATCTTTGATTCGTGTACGTGTACCATCTATAGTCAATGTCAGAAATTGGGCTGTTTTCGTCCATGTAAATCCTCTTTTGCTTTGTCGCGAATCGGAGGATGGAATTATTTTTATCGCGTACTGTCCAAAATAGCGATTATCTTTCTAATAATTTTCGAGCGTTGTTGGCCGGGTATAATTTATGCATAATTGTTTTGTTCGAGCAAGTGGTACTGCTACCCTGGATCGCACATTCACCCACGCGCAAACACTCCGCTTTGTCTGACAATCATGCAATGATCCAAATCAAACGAAAGTGTGTACCATTGATACCTTGGAGGAAACTGATGAAAAGTCTTGTCGAGCAGTGTGAGCCGAGGCGATGGGGAATTCAGGTCAATTGTTGTACGCGCTTAAATTGTAATGAGCGCGCGGCGCGACGTTTTGAGCTGCTCAGGCGCTGGCTGTTGCTGGCGCGTGTTCCAACGGTAGCACGTGGTTTTTTTTTCGTGTTTCCGTGTCATGCGCCAAGCGAATCATGTAAGCAAGCGAGCGCTCGCGTCCCTTCAACTGTAAATACCATTCGCGGGAATTTCAATTGTGACGCTAGAGCTGTGCACCGCTGGCGCGCCGCGCAATGAGGATGGGCATTCAACAGCCGCGCCGACGAAGAAAAGCAGCAGAGCACGTACTGCCTATATGTACAGATATACCCGGTGCGCCACGTCGAATTGACACCAGCCGACAACTTGCTGAATAATTTACCGACTCGTTCTCGAGTAACACACTCTTCGAATATGAAATAGCCAAAAACTCATTGGGTAAAACTGCTGAGCCGAGGGATAACGGTGTAATTACGTTTATTTGCAAACAAGTATTGCGGGCAGTAACATTTTATTCAGCACTGATTAACGGTGAAATATACTCTATTAAAATCTATACAGTGAAAAATCACTATTTTATCATCGAACCAGTTATGTGCAATTTTTGTTATTTTAACGATAAATATTGATCTATCGGGTTTAGTGTAATATTCAAAAACATAGAAATATATATATGAGATTGCAAGAGAAAAAAAATCCACCCTCTCCGGCCGCTGGATTTGAATCAGCATCCACCTTTATTTTTTTTTTCTCTTGAAATATCATTTTTTGATGATTTGGAATAGTTTGAACTGTGACCGATGAATCGATGATTATAATCGTTAAAACTCGTGAACGTAAAAATAATTTAACATACTATTTTCAATTAAGTATTCTAAAATGACCAAGTAAGGCGTAAGTCTGATAACTACTCTTTCAATTTGAAATATTTAAAAATCACTATGCAATGGTGAATATTCAATTCATTAGTAAAAATTTCATAATTGATGAGCAGTGAATAGCCATTTCACACCGGAAAATATTCACTATTTTGAAAAAAAATAGTGAATATTTTCCTACTAATTTTTTCCTACTAATGAATGGTAAACATACCACCGACAATTCGACTGCACTATTTCGTAAATTGGACCACTCACTGTATAGGTCACGAGAAAAAAATTCTTACTCTCCATTCAAGTGGATATTTCCTATTTCATACCACTACTCAATCGAGTGTAATATTTGCTATTCATCAGTAATAATTGCATGACTGATAAACAGTGAATAGTCATTTTATTAAATATATAGTATTTTTTTAGAAAAAAATAATGAATAATTTTATACATGAAGTAGTAACTGAAGTTAATTTATCAATAAAATTCCACTATTTAGATGAATTATGGTATTGCAATTCTTCAGGGCCAATACACAGTATTTAAAATAATTTGAACTTCATGTTTATTTGCAACGTTTTGCCGGCTAGATCCGTTGGCAGCTCGTCAGCTGCTTTCATTCACAAAAACAAATAAATGAATATTTGTGTTCAAATTCCATGTTGATGAGTAGAAAAGAGATAAATTGTTCGCAATAGTGAATGTTTCACTAGTTCTTGAGTAAATATTCACTATTATTCGAGAGTAGATATATATATATATATATATATATATACTGTACGATTTTTAAATAGTGAACTCTCGAAATTCTTTTTGGATATTTCTCGATGATTAGTTTCGCCCACGTGATGAAACCGGAATAATAGTCAGGCTGAATGTTCTGCAATCAGGTGAAAATTTTACGATATAATTCATGAATATAAATCAATTAATACGTCGTTTACATGAGAATGAGCCGGTAGAAATTGGCCTTCTAGCATAGTAAAAATGAATCGTCGAATGATTTTTCTTCGTGTACACCATAAAACACCGTAGACAAGTACACACGGGGCAGTGCATTAATTAAGCCGGACAACTTAGTTGCAAGAGCTGCTAAGCAAAGTAAAAGACTTGCGCGATTAAGATCGCAGGCAGAAGAACAAGGGCAAACAATATATACATCTATATTGTCGGGGAAAAGACCGAGCCAATTATGGACCAACACAATTACTCGATTGATTAAATATTTAAACTTGCGGTATATACAGTCTCGCAGAAGGAAGAGCATATCACCAGAATTGTTCTCTCGTGCCAGATGAAAACAATAATCACTTTTAGGATCCAAAGGGAAAAATGGTTCGGATTAAATTCATATCAGACGTATGGATTGTGACTGGAATCCGTGTCGTATTATGTACACAATATTTGTAAAATAAAATATCCCCATTTTTAACATAGGTTTACTTGGAATGTATGTAATTGAAATGTGAATATTTGAAAAATTTGTATACTCAGTAAATATTTGTATTTCGTTGCTGCCCCTTTCACCGCTGAGCCAGAAATGAACAGCATAATTTGTTTAACAAAACGATACACAATATTTGCATTTGATTAAAGTATTCGAACGTATCGTATTTGTAAATGCAGCAGATAAATTCACGAATCCAAGATGCATGCACATCTAAATACACGTGTACGTGCATGTACTATAAACGCGCGCGTGCGCGCATATTTGAAAAGATAGTACTTGGCGAATATAGGTGTATGTAAGCGGTGCCCCATGGTTGTAGAGGCGTGATATACGCGCGTATCACCTTGTGGCCTGGCTGACGAGGGCTTCGAGCAGCTGCAGAATGATGCCCTTCGCCAGTATCTCGATGACGCCGGCGTGGAGCATGGCTCGTGGGCGCACTGCACTGGAGCGCGCTCGCGCGCACGAAATCGCGCAACGGCGAGCGATCAGAGCGACGCTCGCGCGCACGACAACGCCGCGCTGCTATACGCACGCGCTCCCTCCGCTTCCTGCCAATTGCGGGCAATTTGCAATCCCGAGCGTACATGATCCCCGCGCCAACACTCGCCTGCAGCGCTCCTCCCACACCTATATACATACACTCATCCAGCTTCTCTTGGCTACCGACAGCTTCGCTCCTACGCCTACATCCTATCCTATAAAGCCTCGTGCGCTTTTGGCGAAAACATGATTTTGAGACATGACCAGTGTTTGTTTACCGCTTTTTGAAATATTTCCGCTTCGAATATACTTATATTTCAAAACTCGCGCGTTTTGTTTTGCGTGCGTTTGTGGTAGATCAATTGAATACGTGTAGTTCGAATGCTCTAGTCATAAATACAAACTTCAATGGATGGAATAGTGAATTTGACCACCTTCGCACGTGCCAGCCTGTTTGACGCTGGTCAAATGATTCGAGCACACGCACCGCGGGAGAAAAACATACTTGCTACATTCTTACACACTCGTTTATGATTTCGAATTAACCAGATAATTGAGGATCTTGGATGAGTCATTTGGAGTGTTGACTTTGTTAGACAGCGTTTCAGCGCGTTGACTAGATACGACCGCCCTTTTCAACTCTGTATATTTATCTTTGAAAATTATTTCTTTCATTTTGGTCACTTCACAAATTCTCAGTGGATACTGATAACAATTTTATACTCATTAAATAATATTATCCACTAAGAACTAAGGTAACTGTACCCAATTTGGCACTGTACCCAATTTGGCACAATCGTCAGATTTCGTATTTCCGGTGCTCTCTGAGGATCAGTCGCTCTTGGGTTATGTTGGGGGAATTAAAAGAAAATTTTCGGTATCTTCCCCGCCCATTTAGCCCTTAAAACCACTCTCCTACAACACTTCACTTGAACTTTCACTTACTGATTTTTTCACCATTTTCTTATTTCACTTTTCACACTCAACCTCAAAAATCAGGTGTCAATAATTTTTATCTCTCAAAGTGTCATTACTCTTTTTTGTGTAAGAACATCTCAGCTTTCGATTGGTCTCATCAGTTTTCCTAAAATTATTTTTTATCCTACTCAAATTGCTGTTTTTCGCATCAAAAAAAAGTGTACCCAATGTGCCCCTCTACGCGTTTTTAAATGGGAAGATTGAGTGAAATCATTGAATATTTGTATAGACATATTACGATGATTTAGACGCGTATTTTTGAGTTGTATGTTAAAAATTTTGTATAAATATCACTGGGAACATAATTGAGAGTTTATTTCAATGCCAATTGGATCGTCCCTGTAGGCCTATATAGGCTGTAGCTAATGATTGAAAAATTGTGCCAAATTGGGTACACGTTTTGTGCATTTAGCCTTTTTGCGTTTTTTTTTAAATTGCGATTTTCGATAGGTTAAAGTAGTCGAATGATGATTATGAAGATGGTTTCTAATAGGTATTGAGCTAAGCTTTGAGATGCCATTCACAGAATTTTATAATTCGAAGTCTATCATAGTCAAATTCGCGAAAAACCCTTAGGGGGGGGGGGCACATTGGGTACAGTTACCTTATATTCATGTTTTGTACTAACTGATCAAAATGGACAATGCTTGACAATACAGTAGACAATATTAGTTCAGTAATATATTACATTTATCTGTGCGACCGGATATTGTACTGAAGAACATATTAAAAATGTAGTGAGTATTACAATATTTATCTCACAGTCCGGGAGAGAATCAGCTACTGATCACCATGAAACTTTGTGATTTCGATGCTACACAGGCGACTAAAATTCGTCTCTCAAAGTTTCTTCTGCAGGAGATGATGGGCACACGGATGACGACGTGCCCAACGCACAGGCCATGATGTAGCTCGCGTTTAAACAATGGCGCGCATCATTGGAGGCCATTGTAGACTTCAGTTCGCTCTCTAGAGCACTATACAATATGTATACACCCGTTTGAATCACGAGTGTCCGATAAGAGAGACGTATTTATTGCGCGGCCGGTGGTAGGTCGCGCGACGCACATATATGGCAAATCGGTTCCTCGTCGCTCGAGGTAGCGCCCAGTGCCGGTGAGCGACTGAGGCAGGTGGGCGAACTCCGTGGAAAGTCCTAAAACCGGGGAAAAGAGTTGATCGAATCGTACTCTGGAATGTCACAGCTGATCCAGTTCGACTTTTGTATCTTGAATTATATTTTTCACGTAAACTCTGGTAGATGTCTTTTATGAATTTGGCAAATCCAGTTTGTCTTTGATGGCTTCGAACTTTGTATATGAAAGACCGAAATTGTCATTTCACCGAAACGTCAAACCTTTCGTTAACGAATATGCAGAAGATCGTTGGTGTTTTCGAATCATTTAATACTAAATTATTCGAAATGTTAAAATTGACATGTAAGTTATTGATAGTTATTGAGCCCCTGTATGATACTGGAACGGCCGGTTGCAACTAGTATCCCGCATAGACTTAATTTTATTTATTCATTTTCTATTGAATTAACGCAGTATCTATGTTGTTGATTTTTGTTTCCTCGATGAGAAATTAAGACTTGTGACGGGGCAAAAATCAAACTTTCGAATCAGACTTCGGAACCTCGATTTTCGTAATCTACGGTTCGAATCCCAAAATTGAATTTCACTGGACTGAAGGGACTAGCGGAATGGCAATTGTTTGAGAATTTCCCTCTGAAATATGATTATTTGTTTGGAGTCACAAAGGCTCTCAGAGAACTGTCGTGCGGAGAGTAAGTCGAATGGAAGGCCGCTCAACTATAATTTGAAATCGCATCAAATCATTGCCGATCCATCACCAAAAAACCGGCCATCCTACACATACGTACGTAGACTAAAGGGTGCCAACGCAAAAACGCATCAATACGAGGCGGCCCACCAACGCGTCTCATTAAATGTTCGAACCCATACGAGCCCGGGCGTATACGTCTCCTCTGTTTCCGCGAGCGCGCGCGCAAGTGGGTGTGCGCAAACCGATATATCGTGCGGTTGAAATTACCTTCCAGCTATTCATAACCGGCTTGGTTGGGGAGAGAGAAAGAGATGGAGACCGAGGAGAGCATCACACCCGAGTCGGTTCCGCTCCATCGACGCTCGCTCAATTGCCCAACGCGCGTTTTCGACTTCCCACGTGACGCAACCCAGCCGCGACGCGTCCGCTCGCAAAGTGAGAACGGCCTCACCGAGCGGATTCGCGATTCGAATTCTATTCGACAAACAAATGCAAATCGCTCCAGAGCCGTATGGCTTGAAGTTGTGCTTTTGCTGAGTATAGGCGATATTCTATCTGTATATATTGGCACTGTTCAGAATAAGGGGCGAGTAGAAAACGTACACCAACGAGAAATACCAAAGGATACCACTGAAATACTGTGCAGGTATATAGATGTTGATTGAATTTTCATGGAACTTTGATGGGAGAGAATAAACTATTTCTCCACACTCCCAGAATATGCTCGAAATATGCGATTTGAAGTCCACTTGGCACGTCTGGAGATCAGATGGATTGTGCACGTGATGGTGAAATGTATTCACAACAGATGTTTAGAAAAATATTTCGAATCGCGTGTTGTTAACAAGAATATTTTGAATGGCACCATGGAGTATGATCGAATACAATGGAATACTTTGGAATGCAAAAACAATACTATAAAATACAAACATCGAGTATTCATCATATCACTACATTGAGTATTCAATATTTTTCATATTTGGGATTCGGTGTTTTTTTAGCCTATAGATTACGAAAATGAAGGCCTTGAAATCTGATTTGAGAGTTCGATCTCTGCGCGATCACAAAGTTTTTCTTTGAGGAAGCAATAACTGAAAAAATTGAGTGGCATTTTTAGGACGAATACTAATCAATCTCATGTTTGTGACTTTGTGACTCAGAAAAAAAGAGCGCGGTATACGGTATACCTAATTTTCTTAAATGTCAGTCCAAGGTCATGCATTTAAAAATCAAATATTACACGTAGAAAATAATATACCAGTATAATAAAAAATCATTATCAAAGCCTTCTACGTCAGTAGATGTCTCGCATTCAGTAACACTTGTGTAGATAAATTAATTGAACGGATCAATCATATTCATTTTAAACTTGCTCTTATCCAAATAAAGAAAGAACGTTTTCTGTGATAAGAAGGATTGGAATAGCTGTGTCGAATGCAAGAATAATGTATGAAAGAATAAAACACGCATGAATTCGAATTTGAAGAGAGGGGTATAATGTATGGCTTTCGGTATAAATGAAGATGTCCAAGCTTAACCAGACATCAGTATTTGTCCAGGAATCTGTGGAAATGAAATTTCTCTCCATCTTAGCTGTCGGTGTTCTGCTCGCTCAAGCAGTAACTGGTGAGTCATTTTTTCCCAGTCATTCCTATTCACATTATTAATTATCTCGCGGAGCAAATAGACAAGCCACCGCAGTTTGTAAATTAGCTTATCCCCGACTACTGTTTGAACAATTTGTTACATTCTACATATGTTTTCATATTCATTACACGCTCGCATAAAATCTGCGATTCAATATCCCAGTCAAATATTCATCTAACTAGGAGAGCGTACCGATCACGATGAAACTTTGTCAGATGGTTCATGGGTCCTCTAACAGCTTATATCTCAAGCCATGAAGTCTAACGTTACGGCTGTTAACTAAAAAAGAGTTATACACAGAAAGGTAGATCTCAGAACCTCCAGACGTAGGAAAAGAGGAAAATTGGGTAATAATGACTACGTGTACAAGCTAATTTTTTCCGCTTTGCTCTTTTGAACGTTTTTTCATAAAAAGAAGGTAATTTAATGTGTTCTCCGTTGGAAGAATGTGATTTGTGCCTTTGTTCGTCAAGAGGTTCGAAGTGTGCTGTTGTTCGTCAGGCTTTTGTCAAATGTGCTTTACTTCGTAGGAACCATCAAACCGCTCGAAATTTAGTTGGAAAAAACATATTCGCTTTCCGTTTCTTACAACGAAGAGACCTATCAATTAGCTTATTAAATAAATCATTAATACGCGTCCAAATTCGTTCTTGTCCATGTATAGCCCAAATGAGAGATATACAATGTACACACAAACTACGCGAATACCAAACTGCGCAAACATGACTTTTGTCTTTATCTCTACTCATCAACGTAGACCAAAATGATTTAGTAATGAAAAAAAATCGGTTGCCTTCGCAGCTGTGAATGACCAACAAGTACGTTTGTTCTACTCATAAAAGTTGCAGTTAAATTTAATTCCTGTTGTGTATTTTCCATGTTTCGTTGGTGTGGACAGTATTACCGAGCGCCAACGCAGCAACCATAGACGAGACTACTTCCTCACCTGGACAGGAGAGGGAAAAACGGGAGGCCACAACTACGACAAAACTACCCCAAACTACTACTCCGAAGAAGGATACATATAAAAATTTAATTGGAGGCGCTGTCGCCGGTTGTGCGTCCGGCGTATTGGTTAGTTTATGGGTTCCAGCTGTGGGTGCAATTTTCGCCTGTGTAACTGGCGGTGTTACTGGACTAATTGTAGCTGATTTTCTCAGTTGAAAAACAGTTGTATAGCTCACCTGATGCCTAAAATGTAACGAAAATATACCCGATGTATATTGTGTAATGTATGTTTTGCTATGTTTGCTCAATTTTTTTTTCTCAATCCTTTCTTTATCACTCATCCGCGACGTAACAGAGCAGGGAAAGATAAGACATTGTTCAAGGTCGTAATCAATAGCTCAACGTGGATACACTTCAAAACATCATATGTTAACGAAAGTGTGGTTTGGTACATACCGACGAGTCTGGATTCGATAATTTTGAGCAAAACGAAAGACATGACGTGAGCATAACGTGATTGTGTTACCCTCATGACTAAAATCATTTTTGCTTGCAACTATAGTGCAGTAATGTATCCGGTCAGCTGGCTGGAATGATTCAAATAGACGGGGTGAAATATTGGCTACCCGTTGATGATGAAGGATCAACCATGATAACGACGTCTTTATGAAGATTCCGTATTTTTTACTGTCGAACATTCTGAAAGTGAACCTACTTGTGACTTTTTTCATACCCTTAACCCTCATAGGTCACACTGGGTCGATTTTACCCGATGCCAACTCATCGCATGCGTATATCTCCGAATAGGGGAGGGTGTGAAAAATGTTACCGTTATATGAATTCATAATTGATAATTTATCTACATCCACAAATTTTGAACGATAAATATTCATTTGTCAGGCTTAGCGGACCATTCCAAATTTATTGAAGAGTAAGATTGCGAGAGAAAAAATTCACGCTCCCCGAGCTGGATTCGAACAGGCGGGTGCTCGTCAAAAGCTAATTGAATGTCCAGGTATTAGAACCGGAAAAATCATTGATTACGATCTATGTATACATGAAATGATAATAATCCATATTACTAGTGTCGTTCAAATCATATTGATCAATTTTGAATTAAAATGTACATCACGCTAAGAAAATTAGGAAACTTGGAAAAAAATCACTTAGTTTTTGGTGTCACCTTTTTTTTGTACCTATTTTGCAACAAGAATACTCGTGATTAATCTTTTGGAACACTCAATCCTCATAAAAAATTTTGTAACGAAACTTTTTTCCTTTTTCATTTTATTATAGGATTGATAGTTTTCATACTATCTCAAAAGCAAAAGGAAAAAACCGCCTCAGCAGTATGCTTTCTCAAAGTATTGCAATTGAACCTCAACTTGCATTAATCACCACTCTTCGAGAAAGCAAAATGAACCTCTAACTCATTTCCTCTACTCCATAGTAACGGTTGCTAAGGACGTAAACAACGGTTGCTATGGTAAATATCCGAGCTTCGGTATTCTTACTTCTTAGTCGTCAACGGTTCCGAAAATGGACCTCTAACTGACTTTTCCCATTCCATAGTAACGATTAATAAGGACGTAAACAACGGTTGCTATGGTAAATGTCGGAGCTTCGATGTTCTTACTTCTTAGTCATCAGCAGTTCCAAAAATCGACTTCAAACTGACTTTTCCCACTCCATAGTAACGGTTGCTAAGGACGTAAACAATGGTTGCTATGGTAAATGTCTGAGCTTCGATGATCTTACTTCTTAGTCATCAACAGTAACAAAAATGGACCTCCAACTGACTTTTTCCATTCCCTAGTTACGGTTGCAAGGGATATAAACAACGGTTGCTAGAGACATCAACAATGATTTCTACGGGAAATGTCTCTTTGATTCTTATAGAATCTCATAAATATACAAACCCAAATGATCATTTATCATGAATTATATGGGAACTTATCAAAAACACGCTAGCAACAGTTGCCATGGAAATAAATAACGGATGTTGCTGAACACCGAACTCGGTTCACATCTGCCGGAGACGGACCTGTGTGCAAAATTTCAGGACGATCGGACGTTTTCGAAAGTTATCGTACGACCCCTGGAAGGAAAAAAAAAAGTTATCGTACGACAAAAAAGTGCACGTACGTACATACATACAGACATTTTCGGATTTCCATGTTTTTCGATCCGTAGATTACGAAAATCGAGGTCCCGAAGTCCGATTCGATGGGTCGATTTTTACCCCATTACGAAGCTTTCTCTTTGAGAAAGCAAAATGCAGACTTTTCAATTTTTTTTTCACATTTTCATCAATAACAATAGAGGCAAGTTTGAAGTGTACACATGTGTAAAAGTTCATATAGAAAAAGTTATATAAAAAAAAGATAAGCTCTGGGCTAGTAACATATAGTAATTGTCCAATGTGATCAGTTTACGGTGTGATCGACCAACGTGTTATTTCTCACGTACACTAAAATATATTCCAGAATAGAAACCTCGCTCTCAGCAGCACCTGTGCAATTAAGCTTATTATAAAAATGATAAAAATGATTGATATAGCTGTAGTCGACGCGAGAAAACGTGTAACAAAGAAAATTGTCAAATAAGCAGTTGTCACTAAGTAGTGACGAAACATGAATGAATTCGAATTTGAAAAGAAGGGGTGTATTGCCTTTGGTATAAATGGAGATATTCAAGCTCTAACGGACATCAATACCTTCCCTGGAAACTGTGAAGATGAAATATCTCCCCATCTTCGTTGTCGGAGTTCTGCTCGCTCAAGCAGTAACTGGTGAGTCATTCTTTCCCAGTCATTTTCATACATAAGGTAACTGCAGCCAATGCGCCAACCCATAAGGGTTATTCGCGAATTTGACTATGATAAACTTGAAATTTTCGAATTCTGCAAACGACATCTTGAAGGCTAGCTCAATACCTAGATACCTATCAGAAACCATATCTATAGTTGTCATCCAGCCATTTTATCCTATTAAAAATGTCTATTTGAAAAAAAAACGCAAAAGAGCCAAATAGACTACACGTGCAGTCAATTTGGCACGATTTCATAATCACTTATTACAGCCTCTATACGCCTATAGGGACGACCAAATTAGCATCCAAATAACTCTCAATCATGTTTCCATTGATATTTATTCAAAACATTTGACATTCAACTCAAAAATGCATATGAAAATGATCGTAACATGTCTATAAAACGCTACGTTATCTCTTAAATATTGATCTTTTTAACTCAGTTCATAATCACATATTGAGATGGATCAAATCACTCGAAATAGACGGTGATCCTAGTCTTCTACGATTACTATATAGAAAAAAGCCAGTTCCTACTACTAGAAGAATTTTCATTCATAATAGGAACAATGAATGAAAACGTTGAATTTCTGATCAGAGAAAGCATTTTGAGTTTGCTTAAGTTTCATTAAAATGAATTGTATTGCCAGTTCTCCATAAGAACTGCGGGCATGGTACGTGCCCTGGGACTGCAGTGAGATACCCCTCGGTTACACGTGACAAGGGCATAAAATTAGCAATGAACGGTTAATATGTCAGCGGCAAATTGAATGATGTTAGCACACGAACAAATAAAAATATCTTCTATTAAGGGACGAAAAAACTACTTCCAAATGTTTTAGTAGAACAACAGATCTCTATGCTGGATAGTCTGTTAGTACTATACAAGTGCGTTTTTGCAAAGTATTTCTACCAATATCCTCGCAATGGAATACTGTAATCTCGATCGCATAAAAATCAATTGATTTTTTAACAATAATTCATAAATGTCGTTCTGCATAAAAATTCGTCGCGTATCTGAATCGGAACGCAAGATGACTGGAAAAGTGTTACACATGTATTCATTACTATTGATATCCGCCGAACATTGATAGGAAACTTGCATGAATTTGAAAATTTGAATGATTCCCGAAAGATCATGCCAAAAAAATATTAAGTTTTTGATTGTCATTAGAAAAGTATTTGAAATTCCTTACAATGAAAAACTAGTGTAAGATAGTGGAAATATAATTCACTTTGATGATAGTGAAATTTGTCAACTGTAATACCAGTGTATATTTAGTTTTATTTCAGAGGTTTCAACAATTTCACTATTTGTCACCGAAAAACTTCAAGTCCATTGAAAATTCCAAGGTGGCGAAGTGAATTTTCACATTCATACAATGATTTTTCACTTTTATACCGTGTTTTTTACTGTAAGGAATTAAGAAGAGGGTATGCATATAGTACCCGACTCGGAAAACATCAGTCACGAGTCCATAATTTAGTTCAAGCGGACTGATGTTAGCTTTCCGTTTCTCACTATCAAGACACTTATTAATTGACTCATTAATAAATGATGGATAACGCCCAACGAGCATTGTCGTACGTTTTTTTCACCGAACAAGCAACAATCATGTTGGTTTTGCACAGTAAAATTGGAGCTAAATGTTTGGCGTGTGTTTTGATTATTTTGTTGGTAGGCGCCGAATTGCCGAGCACTCAAGCCGGAGACAAAAGCAGTTTCTCTCGTTTCTTTAGCGACCATTCCAATGAGCTAATAGTTATTGCAGGTGGAGCAGGTGGTTGTGCCACCGGTGCGGCCGCTGCTACGGTGATTATTCCAATTCCAATTATAGGGACAACTTCCGGCTGTATAGTTGGCCTTATTTTTGGTTCAGTCGGGACCGGAATCGCATTATCGAAATAAGCACACGCGGCTCGTGCCTGTGCGTAAACCAAAAAGTGGGATAAAGTGTTGACAAAGAAAATATACTGTAAATATACGCAATGATATAATCTCTACTATGTTTTCTCATCTTTATTTTTTCACCCCTTCCTTTATCATTCAACTGACATGATACGAGTAAAATACTTCAGAGACATTCCTGGACAGTCGAAAATTTGCTTTACAATTGTTTGTATCCAGGAAATTGGGTAAATGGTACCGGTCCTGATGAACAAGATTTAGAAATGAATCGAGGATTCATTGAAAATTGAAAACTTATAATTTTGAATAATAGTCGGGAGAGAAAAAACAAATTATCAATGAGATTGTTGTATCTGTACACGTTTGCCGTGGTGAACGCGCTTCACAGACGTAAATTAAAATGTCGGTAAGTTTTCATAGTGTACTTACCGTGGGGTAAAGTAAATTTCGACTGGACTCGCTGTAAATTTAAGGTGAAAATGTTTGCTGTTGCAATTGTCTCTCATGAACCTCGAGTGATGTGAATACTACATGGCAAATCTCACTGTAGTTCGTTACTCGAGTGAATTTATCACCTAGCAAGGATTGAAAGAGATCGGCGAAGACGCGATTTCAAATAATTATCTCGGAGCTCAATGTTCCAGCGCAAAGACATCGAAGGTGGAGTACTCGGTTTCCCACCCACGGCGAGATTTTCTGCTCGGAAAGGAGGGGGGGGGGCAAAACAGTAGTGAGAATCGGAAAAATTTGGCAACGCCAACGAGTCTCGACGCGACTCGCGCGCGTGGGCGTGCGCGGCAAGGAGCTTTGACCGAGAGGAAGAGCAGCAAGAGAAATTGGAGAGAGAGGAAGCGCGCGATTGTTCGCGAGAGCGCACTGCGCGCACCGAGGCATGGCCAATTCGACTGTGTACAAGTGTAGGGCCCGTTCGATCGGCTGCCACCTGACTCTCTCTATCTCTCCTAGTCACCCACGCGTTGTATACATATGTACGAGTCGATGCTTCGCAACGCACACGCTTGTAGGCGAAAGTGCTATCGCGAGAGCCACGCTTTCGTTCGCGCGCGCGCGCGTCTAAGCGGCGTTTTCCAAAATTGCCGCGAAACTATCGAAAAGTGTCGAGTATACTGCATATATGTGCCGATAGTCGTTTATCTCAAAGAAAACTTCAAAGTGTATACCTAATCTTCGCGTCTTCGCTCGGACATCACGTCGTTTCCGTTTCTCTTTTATATCGATGGCTCGCGACTGCTAACAAAAGCTCATTCAAATCTTGGCGCGAAGATAATCACATATCGCGCAATAGCTCAAACAAAACTATTTGATGAAAAATTATAATTCCGTAATGTTTGACAAATTTATGATATTGGTAGGGTCAAGAATATACATACGAGAACTCTCTAATTTTTTCAAAAGATCGTATTCTACAGAAATAGTACGAATTCTGACCAATTTTGATCAACACACATCCGGATTTTGATGGGAAGGAATTTCACGCATTTATTACTGTGTTAATGTACTTTTGTTCGTAGGAGCCATCAATGTACACAAAAATCTACAGTATTGCAGATTCAGCAGTCGTATCGGTTCGATCCAACCGCATGTATATAAATGTGAAAAAAATTTTTTTCATGCGTTTCGCCGCGAAACCACTCCTCCTGTGAACCCATTATTCAGGCTGTAGCGGATATTAATTTCACAGTTAGTTACACACGTTTTACATTGAGAGTAAGTGTTACATACATTGTAATGTCACTCACTTTCATGATTTTCGTGTTATATCAAACGTTGTCAATGCTGCAACTCAAGCCTGACCACTTGCGAGCTTGAGTTTTTTCTTACTAAACTCAATAAACTTTCTCCCATACTCATTGGCGGAAGCAAGAACACGTGTATGCACTGCGAGTTTGAGTAATGTCAGTAAACAGAGATATCGATAGATTTCGTTCCGTTATAAATCTACTTGCCATCACTTAATCAATAAGTCAATCAACATAAATCATTCTATATGAAGTTGGGCGGATCCCGCCTATTGCCTGGTCTACAGCTGTATTAATTGAGCCGTCTACTGAATAAAAATGAGTATTTGATTCAATTATGAAAATTTGCATAATTTGAGATACAACATACTCAACGTACTTTCGACTCGAGGAATCAAATTAGAAATTGTCATTTGGTCGCGCATATTAAATTGATTACTTATCGTATACTGAATTTCCGGAAGACTCGAGTATAGTCGAATTAAGAAGCAATTGGAAATATTTTGAAGCAAATTGAACTATGCAGACGGTGAAGACAAGTATACATAAGTCTGGCATGGTTGAAAAGAGTGTGATTGACAACAAACGAATAAACTGAAGTGGGCGGTTACTCAAGATACGCATTGGGAAAATATAGTTCATATATACAAGATATAGTTTTACTAATACACCTCGTTGTTCTATATAGTGCTGTGCGCACTTACCGTATATATAGTCACGAGATGCGCGCGTGTTTTTCACTGAATCTCAGCTGGAAATTAGGTAAATTTATTACTTTGAGTAATTTTCACTCAACTTGAGAAGAAAACCTAGTGAGACTTGGAGGAATTTGTCTTTTTTTTGTACTTTATTCAAGTATCGCAACATTTTTAATAAATCATCTTTACTCTGTGATAGATGACGAAAACGATGTTGTTACTCCGAAACAGAATGTATACATGTCGGTTTGAACAAGTAGGTTTATTATTTCCAGCGTGACGAGTTGTCAATTCAGAGTTGGACCAAATTCACAATGCAGAGCATGCTGAATCAATTGGACTTTTTCTCCCCAATCAAAACACGATATGGTCACATTCGTCAAGCGAGCGTGTAATTCTCGATGTGAATTTGCCTGGGTTTAGCAGAGGTAATTGCCGGTTGCGCCTCACACTGTATCTCGTGCCAAATTGAATTTCAAATCTCTCGCGGCATTGTGGTATCAAGTATACACACACTTGGGTGCAGCAGCGGATAATAGCTGCACAGCCGAAAAAGTGAAATCCAATCAAGCGAGCACAGCCATATACACAATCGAGTCCACCCCCTCGAGCTGAAGCTGTCTCTCTCCCTCTCGAGACGTGTATGCACCGGTTACGTACTGCAACGGCGCGCAATTGTCCGATTGCATAAGGGACCTGCGGCGATTATTACCCCCACAAAGTCCATTGCATCTCCGGCTGTAATGCAAGGCAAGCCCAACCGCGCGAATACCTGTATGCACATATACGCACGGACGGATCGTCCGCCCACGTCTTATGCTGAATTGGCTTTTTCAGGCCGGCACAACCGGTCCGGTGCGGCCCGCGAAAAAACTCAAACGCACTGACACGCCGCCGCTGTTTTACGCTATATTTTTCGCGGCACGTTGATTGAGTCGCGGGTGTTACCATGTGGCAGCTGCGTCCTATATGTCTCTTATAGGTAGATTCTACGTGTTATAATTCAATAAAAAAAATTTCGAAGTCAACTGAATCGTTCGATTTTTACAGTGAAAGTTCACCGTATCAAAGTAACATTTTCTTATAGGCCCAGAGAATATTCACTTGAGTTCCATGAGATTTGGTACTGGAACTTTTATAAATAGATAGAAGATTAATTACACAAATGAATTTTTACTTAGACTCAGCAGTAAAAAGTGAATTATCAAATCTCATAGAGTTGCAGTGAATATTAACTATGGTTAGATTACCGTGAAATTTTCACTGTATGATTTTGAGAATTCATCCGCGCGCCCGTACTCACAGTGAAACATTTGACACGGTGAATTTTGGCTAGAACGTAATTGACGGAATACTCGATTAAGACGTCGACCATTAAATGACCATTCGAACTTTTCCAATCGAGTAAATTGAGTTTCCTCGTGTATTGTATTGTTCGCCATATTGTTTATTAAATTAAAGCGAGAGAACAGGATGGATTGTGCTCGCGGTATAACACAGGTAGGGATTTTCCAGCCAAAGGGAGGATTAAAACAATTGGAGGAATGTGTTGTCAGTAAAGTAAGAGGCCGTTATACGTGGCCGGCGGAGCGGTGGGGAGACCACGATATGCTAATAAGTCACGAGTCGTTTGTTTTATTCTTTCTCAAAACGACCGCGCGGTAAAGTGGCCGTACAGTAGCATTGTTCCAAAACCAATTATGGACCCCCGCACGAAGTAATTTATCATGGAAAGACCACCAGGTTAAGCAGCGCTCCGATCAAACGCCCTCCTACACACTCATGTATAATTCGCTGTATATCAAAGTGAAAAATAACTTTATGCTGGATCGGTTATTAACCGGAGCAGTCACTGTTGTTGCAGTGACTATTACACTGTAACACTGGGAAATATTACATTCACTCGAATTCCACGAGGGTTTATAGCAATAATTATTACCTCAAATTAGCGGAAAATGAATTCAACCAAATCATATTTTCCGAGCAAAACCTGGGGGAGGGGGGTGGGTTATGGGATTAATTTATAACGATTATTTTTGCAAGTCAATTCTCAATACTTTCACTAGCCTAAATATGAATTTTTCTTCAACTTTCATTGACCAATTCAAAGTTAATAAGCTACAAAACGAATGTTTTAAAAAAGATAATGATGGTTATTATTTTTATTATTATTCTTTTGTTGATAGTAACCTCGTCCAAGTGTTTAGCGATAATAATGATTTGTTCCCTTCATTCATTCCCCGATTTCACTTTCTAAGGATGAATGTAAGTACTGCTCTAGAGTCCTTTTCATATCTTGCTCATCTTTCATACACTCAATTTTCCGGACACACACAAGACTCGAGCAAATTTTCACTGGATTCGACTTACTGAAAATTCAAGGTGAAAATGTTTGCTGTGAATTATCTCATGGAACTCGAGTGAACATTCGCTCGTGTTACATGGGAAATGTCACTGCGGCTCCGCTATTTCGCTTTTACGACTGTATCATTCCCGACCAAAGCACGTCGAGTAGGATTTTATAAGAAAACAAAAATAAAAATAAGACTCGAATGAGTAGCTTCGAAATATTCATAACTGTAAATATGAACTGAGATGTGTCAAGTGGGAAAATTATCATTTGTAGAGAAGCGAACTAATCTCCCTGGCCATCCGTACTGATTACATACAGCCTCTTTGATCGCGCGTGCCTTCGATGCGTTTTATTATATCGTTAATAACCAAACCAACTGCGTTCTTGCAAGTCTCACGCGTCTCCCGAACTATTAATTTCCCTCTCATCCATTAAATATAATCGGATTAGTAATATCGCTCGAGGTTTCTCTCTCTCTCTCTCTCTCTCTCTCTCTCTCTCTCTCTTTCACACCATCTAACATGAATCCCGGCCACGGAAAATGACATAACCCACCCGTTGTTCCGAGCGTGCGAAATCCCCCGAGATGCAAAGAGTCCCAGCATGCACTAGGAAAACGCTACTCCATACATCTATATATATACACACAGCTGGAAACTCACCGTAGAATAATATTGCCGCGCGTAATCAGTCGTGCCACAACTTGTAATTTGTGAAACGTGCAATGATTGCTTTTTAACGGCGGGGGAGCCTCGACCGAGCGACAACCAATGCTTACAGCGTCGGAGGAGCCTTCGCGGAAGTGCAAAATCCCTTTGGACCTCTGAGTCCCTCTCTCTTGTATGTATATAGCTATCCAATGGCAAAACTGCTGCAGCTGCGGGATCGTCGCCGGAATTGCAGTTTTCCACGAGTTCACTGTCAGTTACCTGCAGGCGAGATTTAATGAAACGTCCCCCACCGTAACGACCGCGCATTGTTCATTTCAAAACACTCGCGCGGCGAT
This sequence comes from Aphelinus atriplicis, assembly GCA_020882685.1. Taxonomy (NCBI): domain Eukaryota; kingdom Metazoa; phylum Arthropoda; class Insecta; order Hymenoptera; family Aphelinidae; genus Aphelinus; species Aphelinus atriplicis. The sequence goes on along the minus strand of CM037073.1, from coordinate 85,730,479 downwards.
TCCCACGAGGGATCGATTTTGAATATTCATCAAACTCGCGTTTTTGATCGCTTCGTTCGGAACTATATAGCCGCAGGTGTGCATTGCACTCGATATAGGAGTGGCTGCTCGCAAAACCTTTTGCTCCCACCAGTTGCTCGATCAAACTCTATGAGTTGGTTCATGGCTTGCGAGACAGCTGTCAACAAATCATGAGGCAATTTATTCAGTTTACTATTAATGTACTAAATCGATAACAATTGATTGAAACAAATCAAATTCGAAGAATTCGTTGTACGAATTAGTGTAATATTGTTTATTCAGTGAAATTTTTACTATGCATTGATAGAACAAAAATTGACTCCCCGAATAGTAGTGAACATTTTAATATTTTTCCATACTATAATTCATAAGTTGTGCAATTTTTACTAATAAATTGTGATTTTCAACTATTTGAAATGCAGAGAGTAGGTCCGAGTCGATGTGGATTGAGGCGCACATACACGCAGTGGCACACAGGTCGGAGCCGGGCCACCGCGTCGACGATTTAATCCTTTCCGTCGACGTCTAAATCAGCTCGTCAAGGCTAATGAATCCGCCGCTCCAATGTGCGACCGTCCCCTGCGCGCGCTACCATCGACGCATTTCCCGAGTGCGCGCATCGCTTATCTATATATTCCTGATGCACACCTCACCGGTCAACTTTATCGCGATCGCCTCGCTGTTGTCTCTGGACCGATGCAGCTGCGTGATCGTAATATTTTTTGAAAAGCTAAGGTAACGTGATAGCTAGATTTATAGTTGGAAAAACAACATTTGTATTCATTCTAAGTGTTGTCACGACGCCAACTTTTTTTTTATTTAGTCAAAATAAAAAAATGACTGAAGATATGTTCAATAAACTTTCAAAATTTGATTATACATACTTCATTAGTTGGAAAGAAAAACAATAGTTAAATTAGACCTCAATTTCCAGCCTTTCGATGGATTCGATCGAAGCTTATCCGATTGGAGTTGATGGATTTGTACGAGCCGCAAGTAGACGGAGATTGCTCCAATCATATCGGGAACATTTTTTTAGTGGAAAATTTATTTTCACCCAAGCCAATTCCTCTTGTTTCTAGTACAATTTCGATTCATCTCGGAATGATAAGAATAGCCACAGTATTATGAATTAATCATCAATAGTGATTGTATTTCATAATTATCACTCATGTCAGTTATAATGATTAGTCATACATACTAACTTTTCACCCTAAGTTATTTCAAATTAAAAACAAGACATGATTCTCTTTCACGCCCCCCTGATTCGATAGAAAAAATTGGGGCAATAATACCGACATGGTGTATTAGGTTCGAAGGACGACACTATATAACTTACGCTAAGAGCTGCAGAAGCAGAGTTAACATGCCGTCGTCATTATAGCAATTGAATATTATGATTAAAAACTTGCTCATCATTCTATGGGTAACGATTTTTGTCAGAAAAAGAAAGGATTATTATTAACCCTCAGAAAAATATAATGAAATTTTCTTTTGTTGTAAATTTAGCCAATATGAGAGATATCACTCACATCTTCATTCAGATTGGGATTATTAACTACAAATGATTAAAATGATTCTGTTTCAAGTATGAAATTTCACGTCATTTTTTCTTGCAACACATTCAAGCAAAACTTAAGTACTTTAATTAAAACTTTGCATTCCATCATTGGGTCATTTTTTATTTTATTCTATTTGATTTTGAGAAATATGAGGGCGACAAGCCTTTTACGGAATAAATCAACAGATTTGATATAAATCTTCATTCGTAGTGTTGCAATGGTAATAGTACACTACAGTTCTTGTGAATTCGTACTGACTCTCTGAGAATTATATTATATCCTGATCGGGATTTCCGATCAGAACAATCGGATATTCCGATTGTACTGAGCATCAAACTTTCTTGGCATTCGCATTATATACAAGTACAATGAAGCAAAGATAAGCCGTTGTTTAGGCGAATAAAATCTTCAAATTGATGCTGATCAATGCATCATGTTGTTGTACAATGTACACACATACATGCATAGATACACGAGTGGTGCAGCCGAGCATGCAGTTCTAATCGGACTTTCTCTGCTAGGCTGAATGCCCCAAAGAGCTGCACCGGTCAAAGCTCAACAGCTCGACAAAGGAGCCACGTCGGCGAGGAAAGAGCGGCGCATTAATATTTCACGGACGCTCGCTCGCTCGCTCGCTTGATTAATCTCAAGCTCTCTTTCGCTCTTTCTCTCTTTCTCTCGGGCTCGGACTCGAGCTCGGGAAGAAAGTGTGCGGCTTGATTCATTGTTCACCGGCTAATTGGTCCTATTAGCATGTGTCCGTGTAATTCGGGCGTCTCCCCCAATTAATGCGCCTCGTCTCACCGCGCGCGCGTGCGTGCGAGCACACTTGCACTTTCGCGAATTTACATACATCGGAGGAGAGCCGTTTCGTTATTTGGAGGCGCGGGCGAGTGGATGGCTCGACGTATATACACATGGGCTGGGCCAGTGCGCAGTCTGATTGATACTTTGCTCGGCCGGCTGGCAGGGATAGCGTATGCGAATGCAATGCAATATATGCTAATGCACTTCTCGTAATCGCGACCCTGCCATGCGCGCCATTTCACTCTCTCGGCTAATCAGCCAGCTTCATTTTAGCAATTTTTCTTTCATAAACCCCCCACCCACCCGAATCAGCATCGATAAGTGGATAATTTGTTTATTAGAGTGGCCAGAGGTGTTTCAGCGTATCGAGTATTCGAATTATTAGGGAAGGGTTATGACAAACTGCTGCCAAGTGTATTAATTAGCAGCCGGTTTTCTCAAAGAGGGGCTTTGCATGGAAAAGATTGGTTCGTCAGATATCGCTATTCTTGTGGTATTTTTTTCAATTAATGATGATTTTAACGCTTCATGTGCTTATTTGGGGTTACAGCAACAAAGGAATGTAGCACATTCGGGAGGATGGAATTTTGCCGGATAGTTTTTGGCTACCTTTTTAACAGTTCATTCAACAGCCGCATCCAATGCCTCGACTGTGCGTATGCATGTTTAGTGTGTTCCACACATTCAGTACTTACTTGGCCTGTATAGCATGAATATTTTTATGTCATTGCAAAATGTAGGTGGAAACGTGGTGGCAAAAAAGCATAAACGTGCAAATTGATTTCGCGATCGGATCTCTAGGAGCTGAGAAAATATTCCAGAATGATTAAGAAAATTTTGAAAAAATGTTTGCTCTGTAAAACTTTTTCATTTTACTAACGATCGATACGGCAGTTAATTTATCGTGAAAAAATTGGTCAGGAAAAATGTACAGCCCCGTATAATTTTTTTCTGACCATGCTGAAAATTATTGCCCTTAATTCAATAGAAAATAAATGGATAGAATTGAGTCCGTTCAGGATACTAGTTATAACCCGTTTCAGTATTATACAGGGGCTCACTCATCAATTTCTCACTCGAGTCAGTGTGAACATTTTCCTTAGTTACTAAAGATGAAAAAAAGCGAACGCAACGGGAAATTACAAAGATTCTGTGTCGTTTGTCCAAATAACATAAATAATGTCGTTTGAATGCGGGAAAACAAAAGTTCTCCTATTATATCAATATCAACCATAGAATTAACTTTTAAAATTTACGATTCACCGTAACGATGGAGACTCAACAGCTGACCGGAATTAGAGAGCTCTTGACAATTGTTTACGTTACCCATTCAGTACGAGCCCATCTTGAGGCGTTCGACTTGGATTCGAAAGTTATCGCTCTCTCGCGGCAGGAAATATTAATTTTCAACGCGATTTTCCATTCTTTTGATCTAGAGTGTGAGTTGATCTCGATAATGCATCGCGTTTCACGGGAAGAAAAATTTGGATCCAGATTATTCTATTTAATTTTTCGCCAAACGTTGCTTGAAAACTCGAATGAAAAGTCGAGTGTAGCGTCACGTTTTCGCGATAACACTGAACCGCTCGTGCGATGCATTTGAGCCAGTGTAAAACACACGATGCATACACCGAAGACAATTAACGTTTTTCTCTTTCTTTCTCTCTTGAACCAGGCGTTAGCAAATAATTTCACGAGAAAGAGAGAGAGAGAAAAAAAGGCCACATTTGCCTCTGACAATCGTGCAGTCGAGCGTTGCATAATTTTCAGTTAAAATATATTGCGTAATCCCGGGCCTCTATAATATCCCATAAATTGGGTCATTGAGGAGGGGATCAGCAACGATTATCCTACCCCAATAAAGTTTTTACATTCACTATTGCCGCTTTTGAATGTATAAATTGCAATTATTCTCGGTCTCATTGAAACATCCAGCGTATACGGATTGAACAAGAACAACATTTTAACGCGTACGAAATGTTGAATAGTCGAGTCTATTCTCTAAATTTAAAATAGCAAGAAATGAGTTGACCATTTGTTAGTCAAAACAGCATAGCCGATACGCAAAGAATATCACTCGATTCAATAGTAAATGCGTTTCTTCTCTCAATACCAATAGTGAATGATTCGATGCACAAAATAGTAGTTTTGGTGAGCTTTCTGTTGAAATTTCTTAATTTAACAGAAGTAAAAAAAGTTTACGTCCAAAATAGCGAATACCCACCACTATCCGCGCATTAGTTTTTCGATATTTAAAATTTCGAGAGTGCACTCGAGCACGTAGTGTTTTGCCGAATCAATAAGGACGAAAGTTGTTTGAGCGATGCAAAATCGTTACTGGGCCAAGAGCCACTTTCTAAACGTGAGAATCTTATCGCTTATCGCGAGGGGCCTCCCTTCACAATAGCCAGATCCATAATTCTCCGTTTGCTTTTATCTGCCGTGTCGTCTCACTCAGTCGCGGTAACGTCATCATTACATGCTTCTCTGTGTGTCCTAGAAAATCCGATTTCTCCCCGACACTCACCGACGGGTTAAATGTCGCCGCGAAAACCTGCTTTTACCACCTGCATTTCAGCTGGCTTTCTTCTTAAAACGCTGCTGCAACAACTATGATTCTTCGGCACAACTCCGGGGCAAAAACTATATGAGTCAGTGGGTCGCGTTGTGATCTTACAAAAACATGTAATCCATCGAGATTGCTCTCTTCGATTCGCCAACAAATTCCATTCGAGGGACGCGTACAACTTCACTTCACTCGAGGATAATAAGCGACATATGCATTCACCAATTTATAAATCTTCGTGTTTTTATGAATATCAATTGTTCTGTGATTTCGAAGAATCAAATTCAGTATCGACAATTCCATTTGGGAAAGACCATGAAATGATCCTCAAAAAACAAACACATGGGATATCGAAGAATCACGTGTGACTGAGCAAACCCGGCGAGTAGTAACAGACGAGTGTGTCAAGACGGCGCGGCGGGCCGTCGTAAAGGCCAGTCCGTGTGGAAAAAAGTCTGCGACACGTCTGCGGCACACAATACGCCACAGTTTCATCCAGCCTTTTTAGATTCCTCAAAGTCTGGTAATATATACCTGGGACAGTTTTATCCCGACAAACCAATGGATTCTCAAATAATATAGAAATAATTTTGATTTTAATCTAGATTCTGTAATTTCTGCCTCTCGAACCAGTTTAGGACCATCTAAGGGTTAAAAGGGCCATAACGTCAATATAATACGTTATGGCCCTTTTGAGAAAATAAAGTTGTATGAACTTGATATATTTTATACTGTTACTTTACGTTTACTTAATTCTCTATGAATTATAAGTATATACAGTAGTAGGTAATATACCCAAGTCATATTGAATATACTTCCCACAACTCTTCATAGAGTAATATTTGCTGCTGAGATAAAATTCGGTTTAGTATCTGTTAATATCGCGGTTAATTTACTCGGGACTACATGCTCACACTGACAACTTGTGTGAGTTACTTAGGGCAGTGCATACTGTTTTCTACCTGTGTAGCTGCACCATTTGGATATATCGCTAAGACTTTACTGTTGTTGAACGAAAAAAAACTTTTCTCACATGAATTTTAGCTTATCTTAGTATACTACCCTTCAAATAATAAATTGTGCATTATTTGGGTGAGTACGAACGAGCTGGTGCAAGTCGTATATAAAGCGAAATCGGATCGAGCTAAATGCCGAAAACGCGAAGTGGCAGTTGGGGGGTGAGTGCGTGGACCGACGAGAGGATGAGTATGGGCGCACAAAAAGGAGTCGTAACTCACGGGTAATCAGCGAACAGAGTAACTCCTCGTCGTCGTCGTCGTTGTCGTCGTGGTCGAGTCCTCGCGAGTGCACTGACGCGCGCACCAACTTCGCGCAATAGCGGACTGAGCTCGAGCGGCGACTCGGCGAGCCGCGCATTTCTCCGCAGTGTCCGCGCGTGGTACCACCGACCGGACCGACATCTACCGGCCATCCGATTGTTTCAATCACTTTTCTACCGATCAATGCCACCAAATGCCACACTATTGTTACTTGCACGGATGCTGTTTGTCAACTTGACTTATACATATACACAGTGAATCGCTCGAGCAGTATAGGGGATGAACGGGCTGGTTCTTCTCTGCCATTTCAATAATCGCGTCGTTTCAATAGCGGACACACATTTTTTGCTATATGCAAGTGGATTCATTCATTCATCCATTCATTCATTCACAGCTTCTCCCCAAACCGTATGCTCTCCTGAATTTGAATTTTCTCAAAATTCACTTCAGCCACTTGAAAACCGATAACTACTCTTATTGAAAATCGTACTTGTCATTTCCCACGTGGTACATTCTCACAAAATCATGACTTTATTATTTACATAGTATATTCTACTACTATGGTGCGTAAAATTTTAAAGACGCGAGTAGACGCGTCCACGAGTGGTCATTGGTCAGTGAACTGCCGGCGACAAGTGTTACACTTTCACACAAGTGTTTACATTTCAACGCTCTAGTCGTGGATATGATATTCTATGTTCTGGGGGCTCATTTGAAGATCATTTGAAAAATGCACGCGGTACATAAAATGACACTTTTTATGCCATAGTATGGTCGAACTGATCCCCCCTCTTCCCCCGTAGCAACAGTTGCGAAGGATATCAACAACGGTTGCCATAGGAAATATCCCGTTGATTCTCGTCAATCCTTGTAAGTATTCGAGCCCAACAAGCATTTACGAGGAATTGAACTTTTCAAAAACACGTTAGCAACGGTTGCTAGGTAGGTAATCAATGGATTTTGGTGAAAATCGAACTTGGTTCACATCTAGCCACGATTAACCTGAGTGACCGCTCTATTATTTCATACTGAATAATCAACTTTACGAAAATTCCAACCAGTGTAAAAAAATCATAGTGTACAATCGATGTAATAAAAAATCAAGCAATCACTGGGATCAGAAAAATAATTATATATTATTAGATCTGTCTACTGGATTAAAAATGAGTGCAGCTGGAGATAGATAGGAGAAGAAGACTTTTTTGATTGTGAAAAAAATCGATTAATTATACAATGAAAATAATGTTCTGAAAAAATACATATATTGCTTTCAAGTTTTCTTTTAGCCTCCTTGTCAGTTTGATCGGTTGAAAATATAGATCAACTCGGAAAATTCGATTGAAGTTAATTTTCCGTTTTATTCTAATAAATAAACGTTAGATATTCAGTAACTAAGGAAATTATTGGTATCATTGGTATGTGTCGAAAACGCTGACAACCATCACAGCGCTCATGGATATTTATTTCCAGCTACCCCTTGCTTTCTTCCTAGATTTCTCGAGGGAACATTTTATTATACTGATTCTGAAAATTGTGCTTCTTCTGAAATAAACATCATTAGGAACCTTTTTTAATTTGGATAGTTCAAAGCAATTTGTTTCGTAACATTGGCTTACTGAATATCATTACCGCCTCGATAGCTTAACTATACCAAAAATCATCCCTCAGACTTCCGAGATTCTAACATTTTTCTTTAGCAGAGCAGACGATGCTTCTCTAGAGTCAGCCTTGTCTTCCACTGCTCTCATTCTTTTCAGTTCCAGGGAAGATTCCTCCAAACTTTCCATCCAGAGACGAAGTTGGGCACTAAGTTCAGGCCTCACAGCACCAGGTTCCAATTTGCTAATGAGTCCGGGCACGTCGAGATTGGAACCAATCACCGTCTGTTTGCTCAACGCTATGGTACGTAAAAATTGATCAGGCAATGTTACGACCGTGTGCTCGATGAAAATACTCTTCGTGTTCCAATAAATGAGCTGGAAGAATTTTTTGAATTCAGTAAATTTCACCAATAAATCCACCATTCTATATCTACATTCATCATTTCCGAATAAATTGTTATCGTTTACGTATATGTCTAATGAACATTAAACTCATAATAATTCGGATGACATAAACAATTTAAGTAATTTCTACCAAATGGATACTGTCATCAAGCATTAATATGAATGTAATATCCAAAAGTTATTGATTCTATCCTCCGGTATGATTATCATTCATTATTTATGCATTGTTATGAACATATTATTCTTTACGAAGTATTTTCAATTTTTGTTCAATCAAAATGAATAAATTCTACAAATTTGTACTAAATAAGGTAACTGTACCCAATTTGGCACTGTACCCAATTTGGCACAATCGTCAGATTTCGTATTTCCGGTGCTCTCTGAGCATCAGTCGCTCTTGGGTTATGTTGGGGGAATTAAAAGAAAATTTTCGGTATCTTCCCCGCCCATTTAGCCCTTAAAACCACTCTCCTACAACACTTTGAAGTTTCACTTACTGATTTTTTCACCATTTTCTTATTTCACTTTTCACACTCAACCTCAAAAATCAGGTGTCAATAATTTTTATCTCTCAAAGTGTCATTACTCTTTTTTGTGTAAAAACATCTCAGCTTTCGATTGGTCTAATCAGTTTTCCTAAAATTATTTTTTATCCTACTCAAATTGCTGTTTTGCGCATCAAAAAAAAGTGAACCCAATGTGCCCCTCTACGCGTTTTTAAATGGGAAGACTGAGTGAAATCATTGAATATTTGTATAGACATATTACGATGATTTAGACGCGTATTTTTGAGTTGTATGTTAAAAATTTTGTTAAAGTAGTCGAATGATGATTATGAAGATGGTTTCTAATAGGTATTGAGCTAAGCTTTGAGATGTTGTTCACAGAATTTTAAAATTCGAAGTCTATCATAGTCAAATTCGCGAAAAACCCTTAGGGGGGGCACATTGGGTACAGTTACCTTATGTAATTTTTTATTAATTTTTATTGAATTCGTCACCATTTTTATATTTAATTTGGATAAATGATTATTTTTTTTTTTAAATCAACCTGTTAAATATCTGTTTATTGAAAAATATATGATTAGAAATATAATGAATACATACACGGAGATCGATAATTTTGTGAAAATTACTTTTTTTTAGTTACGTAGGGACATGGAGGTTACTATACACATTTAATATTAACAGTAACATTTCGAAAAAAAATTAGTAAGAATTGCCAATACGATGTTACTCTTAAAAATGTCATAATTGCCTCTTGTATCTGCGTTACTAGAGAATATAGTAATTTTGACAATATGATTCTACTCCGTGTATAAATATCATTGAGTTGGAAAGTTGAGCATTTGAACTGTTTGTCTAAAGCTCGAACAATGGTAGCTTTGGCTATACTTTCCAGCGTTTGTACTTTCCCAGGATAGTCGGTGAAAGCACATTTGTAAAAGAACCACGTATCTATACGTTTTAAGAATTACCATGTTATGCGAGTGTAAATTGGTATATAACTCGAATAAAATATAATATTTTCGTATAATTTTTTCGTTCTTTTGAACGAAATTCAGAATTTACTTCATTCAATGATCGAGTACTTTTTTCATTCGGTCTCTTTCTGTTACTCTCTGGCGGGAATCCGATTAAATGGTATGGTCTACTGAATGTTGTTTTTCAATCATTAGACGCATGAAATCGAGAGGAAAATCAATAACCAATAATTTGGAAGGTGGCACATATTGGGAAGGATGTAACGAAAATTTCGATGATGCAGATGGAATGTCAAGGAATCGATGGGATGTCGCTCAATATTTCTGTCGTGGTCTAGGAATATTGAAAAAAATTCGCAATTACTTGAGTGATATTAGATTAAGAAACAGAACTGCTAAAAAAAATAAGCGTAAAATGATCAGTAACCAGTTAATGTAAATGTTCGCGACCGATCACCGACAAGCTCTTGAGTCGACGCTGCTCTATAGACATGCGTATATACTACCTTATGTTTATGCGGGTGAGTATGAATTTGCCTTTTTTGGCTTTGAACAAACAAGATTTCAGACGTTAAAATAGCACGAGGAATTTCTTAACCCGATTGATAATCAAAAACTGACCCTGGTGGTTATTTTGTAAGGTTTGAAGACAGGGACAGCTCTGCGATAGCGAATGGAGGTCGCTCCCTGCACGACACTCCAGCCTCTCCTGCGGATTTCCCCGAAGATACCCGAACGGCAGTAGTAAGTCGACCTCGCGAAGTCCAACTCCCGCAGGTACCTCGCGTTGTTCATGTGCTTCAAGAATACATCCACATCCGTCGTCAAGCAAATACCTGCGCTCAAGAAAATGGAAAAATGGAAAATTGTAGGCTATGCTGCAGAGGCGAATGACGAATTGACAGAAAAATAATATTGGCAATAAATTATAGAGGTACATTGTGTGGATGATTATTCATTTCTTTTCCCTGATTTGTTGAATAAAATATGAATAAATATTCTCAAGGATTTTAGATAGACGTGTCAATGAGAATCATATCTATGTACCGAATATATATATCCTTACGCGCGTGCGACTCTCTTTCTCTCTTTCTCTCTCGGCCGTTTGAGAATTGTTTATAGTTATCACAGGGAACGCTAGAAATATTCTGCAAAAGGTACCATGAAGATTCAAGAGGAAATTCGTTCAACTCATCTAGTAGCTATAGCAGATTTATTGTGCCGATGAATCCTTGTGAGGGGACGGTAAAAAATGAATGTGTCGTGATTCCGAATGCTAATAAACACACTGGTTGAAAAAAAAAAACGAGTAAAAAGTACATTCAGCGTTGATGATGCTTCCGCTTGACACGAGCCAAAGTATTGAGTCATTCAAAATTTTGATTCAATACATGTAATTTCATGGTGACGAATACATTCTTGAGCAGCAGGATAATATAAATTCACGACCAAAAGTTTTTGTATGATGATGTTGGATTCATGTGACTCGAGGAAAAGATAGTTTTAATTACGCAACGTATGAAACCAGGCTGATCAATCTTATCTGCCGAATTTATTCTGTAGTGAATGAAACGAATTTGCGGGAATGGCGTTTGAATCGAACGTTCGGATTGGGCGAGTGAGTTTATGTTACGTACCATAGTTAACTGTTTTCTCAAAGATGTTCATGCGCTTTTGAAAAAGTCTCCCCCAAAGGAGAATCAAACACATTCTTACAAAATAGTGCACATCGAAAAGAAGATAGAGTAGGATTATTGACAGAAAGATGAAGCACAGAATCATCATAATTCACATATAGCATTTGAAAACGATGAAAAGTCGACCAACTAATTAAATAACAATTACACCGAGAGCCTCTCGTCATTGATGAGAATCTGTAACACAACGATTCTGATTAAATGATAGAATAAAATGATCGATTGACAGTTATGAATCATTCACCGATACTTGAAAAAAAAAAAACAAAAACAAAAATGTGTTATTGGTCTAATCAAAATGCTTTGAATTGTTGATGACTTACAACAGATTCAGAAGTCTTCATTGTTTCTGAATCAAGTGTGAGATACTCATAATTGTCCAAGAAGAAAATGACAACTACGGCGTGATTCGATTTACACAGATTCATCCGCCAGCCGATTCAGTGGCCATCTGTTGGCATTAACGAGTACTTTCTAGGCTCTCCCACAAATCCTTGCGTCGATATTGTCGAGCATAATTTTTTACCACCATACAGAATATGTCGTTGGCGAGTTTCATTTTCCCTAGCTTACCGACTTTACAAACGGTTCAAGCATTGAACTGGGGAGATACTAACATTATAACATTAAACCCCTATACCAAGAAAGAGGCATTCGAATCTCAGCGGGAAGAAGGGAATATTTCGAATCTTCCGAGGACAAACGTACATTTGACGAGAACAGTAATTCCGTAACATTTAAATATTCATAACATTATGATGATCTCTCATTATTAGCACGAGATATTATTTAAACGTTTGAAAAACTTTTATCCATGCCTTTTATCATGACGAATAATTACTAATTATGACTAATTTATTCGAAGACAGAGGTGGAAAAAGGGGTGGAAAAAGGGATGGAAAAAAAAGGTGAGCAGAAAGCGGGCCTAAAAAGGAGGGCTAGAAAGGGGGGCTAAAAGGGTGGCAAAAAGGGTGGCAAAAAAGGGGGCAAAGATTCTGATGACGGCGGCGGTTTGGCTTTTAATATAGACAAATGAATGGTGACGAAACATGCACGAATTCGAACTTGAAGAGAAGGAGAGCATTGCCACTGGTATAAATGAAGATGTCTAAGCTCTAACAGACATCATTACCCAAATTGAAAGCTGTGAAAATGAAGTTTCTTCCGGTCTTGGCTGTAGGAGTTCTGCTCACTCAACTAGTAACTGGTAAGTCATCGTTTTTTCGTCATTCCTATTCACATTATTGATTGACTCGCAGAAGAATAGAAGTCACCGTACAATTTGTGTATTGGCTTAGTTCCTCAAACTGTTTGAATAGTTAGTTTCATTTCATCCATAGCTAGATACACGTTACAGACTCGCATGAAATCTGCAATGATCGGTTAACATCGCAGACAAATCAAGACCTTAGCTGACGAACGCCTACCAAATATCATTTATTCAGGTGTCAAAAAACTACCCATCAAAGTTTCAGTAGAATACGAGATCCAATTGCTAGATGGTCTGCCAGTTAGTACTTCACAAGTGCATTTTCGCAAAGTAATTCTTCGAACATCCTTCGCGAATTCGGCTATAATAATATTAGAATTTCATCATTTTGCGAACGGCATCACACAAAGGGGCCACATTGGCTACATGTACAGCTAGTGTGGCACCTTCTCATAATTACTTGTTACAGCCTCTGCATACTTTTACAGGGACGATCAAATTGCGATTCAATGAACTCGAATTCATTTTTTCATAAATACGTCTATTGAAAAATTGTGAAGTCTCGAAAAAATTTCTCGTATTGTCTTTTATCAATTTAATTTCGCTTCATGACGATCCTCGAATACAAAAGATCATTATTTCCAGTACGTTTGTTCAGCTCTATAGATGAATGTGAACCCAATCTTCTTCGTGAGGCTTAACCTTCATTTTTTCCTCCCACTTTTGCGTACGACACAACGCCCACCGGTTGGCATCTACTCTTACCGTGACGTGGTCGCTCTTTTCTTCGATCTATATTGATCTGTGGAGCTATGAGATGTAGCCCCAGCTTTACTCTGCTTTGCTGACAGCCCACGAATTCTGAAATAGTCAATTTTGGCGGAGAAGATTTGCTGAATAATTAGTGAATCTCTCAGTTCCATATCATATGATTATTGAATTGTCAAACATGAGCATATCCTTGTATAAAAAAAAGTAATATAAACTTATAATTATCAGAAACAGTAGGCCAATTGCGATAAAAGTAAAAGTCGGTGGTAAGCATTGTCACATACGCCCCCCCCCCGCAAAAAGTCAAATAATTTTGTTCTCCCGACAATCAAGTTGAACCTAAGCCTTGTTATTGTGCATTTTACATGTTTCGTTGGTGTGAGCAGTACTACCGAGCGCAAAAGCAGCAGCCGTAAACGAGACTGCTCCCTTACCTGATCAGCAGAGGGAAAAGCGGGAGGCGGTAACTGTAAAAGACGAAATTTCCCTTCGGAGAGATGAAGTGAGGAAAATAATATTGAGTATGGCGCTCGGTTGTAGCGTTGGTGGGATTGCTGGTTCTTTTATTCCAGGTATAGGTAGCCTTGTAGGATGCGTAGGAGGTGCTTCATTTGGAACAGCCGTCGGACTAGTTACACCTCCAATAGAATTATTAATATAATGCAATATGTGGAATACTGTACAATGTGAGTTTTGTTATGTTTCTCATTTACATTCATTCATTTCTTCCTTCATCGTTCACCTGACCTACTGTGAGTATGGCATCCGTAGAGCGGCCTGAGGTGTCCATTCAACGTATACTCATCTAATAATATGAAGGCCTAAAAAGTTGGAATTGTTACGATACGAACCTATCAAAGTCAAAGAAACAAACCAAATGGATATATGGAACCCATGGCACCCACGTAGTCACTATATAGGAAATCGGAGAAAATTGAGCCGTATTGTACAGTTCGATCAATCTTATGTTTCAAACTCAGGGAAGAGAAAAATCATTTGTACATATGAAAATTCCCATTGGAGCATGAATAAAAGTATGATGTACGGTATATGACTCTTATATTTTCCCTGAACCTTGCCAAATCTATGAATTTAAACGTAGAACTAGACGCTCAAATAAAGATTCATACTCGCTATACTTTGTTTTTTAATTTACTTTCCATGACTTACTTGATACTTCATCGTATGTTTTCCATATATATATCTCATCACGAACGACTGGATGATTTTTCAAAGAAAGAATGAGAGCCAATAAGTTGATCTATTTGCTATTTAATCAGATGTCATAGCAACTGATCCACGTGATCAGTTATCGAAACGATTCATTTCTCACGTATATTTCCATCACCTAATCTTCACGCGAGGTTTCTGTTCCTCCCGCAATAGAATTCTACCGAATACTCGGTAGCATCTGTAAATAATTATTATAGAAGTCAACTTACAATTATTGTCTCTCAATATGCTGATATAATAAGCTATAAGAATATCGAATTTATATTCATAATCGATCAAATGAGTATAGAAAGGCACATATGTCGAAGGTCTAGAAATAAAAATCGAAAAAGCTGTAGTCTTTGCAGAGAAAATGTATGGGAGAATATCAAAATAGGTAAACTCTTCAGCACATTAAACAAAAAAAGAATTGAGTTTAATAAGGAGGGGAGTATTGGTACTGGTATAAATGAAGGTGTTCCAAGCCTTACCAGACATCAGTGCCCAACTTGAAAGTTGTCAAAATGAAATTTCACTCCAACTTCGCTGTCGGAGTTCTGCTCGTCCTAGCAGTCACATGTGAGTAACATTTCTTCTCATCATTATTCATCAATATTACGATTGATTAACTCGCGAAACAAATAAAAGGTACCGTTGTTTGTCTACTGACTTATCCTCGACGCCCGTTTGAATTGATGTTATTCTACATACGAGTCACATTGATCGTCCTGACCCCTTCGGATCTGTTAATATTCTCGGGGTTTCCGGCCCTCGTTTCAAATTATAAAATAGAGCTCTTTTCAGTGATTTTTGAAAAAAAAATTTTGCCTAAAATTAAATTGATGATTTACTTGTGTAATAAGTGACTGGAAAAAATACATTTATCAGAAAATAAGCGGTTTTCTGATTTCTACTTTTTTTTTCTATTTGAAAAAAATTGCAAAATTTCACGAAATTAGAAAAATAATTGATTGATAGAAACTTATTTGTGCATCTGACGTATAGAAAAAAATAAAACACCTATGAGTAAAAGTAAATTCTATTGCATAATTGAAGTGTATCATGTGGAAAATGTCAAATTTCAACTCTATATCATGGATATTTTTCACTTTTCACATTAATGATATGAGGAAAAAATCAACTACATGGGGAAAAGCTTTGAAGAGATTTAGGCCTTAATTTAATATCCGTATCAAAACAGCCTTGATCGATTAATATATCTATGTAAAAATGAAAACGTTATCTGAAGAACGACTGCAAATATCACCTGTTTAGGTTTGAAAAAGCTACGTCTGAAAAATTCAGTATAGGTTACGAGATACAAACGCCAGATGTTATCCTATTTAGAACTTTACAAGCGCATTTTCGCGACGTGTTTCTACTGACATCCTCACAATTTAATCCTCCGCAATCAAGTCGATCCTTAACCTTATTGTTATGTATTTTACATGTTTGGCTGATGTGGACTACAGTATTATCAAGTGCAAACGCAGCAGCCACAAACGAGACTACTTCCTCACCTAACCAGAATTTAAATACCGCAACTGCAGAAGCCCTCTCAAAATATGTTCCCCATAAGCAGTTAGACCCGGATACTATTTTTACAGGTGCCGGCGTCGGTTGTATGGCCGGTGCGATGGTCGGTATAGCTTTTCCAGTTGTGGGGTCAGTTTTAGGCTGTATAGTTGGCTCAGTTACTGGAGGCACAGGTACCGTAATAGCAACTCAAATCTAACACGTGGCTGATGCTAGTGTAAAATCAATAGTGCTGTCGACGGAAAAATATACTGCTAATATATGCGCAATGATATACTCTAGGTTGTTTGCTCATTTTTATTTTCTCATTACTCCCTTTTCACCCACCTGACGTAACAGAATACGAAACATTGAGACACGCTTGTGAGTATCGCAGATTTAAAGTGCGTTTACACGCTAAAAATCGCTGCAGTGATTGCGTATTGCAACAGTTGTAGCGTCTAAACGCATCTATAATGTATCGCTCTTGACACGTAGCCCTATCAACGAGCGCATGGAATCGCATGTTTAGCACGAAACATGTCAGAATCAGGGCGTAGCGGACGTAGTGCTCATTGTAACTTTTGAAAAGCTTATCGTGATCTGTCGATCAAGTACATTTCAAAACACTATTTGCATAAGCTTGGCGTAATCATTTGGAGATATTAAAACTGTATGTACATGTACCCAAATAATCGCAGCAGTAGTGGCCCATCAGGTCGCAACATCGGATAGTCTTTTGATACCAAACGGCAGGAAACAATATGACAAATAGTACGGTTCGGTATATGTACTGAAAAGGCTGTGTATAAATTTTTTGAGCAAAACAAGGGACATGACATGTGACTAACATTATTCCAATTTGCAACTGTAGTGCAGCAATATATCGTGTCAGCTGGCTAGAATAATTGGAACAGACGTGCAGTAATATTGGCTATCCGTTCTATTCAAACTAGGATTGAATTCTTCTGTAGCAGAATCTACGGGTTGACCACTTTCTCACACCAAATTGTTCCGTTGGCTTTCACCAGCTCAAAAATCAAACATCAGAACATCGGATATGTTAAGAAAGTCAATACAGTAGATAATTTAAATTATTGTGAAATCTCGAAAGTTTTGCCTCTGATGCAAGATCGATCACGATAACGACGCTTTCATCAAAATGATGTATTCGTCATTGAGTGAGTATATGAAGCTCAAGCTTGTAACATACCAGCTTGATTGACACGTACGTTCTGGGTGTATTTTCACGGTCGCCAGGAGTACCTATAGTATATCGAATTTATTTTTATAGATGAATTTATTCTATAAATTGGAGGAACTTAACATATAAAAAAGCTATTAGCTGCCATCCATGAACTATATCACAAAGTTTCATCGTGATTGCACACCCGAACGTAACGTCCTCTCTTTTCTAGCGATTGACTCGTTTATTGTTTTTTAATTCATAACTGCAGCCAATAATTAAGGTATATTTGTTGACTTCATTTTCCGCTGCCGTAGTGTGAATTTTTTCAAAATGACCACACACATACGTAACCGACATTTCTGGAATTCTACATTTTTCGCCCTGTAGATCACGAATATGTGGATCTCGACGTCCGATTCAAGAATTAGATTTTCGACCTATGGCAAAGCTTTTTTTTGAGAAAGCTAAAAGAAAGTCTGGTATAATGGACTATGCCGGACTTTTTCCAGGTTTGTAATACCAGACTTCTGCCAGGCTTCCGCCAGGTTTTTTGAACACGTGCTGCTATTCGTAAACATAGTACCATTTCAAGAAATGGTTCTGTTCCATAAATTGTTAATAATACACAGCAAGGTCTTGGCCTTACAAGCTACGCTCGATCACGAACGTTTTCTTGCGATAAGAGGCTAAGTTTATTCGGTGCAAGAAAGCTGAATGAGAGATAGTTGTGAAATGTAAACTGTAGTGGTTAAACACGAGACAATTTGAATTTGAATTTGAAGAGAAGGGGAGTATCGTGAGTGTTACATGAAATGGATTTCCGCGCTGTAGGGATTAATGTACAATCCATTGTTGTAAAAGGTAAAAACGAAAATGAAACTACTGATTGGCTGTCGGAGTTGTGCTGGCCCAAGCAGTAGCTGGCGAGTAACATATTTTTCTTATCATCGTTCTCATTATACGCCCAAATCAGAGATAAACACTATACACACAAGAGCCGCACGATTACCGACGAACGGCGCGCAACTACTCCAACGTAGGCGAAAATATGTATGGACGGTGGAAAAACCGGTTGCGAGCATTGTCGTACGCTTTTTGTCCCCGTGAACATGACAAGTATGTTTCCTCTCCGGAATATTTTGTTGTGCACCGCATACGTTTGCCTGGTGTGGGCTGCAGTATCACCGATTGCGAACGCAGCAGCCGCAAACCTTTCCTCGACTGATCCCAACCCGAAACAGAACGCAACTGCAGAAGTCCCGCGCGAAACTGCTCCCTCGCAACCCCAGCACCACGGCAACAAGGAAGCACTAGCTTACGCGGGTGCGGCTGGTGGCTGTGTCGCCGGTGCGGCAATTGCTTGGTCCTTTCCAGTCCCGGGATCGGCTCTGATCGGCTGTGTATTTGGTGCGTATGCCGGAGCGACCGGGGTCATAGTGGCAGTTTGATGAGCACACGCATCTCTATGTATATACCTCTGCACAATCAAACGAGTACGATGATGTAGAATGTCGACGCTAAAATATACTAAATCATATACTCTCTACTGCGTGTACGTAATTGGTATGTTTCCTCAACTATATTCTGCGATTCCTATAATCAATATCCTTTACCTCACTAACAAGGAGCATAAGATAAGATAAGATAAGATAAATGTCTGAAGCACCATAGTTTCGGTAGACTGTAATTTCCACGAAATTGATCCCAAGGAATTTTTTTATTTTACTACACGTGTATATGTATGTACAATGATACGATTATATTTAGAATCGATGATTTATAATAATAAACAAATATGTGAAAAGTCATTTGCAGATTCATTGAGTATAGGATGAACTGCTCGGACTGATATGACATACACGGTAGCAGGACTACCTCCTTGTTCTTGACTGCGAATTGACTCTCTCTCTCTGTCTTTCTTTCTCACACTGCCACTCAGTCTCATTCCCACATTCAGATAGATATGAAGTGCAACAACCAACGAACCACTCCCTCAGACTTTTTCGCAAATTCGACAACTCAAGATCATTCAGACATCATCGTTATAACCATCACATGCTTATCTTAACTCATTCAAAATCAGTCAAATTACTAAATTCACTCAAATCGGCCATATTGTGGCTGCATGTGCAGCCAATGTGGCACCTTTTTATAATCATAATCTCCAAGGACGATCGAATTATAATTATATAAACTCGAAATCATGTTTTCACATATATATTCATTAGCAATTTGTGACGTTCAACCGAAAAATACATATTCAAACCATTATTACAACATGACTATGAAACGTTCATCTTTTGAATATTAATTTATTCGAATCTTTCGGTTCGTTATCGTATATTGAGATCGATGAAATCACTTGGAATCAATAGATATTATATTATTATAGAATAACAATCTATTTTCTACAACTAGTATGAGCTGTCTCTCATTCTTAACTGGAACAATAAATGATCATCAATTGAATTTCTGCTCAACCAGACCATATTAGCTCACTTGTGTTTCTTTAAAAAAAAAGACTACAGTGTGTAAAAAATAGTTTAAGAAAAACTAATATGACCAATTTATAGACGAGCTATTTTTATACAAAACTCAAAGACCATATTTAAAGAGAAAAAAGGGATTATATTTGTTGGAGAATACTTACGGGACGGAAATGAAAATTAAAATATATGTATAATACATATATGGAATTATGGAGGGTGCACTGCATAATATGGAAATGAAAATTATAAAATGAAAACAGTAAATTCAACGTTGTTCAAGCTATTGAAAAATGGCTATTTGGAGTGGGAAATAACCGGATCTGCGACCAATTTTTTTAATACTACAAACGTAACCCGACAGGGAAGAGTTCCTTTGTCAATCAGATTTGCAAAAATCAATATTTTTGTAAAAACCGAGGCACTGCGATAGTTTATGCATTTGCTCCTCAAAAAAAAGACACTCTCAGATAAACCGATATCATGACGCCATTTCGAGATCTAAATGAAGATGAAAAATATTTTCTAATAATGCCTCGATACATGCCTAAAACCCTCAAAATAGTCCAATTATGTACAAGTGTTCTCAGATAACTAGTTGATTGACAATTATTCAATCTAGTAGCTCTAGTTGCATTATTATTTGAAGAAACTCTTCGACGACGCAAGTAGTCAACTCAGTATGGGAGCAGAACAAGAGCTTGCAGGCAATTATTTCACTGGGAAAAACGATTTGCATTGCCCCAAGAGGATTGTAGTTTTGGGTCAATCCTTTTGCGGCGAGAGTAATTCCTCTTGAGTCCAGAGGGAAATAATATTGCCTTAAACCCCGTGTTATTCGGTGTAAGAGGATTTTCCGTTTGAACAATCCTCTTGCTGCAAGAGGATTTCGTTTCGAGGCAAAAGGATTTTTCACTTCCATGTACAACTTGTATCGACAAGTAAGTAGACTTGTGTAGAGTCAATGCCTGTGCATCCGTGACTCGTCTAGCTGCATCGTATCCCTCTGAGGTTCATTGATAGCAGTCGATATGTGATTATTTGATGTGAAATGTTAAAAAGAGAAATCAACCAAGCCTGCCGAGACAGGCGTCGCGCGTCAGTTCACCGCCGGCATCAGTAGCAGCGAGTTCGTGCTCCGTGATAATCTAAATAGTAGCTGAATTTAGAGACTTATCAGGTGAGTCGGTGTTTATTTTCGATCTCTAGAAGAGCACAGAGTCATGATTTATAATTATTTGAGACCCAATTGGTACCAAAAGTAAGAATCATGTGATGAAATCACATGAATTGATATAGGTTATGTGTAGCTGCTGCACAGTACATACAGTCACGTTAATTATCTAATTTCTAACGAATTTTATATTGCAAATAACGATCATTAAGGCCTCTT
Source organism: Aphelinus atriplicis (assembly GCA_020882685.1). Lineage (NCBI taxonomy): Eukaryota > Metazoa > Arthropoda > Insecta > Hymenoptera > Aphelinidae > Aphelinus > Aphelinus atriplicis. The sequence goes on along the minus strand of CM037073.1, from coordinate 85,709,281 downwards.
GGTAACATAGCGTATCGTGTAAACGTTTTCAAACCTGCAATAACTACATTTTACAAGAACTATTCCTGCCCAGGGAGTTCCTCTTGACTCAAGAGAAAATTCCTCTTGGGAAAAGAAGAATTTTTCTGTACAACTCTCAACAGTAATTTTTCATTGGGAGGAAATGATTCTTTGCCAATGATGTTTGTTTTGATGTGCTGCTTCTTTTACTACGAAAGAAAGGTTTAAATTTAAAAACGCATCTTCATAGATTCAGCTACTCATATTCGTTAAGAGTAAAGAAAACTATGGATTTAAAATCATATTTATTGGCTCATGCGATTTTACATGCGCATCAATGTAAACAAGGCTTTTGAAAATTTTTGAATTATTTAGAAGTAATTGCCTGTAGCACCAATCATTACTAAATGTTATTTACGCATAAGCTCAATTAAATAAAGAGTACTCAGATATTTTCGTATCAATCAATATTTTTTTCTCTATTTTTGTATCAATCTCGCCAGTATTCTCCAGGATAGGAATAGATACGCAGCTTCATCATGGTCAGTTACTGAATTCACAATGTGATGGGGAGACAACCAATTCCAGATAAGTACTTCTCCAGCCTATCTTTTTGAATATATACACAGCAAACACGATTTCTTAAAGTAAAAAATCTTTCTTAAAATGGAACGGAACGAATTTCAGTATAAAAAAAGGACTTGAATCAAAATTCTTATTTTGTACTTAGATTAAATACTTTTTGTACTGAATTTCGGTACGACGAAGTACTTGAATTAATAATTCTCATTTCTGTATTTAGATTATTCTTTTATTAGTGTCACAATCTCAAAAATTTGCGGGCGATAACCTTTGTTTAAGATAAATAAAAATGTAATTTTCAAATCTACTGTATATTTTTTTTTTATCGTATGTTTATTTATATCATTTTATTTTCTCTATTGTTTTAATCAGGTTCTCAGAATGCAGAACAACTCGTAAAGTTGTCTAGTTTTGATCCGAATGCTCACAAAAATACTAGTCACACACTGACCTTTATACAATAACCTGTCAATTTAGTTCAGAATCGATTTTAGGAATCACGAAACTTAATTTCAGTAAATTTATACTGAATTTAGAAAAATATTAATTTGAGTAATAATTACTGGAACTAAGAAAATTCGGATTTTTCGAACTTATTTTAAGTAAAATAGATTTTCAGTACTGCAACACTTTTAAGTAATCGTTTTTACTGTGTATATCCAAAAAAAATTTAATTCTTTGTTGTTAATTTGTATTTTAGGTAAGCTGCACAGGGACAGAAATTTCATTGGAAATAGCGAATAACTGTAAGTAGAGAATTTTATTATTATTCTTTTATTAGCCTCATTTTGGCGAACAAGTGTTCAAAATTAAATTTCTTGTAGTTAAAATTTAATTCTGATACTCAATTATCATACAATTTTAGTGTAGATTGTGTATCTCTTGTGCTTGGATACATGTTGTCATTGCTTCAGTATCTAAGCCCACAATGAAAAGTCACAAACCGTGCCTTATTTTCATTTTTTTCATGTTTTACTCTATGTGATTCAAGTAAATATTGACAATTACACATGTATTTACTCTACGTGCATTTGTTTCAGGATTAATTAAGCTGCTGTATCCAGTGATTGAAATTTAAAGTGCAGTGTAGTGAGTGGAAATGCGTCTCAGATGACAACTGTCATATGGGACAAGACCAACGGCTCCATCCAGGATACATTAATTAATATTTTAGAAGTTTGGGAGCGCTGGACCCGGAAACTGGATACACTCTATTCTTGGTCAAGATAGGTGACCCGCATCCCAAGTAGTCTCACTGTAAGTTTTTGTTACTATTATGATAGAATTATTATGAAAATTGTATTTTATAACGGAGATTAAAACTATTATTTTGTTTAATTTAGTATTTTATTTCTTAGAAGATCATGTATTGTTATGGAGCACCGTAGGTAGGGGCAAGCTGCATTCCGCTCACCGAAAAATGAAAATCCTCTCACAGCAAGAGGGATTCCTCTCGCGGCAAGAGGAATTCCTTTTGTTGCTGTGAACGCGTGAATTTTCGTGCTCCCTTCCGCTGAAAGGAAAATCCTCTCACGGCCAATGGATTCCTCTTGCAGCAATGCAATTTTGCGAGGAGGGGAATATCCTCTTGCCCCAAAAGGCAATCCTCTAAGTAGCAAAATTCAATGGAAAATCCTCTTGCGGCGAAAGGATTCCATTTGCGGCAAGAGGATTGTTTTCCCAGTGAGGGGCAAGCTGCATTCCGCTCACCAAAAAATGAAAATCCTCTCACAGCAAGAGGGATTCCTCTCGCGGCAAGAGGAATTCCTTTTGTTGCTGTGAACGCGTGAATTTTCGTGCTCCCTTCCACTGAAAGGAAAATCCTCTCACGGCCAATGGATTCCTCTTGCAGCAATGCAATTTTGCGAGGAGGGGAATATCTTCTTGCCCCAAAAGGCAATCCTCTAAGTAGCAAAATTCAATGGAAAATCCTCTTGCGGCGAAAGGATTCCATTTGCGGCAAGAGGATTGTTTTCCCAGTGTTGAATTCTAATAGAAGCATTTGTTAATCGAACTGCGGCATGATTTGATTTTCACAGGTTCAGTTCCGTCAGTCGATTCAGTAGCAATCTGTTGGCATCGACGACTACTTTTTAGGCTCTCGCACATACAACCTTGAGTCGATATAGCCCATAAAAATGTTTATGTTTCTCTATTACAGCGATGTGTTTGGCCACAAAAAAATTCGTTTCTTGCATAAATTACTAGTTCGATCGGCTGTCAAATACAATTCAATTGAATGTCGAAGACTCTCAACTATCAAACAAGTTTCTAACTTACCGACTTTTCAATTGGTTCAAGTATTGAAAGGAGATAAGACATAGTAAACTTATGCATCGAGTTTGTCTGCGGTATTAAAACTCTATTGTTTTGATTTTTAATGTGTCATAACCTAATTATCAGTCCACGAATAACCCTTCCAATTGAGCTAAATGCATTGGTTTTCCATTAGAGAAGCTTCATGTAGAGAGATACTCTTAGTAATCTGGAATTTTTCTGACCATGATTAGCCCTTCGAACCAATTCACAACCCGTATTTTTCACGTGATCTACACACGACTTCTCTTGAAGGCTTTTTCAGTACAACGTAAGTTTGGTAACCATAAAGTCATACAACACGTAATAACTATGTATATACGATTAGTAGGTGTCGATAATCAGCTTTAATAATAAACAAGAGATATATTTATCTGATATTAATTATATTCAACAATTCATTGTTGAAACTCGAGCACATAGACAAGACAGGTGGAATTTGAAGGAAATGAATCACTCGCATGGGTCGTAAATTGTTTTATTGAAGTAAGAGAAAAACAGTTGGACAAGACAAATGGAATGTATAAAAAGTTGATGTTGGGTGGTGGTATGATTTACACCCAGCACCATTGACGCTGCAAGTCGTCCCTGAAAGCAGGGTATTTTCGGCTCAGCTTTTGATGCCCAGCCGTCCTATTTACCCGTATATTTTGTCCACATGAAACGAAGTGCAGCAGGCAAAACGGTTGGAGAAGATCGAATCTTCCACACTGAATCCTCCGCGTTGAATTCCCACAAACCAACGAGGTGGTGCGTGCGCGCATGAGGAAGCGCGAGCACAATCGGCCTCCGACTCGTTTTGAAACAATCGACGGGCGATCGAAAGCACACGCGCCTACTTCTTCTTGTACCTGAGCGAGGACTCCTCCATGGAGTCGAGCCACAGCTTGAGCTCGTTGGTCAGTTCGGGCCTGGTCGCGCCCGGCTGTACCTTCTCGATGATCTCCGACACCGGTACCTTCAGCCCGGTCACGCTTTGTTTGCTCAGTACAACCGCCCGGACAAATCCGTCAGACGTGCTGATGAACTCGTGCTCCAGGTAAAAGTTCCTCTCGTCCCAGTAGATCAGCTGCAAAACAAAATTTTCCCCGTTTACACTTTGCCTTCGATCTTATTCATCACTAAACCCACTCTTCGCGTACTGTGGCAATGTCTTCTGCATGATGAGCCAAGACTGCGGTTTATTAGGAAATTAAGTCAATCCAAATTCTCTTTACCAGCAAACAGCGATACCATTATTGCAAAGCCTCACATGAAAGCGTGTAAACATGCATGTAGATTCTTTGAAAAGTGATAATTAGAAGCTTCGAAATGACAATTGGAAAGTACGAAAGCATACAGTGTCTGTAAACTCTCTCGAACGAAAGAATACTGTGTAACACCTGTGAATAATATGTATAGTTTAAGCTGCATAAAATTTAGCAAACAAATATAAGTCTTATCCAAGGAAAAGACTTGATGAAATGCGATGAAACTCGCATTTCATTTTGAAGTCTGAATGGTAGGGAAAAATCGCATATATCCGGCCCAAGGCGTTCCTCTACATAAAAATATGGGAACTCATCTATTCGGAGGAAATGAATGAGACACAGCTGAGCTCAGTCCAACGGTTTTTCGTTCCCATTCAGTAGATCCAATGTAAATCTATACCGTACGTTGGGGAAAACCCGGATTCCCAATGCCATTGAGACAATTTTGGTACGTATGGTGGCATGGCGCGTATTGCTGTCACAAGACTACAGCTCGTATGCTTGACTCGCTGCTGCATTTCACCGAATGGCTTGTGAATATTGACGAATCAAAATCAAAATATTAAATGCGAGTCGTGTATATGGAGCCAGTAAAAATAAAGGCTCCGCGCGAGCGGTGAGTATATTTTTAACTCGTTGAAAAATTGTATTTCCAGAGGCAAGCTTGATGTTTTTGAGAAATAAACATTTTTCAATGTTTAAAAGTAACAATGAAAATCGAAGCTGACAATTCCGTGGAACAATATAATTATACATTCACGACGTGTTATTTTTGTCACTGACGGACCTGCGATGTTTCATTAGCGTTTAAAATTCCAAGCCCATCAGACTCGACGTAAATGCGCTTGGTTTATGACTTTTCTACAATTTTTTATGTCACTCGATGCGTGAAACACCATTTCACGCACCGCGTGCGCTTCTTAGAAGACCGTTTTTACCAGCTCTCGTAACATAAAATATTGTATCCAAGTGGTGCAGTCATTTTAGATCACTCGTCGTTGCCGGGCCACTCGTCGAGACACGCATCCACGCGCGTCTTCAAAATTTTACCCATTAGCTGAATAATATACTATTCTAGATTCTAGAGGTTCTGGAGATCATTTTTGGTTAATAAAAGCAATATTATATACCAATTGAGTTGTTCATCCTTTTGACGTCATAATCTTGACGTAAGTATACAACTTATATTGTCCCATCACAATCAATCCAGAATGTAAACATAGTTGCTAATGGACGATAAAAGCGATCCTCTTGTATAGACACGTAAACAGAGTGCCGAAATAAAGCTAGGCATTCAGCCGAAAAAAATGTTAATCTTACTGGGGGTAACAATGTATGAACAAATGATCAATTTCATCTGACGGTACACAGTCAATATTCAAGATCTTGGAAATATAATCATGAATAAAATGTAAGAACATTAAATACAAAAATAATCCTTGAATATACAGCAAAGAAACAAGTATTAATTGAGAAATACAAACAATTTTCTTAGGTTACGAAATATTTTAAAATTGTCGTACATGGATTTATTCAACATATTAAATCGAAGAAGTATTTCAGTATATCACCGAGATCTTGAGGTGGATCTAAGCGTTTATGTAAATGCACTTTTCAGATCTTTGATAGGTACTTGCAAGTTCAGTTGCGCTGTCTGTTTTCTACTCGGAATGCATATATTTCTGATTGTTACCTAATTCTTCAGAATTCATTCATTCATTTATTATATATTTACCTTGAAACGATTGTAATTCATCCATGCAATTTTCCATAAAAAAGGTTGAATTTCAATTAATTCAAGGTAAAAGTCAACGAATGGATTGATTTTGAAAATGTTTGTACGGACCAGAAGTATATTCGCATCCCAAGCAGAAAGCAACTTGGGGAACCTAACTTTTGTGTCACATTCAGTTTTAACCTCGCGATAAGCTATTTTAAAATATCTGAGAATGACATTTCCGTATAAAGAAGTTGAGGGGATTTCTGCGGTCTTCCGACTCGCTTTTCTAATGAAATATACATGTTAAGTATATCTACATATGCTTCTAAATGCTTCCAATTCTATCGTTCTGAAATAGATATCGATTGTTATTCCAAACTACTTATAAATAATTGACAAGAAAAATATACTCGCTGTAACTAACCAAGCACCACTTATCATTTGGATCACTCCGTTTCCGCTGAAATTTTTACAGGGGATCCGTCGAAAGGCTTCTTTCTCCAGTACTCCCTCCAAATTTCTATGGTACTCCCATCGTTTTTTAGTACTCCATGGTACTAAATTTGATGGTATTCGAGTTTTAATCTCATCATCATAAACTTATTGTGCTTTAGATGCAGCTTGTACTAATCTGAAGAATAGCTCTACGTTAATATTGGTAAAAATAAGGAGATTTTCATCCATAACCCGCAATACTCTATAAGAACTCTATGGTACTCCTTCCGGGAGTACTGGAGTGGGAAGCCCCTCGGGAATTGTGGTTATTCAAATAGTTAGTATATTATGCCGTCATTTATCATTCACGTTTCGATTTTTCACTGAGATATTCGCTCATATTTCCATACAACCAATGCGTATATCGCTATAAGTATATGGTTGATTTCACATACATATCTAGATGTAAATTACGTGGACGCGCTTTGGAAATGAGCAATGCTGCGTTGGGAATATTTCAGCGACAAATCGAATCAGGTTAGCTGACGGAAGTACACATGTCGCAGCTGCTTTGGGGAATGAACAAAAGCACCTATAAAAGTTTCAAGAGGAAAATGCTTGCAAGTGGACAGCTGCTGAGTGCTGTTTAGCCAATATGTCCGCATAAACGCACAGATAAATGTCTTACTTCTCCGACAACATACAATTTTCTTATGATACCTATTAGTTTCAAATTTTCCTTATTTTCCGTATTGAGTTTATAATTGATTCGTGGGTTGTCGAGCGACACAAGAGTGCAGACAATGTGAAAGATGCCACTCGTGTTAAAGGTTACGTATTGGGTAGAATAACACATTCTGTTCAAGCTTTAAAAAGCGTATGAGGATGAACGTGGTTTGGAAGGCTGGTCGATGTAAGAATAAAAGCATGAGAGCCATGAGACGCGAAAGAAAAAGACGAATCAAGTGCGGACTGAGGTCGCATAGGCAACGCATACATAGCCCCGTGTTGAATTGATATATCCGAGAGTATACAAAAGCCGCGGAGTATGGCTGGTGGAGTATATACCTGAGTGGTGACTTTGTAGGGGGTGAATATGGGCAAGGCGCGCCGGTATCGAGTGGAGGAGGCGCCCTGCACGGCGCCGCCGCCCCTCCTCGCGATCTCCCCGTAGATGCCAGACCGGTCGTAGTAGTGGAAGCGCGCAAAGTCGAGCTCGCGCAGGTACCTCGCGTTGTTCATGTGCTTGAAGAATATGTCCACGTCCATCGTCAGGCAGATCCCTGCAAATACATAAAACTATTCAAGCCTCGGCAAATATTATCGTGACAACCCTTATCAATTCTCCTTCGTAATGCACTATTTCACTAGAGTATACGAACGATGAACCAATTTTTTGCACATATTTGCAAGCATGTATGAGTCGCCGTACTGAAAAATAAATTGGTAAACGCCTCCGTTAGTTTCCACGCGTACGATATAACAAATGTATTATTACTGCAGTATATCAACTGCGGTACCGAGGAAGGCACACGATACATGGCAAAAAAAAAACACAATTCGACCTGCCGGCAAAGAAAAGCACATTTGAGAATTTTCTCTTTGGCTCTGGAGAGTATATTTTTATATGTAGGGTGATTAATATTCTCCGCGCGGAATTAAAATAGTTATAAATTGCGCACTATATAAGCAGCTCATTGTACTCTAAAAATAAATTAAATAGATTGAATTGGATTTCCTTTGAATTTGTAACCCTTCTTTAACTGTATAATTTGTTTAATTAATTAATAAATTATGTTCCCCTGCTTTGAAAGTATTATCTTTTCAATTACAATAGTATCGTTCATGTACAAGTAAAGCTACACGTGATAAGGGTAAGTATTGAAATAGAATGTTACCCAAAGAAGTGCTAAGGATTTAACATTATTAAAATTGATATTATTTTCCTATATAATATGAAATGTATTACTTTTTCATAATTTATTTGTTTTCTTCTTACATTTTTCCAAACTACATTAATGTACGTACATTTAGTAACCTCCGTTAACTTAATATATTGATAGTAAAGCATTAAAAAAATAATTAATCTTGAGTTTCGCAGGAGAAGCTTTGTAAACGTTGCATATAAGCTAATGGTCTACAAAAGAAAATATTTTCCTTCCTGCGAAAGCAAAGTGCCCCAACTTTGCAAAGAACGGCACTTTTGTCCTGCGGATTACAAAAAGTAGTGTATGTACCTCGCTCGGTATCGCTGATCTTAGACTATTTCGGAACTCGCGCAAACCTGTAACCAAGGGTGTGCGATATCGGGTCGAGCAAGCGCTTTTTCTGCCTAAATAACCTAACTGAGTTTAGTACGCTCAAACAGTTGCAAGAAGAAAAATTAAAAATCAAATAGGTCTATAAAAACACCAATATTTATATCTATCGAGTGTTTAGATATATTGATCGCTGCGGCTCGCACTGGGCGGCACCCACACAGAGTATCTTTGGCAGTTTCCCAAATTTCGGATTCGAAATGCCCCGAGAGCCATCGCATATCGATTTGTTGTTTCTTTTTTCCTCGTGACCTGCGTTTTCGAGAGGAATAATCCAATTCGAGCAGTCAAATTATTCGAGTCTCGCTCCAACGGTAGCTGGTTTTTTTTTTCAATCGTATAAGAATTCAAAAGAAGTATTTCCAGCCAACGATATACACGTGTGTCGCCTCACCGCGCTTAATGTTCATGACAATTGATGCTGATACATTCAAACTCGACGAGTTAAAAATGACTCGGGCGTTTTTAAGTGGAGAACCTTGGCGGCGGGAAAGCTTCTCGCTTCGCGGAATGATATTCGAGGGCCGCGCGTGAAAAATACAAAAGAAATCGCGGAGGATTCGCTGGTGCCGCGATTCTCGTATAACGTACAGATATCCGTCGAGATTTGGACGAGCTCGATGAATCGAAGCGATCCAATGAGTTCTCAGCTTTGGTGATCTCACTTTGCAATCCAACGATTACCCTCGAAATGTTTCGGATGGTTTGTCTAGGTTGGTTTTGTTCCCGGGTCACGGGGATCCAGTTTGTCCATTGCGCGCTGGTACAATTGGATTGTTACACGGTGCGAACACCTGCAAGATGATGCAAGTCCATCATACTCAGCCCGTCCGAGCAATCAAGTCGGCCTCTTTTGTATAATTACACTGAGTTGCGGTGAGAGTGAGTTTGAGCTTCGTATACGAAATGCGCCATATTAGTACACGGAGTGTCGCGCGAATCTTCACATCCCATCGATCGGTCAAATTCATCCGCGATTACTTGGATATATCAATAAGTGCGTGAGATTGTAATCGCGACAACGGTATGAGAAGCTATTGGGCGATTATTTGCTTAGTAACGCGTGTCATGATTCGTTATCAGGGCAGTGACATAAGAGCCTCGTCGCAATTCAATTTGCCCATTGCCTCGGCCACGTAACTACATTGTATTCAAATAAACTCAGCGCGCACACATAATCAACGTATACGCTTAGAGTGACGGAGAATCTTTAAATTCGAGTCTTCCAATCTCTTCTTTTTTTTCAAACTGCCTTAGAGCGTGTCCGCACCGACTGAAAATTCACCTATACATCATAAAGTATTTTTGAATCCAAATTTGCGAGTTTCTCAATTTTTTCGCACAGTTTATTTCAGGTAGACTTCACTTCTCTCGGAACCTCGTGGAAATGTTTATCAATTGGAAACAATAATTCGCCACAATTTAAAATCTTGGCAAGAGCAATGGAAAATCGCTATAGGCTTCGCGAGGAAATTAACGTTGAAGTGCGATGTACGACTAGTAGGTCGCGGGAAAGAGAAATGGATTTGCTGTGGAGCGCATTGGAATATTAATGAAGGCGCGCATCCATACAAAAAGCATGATCGATTCAACGGCTATTGCGCTATTGCAATCGATAGTTTGATCTGCGTATATGGACCAGATCGCGACATCGGCGCCGCTGGCAAAATTGATAGACGGGATGAAAATTGTTGAAACCCACCATAGATCGACGTCTTCTCGAATATCTTCTTCTTAGCTTCGAACAGCCTGCCCCAGCCTATGGTGAAGGCTATCCTGAGAAAGTAGTTCACGTCGAACAGTATGTACAGCAGGAGCGTACACGCTATGGTGAAGTAGCTCAGCATGATTGGGCCGGGAGTGTCGCGCGAAAAACGCGCACGTTGCAGGCAGCAGGAGCAAACTGAGCTCGACGAGATTATTATATACGCGGAGAATCAAAAAGGCTATGTAGTCGGCGAGCGGTCGACCCAACACTGGCAGCCGCGATTCCGATGCGGTGCAGCCGGCGTGGAATTCCGCAGCCAACCGGTACTCTCACTCGCGCGCGCGCACGCTCGCACACACACTCGTATACCCCCCCGCGAGTCAGCTGGTATACGGTATATACGCATATGGTGCGATACGGCCGCCGTTGGCGCTTGGCGAAAAGTTCGAGAGATTCGCGGGAAAATTCAAACTCACACGACCCACTACGCTTGCATGTATAGCATACAACCGAGCAATACAACAGCTGGTCTGTCGAGTCACGAAAAAGATCATTTTTAGTGAGATATAGAAAATAGTTTGAGGATAATAGTTTGATGTTTGATGTGTTTTTGATGAGATAGAGTGGTCTTGTATAGAGCTAAATTATGAAGATTATCTACTTATTTATTATAATACAGTTGCGGCAGAGTGATGAGGAATGGAGAAAGGAGCTGGTAAAAAAGAGGAAGTAAAAGTTAAGTAAGTTTGCGTGAGAGTGGTGAGGGGGTGAGAGAGAGAGAGTGGGTGCGTGAGAGGGTGGTTATTATAAGTGCTAAATAAGCGTGGAAGCGGCGTGGAGAAGGTATTGTTGTAATACCACGAACGTAAGGGCCGAGCCCACTAGTGCAACCCTGCAGAGAACAGCGGAAATACGAAATATCAGAGGAGTGCAGTCAAAATATCTCCACGTAACATTAATAAAATGCACATAACTTACAATTGTAGCTTTTAAAATGAAAATGAAATTGATGGCGCGCGCATTGTCGAAACTTGTCATGGCAGCTCGGACAATGAAACTGCTTATACTGCAGCTAACTTTTTTTTCCAATCACTGCCGGGGTATATTCATATAGTTCATTTTATCTGAATAGTGTCATAAGTGAAATAGCTTCTCCTTGAACTCAGCTTAATATTTTGATTTTTGAACAAATAGCCGAAAATTTACTAAATGTTAACTCTTATCTTCTTGTGTTCTGACCAAATTATTGTTGAACATTCGTGCTGCTCAACTGAATACTGTGGTGAAGAATGTAACCGAGACTGTATATTGCACTTCATCCTAAAACTGAACTCGTGACCGAGATTTCAGTTGTATAGAAAAACTATAAGCACTACACGAATCTATGAAAATTAAATAAGCAAGAAGAAAAATTACTAACACTGTTGAATTAGAACTAGAAGATAAGAATTAGAATTAGAATTTATTCATTAATCAAGTTGAGAAAAACTATGAGATATTTACAAATTTTACAGCAATTGTACTATGTGAGTCAAAACTAATATTGTTATCTGCCACGAAGCTGATCAAAGGGTCTCTAGAATCGAAAAATCTTCAAGTCTGTCTTTTCAAACATTTGCATAAATTCTGCAGTCTCTTAGAAAATAAATCATTTCCATCGTGCGAACATGATGTCGACGTGTCTTACGAAGAAAGACACATAACTGAATCTGTCCGCGAAGAAAGACACATATCCGAATCTGTCCGCGAAGAAAGACACAACTCGCAATCTAGCCACGAAGAAAGACACAACTCGCAATCTAGCCGCGAAGAAAGACACAACTCGCGTCTGGCCGCAAAAAGGATCCATGGCGCACATCCCACAATTTTCCGACGTAAAAAATATATGGAATGAAAGCTTAGAATGAGTAGGTTATCATTGACAAAAAAAACAAGCCTTTTCTACAGTTTAAACTCTTTTTTCGTTAATATTCGCGGGAGAATAATTCCGACATTTGTCTTTCTTCGCGGACAGATTGCGAGTTGTGTCTTTCTTCGCGGCTAGATTGCGAGTTGTGTCTTTCTTCGCGGACAAATTGAGATGTGTCTTTCTTCGCGGACAAATTGAGACGTGTCTTTCTTCGCGGACAGTTTGAGATGTGTCTTTCTTCGTAAGACACGTCGATGTATACTTCTTATTCTACATTAATGATTGTAACTCTCCTACGGTTACAAGAATTCGATCCAACCTATATCCCTCGCGCGCACTGTAAATATATCACTAGGTTAGCCATCTAGACCAATCAAATCACGAGTTAATCGCCTAATTACCTCGTATACAAAGATTATCAAAATGATGTCCTTCGCATTAGAAACAACAACAATAATAACAACAACAACAAAAAACCGAGAATATTCTTATGTATATGTGTAAATATAGGGTTTTTTGATGGAACAATTTATTGTTGTTAAACTAATTGCTGTTACTCGCGTTATCGACTAACGAAACAATTGCATTGGGACTTGCATTGGCTTGTGCGCGCGAGTTGATGCGATTCGAAAGAAAACGGCTACTAGATTTAGAGAACATTAAAAGACAGCTGAGTCATGTTTGCGCTTGAAACGATAATATTACAGTCTGTTACCTGCGCGCGACTCTCATTCATTTTCATAAGCAGAATAGCGGTGTCGATGAAAAAATTTACACGATGCATATTACCCAAAGTTCTTAACCTTTTTCTGGAGAAAATTAACCTCCAAGTCGTTGTTGCCAACGGGCGATTGGGTTTTTTAGTCATTCGATAATGTGGAAACATAATATGTTCAAATCATATGGTTTTGTTGCAATATATTTGTTGCAATATATGCGCTCACGGGGGGATTGTTTGGTCGACGACGCTGTAAAAGATACTCACAAAAAATAGTTTTGCTGAAATTTTGAACTGTTATAAATTGAATAGATGATTCGAGATTTCTCATAGGGATTGGAGTCACGCGAATATCTGTATCATGATGGCGTCGAGATCCTATTTATATATTATTTAAATTTCTAAGTTGATTAAAGGTACAGACTAACGAAAGCGATTAGATGCCATTACGAAAAGTAAAATCACTCGTATATGTATAGCCCACTTATTAGAAAAGTGAATATTTTGTCTGGAAGATTTTGATACTGAGAATGAAAGAATCGACAGTCAGTTCAGGAACATTCATTATAAACTCAGGTGACTGTGTGACTGTGCAAAAAGTGGATATCAATGAGAAAGTTGAAACTAAACTAGCAGTTTGATTCTTTAGTAAAAATTGGAAACTTCTTCAAAATATATCAAAACCTACAAAATCGATCATCGGTAAGGCGGAAACTCACTGTAAACAAATAAAAATTACTATCAATATTTGAAAATTTTTACATCTTTTTGAAAATAATTAAAATATTGCCTTTTGAATTATCAGTTCATCTCACGTTATACCCAATATTTTTGAAATTTATTCCTTGAAAATTGTAGGGTTTCATTTTTAATGAATGCTACGTATGATATATGATACGACGAGAAGGAAATGAATTATCTCAAATAATCTAGAAGGAACTAATTTTCTAAGAGCAACACAATACACAGGCTCAGTTATGCATAAACTTGTATTTATTATTATAATAATATCTCAATCGAGTAATGTACTTGAATACAAAACATTTCACTTCTGACTGAAAGCCACGAATTGTTTCGTAAACTCCACAACACTCCCAAGAACATCAATAATTCGAACCTTTCACATTACATTTTCATGCCATATTTGTTTAATTTGACGCCTGACATACTTTAACTATACTCAAGAATAAAACTCAACGTAAAACAACACTGAATACTTTATGATTTCCAATGCGACTATACCTGGTTTCGAATAGTCCAGTATAACAATCGATAAAATCTAATGGGAATAGACAAACATATGATAGACTGCAAAATGGAATAAGTTTGTCTTTTGATCAATCTACTGAAGGACAAACAAAATTTATTACAAAGAGTTAGGAAGAAATTTAGAAAAATCGCATAATTTGTCGTCAATTACACTATTCTACTGTCGATTTTCGTTACAATAACATAAACAAAGTTACATTATTCATTAAATCCTTAAATTCTATCTAAAATTCATTCTACAATTGGAAATCCAAGAAAGTTGAAATACACTTTATCCACTGCTTCAATAAATTTCTTGTTCAACTATTCAAGTTTATAAAATAACAGAAATATTCATAAATATTCTAATTATATAGCAGTGCTTTCAAACATGCATTAGAGCTATGTGAGAATATCAGTTTCAGGAAACCTTATTTTTAATCCCCATTCGAATACCTACTCACAAATTTATCTTCACATATATATCCTCTCATCTTCCATAATTCAAATTTACCTAGCAACTCTGACTCTTTGGCTAAATATGGCTTAACTCGAATTTCCTCTAAGTAAGTTTGTTTTTTATTCATACGAGTTCGCAAAGAGTATGCTCTAAAAAATATTTCAAATTCTTATTTATTATTTACATTGTCTGATGAAAAATGAGTAAGAAATTCATTGATCATATTCACGCATGCCTTGATTTCGTGTGCCAGTTGCAATTATACGATGCTTCTGCTTCGCAGGGCGAAATTTGCAAAAGATCGTTTGATCGTAGTACATACATGATAATTGCGCGGACGTCAATGGTGATAAACGACACGTATATATTTATACGAAACACGTAAACAACAACTCTGCCAAACGAGTGTGGATGATTCGATTGTTAAATACACTCATCAAGCTCGAGTTTTTGTTACAATTACACGACGATATATATAAATATCGCAAATGTCAAGGATTATTCGGGGTGTTACATCTGCCGGGTTACAATCACGATTCTCACATTCATTCGTGTCATATAAAAAATAATAAATGCTCAAGTACAAAGATGTCTTATGAATAAATCGTGGAAGCACTCTAAAGTATACAAAGTGCTATACTGTACGAAATTATCAACGATACTCCCAAGTTATTAGGTTTTGCTCGGCGTTTGGTTAGTAGGGAAGCTGGTACGCAGACTGAGTGAATTGTGATTTACCAATATTCGTTCGGAACACTCGACGATCGCTCGATCGAAAATCATGACAAGTACGTATGGCTCAACGAGCCGAACACACGTTCAATAAACTGTACAAGTAAATTGCAAACAGTATAGAAAAATACTCTCCAACCTGTGATTCCCTTCCACTGCCCCGGTGATTTTGTCACGGGCGCAGCGTCTAAATGACCACGAATGTAACGCAATGCTCGCCCCCCGCCCCAATACGCACTTGCCTGCACTCGCGATGATAATCATGGATAATCAGTCGAATGATAAATGAATACAGGCCACGCGAGATACACGATTTCGCCTCGGACTTCTGGTGGTGTGTACAACGTAATCGAACCAGCAGCACCGACTAATATCAATATTCGCCCGGGCGACGTCACCGTCTTTTTTTTTTGAAAAATACCCCTCTAACACCGATTACCGCAGATATTCGAAGGTCGTGCGCGCGTTGCGCAAAGTATATGTAAGCACAAGCGTGTAGACCCTGTTTGATTTTCGACAGTACTTTGACTAGTTGTAATTTTTTTTTCCTTATTATACATCAGACGCAAACGCGCAAGAACACAGGTCGCGCAATTTGAGCTTGCATACGCGGGGCATGCAAGCGTACATGGGTGATTCAAGGGTCAAACGCCCCTCCCGATCTCGTCCTCCAACTCTCGCCGCGTCGCATTCGCGACATAGAAAGCACGCGAGCCAAGAGAAAGAGGGTGAGAAAAGAAAAAAAAACACCTGCACCCCCGATTGCATTGTCCATGGATCGCAAACAAACGCCACTGAGTGAAGGATCAATTGACACTATTGGTGAGAGCTGATCGACAGAAAAGCAGCGCAGTGGTGTTTGTTGTTCAATCGACTAGAAGGACGACTCGGACAGGGCGAGGCGTGGCTCTGGGCCTGGTCAGCAACGAGGGGCGAGGGCAGGCGGGGGTGGCTGGGACACGGGGGCGGCGGTGGGCGCTGGGGCCGGGCGCAGGTTCGCCGACGAGATGTCGTTGCTCTCCAGCCATCGAGCCACCTCCGCCGGTATCTCCGGTCGCACGGCTGACACCTGCAAACGTTGAACCAACATTTAATATTTGTTATAGTCCACTCCCTATCGACCCTTTTCCAAAATAAACCTACTCTCTCTCTCTCTCTCTCTCTCTCTCTCTCTCTCTCTCTCATCCCCACTATTATTCCCTTTCTTTATTCCTTTCTTTCGTTTGACTGTGCAGTTTGTGTACATGAATGTATAAAAAACGCATTCCTCCGAATACGTTTTTCCTTCATTATTTTACACAGATGCACAAAAACGCATAAAAATATACAAAAACGTAATTAAAGGTATGAGTATTCACCAACATTTTTCAGCGTTGTTCCAATTACGACGCTTTTATACACTTTTGTACATTTATCCATTCATTTTTTTTTCACCAGGCTTAGCTGCCACAATTTACCAGAATAACATAGCAACCATACACTTCGGTATTTCGTACCTGACCGATAAAAAATCATAATCATTACATTTTTTCTAAAAAATTGAATGGACTACTATTGGAATATCTACGAGGAAAAAAATTCTATGATATTCGGCGTTGAGAGGAAGATATTCGAAATGAGATATTATTAGAGAAAAACAATTCCGACATCGCAGTGATCTTTGTGAATCGTACGTGAGCAGCTAGAGATGATTCCAAATCACGAAGAGCAATCATTTTAACATTTGTCTTGATTCTTTAAGAATCTTGATTCTCTGCCAATTTTTATAATATCTAGCGAGGAAAACGATTTAACTCGAGATTCATGCTGATCAACGTAAACTCAGTCACGCCAAGAGAATTTGATTTGGTTTGTGTTTTATCGTGTATGCTATTATCGAGATGGTACAAAGTGTTGTTGAGTTGCAAAATAAAATTTCCCCCTCAGCTCATTACTTGTAAAATACAAAATTGTGCTGCAACTTTTTATTTTTCATGCATAACTCGCGATTGTGCCTTGTTCTCGCGCATTTGAGTTAGTGAATAATGTAAGTTAGGTAATTGAAAGGAGCGAGTTAACACGTGTGAGACCACATATCATAACCGAGTATTTTCTATGAAGATTAAACAAGAGATTGACAAGTAGCGAGCGCCTAGGATCATTTGAACATATATCAATCAATTGAGAGAGAGAGAGAGAGAGAAAAAAAAACGAGAGAGAAAAACACTCGGCTATATTATTGTCCTGCCGCCTCTAGTCGCCAGCGTATAGAATAAAATAGCCGAGTGTGTGTGTGCGCGCCGCGAGGTGAGGAAACGCATGGGAAATGGGAGAAGGTCAGGTGCGGGGCATTGTTGGTTATTTGGGTTTATAAGACCTGCGTAACGCCAGCCTCCACGCTCCCGTTCTGCTTGACTCCGCGATCGATAAGGACGCCCATCACGGCCTCGGCACTGCAGTCGAGCAACCGCTGCCGGCATATCGCGATCGCCCGCACGAACCCGTCCGATGGCGTCACGAACCGGTGCTCCATGAAGATCGTCTTCTCATCCCAGTAGATTATCTGAAACACACGTCACACATATATATCAGCGTGAATCCTCACTCTTATTGCGGACGCACCAAGCATTGCCTCCGTAACTCTATAAGATTCAAATCGATTCAACGGGCGGCTCGCATGTACCAAATAGACTTGAACTTGCCACCAATATAACAGCTGCCTGCTTGGCCTTTGCCATGCAAATAAATATGTTGCAGCCAAAGCAGCTGCGACATATTGATTTGCATTCGTCATAGCTTAATTCAAAAGCGCACCCAACTAATGTATAACGATGTACGCAGTGATTGTGTGGACAGTTCAGTGAATAAAAAGCCAAGTATGTTGCTCTTCAAATTCGAGACGCTGTTGCTGCGAGTAAAACTTTTTTAAGCCATTAAGCCATTGGTTCAAAAGCTTTATTTATATTTTTCAAATTTATGGCTGAAATACTATGGTATTTTGCGTAGTTATTACACAAAACTTTTTATTTGGATGAAAAACATGAAAAGCCATATAATCTAATTTTTTTGCTCTGTAAAATCTCAAATATGAAGAGCAACATAATACTCAGTTTTTGAGACAATGCTTCGATTTCACCGACATTTCGATTCTCGCTGATTTGATGAAGATGTCTAGTGAGATATCGTATATCATAGTGATTACACTAAAATCTCACCAGTACTGTACGCCTAGTAGTGATTGTTGCCTCGCAATCGCGAAAGCGGACGTTGTTTGAGACGCGCATTCTTAAAAATATCTCATTAAGATGTTAATTATTTTCACGCGTGATATTTCCCGCAGATAACAACAATTGAGCTGTCATATCATCATCAAAATAAAATCAATCAAATAAATTACACGAAAAACTGTTGAGACTCGAGTGATTCGGGTAGTTGTCACGTGCGGTAAACGTGCGCGTCAGCCAGCGACATTTCACAGGTGGTCCGGGTTCCTTGATATTTGGGCTGGTCAGTTTGCCATAACAATTCAAACAACAAGTTTTTTCTCGATCCAAAATTCAATTTTCTCAAGTACACAAAAGCAAATTAATATATGTACTAATACTAAAGTATTTAACGAATACGTAACGGAGAGAGATCGGTACGTTAGACTGATTTAGATTGAACGTAGTTCATTTTGGTGTTTTTAAGGGCTAAATGAGCGAACAAGCGACCGAAAATTATGTTTCACTATACTGCCAACATAACCTGAGGGCCACTGATTCCCAGAGAGCATCAGAAATACTAAATGTGAGAAAAGTGTCACATTGCGTACAGCACCACATTGGGTCCAGTCAATTTATAAAGACCCGTCCCGAACGTTGTTTCAAGCGAATTTTCTGATTACGAGGAGAAACTACTTGGTTGGCGTAGCTCGTGGAAATTTGTTCAAGACTAATGATGAAAATATTAGAGAGTCGGTATTAGTTGTACGATTGCATTGTGCTACATTAAATCAACATGTTTCACAATAATTTCCTCATTCGCTCAGTAGAAACGAGCGCAGGAAAATTCACTACCATATAGGAGTCAGTCTCGTTAATATTTATTAATCCACTGAATATCGTTGTAACATAATGTTTCCAAATGATTTCTCCGATATGAGTTACCTCCGAGTATTTTCCGTATTGAAATTCACGTCGGTTACTCGAATTGAATTAGAATCGAGAAAGTAGACTGAATCGATTTGTAGATATAGCTGCGCGGGGTTCGGTCAAACGGTCTCGTTTGTTTCGAGACCGTTCAGTGTTATATGCATATTAATACCGAGCATTGCTGCAGTGCAGTTGGGCATTAATTGAAATATTTCGTCTAAATTCACACATTTCTCATGTATGCGTGTTCACGATGTCGAAATAGAAAGCGAATATTTTTCATTTTGTACTTGATGAATTAAATTTTGCAGATTTTGGGACGGGGGGAGAATAGATTTTTAAGTGCCGCATAAACTGACCTTTGAGGTTATCTTGAAAATGGACATGGGCTTGAGGAACCTCCTGTACCTAATGGTGGCCGCGCCCTGCACGACTCCCGAGCCCTGGGAGCACACCTCCTGGTACAAGTTGGTACGCTCGTAAAAGTCCGCCCGGGCAAAGTCGAGCTCGCGCAGGTAGCGCGCGTTGTTCATGTGGTACAGCAACCAGTCTATGTCCGTCGTCGTGCACACACCTGAAATTCAAATAAAGGGTTAACAATGAAAGTCTTCACGCCGAAAACAAAGATACCCTTCAAGTTTGGTCGATTAAATTTCTAGAATCAATGGACCCTAAGCGATGAAATCAATTGAGCCATTCTGTGTTCAAGATTCGTCAATGGAATCGTGAGTTTTTTGGTTGAGGTTTCTAAAGACTAGTTCGTCCATTATATTATTTTATACCACGATAAAAATCAATCATGCGGTCGAACGACGTCCATTCATTTTTCCACAAGCTATTCGATAATAATAGGCTGAAAATAGTGCCGAGAGAGCATACTTAGGTCTTTTATTTATCGCTTACCCGAGGAATACATAATATTTTGAGCTATTGATCCAAGCTTTGGTATGATTATGAGATTACGTCCGCCGATGGAGATTCTAATAAAGCTATTTTAATTCAATTCCAGAGGCTAGTGCGCTTGTATACTCGTTGCATAGGACAAATCGATTAATCATGGTAAATAAAATATGAAAGTATGTGTTGAATTTTTGGCTAATTAATTGTGCAAAGTTTGTATTCAAGCTTGCGATTAAACGCACGAGATAAAGAATCACGCGATTATATGTAAAATCGTGCACGCGAACTCAAACTTTAGTTTATACACTATACATCAAGGGGTGATGCATGAAAACGCGAGTATGAAGAAACAAAAAAAATGAAACGGAAAGTTACATACACTGGGGATAAAATACTCGGCTATCAAATCGGTCTTGTATGTGGACGATTTCACGAGGTGAAGACTATTGCTAAGTGGATCAAATGCAATACTGATCTGCCGAGGGGTTTCTCACCATCCGGTACTCCCTCCGATTTTCGACGGTACTCCCATGGTTCTTTAGTAATCCATCTTAATTAATTTGATGCGACCTTTGGTGTTTTTATCTCATCAGTATAAACTCATTGTTTTGTTCCTCTGGGAGTACTGCAGTGAGAAGCCCCTCGATCTGCTCGTTATACGCGTTGATCAGTATTTCGAGACTGAACAGAAGAGTGGCTGTTCACAAGTTTTGAGTCGCACCGATTGAAACTTTGTTAGACAGTTGTTGGGTGGACCAGTTAACAACTTATGTCTCGAGCTATATGTACCAACTAAGGGGATTCGATTTCCCGCTGAGATATTTGGTCGGTCATTATCGATTTAGTGCATGAATATGTATATGCAGAATTCAAAATGGCCGCAGCATTTGTTGTTCTCATTTTTTTTTCTATTGGTTTGATCATTTCAGGATCTGTTTCAGGACTTCCGTAGAATATAACCATAAGTATATATCCTCCCTATTGATTCACGCACCAGATGCTGTTATCTCTGTTTGTTCTCTATCACTGCGAATACTGAAGTGAGTTTCACGACTTATATATTGTTTACACAGGACTTTGGTGCAATTCAACAGTAGAATCACAAAATCTGCTAAGCAAATGTCACTTGAGTCATATCACGTTGATTAAACGGCGACAAGAATATGGATGACAATTGAGATCGTTAGGGTCCACCGACTGCTCTCACTCGCGGTGAGCGACTCCGCAGCATTTGTTGACAGGTGATGTGTTGGGCAAAACAATGACGGGTCGCGGAGCAGCCACTTGTGAGCTTGAAGATTTATTGATCCGATTGGTAGCAGACGATGGGATGAGCCTTTGGAAGATTTTGAAAAGGCCCTAAGCCAGGAGCAATGGGTAAATCGCTGTTGTAGAAAACACGAAACGTTCAGCTGTTGCAGCCGAGCTCTTCTCGTTGCAGTCACACACCGGCTCGACAGCTCGCCGAGGCCTCTGTGCAGTCAAGGTCGCACGAGCTGCGGGTTAGCTGCAGTTTGTATGGATTCCCGGATTCCCGTAATGCCGAAACGACCTGCACACACAATCCATCGACAACCCGACACTATTCTTCTGTATTATCGTACACGCGCCGATTAATTAATCAGCGTACCGGTAGAACTATACCAACATTGGTGTACATTGGTTCCGGTATAAGATACCTTTGACATGAAAATCCACCAGATCATTGCGCGATCACGTTAGATCATTTCAGACAAGCAGCTCTTGTTTACATGGATTCGAGGCTTTTTTTATCCATTCGATTGACGCACGAGACCGCGATTAATAACCATGGGTGTTTGCTCGGCAATTCTCATTCATAATATTACACTATACCTGATTGGTGTTTTTTTTTCTTCTCGTCCACTTCTTTTAATACACTTTGATGCATGGCTATCGATTGATAGTACTCTTCGCAACAATCGGCGTTATACTGATATAATTGTACGCAAACCAGGTCACCGTTACATATTTAATACGAGCAAAATTCATCCAATATTAAATCTCTACATAATTCACCGACTTTTCAACCAAGCTACCTTCGACCCGTACATCCCAGATTCTCTCATAAATCAAGTCATACGCCCGGATTACTCACTGATGTTTCAACCGTTAACATCGCTTATTGCCCCATAATAAGGCGATTCGCATACGACTTTTTAATTGCGCAATCTTGCCAGATCCGTAATTCAGGATGCTGTTACACTATTGCCGTGAAATCGCAATGTTTTTCCATGCGTCTTTAAAATTATTCTCCTCCCAAACAAAGCCGACCTTCATACTTATCATGCAATAAGCTCTTTTATATTAGCACTTACATTCACTCAGCAGTTCATATTTATAATTAGTAACTAACCAGGAACTGACACTTGGCATTTGGCTCTCTCGAATCTGGCTGACAATTTATTTTTTACATAAAATTAACAGTAAATCTTTCAAGCGAGTAAGTAGTACGTTACGCTAATTGTGATTTTACTGATGAATTGCACCAAAGTCCTGTGTAAACAATATAAGTCGTGGAACTCACTTCAGTATTCGCAGTGATAGAGAACAAACAAAGATAACAAGCATCTGGTGCGCGAATCAATAGTGAGGATATATTTATGTATATTTTCACGGAAGTCCTGAAATGGATGCAACGAATAATCACGATTAAATCAGCTCAAGGACGAAAAACTAGACAGAGAGTGTGACAGTCAGCTGAGTGTAACCGATTCAAAAATATCGCTTGGTTGTACGAACACAATTTCCAATTCCTGCGCATAATCTTCACTTTCCCTTCCGAAATCCACACGGAATCAACATCCTGCCCATCCCGACCTCGTTTCTTTGTCGAACAACAACGAAACAGCTGCGTCAGATACTCTCCACGAGTAACCCGTTTTCACCCGACAAAACGCCTCGTGGTAATTTTCCCGCGTACTCATATATACATTTTTTTCTTCAAGAGCCATTGGCGCGCCGCCGCTGGCGAGTCGATGCATTATTTCGCTGCATTGCGTCGAAGGTCGTCCCGCGAGAGCGAAAGAGAGACGAACGAGTTCCGCCCGCTTCCCTGACCTTCTATTACTCGAGTCTCTCTCTCTTTCTCTCTCGTGGCGATATATATGAATGTGCTTGCGGCGTTTTTCGTCGGTTACATTTGGAACGTAGGGTTGTTTTGTAGGAAAATCATTCGTAGTTGTCTATACGCATGATAGTCGCGTGTCAACTTGATGTGGAAATTCGATTTATAATAATTTGAACGCAGTTCAAGAATTTTTATAGGCGATGCTCCATATACATTTATCACAGGTGCTTGATACTTGGTAAAAAAAGTTATGCATCCTCAATACACCGATGTTTATTTATATAACGCGTTTCTATGTGGATATGAGATGCATCTTATTATCCATCTCGCAGCTTAACCTTAGATGATAATGAATGGCAATGTCGATTCGGAAACTATGTTGTCACCAAGAATGAGACGAACTCAGTGGAAGTGCAGTGTAAATATGTAGTTGTTGTAGGCTTGTGCAAACATTATAATCGTTCTCGTGTTAATTATGGATAGGAAGAATCATAACCGGAAACTGACAGTAAATAAATTTGAGGAAGCTTTTAATTAAGTAAATAATTATTTTTAACGTCCTCAAGTTTTTCAATCGATGAATAATGACTCTATAAACACGTTTGTAATGTTTGGGCATCGATTGTGAAAAATTTTCTTCTAGATCCAGATAGTTTTGGAAAACATTTCTGATACATTTCATTACCCGATGTGAACATTCTGAAACTCTTCTTATGCACTCTTTTAGAAACGTCTAGACGTTCTAGAGAAAACCTTTTTTGGAACGGTTTTAAATCATTACGTAGGCATTTTCACTGCACTTCACCAGAAGTGAAGTACAGTGTAAATGTGTTTTTCAAAAGCTTATTCTGCATTTCTCACATATAATAGAATAATCGATAATTGGATCATGGTGAGCTTCGAGCTGAATATTTAGTATGATCGATGAGTGAAATCAGTTGGCCACTGTATTATATAGCGAACCAATTCACTGTGAAAAAATTTAGAGAATATCTTGACGTGGGGAGTTATTGAGATATGATAGAAAATTAGGAAACTCGTATTTTCTTCACGCTTAGATCCGGTTACTTTCGATCTAAAGGAAGAGAGTTCATTGAAAACATATGATTCAGCCGGTTTAGAATAAATTATTTTTGAAAATAAAAAATGACAGGAATAAAATTATGGTTATAGTTAAATAAAAGACTATTATTCATCAAAGAATATTTCCAAATATTCACAATTTTTCTTTCACTGCCTATAATACCGTATTGAATAGTAATATCGAACTGTATTGAGAATTTGGAGAGTACGGAATGGAAAGCAAAAGAAGACTGCAGTAGCGGACGTGAAGGGCGATCAAGATGGACAATTATTGTCTTCGGCACAGGTCGCCCTTGAAAGTCGGCCAGTTCGAGCCGAAGAAAGAACAGGTGCACGCGAGTGGATCATGCTCGGACAGTAGATGCAGGTGCGGTGAGACGAGGACGGGAGAGGCTGAACTCGGACTCACCGTAGACGGACGTCTCGTCGAGGATGTGCACCCGCTTCCGGCAGAATCGCGCGAGGAAGACGGTGATGAACATGCGCAGGAAGTAGTGCACCTCGAACAGGGCGTGCAGCAGCACCACTGCCCCCAGCGCCCCCACCACCACCCAGCAGATCATCTCCGCTCAGCTCGACTTGCCTGCGACAAAAACAAATCGGCTTTTCAAAACTCACTGCTTGTACACAATCGCGCGCTCGAAACAAACAAAAATCATCTTGCATCGTCAAAAATCCGATCGTCGCACTTTGTAGCTCGCGCTGGTGGTTTGGGCGTCAAACCCATGCACGTAAGCTCTCGATAGCTCGACTGTTGAGCGGGAAAGCGCGGAAAATGTGTCTAACTACCATGTTGCCACTTCAAATACATTGAAACTAATAGTTCAATCTAATAGTGTGAGGGAGCCTGTTTAGCAGCTGAGGAGAAATCGTCTTGTCGTTAAACTGATTTTTCTTTCGAGCCAACATTCTTACACTAAGAAAAAGGTGGCTGAATGGGTAAAAGAAAATACACAGTTGGACCATATTTTATCATCAAAATTCCTATATTTTTGTAAAGCTAACTATATTCTTCTGGTAGAATTGAGTAGTTGATATAATAACAGTATTACTATATAATTCAATATTTCACTCTATTTTATGTAACTGCAGCCAATGTACCCCATAGCCTTAGCTTTTCGTAATAGCTTTTCGTAAATTTGACTATGATACAATTAGAATTTTGCTATTTCGCTAACGGTATCTCAAAGGACAACTCAAGACTTTCAAAAAACCACCGCTGTAACTACCATTTACCCATTTAACCCATTCAAAATCACACAATTAACCGAACTCACTCAAATCTACCAGTGGCCCACCTTATAATTCAACCGTGTTAGGTGTCACAGCATGGCTCACTTCCATTATTACAGATATTTTCACCATCTGACGAAAATTGTGCAAAATTTACGCACACTGATATTTTTGCATCCATATCGAGTAATTATTCATAGCAAGTGTGAATATTTCCTAGGTACTTCCGAGGATTTCCATATATATGATGAGTCGTATGCGCGAGGCACATTAGCGACTTGCTTTTATTGCAAACGTGCAAAAAAGATAATTTTAAGTTAGATAGAAAATAGTTTGAAAAAAGTGACGTGATATAGGACGAAAGATGCGCGAGATGTTTTCTCTTAAGATAGAGTAGTCGCACACGAAGCAAAATAGGAATGATAACAATTATTCATCGTAATTTAGTTGCGGTAAAGTACGAGGCACAAGAAAAGAAGCTGGGAAAAAGATGGGGAGTAAAAGTTGAGCGAGTGTTGCGTAAGAGAGTGGTTGGTGAGTGATGTTAAACGAGCGAGGAAGCGACCAAAAATGTTATTTAAATACTACCAGCAAAACGTACTGCAAAAGATACTCCAACATATCACCGTTTACGAGTGAAGGGACGTTTATCGTATCTTATTACGGTGAATGCACAACTTGTCAAAGTTTGGCGGAAGGATGGTTTTTAATCGTGAAATGCTCAGCCACTTCTTGAAAAATCGCCACTCAATTATTCACTGGATGAATAATTGTTTCGATCAGTTATTAAAGCAAAATCTTGAGATGTTTGCTGTGGAAAGTAATCCCTCCAGTAATCCCCGATTTGAATCATAAAAGAGTTTCCGCGGTATCCTATCAAGGATACGTTTTTCTGGGTGTCTAAAGAAAATTTCTCGAGTAAAACCGTCGTAAATACCTCGAGTGTGGAATGATTCAAAATTATCTATATATAATCGTGTGATATTGACTTTCTCAACTGTGAGCACAAACAAATTTTCATCCAGCGTATTCGTGGGAGATCGGCCGACTATATGAATGTGCAGCGTCAGGTGAGTCATTTAGCCGGACGTCGTCGGACTCGAAATTTATGGCACTGGATCGATTAAGTAAGCCGTGTGTGTACCTCGTCAATTTTTTATCTCGCGTACTCGAATATTTCAGTGCTGTGATATATATCACTCGGACCTGTTATATAATTTTTTTTCCACGAGCATCGACTCATTCAAAGCGTATTATCACTTGAATTTACATATATCGGGAATCGGTTAAGAGAAAGTTCCGACCAGTTTTTTCTCGTACGTGCGAAAATCAATGAGACGATGCACTTTTGGCGCATTCCACAAATTGAACGGTTTCATGCTATCGTATCTGCTACAGGCCAGTCTGGTTTTAGATAACGAACCGCCAATCATATCGACAGATGTAATGATACCGTAATGAGGTTGTAACTCTCGTTGTAACTGCTACCCTAGAATTATCTTTCTTCCATTGTCTTTATTAGATTAAATTATACGCACAAGCTATTCACAACAACTATTTTAGATCAATACTGTTTTAGGAAGGCTATAAGCAATTTTTATGGTTTGTTTTTCAAGGAGCCTCAAACGTTGAAACTTTGTAAATTTTCAGAAAAAAATTAAAAATCGTGGGTACGGAGACTGCTACTGTGTAAGCTATTTTTCTTCTTTGAAAAAATTAACACGTGTTCAAGTTAACTAGTGCCACGACGTCATTTCTTATCTCAAATGTAAGTGATAAAAAATATTTTTTTTACATCTCAATACATACAGAATAAAGTCACAGGACTTTATTTTGATTCATTACTTAGTGGCTAGAACATTTTCAAAAAGCTTCCATTTCCAGTGCACCTCAGTAGCTTTCAGTAGCCCTGAACAAAAAATTCGTTGTTATGAAATTTAAATGCATTTGGGGACACTAAATTCTTTGTCAATAACAGTTTGGATCCGGGTGTGTCAGGAAAAATGTTAATTTACATCAAATCTCGATTCTATACTTTTAATTTTTCTGTTAATTCTTCCCTCCATCCCACAATAGAATATCAAAGCTCCTCAATCCAAGTACATAGAGTGACGTGAAAAGTCAAACAGTAGAAGAGAACTACGAGGAGAGAAAAAACAATTTTTCCAGAATATGCTCGCATACAAAGTTCACTGCTAGTAGAAAATAATAATTGTTCAGGTCGGAAACGAAATGCCCCCCTTTAGAGAAGCGTGAGCAATTTTAATAACGTATACTTTTCAGAATAACTACATGTATTTTTCTAAGGGAGTTACTGCGTTGTAAATCCCCCCGACATAGTTATTATCTTCGCTCCTATGTCATTTGTTTACTTTTTCTCCCAGACCCAACGAATAATTTGATACGATTCCCATTAAAAATATCCTCTCATGTTCTTAAAAACCAGACGGGCACAGACAGATGCGAGAAGTAAATAGAAGCGCATGAACCAGCTCACTGAGAAAAATGCGTTTGTTACATTTTAATGAATCAACATAGAGAAGAAAAATATGGTAGTCGTTAGGATGATGATATAAAAGTACTCTACTTGCAGTAATCATCGCCAAGAGAACAACACTACGTGAATTATTGTAATCTTTGCTATTTCATCGGCTTTCTACTATAATAAGGAATTTTCATTTTTTTGTAACTGCCATTTTTTATATATGTGCGTTTGTTAGACATTCTGAACATCATTAAAACGTATTTTTGCATCTCTTTTCCAATTCATTTTTTCAAAAGTTATGCGAACATTCAAATATGCAGTAAAGGGACATGCAAATTTCCCATTCAAGTTGATTATGTAATCATTTTAGATGATAACTTACTTAAAATACATGGAATATTCAATATATTTCGTTGCCCTTGAAGTATTTGCAAAACAACGAAATGGTATAATTTGGCTGTAACCCATTTTGCAAAATCCTTCGCTTGTTGATAACTAACAGAGACAAGTCCACGAAGGATTTCACTTTAGTTCGTGTTCTATTGCTATTACTAATATTCCTTTAACCTTGGTGAGTTGTCCTATTATACAGTGAAAAATCAGTGTACATGAAGGTGGATTAATTATTGAGTGGAAATGAAGTAAATTTTTCATGTACAAAAAGTGAATTTTATTTTTGTATCAATCGAGCCAGATCTAATCATTATCACATGTCAGAATCTTTGTATAAAATTTGTGTGGTTAATTCCCCTCTATGCTCATGCGGGCTCCAAAACCAAAATTTGAACCATGTATTGTGGCAATGTGATCTTTGTAACAGTCATAGACTTGTGCTTCAAAAAAATCTTAAAAATCTTGGCATGTATTTGCCACTATGTATAGAAATGTTAATTGCGAAACCTCATGTAAAAGCCTGCGAATATGTTCTCAAATTTATGAAACAATGTAATTTGAAGATTTAATTTGTATGTACGCTATAATCCTCTGTATCTGCTTTTCTCGTACATAGCAGAAATAAGCCCCTTAGGTTTGAAATGCTTAATAAAAAAAAAAAAAAAAAAGTGAATTTTTGCACTTTCATGAGTTTTGATACGAAAAATTCACTGCGAATTTTACGTAAAAATTGTTGGTATCAAAACTCATGGAAGTAAGGGATGAAAATTCACCAGTTTCCATCTAATATTTCACCAATGATTCTTTACTTTTCTAGAGTGGTTTTTCACTGTAAGCTTTCAAGAGAGATTCAATATTCTTACTCGAAAAAGTCCTAACGAAAATCATACGAAATCGTACTATAACCGTTTGCCATACATACAAATGTAGAATATCCTAGAAACGTGTGTTGATTATTTCCTGCTCCGATGACTATAATTTCGATGGTGTAATATCAAGTAAAACGACACATTGAACTAGAAGAAAACTACGCGGTGAAAAAGTAGCGAGCGTTTTTCCATCCCAGCGTGGGCTTGTGGGTAGCGTGCGAGAAAAATCAAGCTGTGCAATCCACTCGAGCTGTACGCGTCTCGGAGACTCGGCAAGACTCGGCGTCTTTGTGGCCGCGGAGATAAGAAGCCACTGGCGGCTCATCAGGGCTCGGTTGAAAGGGCCTCACCACCTGCCCAGCCCGCCCGCCCCGCCGTCTTTCGTTATGTGGCTGCTTTCGAGACGCAAGATGAGCCGGGCTATACCCGACTTCGCCCGCATCGCCGCGGGCGGCACATTGCGTACTACGCTTAAAAACATCGCCCACTCTCAACTTATTTTCAACTGTTATTCAGCTTTTACTGACGAATAGCAAGTAATTACGCACAGTATCACGCAAAAAAAAATATCGCTGGATGAAAAAAAAATCTAGTCAGCGACACTAAACATATTGTAATAAGAACTGATTATTTTCATACTCAAAGTTATTTTTTCATTTGATTCTGTTATAATAAATATGTAAAGCCAAATTAAACTTAATTTATCGTTGACGTATGGTAGAATTGACAATAAATTGTCTCTCTGTGTAGTAGTCGTCAGACTGGCTAGCCAGCGTTACGTATCATCGCTTCATGGGGTCGGTGGTGTAACCGAGAGGTTTTAGGGGTAGAGGGGGGGCAGAAGACGTCGAAACAATCTGGCATCGCGGGGGTCGATCGATACTTTGAGCTCGACGAGTTTCCCACGTTCGCCCGATGAATATTCACGCGCGGTCAGCTGTTTTTATTTGCTCGCAACTCCGATCTGTAGATGACGAATTTATCGTTAATTTCGCGAACGATCTTTGTTGAAAATTCGTCCGTTTTGCCGTGGAATAAATCTTTGTTGATTGGACTGTATTCGTCTCTGAGAAATGAATGTTCGTTATACCTAAGCTAATGAATGCTTCCTCGAATTTATTTGACCATGATATTTCAAACGATTCGTCGATTTTAGACTAATGTTTACTCAGAACGCGTATCTCATCATTCTCGTTGAATTTACAAAGATAAGAAATCTCCGTTCAAACGGGATAATAATCGTTATAGTTTTTTAATCGATTTTTAATAAACTATGATATATTGGGCAAACGTACCAGGAAAAATCTATTAGTTTCGTGTGACGAAATTTCCGAGACTTTCTAACACGATATTCGGGGCTAGTCAAATAGGTCAAGCGACGCTCCGGAGCCGATCTGTCAATTATTGTTGGTTTGTTGCATTCCCATCAACGCACACAAGGAAAGCCAGACGTGCTCGCATGGAATAAATTACGATTGAGGAATTCGTCGGGGAAATCGAGAGGTTAGGCTTGAACAGCCGAAAGTGGATGCGGCCCATCGGGGAAGACGAAAATCATCTCACGAAGTTTCCACACAATTGGTCGTAGCCGTAGAAATGGAACGTGGTCGTAAAAAAATAGAGTCGGGTATTATATCGGCTGCAAACAGGCACGAAAGGGCGTGCCTTACATCGAAGAGTTTTACGTCACTCGTTGCTGCGCGCGCGTCAAACGCAATTGAAGCGCTCCTGTTGCGCAAGAGGAGTGGCTCGCTCGTAAAAGACGAGTGACGCTGGCTAAGCACTGTGGCGTGGCTACTTAATCCGTTTCGGGCATTGCGGGCCGATCTTCTCACTCGAGGCGTACTAACAATCGTTCGAGCGTCGAATCGACCGATATGCAACGGCTTGGAACGGCCCGGCAGTATACGGAAGCGTCTCATGCCACTGCGCGCTCCTTCCGAACTGTCACGCCGATAATTCGATGGGAACGCACAACAAGGTCACGCGTCTTCGGCCCGTTTCACCTGTGTATTACACAAACTACATCCTTGTGTTTGCTTTCTTCCTTTGAAACAGTTACCTTTTAAACTGGGTCCCTTTAAAGACCTTTTCTTACGAAACATCTGCATAACTGATGAGCAGTAAACTATCTATTGTCTTCGAAATATTCAATATTCTAATATTTTTGAGTGACTATTCGACAATTTTTACTACTACTAATACTTGGAATATAAAATACTTAAAGTTCTACGTGAAATATTACATGAAAATTATCAATGAATATGGGTGACATATTGAATATTTTGGACAGTATATATTTTGATCTACTGTGATAAATAATGAAATGTCATTGGAAAACCAACTAAAATCTCGTTGTGTATCGAATTATACACTATCGAAAAATATCGCACTAAAACTAATTTTCACTGTTTATCAGAAGTTCAATTATTACTGATGAGTAGTAAATATTACAGTTAAATAGTAGTTTTCAAAAATTCGGAATTTTGAGAGTGTATCCGTAGAAATACACCGACAAGCGAGTCGAGTACTGTACTTGAAAAGTTGTGTTAATGGTATTGAACGCGCGAGGGAACAGGCGATGGATCGGTCGTTAAACTGATGAATTGGCAAATCCGCTTTGTTTCATTTGGGAAGAGTTGATTTTCTGGTAGAATGTGGAGAATTGTGCCAGCCGCGAGAGACCGAGAAAACGTTGAGAAAAGAATTCCGGAAAATGTGTAGATCTTTCTCAAGACTCGAACGGGCTACCTGTCGTTCTTTTCTTTTCTTTTTCTTTCTCTCCGTGTCAATAGCACTTAGTTTATAATTCCATCACGAGTTGGTCAAACAGTGGCGACGCATTCCTCGGTCGGGGAGGGGAGGCAACTTTTTCTGTTGGTTTTCTCGGATTATCAAAAAGAAAAGAGAATCGAGATTAGCCAACGACATATCGCACGTTGATTTCCAGCCGCGGCATAACTCGACGAATGTTCGTACACGAGTAAGAAGAATTGCCCCATATATTAAAACCCGTTTTCCCCGAGGAAAGAGACGACAGTGGTTTCGTTCAAAATTGTGCTGCCCGAGCAATTGAGTCTCGGAATACTCGCAATGCTCGTTTTTCACCATATGTACGATATCCCGATTATTGTTCCGCGGTGATGATAATTGAAAAAGCGATCGGAATTTCTCGCCGAAGTCGAGATCTCGACGGATGTTGGCCGAGGGAGGGGGGTGTGTCGGGGGTACGTTTCGAAATAGATCGTACAGTCGAACGGTTGAACGCCGGAAAGCCACTCGCCGCGATCGGCCTCCAAAACGAGTGGGGAAACACGAGAGCGAAATGGAAACTAGACTCTCGGCGATCGGGGCGCGAGTCCGATTGGCGCAAACGCGAACGCAAATGCGTGGGTGCGCGCGGTGATACATACATATTTGCGGGCGTATAGAAAGAGCCGATGCCGCGAAGGTCGTTTGCAAACTGGACACGCGGGACTGAGCGCCGGAGCGAGCGCGACTCGCGAGCTTGCTGCGACTTTTCCCAAAAATCCGGGACAAACAAAAAGTTTGGCGCCCGAGCGAGTATATATATGTGCATTGGATTTATCGGATTTTTCCGGGGCGCGCGAATCCGAGTCGAAGCAGTTTTAGTTGCGGCCAAGGGAATCCAAGTAGACGCGTTTTACAATCCGTAGTTCACTCGATAAATAATGTGGGAAATTCTAACCGTCCAAGTGCCTCTGGCGAATCGACGTGTATTGTACCCCCTGATACACGTTGCAACGGATCCATGGCGAAACATCGAAAGTTGAGCAAAGCGGGGTTGTTGGAAACGCGAGGAGCACACAATGCAACTTCCGGAGATTTCACGGACGGGTTACGCCTGGCCAACGAGGGATGTATAAATACGAGGTAGTTTTGCGCAAGCAAACTGTTTATCGCGGAACAAATGGCGCGCGCACGAGAACACCGCGAGCCTAATTAATATCAGCCGTTCCACGAGGATGCGCGCGGATGCCGCCCAAGCCGGCGGCCGTTTCGAAAGGGAAACTCGCGTGTGATAAAACGGCAGCGATTGCATCTACAAGTATTTGGCGAATATCTACGCGCACGCACGCGTTTGCGAACAAAGGCATTTGAAAATGCATCTTTCGATCTCTTTATTCAATAACTTCATAGACGCCCGTAACGTAAGAGCTATTATTAGGATAGCTGATACGATTTTATCATTATCACGAGTGTAATTAGACGATGAGTGCCGTGTTGCGAAGAATACATTGTAGAGCTGTGCGACTTGATATATAGTTAAATAAATTACAGAGTTGGAAGATAGGCGGCAAAATCGGCCGCGCGGACAAGTCGTCTGGTACGATACATTCGACTCGTGAAGAATCATTAACTCTATACACAGTGAGATACACGTGAGTGGGAAAATATGTCTTCAATTATTGCATTTGAATACTTGATGTTCGTCGAAATACTTGAATCCACAGTAAACATATCTTGTATTGTAGTATCAAATGAAATGAATGCGGAATTTGCCGAGCTCTGAGATCAGTGATGGGTGCAGTCGAATCGAGCATACAAGTATTTAGCAAATACAAATTTTTCAAATATACGCGTATTCCGCAATGGGAATTAAACAACGAAATTGGCCGCATGTGTGTAAAGTAAAACAAGTATATATCGCGAGTATATAGGAATTGGGGCGAGGCGCAAGCGGCAAGGGGCGCCTCTACGCGTCATATATATACAGGCGCGAGTGTGTGTTTGTGGCGAAAGCGAATCGATACAAAGACTACGTGGGAAGCTTGCCAAAGACAAAGACGCAACTGGCGGCTGTGACGGCGTGCGTTCGCGACCTGCGTGCGCAAGTGCAACCCACGTGTGTGTGAGTGTGTGAATCGTCGGAAAAACACTTCCTAATGCGCGCAAGCACACGCACGAGTACTTTACGCGCTGGCGCGCTTGAATCATACGCGAGCTGAATTGTATTGAATGTATTGCGCCAGCAGGACAGGACGAGAGGGATTTTCAAACTGATGGTCTGCGAGTCGAAGGACCGGGTAAATAATTATCCGGAGTAACAATAAGATAAGCGAGATCCACCCGATCGTCGGTGAAGCTTTGTTTTTCGCCCGAATCCGCAACTTTGAACGGTGAAATTTACAACTTGTTCGATTCTTTCTAGTGAAAAAAAAACAAAATATATAGTAATGTCACACGGATCAATAACATCTCGGGATATGATGTTACAGCCAGATAAATGTAATCCGGACGATGGTTTACGTCTCGATGAATCATTCGACTTTTATTACACAAATATACTAAAGGAAAACGTGCCGCTTTATTCGGAGACACGAGTTCGGCTTAAATCTATGGAAATAAAAATTTTAGAGGGAAGACGGGCTTATACCATGAAGGAAACATAGTTATAAAAAAATTAACAAAATTACCCGCAACTAACACGAGTAATCTATTGATTCTGCCAAAACAAAATTGATTTTCAATAGATGATAAGGTAATACACAGAGCATTAGCATTTTCAGCTGGGCAATCGCCAACTGACCTACTTTAAGGACCTCTTTCTATTCAATTGTTTTTCCATTCAACTCACAAGGCTACGAAAAAATGTTACCTATAAAAAGTGATGAGCTGTAAAGTGAATTAACAGTTAACAATTGTAATTCGATTGATTTAGCAAGCTAATCTAGTGAAACGTGAGTGAGGTATAGGTGTAGATACATAGCAAGGTTAGCAGTTGTAGAAGAAATATAGGTTACAAGCAAATGATCCTGTTTGGTCAGGATAGTCAATTTGAGTTTGTGTTTTTTCAACAATAATTTTGTAATGATGAAATATTTTTGTAAGAAACTGAATAAAACATAAATGTAGGTAGTTTGAAAATTCACTCATTGGGATGAATTTTGTCCGCAATGAAATTTTGGAAAAATAATTTGAATATAATTTTGGTTCGCGTGGATGTGAATCGCCAATAGAGTGCATGTGCGTTACTATGGTGCTCTCCGGCCTGCATCAGTCGTAATTGGTCGTTATGTCCGCAGTATTAAAACAAAATTTACGCTCGCTTTCTCGCTGATTTAGCCCTTAAAGCTACTCTTTTACAACAGTTCGAATTTTTATTACCTGCTTTTTTTTCTTATTTCACTCTGACATAAGTCAATTACAATAATCAAGTGTAATAATTCTCAAATTTTATACATATGACTTCTCTATCTCCTGTAAAACCATCTCATTCAAAATACTCTTTTTCGCATGAAATGCTTATCGTAGCCCTTTATGTGATTATGTTGTAATGATAGAGTATGATAGTTATCTTAAGCTAGTACATCTTCAATATACAGTTCGTTCAACTTTGAAACTCCAATTTCATCATAGTCAAGATTGGGGAAAAGTTACCTTATGTGAACACATGCAGTTGTCGATAGAATAGCATTATTCCAATAAATATATTTAAGTGTATAATACGCATAAAGTAGTCCGTTAATGAAAGCGAGAGTAGAGCGTTGTAACAAACGAGCCTCCCCTTGTTTACCATTGTAATTGAGTTGAGTTATCGGCGCGACCCAGTCTCGCGAGGCGGCTCCATTGATTCGCCCCTCAACCGCCGCGCCGCGGCGCGCATACTATATGCCGAGTCATTAATATATAATCGAACGGGGCGTACGCCGCGAATAATCGTATTTCACGCCCGATGCGAATGGAAAATTGAATTTGCGGTGGGGGAAAAATAAGCTTTGGTCTGTAAACTCTGAATCAACCCTGCTGCGTGTATACGTCGCATTGTATATCAAAGTGAACAATCACCGTATGCTGCCGGAGCGGCCAACTACAGTGACATATTCACTGTAATATACTAATGAATTGATAATACCACTTGGGTTCGACGATATAATTGATAACTACGAACAACAATTTGGTACTGACGTCGTCCCAGAAGTAGTAGCACTCGAAGAATTGCCACGCGGAGTACTGCGGCTTAGTTGTAGAGATTTGAGCGAGTGTCCACCGGTCACATCGATGTTGAAATAGATGAAAAAGCGATGGGAGTCCAACCAATCCCCGAGTTATTATCCGATAAAACTGCAGCCTCATGCAACTCAATTGGTAATCAATTCACGGTTGTATATAGCCAGGGAAACGTCACTGTACATCACCTTTGATACATATATACACATGTATAAGCGATGTTTTCACGCAGCAAGGATGTGAGAGTGCAAGCACATATCGGGAGAGTTTGAAATGGCTCCGCGCACAGAAAGCGAGCGAGTTGGGACTTTGCTGATTAAAATTTACCGTGGTATACACGATGCTCTGGCTGTCTGAGAGCGGGGCTATTGAGACGGAAAGGAAAAAAAAAGTGAAGCGGTCGTGAGAGTGGAAATCCACGCGAGCTATCGACTCCTCTGCTCGGGTAGAGGAGTCTATCCGTCAAGAGAGCAATCCATCAAGAGCCCAAGCCTTGTTTTGTTCCCGACAACAAAAACCAGTCCATCTTCGCTCTCCTACAGCGTGTAGTTCGCCAGTTTGCCAACTCTCCACATTTAAAACAGGTGCGGACATCTTTCTGCAATACACTTATCGTTCCCTCGCAAAACTCGATCCATGAGCAGTCACTCGATCAAACAATTTTCAGTATCAATAGTGAATAATTCGATGCAGAAAATATTGTATTTTTGGTTGATTTATCACTGACTTCATTAATGAATAGTTATCTATAATTTATCTCAAATTCGCAGAGTATGCTTCAGTTTCCGTGGGGGAAAACTTCTTGTGTATCGAGCTCATTTCCAGATGAAATTTTCTCTCCACGCGCGCGAGTATGTCGTCCCGAAGAATTACCCGTAATTTATCAATTGTTTCGAATCGCTGGCAAACATCACTCTTATAACAATTGATTGAGCCAAAATTTTTCGTTGTTTTTACTCGGCACAACTTCAAGGCCGCTTTAGATTTTAATTGATAGTCATTAGCGACGTGATAAAGGAGAGAGAGGCACCCGAGGCTCTGGCGAATTTACTCCTTATACAGCGTATTCTTAATGATGTGTGGAGCAATAAAAGACATTGCTCGTGAAAAATGTAACTCTCGGAGGATATTTATGATTTTCACCTTACATGGTCAACGTCACTTCCAAGTTCAGTATAATGATATTGTCCGTATAGCTCTGCGCGGCTTTCTCCCAACTCGTCGCATACCACGTCTTATGAAGCGACGCAAATCATCTCTCGAAATGAATCGGGTTTCCATTTGAAATCGAACATCTTTTCAAAATTAAGAAGCCCTATAGTCGATCCGTCACATTCCAATCTATTTGAAGGGTACTAATACACTAGACACACATACTACCAAGTTTCACGAAATGAAACATATAATTTAAGTTCAAATTCAAATGCTCATTTAAATTGGGAAGTGAAATGGGTATGGTATAGAGGGGTATGGTACTTGGGCCAGTATGGCGTCATAAACGCATTGGCTCCCATGGCAGAGCTGCACAGTGATAACGAGTTTTATCAAAACTATCACGTCGGACAAGTTCTTCTCGAGATCAGAATGAAAATGTAGCCAGTGAGAGATGGTAGCAATATCATGACAGAGTAGAGACGCATATATCTATACGCTTGGCCAAGCAAGGCAGATAAGCTGTTAGTGCGCGATTTGCATTCACCTGGCTGCGATTACTCAAGTATTCCGGTGAATTATAATCTTGAAAAATGTCCATAAATAGTCGTTTTCGCTGTGTAAACGGCACTATACATATATCTCACCGAAGTCCGCGAGTATTTGAAAGGTTCTCTAACGTTATCGATATACCGATACCACGATAAACATTTGCACCCGCGGCAGTTTCCTTTGTAAACTGACGAATCGAATATTTTTATCTCTCAAGTCACTGCATTGTTTTACGCATTCCAAGCTTCGAACTTTAATTTTTTCAGGAAATATATGCATACTGACCTTGGGCAGTACTCGGCAAACTCCATAGTTTAATTGATTAAACTGGTTATTATCTACCAGCTCTGCCATAATAGCCAATGTATTGCACCAGGACACCATATTGGCCCGAGTCCAACCCATTTTATTTGACAATAGCTCAGCCAGAAACAGGTCTATTCCCTATATACCATTTATCATTCTAACACTATACTACCAATTTATCCAATGCAATTAGTAATTTCATTATTGTATGTGTGTGCAATAGGTTCGCATGCTGTTTTCTCATTGTATGCATAAAAAGTTGTTCAAAAATAATAAGGTTGTAATTTTTTCATTCCTCTGTCTCATCAAAATTCGAGCGAACGCGAAGGGGTGAGTGCGTATAACTTGTCATTCGTATTTGAAATATATCTGTATATATTGAAATGCAACGAATCTTTCAACGTGCATATATCTTTTGTTAAGATGTATTTGAATAAAACGACATAATTATTCTTTGGATGTGTAAAATAGCTGCACATGTTCAAGTAGTAGTTATGAAAATGAGCAAACTTCCTATCATTGTGAATTGAAAATCCCAATCAATACCTATTCTATATGCACCCTGTTGAAAAATCGCATTGCGTCAACTACAATCATGGAACGAGGAGCTTTTTGATTGTTATGAAGAATCGATAGATAAGCATCTTTGAAAATACTCTTGTAGGTGGGTTGGACAAATTACTTGAACCGCCACAACACTGTGTATAGTTTAGAAAAATATTTTAAACGATCGCACGAAAAACATAGTGAGTGTAAAAGAGTGTAGTAGGGTAAAACGAATAATGCGCCGCCAAGCCTTTGGCTGTGCGATTATCGAACTGCATATAGCCAGCTGATTTCTCGCTGGGTGATAATTGCATGGTCTTCGTGCGCAAATTAGAATGTATCGAAGTGTATTGACCGGTGTTTATACCAACAAGTCAACTCACATTACCATCAAACGTGCTTTACAATCTGTACCTATACATATTATATACAAAGCGCGAATAAACTGCAGCCGAATGCAACATTATTTTCATTCAATATCCACATCTTCAGCAACTCGACTATTCAGTCAATATTTTTGTTCAATTCTAAACCATAAATTAAATTCAAATGATATGCGCACATAATCTAGTCTATCGATTACATATTTTTCTCCTTCATCGATTCTAGCATACATCAACCTTTTTAAATTGCTTTCTCAAATCATTTGCATAGTCCATATTTTTCTTTCGTTTGAAATATAATGTGTAAATATAAAAAAAAACTTGTCGAATAAATCGAGATTTCCATTAGTGAGGGAGGGTAATCATAATAATTCTGTCGATACGCTATAGACTCGCGCGCGGACACGCACTCATACGTCAAAGTTTGATGGGGCGAGTTGACTTCTCGACAGTGGCGTGCGACGCCTATACCGGTCTATTTGATCACGTGACTGGCAGACCACGTGACCTCACACTTGAGATACAATAGATCCATGACAAAACATTGGAAAACTTCGATAAATAATTTTCTTTAAAAGCAAATATTTGAAACCAGTTAATTTAAGAAGTACGCCCCCGAAATCGGAAACGTCGAGGCACCAGGGTTAAGGCAACAATTATTTGAGTTTAGAAATCAGATTTTTTGTGAATCATGGTTCAAGTAAGCAGTTCACACGTTCTTCAATGTTACACTCAAGTCAGCTGATACAGAGATTATTTCTCTGAATATTGTCAATGCGAAAAGAAACGACGAGTGGTTGTGAGGTAAACATATTCATTATAATAATTATTTTCAAAGTGATTCAGTTTGATCAGCACGTTAGTTATTGTTGAATTATCAAATTACTTTGAAAATAATTATTAGAATAAATATTGTTCATTTTGTAAATAATTCTTGAAAAATAATTGTGTATCTTACAACTTCACTTTCAGTTATTTTTCAATTCTCATTATCCAGAGACGCAATTTTTCCATCAGCTGACACAAGTGCTGAGTAACGGGTAGACCGTTGAACTTGAACTCACAGAGAAATTTTCACTCGAAACCTAGCGCCTCAAGATTCTCGAGGTGTGGGGCGTACTTTTCGAATCCTCGTCTTTTTCCACATAAAAAAAATGGTTCGTATAAATTGTCGAATGCCGCGCTATAGGGAGCGTGCTGTACCCGGAGCGTGAGGTCACGTGGTGTCGGCGGAGTCACGTGACGGAATAAATAGCTCAATAAGCAAAGGGATTTCGACACGCGCCGTAATACACGTGCTCGAGATCCAGTTCGCTCTCTCGAGTTTCTGCGGCCGCTCGATACACGCGGCGCTCGCGTAGGTATGCGTTTAATATCGGCCGAAATCGAGATTGGAGAGTCGCTCGCGCGTCGGGGACTGGTTCGCGGGTATAAGCTCATACGTATAGAACGCGGCGCGCGAACGCCTTGTAGAAATCGAAAGAGTGTCGGCCGCGCACACGCATACCGGTTTGGCCCTGGCTCCGCGTCTCGCGCTCTCGGGTTTTCCGCGCCGTCGGTGAAAAGCCGCGCGCGCAGTTGTAGCCGAGAGCCCCCCCGCGAGTTCGCCCGAGATTCCAACACCCCCCCCAAAAGCCGAGCAGCTGCGCCGCGACGCGTTGCGCAACGAGACGTGTAGGCAGTGCAGCGCGCTGCACTACTTGATAAGTAAAGAAAGAGAAAAAAACGTAAAATCCCGCGCGCTCGGACGAAAATCAGCTTGTCCCTCTTTTACAGCTATTGCGGCCGTGGGATTGACTTGGCGCGATTTTCCAGCGCAATTCCAGTGCGCTGCAGTGCTCTAGCTGCACGCGCTGCGTGTTTTGATTTCTTTCTCCCTCTGCGTATATAAACGGGTGGACGAATCGTATATTGTAAGAAGTCGCGGTTCTCTTCGGCGACGCAGCGACGATTTTGACAGTGAGGCTTGGAAAGAATTCATAAAAATACGGCAAGTCTCACTAGTTATTCTATGTATAGTTTTTACCAAACCTCATACTATCATAACCCGCCGTGTCTGTCGCTGCGTTACCAAGCAAAAAAAAATGGCAATTTTTACAATGTGCATTCGCGACATGCCAGCCGTATTGAACGTTTACGCATATCGTACAACCGCTGGTCGTACGATTTTAGACGAGTCGTCCCCGAACGCATTGAGCCATACGACCGAGAACCGAACGCAAGGGAGTCTAACCTCGATCCTCCGGAGAAAAACCAGCTCGACCCAAGCTACAAGTCCACCAAGATATCTCCTTTAGAATCGAGACTTTTTTCTTAAGTCCCACTCTCGATGTTTGTTGGACACTTGATTAATTCCCTGTAACACGGCGGCGGCGGCAACCGACTGGTTTCACCGATGCTTTACTGACCAGCAGCTGCCACTCGGAATTTGGGTCACTTAGATCCCGTTGACATTTGCACCGGGTCGTTTGTACGAACCCAAACAAATGATCTATGCAGTCATTCACCCTAACGTGATATACTCGATTTCCCATAGATATTCGCGCTCACGTTTCCATACAACACATTGTATATCGTTATAAGCATACCACGGATTTCACATACAAATACGTAGAATTATTATACTTGCGTTCATAAAATCAACAATGATCGGTTGATATATATAGTGAAAATTAAAGCTTCAGGGCGAACAGCTGCAAATATCAATTGTTTGGGTGCAGAATTCAAAAACTACCTGCAAGTTTGAGCGAGATCCAATAACCCAAATAACCCAAGTGTGGGGGGGGGGTCGGCTGATTTCGTGATGTAAGCTCACAA
Source organism: Aphelinus atriplicis (assembly GCA_020882685.1). Taxonomy (NCBI): domain Eukaryota; kingdom Metazoa; phylum Arthropoda; class Insecta; order Hymenoptera; family Aphelinidae; genus Aphelinus; species Aphelinus atriplicis. Next base: position 85,666,994 of record CM037073.1, on the reverse strand, counting down.
TGAACTAAATTGCTGGAAACCAATGACCTAGTTGATTTGCTGTTTTTTTTGTTAGAGTGAATAAATTCACTGCAAAACCAATTGAGAGAGTATAGAGATGAGTTTGTTCAGCAGTTGGAATAAATCTTCGCTTGTTATAGCGTCAACACTGATATATTCCTTATTGAACTATACTTCGATTTTCACTAGCGCGCGTACTGTTTGCGCGCGTTTGCGCTTCCGGATATTATTCACCCGGTGTGTGGACTCTGTTGAATCATCGACAGAGACAAATTCAAATTTGATGATTCAACTTTTTTACCGTGCGAATTCACAGCGAGTCGAGAGTGGGAATTGATTCGAAGTGAAAAGTTCAACCGTCAAATCTGATGGAAGTCGAGTGAATTACTCGCGGGAATAATGAAGAATTGGAGGATGCAAGAGGGTAGTTTTGCTCGAGTGGCCATGTTGCAGTTACAGATTCGTCCTATCCCTTCGGCTCCATTTTATCCGATTCGAAAGTAGCGCAATCGAATCGTTGGGCGCGTAAGCTCAAAACGCGGGGATCAAAGAACTCGCGAAACTCGCATTGGGGTAGAAGAAAAAGCCTTCGTATACGAATGATTGATTTGATCAAGCATTAATCCTGAGAGCAAAGGGCAAGCCAGCGTCTAGTACTGAGATTATTCTTGTACGATAGTAATCTAACTTGCACAAGTGATAAATCGAGCGCTACACCCACGCGATCAAAACAAAGTCAAGATTTTCGCAAGAGCCCCTACCAACGCCCCTCGCAGTATGTATAGAATAATAAGATGAAAATGTGTGTCTGTGTGTATGTTTTGTATTCTGCCCTTCAAGTGTGAATAAGGATTGTCTCGATCGTCGCGTGTTGCAGGTTAAAACTTTGAGCGGGTAGTAATTCGTGTATTGCTCGGATAGTTCGGGGAACATTTTGAAATATTCCATGCGCCATTCGAGTTCCGTTTGTTTGCACTCGTTTTTCCCTCCCGAGGCGCGAAATGAATTAAACAATGTGCGCGCACAACGAACAGCTAAACGATCGCGAGCGTGCGTTTACGAAAGCTTTAATTAAATCCAACAGCCTCGGCGATTCTCTGATTAATTGCGATTTTTTCTTTCACTGACGCGCATAGCTGTTTTCTTTTGTAACGATACACTTTAGTAGCTAATCCATGTGTACACACACACACAAGTATATATATACCTCGCGTAAGAGATACTCCTTCGAACCTCTTTGCACAATATTACTAGGCTCCAACGCAATAATATATTTATGTTTCTGGGTGGATGCACTGCCGTCGCGGAGGGGGGATACTCCCATGCGAACAATTTTATCAAAGCTTAGTATATTCAAAACAACTATCACTTGCCATTACTTGTTTCAACATTTTCAGCCTTTGTAGGTTACAATACGTCGGTTCAAATCGAAACTCTTTTTTTTCTCCCTCCTTCTTTCGAGGATTCGATCGCGGTTATGACACGAGTAGGGTAGATCACTCAAAGATAACCACGCGCGCACTGGCAACCGGCGAGCATTAATGAATTTGGGAAACTTATGATTGATGAAATGTGATCGTATCTCGCGTAGTAAGCGTATTCCGTGGAAAATAGACGCGGATGGAAAATCTTTGTTGGAGGGGGGACGCGTGGGCGAAGATACGTCAAATGACTCACGACTGCGCTTATCTCATTAACAGCGTGTTTTCACGCGAACCGATACAATCCACAGACCTGTTCTCGTGATTTTCTCCGAATAACTTCGATCGCGTTGTCAATTTCACAAATCAAGTGCAGGCTTCGATACGAGTAATTGTGTTGGATTTTTGCCCTCGATTCTCTCGAATTTTTCCCCCGGATCGTTTCCGTTTCACACGCGATTTTACAATTTCCACATTTAGAAACGTCGAAAAATGATCAGAGGAACGATGAAGAAACTGGAGGTGAAGGAAAAGGAAAGTGTGTCGCGGGGATTGCCGACGTATGGGCATCGGATACTTTTCAAATCAATCGCGGTCCACACGGGCTGGGAAGATCCATTGTAGCGTGCGTGCGCCTCACAAGGCGACGGATGAAACAAAAAAAGTTAAAAGCGCGGAGTTTGCGAAACAAGGCTTATTTGGCGAAGCTGCATTTCGCGTCGGATTCGCCTTTTTGGAGGCAAACGAGCGAGCGAGCGAGTTAGGAAAAAGCGTAGCCAAGGACACGCGGCCTTTGGGAGAACACCTCGTCGACCCGAATGTTTGCAACCCGAATGTTAGATTCGGCGACTCACCCCGCGAGGGCTCAGCTCGGCTCGGCGGCTGGCGGCAGGCAGCAGTTGTCGAGTCGTCGGGTTGGGCACGGTCCCATCGCCGTGTGTGCGCGCGTGTGTGCGGTGGGGGGCCGGAGTCACGCGAGCGCAGCACCGCAGCACCGCAGCAGCATCCCCGGGTCGGGGGATCGATACGAGTCGCCGGCCGAAACACGACTGAGCCGAGTGTGTGCGCCGCGGCGCGCCGACGCGACGACGACTCGCCGCCCCGCACCGCCGCCACCGCTTTCCGGGTGGGAGAGAGAGAGAGTGAGAGAGAGAGACCCGCGCACCAGCGGTGTATTATTGCTGGCGCGGAAGGAAGGGCAAGGCTGCAGCCTAGCCCCCCCCCCCCCGAGAGAGACGGGCGCGCGCAAGTGGTCGCAGCCCGGATGGGTCAGACGCCCGCGACACTTACATTCTTTGTTCGATTGATGAGGTGTGTTCGTTAGAATATCGTCCAATGACGTATTTTTTTATTTGTACGCACTCGGACTAGAAAAGTCCGATGGTCACTGGATTCTAACTATTTTTCAAAGTTCAATATGGGCACTCTGAATCTAAAATAGTATTAACTATTTAATAATAGTGGAAATTGCAGAACTCGTGAAAATAGTAGATATTAACTGAAAAACAGTAAACTTTCACTAAATTACTAAAGTATCAGTAAAATTTTACTATTTTTTTCAGTCATGAAAAATATCGTATAAATCATGAATATACATACGATATCCATTCCATATGCATTCAGTATTATTAACTTTATGTAATTGATGAAACGAATTGAATTGACGGACAGTAATTGTATGGTACATATAACTTATCATTACATTTATTAATTTATATAAATAATACACTTTCATAAATAAGATTTGGCAATGGTTTATATCATATTACAAAGTCAATAGCTAGTTAGATAATAGAAAAAATATAGTCATTTTTATCATTTAATGTTTATACAAAATATTTGTCACGACAATCCAAATGATTGAAATGAATCAAACTAGAGTCTTATGCTTTCGTATTTTCCAGAGCTCCAGATGTTCATGAGCGGGCCAACAGTCTAGGACAACAACGAAATTTGAAGATTGTCGTGATCGTGAAACTGTCTTGAATGATTTTCCCACCATCATTACGATCAAATAATATAAATGTCTCATTCGAAAATCGTGTATATATATATCGTTTTTTGAATGGAAAATGTTGGAGTCACCAAAATGTACAACACTTACCGAAAGAATACGATGGAATAGCCTGGATTACGAAGATTGTTTCTTTACCCACGACGACAAACCGATTGGAAAATACGACTGCCTGCACTGGCCGAGCTCGATCTATTCAGTGATCCGTCGAACCAGACTAAACGCTCTTCAAGACTCGACTATCCGATTTTCAATAGTAATGAGCGAATCGTTCGTTCTAGTCACTTGAATGATTGAGTAATAACTGATCGACGGGCAATAATGTGATGGAGATTTTTTCTTTCTTCTTTATGTCTAATCACCTCCGGGGTACTATGCGCCTAAATGCGTCAATTAACACCGTACGATATGTATAGATATACTACCATAGAAGGTGAGTTAATGTGGCAGCTAATGTGGCACTGAAGACAACGTGGCGCTCCTCTGATATTTCGTATTTCGTCTACTTTCGGCTCATTGCAGTGGCACCCAGGTACTATTGGAGCTATTAAAAAAACATTTTCCCACCTCGCTTCGACGTCGTCTTTTTCACTGAAATTTACAACAGTTTCAACTTTTAGTCTCTCATTTTTTTCGAGCTCCTTGACATATGCCCCGCACTCCGCCAATTGAATCACAGTAACCAGTGTAATCATTCTCATTTCACTTTACATGCCCGACTGTATTTATAAAAATATCTCGCGCATCTTTCGATCAGTCGAATCAGTTTTGTTACTCAATCTTACTCAAAATGCTCTTGTTCGAGCGCGCGCGCGTGCAATAAAAGTGAGCCAACATTAAGAAAAATCCGATTATGAAAGTTTACTATTTCAACATAGTAGAGGAAAACATATAGTAGCCGTTACTAGATTTTAACGGCGTATCACGCGCCACGTGCGTTTCTTGAAAAAGGCTGTTTTACGAGCAATCGCGTAACATAAAATATCGTATGTGCGACTGATGCGCGCGTTAAAATTCGAACACTTGTGTGAACGTGTGACATTCGTCGCCGGCAGCTCGCTCTAGCAATAGTACAATAATACGTATGAAACTCGTTACTTAATTATTTGTGAAATATTATTATCCGAATCGAAAGATTTCGTTCACTTCAAAATCGTACAAGCATTTGTAGGGCAACAGCATCATTTGACTTGATTTGAGCCGTTCGTTCACTCAAAAATCCTCCATGCTTTACATGCGACCAATCTATCTCATGTAAAAACATCTCATCTTCCATTGGTCATGTTCCTTTTCCCTAAACTATTTCCCCTATCTCACCCTTTCCCCTGGCTATAACAAGTAGCTGTGAAAACAAACTACATTGACTACACGTATAGCCAATTTGCTTCCTTTGAGTTATTTTTTAATAAAAAAAATGGCTGCAGTCACCTTATATAGTATCTTCGGAAATAATTCCCCACTTTGTTGGTATGGATTGAGAAAATTTCATTTATTTAGTTTGTCTTATCATGTGCAATAGCCTTCGAGTGAGATATTCGGAAAATTGTTGTCACAGTATATGTCCCAAACTGTAGCTATATTACACTCACTGAAATGAAGCTTCGTTATAAAGAAGAAAAATCTGGTTGACAAGCTATAACAAATGGAGATTTATACTCAGTTGCTGGATAAATCTCTCTGTATCTTCATTTTTGTATTCTGTGGGTTAGAAAACAAAGTATCCCAAGAATGTCTGCAGTATTCAAGATATAAAAAGTTCAATTTCCAGCAATTTCTGTTGTTTATTTCTCTGGCGTAAACGTTGCTAAGGTGTCTTTGGGAGGTTCCCTCCAATTCCTCGTAAATGCTCGTTCGGGCTGGAATACTCGCATCACGAAGATTGAGGAGAATAAACGAGATATTTGCCGTGGCGAGCGTTGTTCACGTGCTTAGCAATCGTTGCTACCGAGTGGGGGGTAAGCCGTCTTAGCAGTACCTGTACTCGCCGAAGGATACAGAAATAAGTTGAAAATGCTCATAAATACCGATTGGATCTTGGCGCGAATACTAATGAGGATCGATGCGAGAATGCACGAGATGGTTTTCATAGCAAAAGCGTTTGAGAAAGCATACCATACTGCTAATGCAGTTGCGACAGCGGTTTTCTCCTTGAACCAAGTTTCCATTTTTGTGAGTGTATATGCAGTGGTGGGAGCCGGTGTGTGTTGAGCTTGGCAGTCTTATTGGGAGTCGAGCAATCCAAAATTAGCCGCGGGAATCGTGAAAGATTAACATGCTCTGAAGATTTCAGTGGAATCGACAAGTTCAATTCACCACTGAACGTTTCGGGAACACGTTTGCGGCGGCGGCGGCGGCGGTCATTCTCCATGTAGTATGAGAACAAATAAATGCTTCAAATTGATTCATGATCGCAACGTGGATATGTTGTTGTTTCTAAGCACTGCAAAATCTTCCTTTCCAAATGCCAGTCATCCAGTAGCCGTGAATCTTCGATGAATACATAAATTTGTTCAGCTCCGTAAATCACGTACTGGAAAAAAAAGGAAATAGCAACTACCATTATATATTTTTCTGTAACTTACAGCTACAGTACTGTACAAATAGGGCATGTAAATATTAGTATACGATAGTCCGCCGATTCCATTTCCATGTCTAACTATATATTATGATTGAAACTTACTTATTACTTACTATTTGAACCAAGTGGACAAAACTGTCAAGTAACGATGGCGCGCTACGTCATTCGAAACTCAAGTCAATTTACTCTACGAGTAAGATATGCCTTTTTGTCATCGGCGCACGACATATGTGCGTACAACAGAATATATCCTATAACTAAACATATATCAAGTAGTTAGGCATAAAAAACGGAAGAACGAGCTTCGTGCTATGTTCGAAGTGCTACTCAAAGCTAAAGAGTTTAATACAATATTTCCTGCAGTGATTTTTCATACGTAAATTATGGTTATGTACTCACTAGAGTGTATCGTTCGTTATTGGAAATTGAATCATATTACATGCTTGAACAAACACTAATGAAGTTAACTTTGACAAATCGCAAGGATAAAACTATATGTAAGGTACCTGTACCCAATATGCGCCACCTAAGCGAGAAAGGTCACTACACAGCGTCAAATGAATATTTTCTAACATAATTGGTATCAAATGAAAGGTCTACTCAATATCTACAAAATGAGCTGAGTCTTTTTCAATTTAAACAGTTCTACGCTAAGATACCGCGGTTTTAAAAAAAAAAAATTTTTCGGGAAAAAATTTTTAGTGTACCCAAATGGCGCCACTCAGCGCCACCCTGGAAATACTTCTTTTCATCCAATTTGAAGCATGAAGCATGTCTGAAATGAATAAAATACAAACAAAAAAGTATATTTCTGATATAATTTTATTGAAAAATACATTTTGTCTTTGATTAAACCATTGTACATAGATTATATGAACTTCTAACAACCTAAATCAAATCAAGTTTTCAGTTAAAATTCATGAAAAACCGTTGTTTTTGAATCAACAAAATTAACTTATGCAACATCTAATTCCAATATTATTAATAATATTATTATTAATATTCCTACCTTATGTGTACCTATGAACAAATTTTTAACGTTTTAGTTGGAATTTGCGCAGTTTGGGTTACAGATTATTGAATAACCAACGCAGTGCGAAGAAAAATATAGAAATCGCGTAATTTTAGCCCTTTTCAAGAATTCGGTTCACGCGGTACATTCGCTCCTGTATACCCGAAATCAACAAACTAGAATCAAAATGTGAATTCCGTGGCACCACCGTGGTATTTTTCAATACTTTGACGTGCTTGAAGCGAGTCTTTACATCTATGTTATGAGAACAAATAGTCGGAATTAGATGAAAGGCTCACGAGTCAAGAATGGAAATTGAATGGGGGCTTATTTTGATGCTTCCGAATCGACAGAATCGCGAAATGAAAAACACTTGTGAGGCCCTCTTGTGAGGCCAAATCATTGTTTCTCGATAATATTCACTATTCAAAATTACGTGCGCATTGCGCGGGATCGTTTTATTTTTCCAAACGAATCGATCATATTGTGTTTCAGTTTCTCGAAATTTCATTGCAAAAATCATCAAACTACGCAGCTGCTACGCATGATTATGCATGCAGCGAGTGAAAATGTGAGGCTTTAAAGACCCGCACTGCAAGAGTATTACTTATTGCTATGATATTACGATAATCGATTATAGACAATTAATGAGCCTCGTGTGTCCGCACTGTATGGTAGTACTTTCTAAGCGTATGGGAATTTATGTAGAACAGAAAATTTCCCAGAAGCCTGCAGTGAGCGGAGATTCAAGATTGGATCAGCTTTCAAATTTGATCTTGATAAAGAATCAACAATTCCTTCAGGCCCTTGTAATCGTCGAATATGTATGGGCAGTTATACATGGGCAGTTTCATACGCCGAATCAATGGAAATTATGGTGATCGGGATATAAAAATGAATGCATTTAATGCGTGTAAAGAAGCATCGGTTAATGAAACAGATGAAATAAAATCGATATGCTAATGATTGACGGACTTGACCGTGACGTTCTTACGAGAACGGGAAAAAGTCACGTCTTAAAAGTAATAGTCTCTTTTTCCTTCAAATTTTCCGTTCTCCCGTTACCCAAAGCACATCTTTCTTTCTAAACAGTGAAGCTTCTATTTTTTATTGTTAACGCGTCTAGTAAAAGAACAACAAAAGTCCGGAAGCAGATTGAATATGATATGTATAATTCAATCATCACGTCAAATTTATGGACAAAAAGTTTGATCTGTTGGTAGCGTTATAAAAATGGTCTCCTGCAGATACTATATCAATTAACCGGTGAAAGTCATTCGTCCTAAAACATTCAAGCACCAAAGTCTTGCAATATTCATACTTGCGGACACGCGAGTGAGAAACCGCGTGCATACTCTTATAAGGTAGTTCATGCCATGTAAAGCTCACGCACACACGCACGGTACATGTACACGGCACACGCACGGGCGAACACAAGCTCGCGCTCTGTCTCACGCGACGTGAAATTATCAACTTTGCATTAAAATAACTCAGAAACGGTACGGTTTAACATGCTACACTAAGCGAGGGAAGTTTTCGTTACTATGTCCTCTATAACATACTGTTTTTTTGTCAACATTTAAAGAAGCATTTTCGAGATATCGATGGAAACGTCTTTTTGAGCATCCCCTGAGAGGCTCGGTATAGGACTTTACGTGTTAAAAAGTGAAAATTTGACATTCAATATTTCATGATTGGCACGGCTGAGCTCGCTCAAATTTTGAGAGCTGGTGTAAAATATTGTTATGAATGAGTGGCTAAAATTTCAAGACAATTGTAAGAAAACGCAGTTTGGCATGAACTACCTTAAGAACGCGCATATATACCAATTAAATATTTCGGGCATGTCGAAAAATCCGTTTCTTCATTCACGCTCAACTATCTACTTTTTCAACATTACAAAATTCCACCGCAACGCTGCGCGCTTCGTCCGTTCAAATAACATTTTTCTTTAATTACTTTCCTATTTAGTCAGGGTATTTCGTTTTTGTTCGTGAAGAATAAGTTGGACACTTCGAGGAAGTAAATAAAATACAATAGCAGCAACAACAATAATAATACAAACGTATGATGGATTGAAAAAGATTTGTTGAGGTATGTACATACATACACTAGGAAGTGAATGTGTAATGTGAAAATAAACATGAGGATGATTTCACTTCCATGCTAATCAAATTGCATAGTAGCTGCTGATAATTTGTATGTAAACGTTCCATTGGTGTGTGAAAATCTCAGATTCCACTAATCGGTATTGATGCATCAGCGATCGCCAAAAGAAACAGAGTACAAATACCCATTCGATTGAAAATTAACGATCAAGTATGAGAACTCATAAATAAATGCATCGTTCTGTAATAGTTTACTCAAAAATTATTTATTTCTTGGTTTGCAAAAACTCGACGATTTTTCATTTTAAACCGTCATTCCCAAAAAATCATTCCAAAGACAAAATTCCTGAAATGTTCCACAGTTTTTGATTGTCATTTGCCAAGAGAGACAACCAGCATAACAAATTACAATTCATAATTCATATATTCCTGATATGGAAAACCAAGTTAAACTTATATCGCTTTGCCTGGATCTTTTGATTTTTTTCCACAAATCTCTATAGCCTGGCGAATTAATTTTCTGATAATTGAATTCTAATCTTTAAGTGACTTGATTCACATTATTTACAAAGCTCGGAAAATGAAAAATGCCAACGTTAATATCTTGCTTCAATTCCGGCCTGAACAACTTCCCAAAAATTAGCTGAGTTCTCGATTATTTTCCCGCGGATACTCATGAAACAAACACTCACTCCAACAAATTAAATTCTTTTGAAGCTTCTACTTTACGGAAACAAGGAGCAAAAGAAAAGTATATATATAAGTATAGAAGAGAAGCCTTACAGCAATAGCTCGAGCGTAATTGGAAAGACACTGACGTCAAAGGTGCGACCAACGGGAAATCGATTTGCTCTCTGATCTCACGAAATTCCTGATCAATTAAATAGATCTGAACAAGTAGGTTGTACAATGCGTAATTATACAGATTATATTCGGAAAAGATTGACGCTTGAGTTTTAGTGTAAATCTCATCGCAGTCCTTATGCATATAATCATATGGAGCCTGACACAATGTCTTTCAAAACAAACTAAAGAGATAATTGTTTTTTCCGATGGATGTCAATCACCAAGTTGCATTAGTCTCTTGGGCAAGCTTATAGATTGATTATAGTAATCACCTAGAAACATTACTCTGGATTGCTGATAGTCAGTGATATTAAAAGATCGTTATTGTGATTTCTTTCATTCTTTATGTTTAATAAATTCAAGTTCGTATACAATACAAAATAAATAAATGTTATAAAAAATGAATAAACAAGAGTATAAAAAACTAGAAACTATGAGTTATGTACAAAATGATAATTACAAATAAAATTTTGTATAACATATGAAATTGAGAAGTAACGTCAGTCGCTTTGTAAAACATTTTTTTTCATTTTCCAACTGTTCCTTGCATCATACGCGGTAGTTACTGAGTTTGTTCATACAGATAATCAACTGCTAGATACTCATCACAATTGTATAATTGCAGTATGAAGGAATTTCATACATAGTATATACGTTGGTGATTCTCTCTTTTCAATTCTTTGTATTACTTCAGAGTAACATTTATCTGCATAAGTGTTGAAAGTTGACTAACTCACTCAACATTTCTTGATTTATTCTCCCCAATATACCTCTTTTGTTTTGTAAAGCTTATCCGTTTTCATTTATTAGTTCACTGTCGTTCTGGGCTTCACAGAGTGCTTCAGTAACTTCTGAACCTAGATTAACTTTGGATGATGTAATAACGAAAGGCTCGTCATCTTCTTGGTAAGGGAGTACTGGTAAATCATACGGGAGGAAAAAAATCGGCACTTCGGAAGATTTAGATCCACGAATAGGAAATGTTGATTGATTGATCTAAAAGTATAAAAATTAATATTTGATTTTATAGTACTCAATTGAATCTTCATTTTTGTTTTTTCGATTATCAATTCGACTCACAATGCAAGATGGTATGAAGACAACACCTGCTTCATAATTGGAGATATATAGAACTTCTCCACCATTGATCATTTTCCCCCAAGCACCTTTGCTAAGATTAGCACTAGTTAAAACAAACCACGGAATACGAGTTTGATCTGGCGAGATTCGCGTGTAGGTTTTTATGTGAGGCATTGCCAGTGATCTATTTGTTTTATCTGATTTCCATTGGCTGGACGAAAAAGAAATGACTCATATTCAAAAACGTTTTAAATTAAATCTTATACAAACTTACCATAAATGTTTTTTTATCCATTTCTGTTTTGAATGCAATTCTTCTGTGTACATGAGACATGTTTGACCAATCTTATCATCACAACTTGCAACATAATTTTTTTGCGTTGGGTAGATAAATTTGAAATCTGGCCGAGCAATGAATTTCTTCTGTTTCTCTTGTGACATTGCGTCGATAATATTTGGCAAAAGCCAACTGTGACCATTCTTTCCAAAAACCCCTACAGCGGAGCTTTGAGCAATGACAGGCCATTTTTTTGAACTAGATGGTAGACTGACATGCCTCTTTAGAATTGCTGCTAATCTCTTATGACCCCAAGACTCTAATTCAGGCCCTTGGTGATATCCAGGAACGGATCCAATGAAAAAAACATTTACTGCGGAACAATCTGTTCTTCGAATCAACGATTCCCATCCACGTATTTCTGGCTGATTATACATACTCAGAAACTTTACAAAATCATTCTTGAATTTTGTAGGAGATTCTCCATCAGTATGATTTGTGTTTGCTGGAAGACATGGTAAAAATGGAGATATCCATAATCTATTGAAGAAACAAAACCAATGAATCATTCATACACATTACAGTTATAGTTTAAATATCAAACATGAAATTCAACTTACCCTTGAGATCTTGTCTGCCAGTCTGTGGCATATATATTAGCAGTTGAAATTATTATCCTTATTTTATCACCTTTGAATTTTAGAATTGATATTTTAGGATGATGACAACCAAACTCTGATGGCATTTCAGCTTGTATTAAATCAATGTCAAATGGTAAGTATGGAATCTCATATGGATTGCGTGGATCTAACCATCCATAAAGTATTGTCATCTTTGGGTTTTGGGCAGCAATCATGTATTCAGAAGTGATCCATAGCACGTCAACCATAAAATTCATATGAAGACTATCAACTAATTCTCCAATAGTGTAATCGATCATTTCGTGAAATGCTACAGAAAATGACTGGCTATGAGTGACTGCCAAATCATCGACAGTTGTCAAGAAATAGTGATATGGAGCGGATGCAGCAAATTTTGGAGCAAAACTTCCATGATCACTCACTGGAATGTTACGCTTACGGAAATATTGTGCCAGACCAATACTAATGTCCCTCATCTTGGCTCTAGACGCCGGTGTCTCTAAATTGGCATACAGTTTCATCCACGTGATTATACTTAATCTGAGTGCTCTATCTGCAAATCCTTCCTTGTTGTTTTTTCCATTCTGATTTCTGCTGATTCTGTGATCCCTGACAATGCGAGAATCTTCTTGACTCATCTTGAAAGCTTGAAAAGCACGGGATTACACGTGATAAGTTTTCAAAGAATTGAAATCGCTTTACCTGATCTTCATATGAAATGTTTTCGTAAATCACAGCTATCAGTATACGTGAAAAATGAATAATGATATGTAGATTATGTTTACAACCGGATTTGTTATGCAGATTATATTTATGTTTTTAGAGACTCGCGCACCGCGGGAGGCTGCAGTCTACACTGCAACCGGCATGTTACGCATATACGCGACCCAATATATATATATATATATATATATATATATATATATATATATATATATATATATATATATATATTATATATATATAATGAAAGGATGTAAATACTATATATACATTCAATCAGCTGATTATTTCGCCGCGCAGCTTTGAAAAGATAATATACTGTATTCAATCTGACCGCTTACCGAAAAATCTATGTAAAATTAATATCAGTATAGTAATGAGATATGAATAGATATTTCCACAAGTATGTGTACATACACAAATGGTGTATTTATTTTTTGTTATAGAAAAATATAATCAAGAGTTTTCAAAAATAGAATGTTATCATAGATTCACTGGATATAAAAATAGATTGAAACACAGAACAAAATAAAAAAATAATAGTCCTAACAATAGGTGAATATGAAATACTAACAGGATACATGACTTGGGAACAAACATCAAATGACAAATATATATCTGCACATATTGATTTGAAAAAGTTTGTTGTATATATGTATCACTGATTTCCATACCCTTCTCCATTTCAACTGAAAGGATTATAAATTGTAATTCAATCACTCATGAATTCCATAACGAATGGAGCATCAAAGGCTGTGTATTTTGTTAATGGAAGGTCATATGGTATCCGAAAAACTGGTACATCAGGAGAACTTGATTGTTTTATGGGGAAAGTTGATTGATTTATCTGCAAGTAATAGAATATTAAAAGAGAAATATTGAAAGTAATGAAATGATTTGAGAATGAACTATCTATTTAGGAATGGAAAAATTAAATAACTCACTATGAATTTTGGTATAAAAACAACTCCTGCTTCATAATTCATGATGTAATGGGAATCGCCACTTTTGGCTGTTGAGCCCCAAGCACCTTTGCTCAGATTGGCACTAGTCAAAACAAACCATGGGATTTGCGTTCGATCTGGTGATATACGTGTGTATGATTTGATGTGAGGCATAGCTTTAGTTCGATCAGTTTCATCTGCTTTCCATTGACTGTGAAATACATGTTGAATTATTCAATACATGTTGAAAATAATCTTTATACTATAAATACTGTTCAAAAACAAATGATAATCTGCTATTGATAATTAATAGTTGATAATTAATACATACTATAAGTAATTTTTGAGCCATGTTTGTTTTTCGTGACTCTTCCTAGAATAAGGCAAACAACAGGAACCAGCTTTGCAATCATAGCTTTCTTCATAGTTTTTCAATGATGGATAAACAAATTGAAAATTTGGATTACTCTTGATTCCTTTGTTTTTTTCTCTTGACATTGAAAAAACGATATTAGATGAAATCCAACTATCAAAAGTGGGCCCTAAACTTCCAATACTTGAAGATTGAGCAACTATTGTCCACTGAGGGGCATCTGGAGGCAAAACTGCATGTTCGCACAGAATAGATGCAAGTTTTCTGTGACCCCAGGAGTTTAAGCTGAGTCCCTTATGACTGCCAGGCACTGAGGCTACAAGGAATACATTAACAGCAGAGAAATCAGCTCTTTTGATTAAATGTTCCCATTCAACAAGTTTTGCACTTTTGTAAGCAGCTAAATAATCTCTGAAGCTTTTTTTGAAATTCGTTGGGCTTTCTCCATCCCCAGGATTTGCTGAGTCTGGCAACTGAGGTAAATGTGGAGACATCCAAAGTCTGTGATTTGATTGAAAATATCATAGCATTAAATTCAAAATATAATAATAGTTCAAATTTCCCTATCATAAATTACCTTACCCTTGTGTTCGATTTTCCCAATCATCCGAATATATGTTAGCTGTTGAAACAATAATTCTAATTCCATTATCCTTATACTTGAGAACTGATATTTTTGAATGATGACATCCATATACACCAGGCATCTTCACTTCAACCAATTGGATGTTTGCAGGCAGTGAAGTCTGAGGATCGCATACTGAACCACAAAAAATCGTCATCTTTGGATTTTGCGCTGCAAGCAGATACTGAAGACAAAGCCATCCAATCTCGACCATGAAATTTATGTGCAAGCTATCCACTATTTCTCCCAAACTAATATCCAATAATTCGGGAAATGTTACAGTGAACTGCTGTTCATGTGTGCTTTTGGATTTTTCAACTCTATTAAAAAAATAATGGTAAGGTGCCGATAATGCATACTTCAATGCAAACTCTCCGGGTTGACAAATGGACACTTTTTGACCAGCTCTTATCATATTTGCAATGGCCTTATCTCTCACCTTTTCCCTCAATGCTTTGTCATTAGAGTCAACAAAGTTTTCTATGATAGACTTTCTAGGAGAGCTTGAACTTTGAAAACTAGTACCTGCTGAATCTTGACTTAAAAAACTTGAATTATTGGAACTTTCAGGTTTCACATTGTTGGATTCTGTTTTGATTTTCTTTGAAGGAGTCTTATCACTGTCACCCTTTGATGTTGATCTCTTCCTACCAACATCATCACTCATTGGTTTATCAGGTTTGCTAGCTCTAGAATCAATTTCTTTCATTCTTGATACTCTTTTCTCCAGAACAGCTTGCTTATGTCTTTCTATTTTTGCTTTCAAATCGCCAACTTCTTCTGCAGATTTAGATTCTTTTTTCACAGTCTTTATTGCTGAACTGGAATAACTACTATTATTACTCTGAGATGTTCCGCTTTCTCCATTTTTCTCTCTGGTTTTTCTCATTACCATCTGAAGAACTTTCAGCTGATCTAGCAGCTGTGATTGATCAGTACATTCAAAATTTAGTTTTTTAGGTAGAGTAATACTTCCTTCCAACTGATGTTCAATCAGATTCTCCACTAGAATGAAAAAATATGTTACTAATACTAAGTAAGCAGTGAAAACAATAGATTGGTAAAACATATGGTACATGTAAATTAAAGCGCACGACATAAAAAAGAGGAGGAGTCTTTGAATTATCATTAGCACAATCACCATCTATTGAATTAACAACCATTCAACAATTCAACTATTATATTGATTAGAAATTTTAAAATTATGAGACTTACAATGCGGATGAGACATTTCATTGAAATGAACTGGATTTTTTCTGTAACATTTTTCTTTGAAGGGACATACTTTTCTCTCTAGAATGAAATCAACTCATTATTACTTACAGTAATTACAACAGCTTATGATAATATTTGAAAAAAAGAAATCTTACCTCCTACGTTTGTATCTAAATTATTCATCTTTATCCATAGATTTTTCGCAGAACAATACATAAATTCTCTGAAGAAAAAGTCTCGAATGGACAGTACTAAATAAAGTTAACATTCAGTAAGGACAGTATTTATTTACAATTTATTCCGTTGAAAGTTATTACCCAGTCTCTGATTGAGGTTATGTTCTGCAATTCATGCAGCTGTTTGACCGGTTATCGATATAGAGCCGCATGAACATTGATAAAGTAGAGAGGGAATTTTTTATGAAATTTGAATTGGTTTAATTTCAGCCAACGTATGGATATACTTCTAAAGTCAAGTGCACGAGTCTTAAAAATTTCTTATGTATATATAAATAAAACTTAATATTGTACATTCATGATTATATTCCATTTTATTTTATAGACATGATCCACTACATACAGATTATAAATTAACACTAGCCAATAACAATCATTACACATGCTGAGAATATCAATATTAATTGTAACAGTACATTGCGTAAAACCATTGATTATTATGAAAATCTGCAAGCAGATATGTTTTTGCTGATGAAATAAATAAATAAAAGTCATGCATGGACAAACAGAATGAATACTAGGAAAAATCTACAGTTCCTACATAGTTAAGTTGTTATTTGAAAAAGCACAACTTAATAAGATTTATGCAATCAAGGCTGAATACAGAGGACAATTACTTAACTTTTTTACACATAGCTTTTAGGTCATTGAGCTTATATTTATTGGCTGCAGCAGCAAGTTCGTCGTTGTGAGTAAATAATTTACTCACTTTCCCAGTGTATATGAACATGAGAAGCTGTCTCATGACTTCAGGATTCACATCCTTGATTTTTATCTTGTTTGTTTCTGAATTTCGCTTAAGCAAGCTAGCAAAGTAAGAACTCTTCTCGGACAGGATTTTCCTGTTGGCGGTGAAGTGTTTATCACCAACAACCAGAGTAACATCTCGCTGCTTATTGTTGCTCATCAGATTTTCAAGATCATCAAAAGAGGGGCGAGTCTTGTAATTCACATTGATTTTGAAGGACAGAGTGAGGTCATCTTCTGGCACGTATCTGTAGCTCCAGTAGTCATCTTCGAGTCGATCGCTGGTCAGGTATCCTAGAAATCTAAAGCCTGGCTTCTTTGGCAGCTTGGAGCCTTTCTTGGCTAGCAAGTATCTGTGTCCTCTCAGTTCAACGATGAAGCTCTGATAGGACACCGTAGCTTGGGACCTGATGTTGCTCAGCACATTCACGTACACCCCAAACTGGGTTTCTGCCTCTGTCTCTTGCCTCACCATCTCAAAGTAAAACTGGAACCTGTTGTAATCACCGGTGACATAGACAGGCGACCTGTTGCGGCCATTTTTCTTGTACACGTCGGAGTGAGAAAAAGAACGTATTGTCCAGAAGAGACACCTGATTTTGAGGAACAAGCCATTGTCCTCGTAGCTGGAGACCTGTTGTATTTCGTCGTCGTCCTCGTCCTCGTTGTCTACTCCCTCCTCCGGCTCGTACTTCAGCTCGAACTTCTGCCTCTTCTCTGGCTGCTTCTGCTTACTGGACGACGACTCCGCCTCGGACGAGTCGTCCGAATCGTCCAGACCCGAGCCGATACCGAACGGGCAGTTTCTTCGACGTTCCTGACGCTCTCGTTCCTCTTCCGACGAATCCGAAAAATCTCCACGCCTGCTGTATTCGTTGCCCATTTTGCTGCTGCAGGAAAAAGGTTTGTTACAACATTTAGACATGCGTAATACAATTTTATGTACTTTATTCCTCTCCCGTTCAAATCTTACCTCTATATAGACGACACGTTCCTCGCAAATTGTAATCTCGCCAATTCCCTTTGTCAATATTTTCTCCTAGTGTTCACACACGCTTGAAGCGTAAGAGTGTTTAATCGCAAATTAATCGACAGAATCAACTAGTTGATGTATTTGGCAGGTCTTTGTAACCGGTAAACAACGTATCCTCTCGCAACCTCGTATACCATATGACTAGCGTATAGCACAAGTCAACTTCACTGCGTACTGTCTTTGTTTCATGCAAGTTTCGACTTGTTATAAATACTTATATATCAAGCGGCCAGGGCGCGCACCGCACGACCGTATAGCGTTTTATGTTCGTAATTTTGAAACCAACGGCTCTCTCATGTGCTGGTTCAACAATATACGTGACTTGACAATATTGACAAATTGACTCAAAAATTATTATACGCATTCATGACTATTGAAGATTAGAAAAGTTTCGAGTTTTCCACGAGGATATATCCTCACGGAACTATTCGCTTCTTTCACCTTCCCAACTTTGTATGAGAATTTTCCTACTTTGATTGTTTTGCATTCGTCTCTATTTGATACGACAAAAAAAAAAGCTTTACAGCAAATTTCGACTCCACACACATACGCACTCGCACAAGACTCTATATAGTGTTCTTTTTTCAACCCCAGAATTGAAAATCTACGGAAAAAGAAATTTTACATGAGATGACGCCTTTTATTCCGTCACTTTTTTTTTCTTCCAAAGGCCATCGCCACCTGGGTATGTGCCTAATATAGGTTCACTCATATAAATACAACACATACACACATATTCACTGCAAACATTAAAAATGTTACCATGTCACTCTACAAGTACTTGAGAGCCAAAAAGTTATTTGTATGTGTGGCTAATGAATATCACGATTCATATTTTAAAGATATCCATCGTGATTAATCGGAATAAATTTATACCCATTCAATAATTTCAATCCAATCAAATATACAAAGCAATATCCAAAGATTGTTGATTTGTTACTCTCCAGTATAATTAACAATTCATTCATGATTGATTCTATCATAAGCATTAATCCAGGAAGTTGTAATTTTTATTTGGTTCTTATAATAATCAATCTAACTTTACTCGAACGTCTATTTGCAATCAAGACACTGCGTGTGTCATGTTAGGCAAGATCTAGAAAATAATTTTTATTCGTGATTTACGTATTGTTTTGAATTCCACATAGTTTTTCTATATTTCATGTTTTCTCATGACTCAATGTATAAAACTGACCATTTAGATTATTTTCAGTATTATTTATTCCGACATTTGGGCCTAAGGTTGGATCCACCTTAAAAAGAACCTTACTGATTAGAGTCGACTATCAGGCGGATCTAGGACGAAACGATCGGATTATTTTCCTAATATCTACTGTGTGGTTCAGAATGAGGTTGACAGAGTAATAATCAATTGACAACGATGCTTTATTTAGAAAATCGTGTTTCCAAGGGGATTTGAGACAGCGACTCGGCGTCTCGAGGCAAGTCTTCCAAATCGAGGATTGGCATACTGGCAATCGGGCCGCGCGGGGCCGCAGCCACGCTCAGGGACTGCATCCCCTTCTAAGCATTCCTATATATTCATGCGTCTCTCGTGACTACTATACCGTTGGGCCTTACACTTTCACTCACGCACAAATAGGCTTGCTCAATCTCGCTAGGTCTTTCGTATACATATATACATTCATACTTTCCATGATATCCTACACTATCAACATTTTTCTAAAATATTATACTAAATACAAACTTAGCATAGCATATATACATATAAACTCAGTACTATACCCCTCCCCCATACACGCACACACATTCACCAACAGTTACACATTGCATATCATTTCACTGGGGAGAAAAATGTTTTGTTGAAAATCTTATAACATAGTCATGATCTATCTGTGGCGTGGTGCGAGATACTTGAGTAAGTTGGACTGATTATTAAGAATATCAACGAAACGTTGCAACTGCCTCTGGTTTGATGCTGATAGAATATCCATCAATCTAAATATTGCGATTTTTTTTTAAAATCGATCAGAAGGTGCTGTATTCGGAAACGACGATTATGGTTACATGAACTTTAGCTGGGTGCCAGACGCCTCTCGCTGAACTAATCTTTATATTTTAAGTATGATGATTTTTTTTAATCATGATTTTTAAAAGTTTAAGAATTTTTTACTCAGGACCCATTGTATTTTAGGAAAAAACTTTGAAGAAAACATTCCATTCAAAATCAGACTAAGAATTTGAAAAAAAGTTTCGTCAAAAAGAATAAAGATTAATTGAGTAATTTTGCAATAAGTTGTCGATAACAATGGAATTCCTGGTATTTCCGAGCTCTAGCGAGAAAAATCGGTTTACGGCGGTCGAAATGCATGGGAAAAACCAATCGCAGGTTTCATTCAAACTCGAAGAAAAGAGACCTGAGAAGTGTATAACACTGGCCATACGCCAATTTATCGATAAATTGACCTTTTCCTCGAGGAAATCCCGACGCAACAACAGTAACAATGTATAGGAGCCCGACACTGCGCGGCAAATATATAACGAACACAGAAGAAAAGTTCGCCTGGCCCACCAAGCGCGGCTATCTTTTTTGTCGATGATGCCAGAGAAAAAGTGGCCGAAATTCGTTACAGGACGAGCCGATATACATGTCGACTGCCGGCGAGTGCAATGTTTGCGCTGCGCACACACCAAGAGATCGACATCTCTTTGTTTCAACTGTGCGGAGCTTTGCTCCATCGGTTCCACGAATTTGGCCGCGAAATATATCTCACTCGATACTTGTGTCTGAACATATAAAACTGTGTATAAACTAGAAAAGCTCAAGGCGTTTTTGCAAGAATTGAAACCTTTCAAGTTTGGGTACACTTTATTATATCTATAATTCATTTTTCCTCCGAATAGTTATTATTGCTGTTGATTTTGACTTCTTATACACCATTTGGGAAAAATTAATATGAAAAATATAACTGAAGATAAACGGGTTAGTTGACTTTGAAAGGCTGACGTCTTTTTTAAGTACTTTTTTTCTTTGCAACTAATTATGAGGGAATGAAGTTTCGAGGGTATTACGAACGTAATATGTTTTGGAACATAAAAAAGTCTTTTCTATTCAGATTCAGATTATAAAGTGACGTCGTGATTAATCAAGATCGTCTCTTCATTAAGTAGATAAATGGTTTTCCAAGTAGCACCTGAAATGAAGATTTTTTTCTTCTCATTCTATATTAATGTATGTATCGCTCTTCCTCGGGTTCTACAAAAATATTGATTTTTGCAACTTTGGTTTACATACAAAGTTTCTTTTCATGAAAAAATTCCTTAAAATTGTTTACAAAAAGTGCAGATCGTTTATCCCAAAAAATCTGAATACCGCGGTAGTTTATGAATGTGGCCAACGAATACAGTCAAAATTTCGAGTCAAACGTGTGAAAATTGAGCGAGTTATGATGTAAGCCAGTTTGAGAAGAACAGTTCCGCGATAATCGAGTTCAATGGAGGGGGGGGGGGGTAAGGTTTTCGTGGGTTTCAAAAACTACTTTATGACTTAGTTTTACTTCCAGGCTGATCATTTTTTTTCAAATGCTGTGTAACTATATCTAAAGATTTCAATACCGTAACTTTAACAAACTCTTAGAAAACTTACCCCCCCTCTTCTTGAAGTTGTACTTTGACGCTTCCGGGGTATGTTTAAGGGAAGGGACCATGGAAAATGAGCCGTGAAATTTTGAAATATATTTTTTCCGAATGGGGCTGAGGTATGTTTATGTTTTAGGGCAACAAGAAGAACGAAAAAAATGGTCCAAATCAAAGTTTGTCCCTTAAAATTAAAACGTTTCAAACTGCATCTCATGTGAATCGTGCAGAGCTAGATCAATTATTCTAAAGTCCTAAAATCTTCGTGTGACGTGAAAAC
Organism: Aphelinus atriplicis; assembly: GCA_020882685.1. Taxonomy (NCBI): domain Eukaryota; kingdom Metazoa; phylum Arthropoda; class Insecta; order Hymenoptera; family Aphelinidae; genus Aphelinus; species Aphelinus atriplicis. The sequence continues at coordinate 85,645,244 of CM037073.1, read as the reverse complement.
TTACAGTAAAACCACGGATCAACGTATCTGTATAGTGTCAGATGAGATGTTGAAAAATGATGTCGCAGAAAAAATTGTTCTCGTCGAGTCCAACGCTCGCGGCCGTCCTTCATTAATCAAGAGAGGCTTATTCCGTGGCGCCCCGCAGCGCAGATGTGACATGTCAGATGAGCAAACGATATATATACACACACCCTTATCGCGACGGCTATCTCGGATTATGAGGCTTTTGTAACGAGCGTTCGGTGTTGGTCTCGACAAAACTCCCCCCCAGTGCAATGCGCGCGACACAATCAGCCACCTATGATAAGTACCCAATATCGGCTTAGAAGAATAACGCTCACAGCTACTTTTTTCACATGTGCATGGAATAATAAGAATCACATGGAAAACTAATAAGGTCGTGTAATTTTGTTATTTTTACAATCAGCGTTCATAGATGACGAGTCACATCGTTCAACGACGTCACTCGAATTCCCAACCCTTGTATTACACAAAAATCTTTGAAACAGCTAATAGGACGTTCTCGATTTCAAAGACGGAACGATTAGCGTACTTTTCCTGTTCCAGTTGTGGGATGTTTCAAGTCGGGCTATCCGGCCGTGAGTAATTTTGTGCTGTTGAAAATACCCCATCCATACTCTCTTCTTACTTCTCGAGAAATCTCGAATTCGAGCGTGATGCTTTCAGCTCTGATGTGGACAGTATAAAGTAGTGTTTGTCGTGTACTCAATCGATTCGGATGTTTTCCTTCCGTACAACTACTTTCAGTTTTTTCTTGGACAATTGAGCTGTTTGCGGGTATACGACCATAAGGACAGTCATACACTAAAAGGCTAACATAAGCTGTGAAAAATTATAAATATTGCCCGCAAATAATGTCTTGGCAATTGTTTAGGTTACCTTTATGGTGTATAACCCTCTCTTAAGGATTTTGAACTTTTGGTTTCTCTAAGAGAAAAAATCTACCTTTGAATCAAAATTAGGCACCTCCATACAAGGCAATCTATGAATATATACATGAAACGATAATTGGTGCAGTTTTTTCAAGACACCTTCATGACATTACTTTTCATACTTAAATCACACATTTTAGTTATAATCGGTCAAATATATCTCTAATACCATCTGGAACAGCATCTGGAATAGCAGCAAGATGTTGTAATTTTTTGCTTTTCTACTTGACACTGGATTTGCCCTCAAAAATCGAACATATATACAATTTTCGAATGTTACTATTACATAAATTACACGAGATGAAATGTAGAAATTTATTATTTTACGAGATATTCTATATTTATTCTGTATCTTTTTTTTATAAAATTTTATATATTTATATGTTTTACTTCCTATCTATTTATTTCAATAGAAAACTGTATTGATATATTTCACATCCACCCAGGATCCCGTGTTTGTAAAAGTGCGTCAATTTTCCGTGCGATAAGTTCAAGTTTATACTTTTTTTATGTGAAAATCGCCGTAAAAATGGGCGTTTCGGCCTAACATATCCAAATAAAATGGCCACTTTAAGGATTGCATCAGGGTAAGCACGAGCCAAAACAAGCTTTGGAAATGTACCGGGGTATGAGATTTAAATATTCGACGTGTTCAATAAAATCCCGGTGGAATTTTCGTCTCAAGAAAATGCCAAACTGACATCAACATTTTGCCAGGATTGTTATAGTAAAACGACCCTTTTGAAGGAATTGTATGGAGTAAGATAGCTGAAATAGCCGTTTTACCTGTATAGCTCCACACTGAGACAGCTTCAAGTTGA